>OX336351.1:210538-1410538 GCA_946902875.1 Nematopogon swammerdamellus
TTAGGATATTAGGATAGGAAGGATTATTAGGATTAGGATTATTAGGATAGGAAGGATTATTAGGATTAGGATTATTAGGATTATTAGGATATTAGGATAGGAAGGATTATTAGGATTAGGATATTAGGATTATTAGGATTAGGATTATTAGGATTATTAGGATATTAGGATAGGAAGGATTATTAGGATTAGGATTATTAGGATAGGAAGGATTATTAGGATTAGGATTATTAGGATAGGAAGGATTATTAGGATTAGGATTATTAGGATATTAGGATTAGGATATTAGGATTATTAGGATTAGGATTATTAGGATAGGAAGGATTATTAGGATTAGGATATTAGGATTATTAGGATTAGGATTATTAGGATTATTAGGATATTAGGATAGGAAGGATTATTAGGATTAGGATTATTAGGATAGGAAGGATTATTAGGATTAGGATTATTAGGATTATTAGGATATTAGGATAGGAAGGATTATTAGGATTAGGATTATTAGGATAGGAAGGATTATTAGGATTAGGATTATTAGGATTATTAGGATATTAGGATAGGAAGGATTATTAGGATTAGGATTATTAGGATAGGAAGGATTATTAGGATTAGGATATTAGGATTATTAGGATTAGGATTATTAGGATTATTAGGATATTAGGATAGGAAGGATTATTAGGATTAGGATTATTAGGATAGGAAGGATTATTAGGATTAGGATTATTAGGATATTAGGATTAGGATTATTAGGATATTAGGATTAGGATATTAGGATTATTAGGATTAGGATTAGGATATTAGGATTATTAGGATTAGGATGTACTAAGATGAAAAAAAAATTGATTTAGCGTTTATATTTTTTTTTTTCAAAAATCTTATCGCGAAATGTTAATAAAATGTATTTAATTGGACAGTGATTGTTTGATAAGCAAGTAGTTAGGTACTTGCCAAATTGGAAGTACTACATATATGTATTTTCTTCACAATTCGCGTGACATGCTTTTTGAAAACCAATCGAAAACCAGAACTTTTTTAAATTTTGGATTTTTTTTTTATAAAAGCTTCTTTTAAAATAGTTTTTTATTCAATACGCTAGAGGGCGGGCGGGATAGGACAATAGAACATCGGTAAGAAAACGAAAGGGACAGACCTAGATAGATACTCGATGATTTAATAGTAAATCATTATTTTTTTTGTTATTTAGTTATATTAGGTGTTTTGAATGAAACAAATTGTTATTATTTAAATAATAAACCTATATTCAGATTCAGATGCTTATTTCGCTATAAAGAGCACACAACATTAAACATATTTCATTGAGATATCCTATTACTTTAAGTGAGCTAAACTTGTATATATATAATTGGTTTCTCGGAAACGGCTCTAACGATTTGGATGAAATTTAGTATTTAGACAATGTTATTTTTTTTAAGTTTATCTAGATAGGTGTAGACGCCGAGCGAAGTTCGGTCGCCCAGGTACTAATATTATAATGCTTCAACAAAAAGTGTTTGTTTTGGCCCGCAGCACCAGCAGTGCAATCTATAATGAAGCACCGGGCAAGAAACCGAAACAGACATAATATAGCACTTCATATTGAGAGATCAGTTCATAAGCATGTTTCATGATCTACTTACTTATTTAAAGTATTGATTGATTTATAGCGGCACTGTCTCAAGGTAACGCCTCGCTCCATTGTGAAAGATAGCTGATGAAAACCAAACATTACTACACTCATGAAAACCAAACATTACTACACTCATGAAAACCAAACATTACTACACTCATGAAAACCAAACATTACTACACTCATGAAAACCAAACATTACTACACTCATGAAAACCAAACATTACTACACTCGTGAAAACCAAACATTACTACACTCGTGAAAACCAAACATTACTACACTCGTGAAAACCAAACATTACTACACTCATGAAAACCAAACATTACTACACTCATGAAAACCAAACATTACTACACTCATGAAAACCAAACATTACTACACTCATGAAAACCAAACATTACTACACTCATGAAAACCAAACATTACTACACTCATGAAAACCAAACATTACTACACTCGTGAAAACCAAACATTACTACACTCGTGAAAACCAAACATTACTACACTCGTGAAAACCAAACATTACTACACTCATGAAAACCAAACATTACTACACTCATGAAAACCAAACATTACTACACTCATGAAAACCAAACATTACTACACTCGTGAAAACCAAACATTACTACACTCATGAAAACCAAACATTACTACACTCGTGAAAACCAAACATTACTACACTCATGAAAACCAAACATTACTACACTCATGAAAACCAAACATTACTACACTCATGAAAACCAAACATTACTACACTCGTGAAAACCAAACATTACTACACTCATGAAAACCAAACATTACTACACTCATGAAAACCAAACATTACTACACTCATGAAAACCAAACATTACTACACTCATGAAAACCAAACATTACTACACTCATGAAAACCAAACATTACTACACTCATGAAAACCAAACATTACTACACTCATGAAAACCAAACATTACTACACTCATGAAAACCAAACATTACTACACTCGTGAAAACCAAACATTACTACACTCATGAAAACCAAACATTACTACACTCATGAAAACCAAACATTACTACACTCATGAAAACCAAACATTACTACACTCATGAAAACCAAACATTACTACACTCATGAAAACCAAACATTACTACACTCGTGAAAACCAAACATTACTACACTCATGAAAACCAAACATTACTACACTCGTGAAAACCAAACATTACTACACTCATGAAAACCAAACATTACTACACTCATGAAAACCAAACATTACTACACTCATGAAAACCAAACATTACTACACTCATGAAAACCAAACATTACTACACTCGTGAAAACCAAACATTACTACACTCATGAAAACCAAACATTACTACACTCGTGAAAACCAAACATTACTACACTCATGAAAACCAAACATTACTACACTCGTGAAAACCAAACATTACTACACTCATGAAAACCAAACATTACTACACTCATGAAAACCAAACATTACTACACTCATGAAAACCAAACATTACTACACTCGTGAAAACCAAACATTACTACACTCGTGAAAACCAAACATTACTACACTCGTGAAAACCAAACATTACTACACTCATGAAAACCAAACATTACTACACTCATGAAAACCAAACATTACTACACTCATGAAAACCAAACATTACTACACTCATGAAAACCAAACATTACTACACTCGTGAAAACCAAACATTACTACACTCATGAAAACCAAACATTACTACACTCGTGAAAACCAAACATTACTACACTCATGAAAACCAAACATTACTACACTCATGAAAACCAAACATTACTACACTCATGAAAACCAAACATTACTACACTCGTGAAAACCAAACATTACTACACTCATGAAAACCAAACATTACTACACTCATGAAAACCAAACATTACTACACTCATGAAAACCAAACATTACTACACTCATGAAAACCAAACATTACTACACTCATGAAAACCAAACATTACTACACTCATGAAAACCAAACATTACTACACTCATGAAAACCAAACATTACTACACTCATGAAAACCAAACATTACTACACTCGTGAAAACCAAACATTACTACACTCATGAAAACCAAACATTACTACACTCATGAAAACCAAACATTACTACACTCATGAAAACCAAACATTACTACACTCATGAAAACCAAACATTACTACACTCATGAAAACCAAACATTACTACACTCGTGAAAACCAAACATTACTACACTCATGAAAACCAAACATTACTACACTCGTGAAAACCAAACATTACTACACTCATGAAAACCAAACATTACTACACTCATGAAAACCAAACATTACTACACTCATGAAAACCAAACATTACTACACTCATGAAAACCAAACATTACTACACTCATGAAAACCAAACATTACTACAATCATGAAAACCAAACATTACTACACTCATGAAAACCAAACATTACTACACTCATGAAAACCAAACATTACTACACTCATGAAAACCAAACATTACTACACTCATGAAAACCAAACATTACTACACTCATGAAAACCAAACATTACTACACTCATGAAAACCAAACATTACTACACTCATGAAAACCAAACATTACTACACTCATGAAAACCAAACATTACTACACTCATGAAAACCAAACATTACTACACTCATGAAAACCAAACATTACTACACTCATGAAAACCAAACATTACTACACTCATGAAAACCAAACATTACTACACTCATGAAAACCAAACATTACTACACTCATGAAAACCAAACATTACTACAATCATGAAAACCAAACATTACTACACTCATGAAAACCAAACATTACTACACTCATGAAAACCAAACATTACTACACTCATGAAAACCAAACATTACTACACTCATGATAACCAAACATTACTACACTCGTGAAAACCAAACATTACTACACTCATGATAACCAAACATTACTACACTCATGATAACCAAACATTAGGTACGCGCGACTCGGCTTATCATTTATTTTCCGCGTCTCACTCAAAATAGTACGATACATAGCCCCACACCCACACCATACCACACTAACCTGCCGAGCCGAGATGTACTCGTCCATGCGCGGGCGCAGGCAGCAGCGCCTCGCAGTAGCTATCACCTTAATGCCGCTCCGCCGCGCCGCCGCTCCACCGCCGCGCCGCGCCGCCACAAGAGGCGATAATATAAGCGGCGCACGCGCCGGGTCGGGAACACTCTCTCGAGAGTGGTCCCGCGCGCCGCCCACGCCACGCAACGAACCTAGTGTTAAGTTCATCCACATCCACCACATCGATCCTCGTTCATAGCCACTCAGTTGGCGGAACACCCACCACACTCGCAGGAAGAGGCACGTCGCGCCCGCACCCCGGTGAGTACTTACCTACCACACGACACCACCCGCCCGCGCTCCGCTAACATCCTCGGAGCCCGCAAGCGCTTCAGTCTTCAGCATATTATTATATTTTTCTAATATTTTCAGGAAATAAAAAGTTAAACGAAAACAACTCACTCGCTCCAGCTTGAGACACAGAATGGCGCGCGAATTCACGCGATACAGGTTACAGACCTACTGTTACCTTACCTTTACAGTGAATAACATTAGCACAGACTACTTATGTCCATTGACTTATACCTATACTATTACACAGCATTGCTTAGGTCACGCGAAACTGTCGTTGCCCTCGTCTCATCACGTCTTGACTTTTGAGCAATTTCCCCAACTGAGCCTGTGTGTGTGTTCTACGGCAGACACACCACACCTCGCGTTGTGTGATTCCGTTTTCAAAGTACATAGGCAGGCAGTGCCGTTGGCTGAAGCTTGCGAACCTAACGATAACCGCACGGGGCGCGGCGGCGGCGGCGGCGACGACCACGTCACGGCTACGGGCTACGGTACCAGATCACAGGAGACAAACATGTATGAGCAGCTTTCGCACTGGGCGGTGGGTGACGCTAACACGTGACAGCTGTTTGACGGCGCCCACCGCGGCGGAGGCGCGTCCCCTAGTCGAGAACATCCCGCAATGCGGCAGGCCAGCCCACTCCGGCCAGTCGACCTCGTCCTCGGCAATACGTGTGGGCGGTGTTGAGTGAGGCGTAATAAAGTTTACACGATCACATCTTGTTACACGCACGACACGCACGTTTGTGTTACACGACACGCACGTTTGATAATGTTGGCGATATTTCTCGCACTTAGGCCGTGTATCCTGCTGCCTAAAATAGCAATGTCAACAGTCACGCCACCAGCACTCCGCTCCGCTCGTGTTGTGAAGAGCTCTCTGGAGACAGCTGGCTAAACAGCAGCCAATAGACGCAAAAAAAAAAACGATATCCGCTGCATGTGCAAGCCTATGCAAGCGATCGCGATGCCGACAACAAGGAGGCGGCGACATCAGGCGTGCGGCGCGCACGCGCGACAGTCGTCTAGCGTTTAGCGTGGATCCGCGCTTCTACACCACCCCGCCCGGCACCGGCAGCTCCCAGTAGTTCCATTGGCCAGTTCCATCGTGAAACTAGTGGAAGGAAAAATGCCACCTGTACCATGGAACTCAAAGCACTGCCCTCGGTCACATGAGTGGCAAGTCGTCCGTCACAGTTAGATCATTCATTCTCGTATAAGTACCTCTATGTATTAATAACTTACGGACATACAGGCCCATACGAACTCATACAAATGTTGTCAAAGGTGCTGGTCAAACCATAGTTGCTAAAACTACAACTTAAGGGGTCCGTCCATCAATTTTCAGATGTGCTTTTGTGCCGCCTTCAACTCAAGGGTCCGAATATGAATAAAAAAAAAAAAATTTTTATATAATCCGGTATGGGTGGCTGAGTCGGAGGGGCCAAAGCGCATGCTCCGACCAGCCAATATCTCCTCCGAGAAGGTAGGTGCCATACCGGAGACTTTCCTGGATTGCTGGCTGTACTGGACTAGAGGAGAACACAACCGAGGCTGCTATGCGACCATCTTACATCCAGTACGGTGGTATCAACCCAGTCGGCTACAATTTGAGCCTACCACCTAGAAGGGGCAAGGGAAGGGACCTACAGTTTTTCACCGGTTCCGAACGGTGAAGCAGCAGGTGTAGGTATGCACGTAAATTTTTCCGTCAGAAAAAAACTCTTTGGTACACGCTGACCGGATTCGAACCTCGGACCTGTCGCATGTGAAGCCGATGCCCAAACCACTCGGCCACCCGCCGCTATTTATCACTTTTATAAGTTCTAGGTAGTTGTTATTTTTCAAGTCGGTTCAGTGTTTTTTGAAACGGTTTTTATTTATTTCACTCTTTTTCTTTTTGTGTGATTCATATGAATAACTTATATCGCACAAGCTCTGCGTAGAATTGGGCGTGTTTTATTATTGCAGTGATTGGTACACACTTAACAGTCCATATCTTGAAAACTACTGAACCGATTTTGATTAAACTTGCACTATTCCCTAAGTTGGAAGATACTTAATCCAATAAAACATGAATAAAACAGAATTACTTATGGCAATTCGATTTCTAGTTTCCGAGAAATACGTAAACAAACATACCTACATACAAACATAATTATGAAATTTGTGAAACGCTTATGAAATTTGGCACACCTGTTTAGAAGCCCACATAGACATACGAATATTGTGCAATTCCAATATACATACGGGTCGAATTGATAACCTCCTTTTTAAAATTGAAAATGTTTTTTCGATCGCATAAGTAGGTATAGCCCCCCATTTTCGCTGAGAGTGTGAAATCGTCCTGGTGTCGCGAGTTTTGGGGCTACGAAAGGGTAGCGTAGGTTGAGGGCTCAAAAGACGCGTATCGGCTAGGGCTACAAGATCGTGAGGTTTTTCGAAAAAGTAAAAGAAAATAATTTTTAAATGCAAAAATGTGAAAAATCCTATTCTTTTTTTCGAACTAAATCTCTTATATCTCAAAAACTAAATGTGATATCGAAAAAATTTAAAAACCTGTTTAGATTTGGACTTTGGGCTAAAAAAAGCATTCGTCTATCGATGTTGGTTCGTGCTGTAGGTGGTCCCTCAAATTTGTCCCATTATCGCTGAGAGTGTGAAATCGACTTTTGGAAGTGCAACAGCGCAGAGAGCGAGGAGGAATATCCGAATGTATGAAATAAATTGTGAAAAATGTAATCATGGCTCTGCAGATCCTCGGGTGACATTGTTAGTTTAGATTTTTTTATTTATATAATATTTTTATATTTGATATTGATTTATTTGTTACTTTAGTTAGACATAATGTCAAGCTTATCTCTTTTTCTGTCTAAATTTTAGTTTAATTTTTTTAAGCTGCTTGTGTTTTTGAGAAATAATAAGCAATATATAAATGTAATACTTTTTTTTATTTTGTTGAGTTCATTTTCAATGTACCTCGAAGGTCGTGTAATGCACGAGATGTGTGAATTTTTGAAGAAGTCTGTTTAAAAATTATTCACCGGCACTGACGCGAGCGCACCAGCCAAGCACTAACCGTGCGGCCATAGCATAGCATTCGCACAGCAGTCAGCTTCCTTGCTTACTCATAAAAAATACTGTTTGTTTTACTCGCGAACAAGTTCAGGGAATCATCGCCGAGACACCAATTGAGACTATTGAGTTGAAGAGCGGCGCAGGCGCAGCCGAGAATGATCAATTAGCGAGCTCGCAGCGCAGCTGTGTGTGTGTGTGCGCGCCGCCCCCGCGCCGCCCCCGCGCCGCGCGGGGGCGGCGCGGGGGCGGGAGCCGCCACCACCGTCCACGCCACGACGCGCCTCGCGCGCGGGGAGGGAAGTCACATCAAAAGGCGAAGGCTACACGTTCAATTCAATAATTACTCTGGTTCTCAGATATTTACTAAATATCGTGGTATTTAATGATAGTGTAGGCTAGTGTATTGACGGATTGCGATTTATTTGCCACTTGCGTACTGATGATCCCTCGTATTGTGATAACTATTGAACGTGTAATCTCGTGTTAGTATTTATTACGTTAAACTGACACGGTTGGCTACATCACTTACAACATCCATGATGTCAGCCGATAATACCGGGTGAACTAGATGCCATGTCAGTGCTTCCCTTCGGTCGTGCCGGCTACACTGAACTGGACAGAAAACGCAAACTATTTACATAGCCGTTTCGACCGACGTTTCATTCAGTGCGGTGGTAACAACCAGGGCGGGTTGAACCCTACCACCTAGTAAGGTAAGAAGGGAAGGGACCTACAGAAAATGTAATGTCAAAGCTAATTTGTGTCTCGGTGAAATCGACCGGGGGGGGGCTGGCTGCTGTGCCATCCAACCATCTCCGCCAGGGCCGTCTTAGACCATGCAGGGCAGGGGCCCTTGCGCACATTCGGGGCCATTTTAGAAAGTAAAAAAAATGAATTATGTTAATGAAAACACCAGTACTTAGGTAGGTAGGTATGTACTTTTAATTGGTGACTTAAATATTTTAAAATTATTTAAATATTTGTACACAATTTATAGAGATCATTAAGAAATTTTGTGCTGTGTATTTTTCTGATTTTTTTTTAGATTTAATAAAATTTTGTTCACTATTTAAAAAATATTTTTAAGATTTTAACGAAATAAAAAAAAATTGAGCTGCTCTTTTTCGGAGTAAACGACGACGAAGACGTCAGCACTGTGGGCCCTCGTCGAGCCGGGTGCGCCGGGGGGGGGGGGGGGGGGGGGGCAGGGGCGGGGCTTCCCTGATCTCCGCACCACTCGTCGCACACTTTTGTTGTTGAGATTGGGTTTTTGAGCACTATTGCGAAGTTCGCACTGCGAACCCATATTATATTATGGACTGCCACCGATTGTTTCTCGTTCCTTGAACCTGAGGGTATTCAATCAAATGTCGTATCGACAGGCGTGACAGCCCTGCAATCATGAACCTAGATGCAATAGTCCGCAAAGCTGGCGCGGTACCTACTTCACTTGGCGTTCGGCGGCGCACAGCACCATACACCCGCCCGAGCCATCGCACCGCGCCGCCGCGCCTCCGCCGCGCGACCGCGACCGCGGGCGTCGCAAATAGATAACATAAATTGAGATAATAATTAGTAAAATGTTGAAGAGGCCGTTATCATGAGAGAAGTAATAGATCTGACGGTTGTCTATCAGTCGGCGCGGCGCGGGATGTTTCAACAGCGGCTAGAGCTAGGTGCCTGCCGCGGCTGCCGCGCCGGGTGACGCAGGCAGGCAGAGTGCTGCTACTGTCTGTCTACTCAACTCAAAGTACTATGTAATGTAATGTAGCTACAATGACATGTAACATGCACCACGTGACGTCGTGATGTGATCAACTTTGCGGACAACCAACCATCGATTCAACCAACCAAATAGCCAACCGACACGCGCGCGCATTGCGAGCTACGACTTACGACGAGCGTCTCGTCCTCCTAATTGGCGTCAAGGTTCCGCTCGAATATATCGCGCGCGTCGCGTCGCGTCGCGTGCGTCGTCAAACAAAACACCCAACACTTGCTCACTATTAGTGATTGCGGTTTTCACATTTGTTTAGAACCAAACATGGCTGGATATATTGTAGGTACCTACTGTGTGTGGTGGTGGTGGAACAAACAGCCAAAACACATCTTGATCCGATAGTAAAAGCGCAAAAATCTATTCTCAGATTATATCAATTTCAAACCTTACATCTACCTACTCGTGCAGATACCTACCCATCCTATTTACTTTTTAATAGAATAAAGTATCGTGCGAATGTTTTTTTTTTAATATTACACAGAAACATCGAAACATTGGGGCGTGGCCATCCACATTTGTATGAAACCACAGAGAAATAATGTTGGAAATGTCATTTTTGAAAACGCACAAGGTCCGAAAAAAGGCCGATTTTCAAAAATGAGTTTTTTACCTCACGTTTTTTGTCGTACATTCCTTTTATTTGCAAATAAAATCGGTCTTTTTTCGAACCTTATATCTCGACAACGATTGAGAATTGGTAAAAAGTGAATATATCAAAGTTGTAGAGAATGTTATCTCCTCTTATTCCATAATTGAAAGGTGGTGGGGACTTTTAATATGTTTACCTCCTAACTAGTCACAACAAAGTTCCGAAGTCAAACTGTCTGCTTTCGAACTTTCCGGCTACATCCCTTATTTATTTACTACGCTATAGGCAGATAAAGATGCTCACACATTAAATTCTATCAACGATCCTTTTTTGTATCACTGACCTCGATTATAAAATTCAATATTAGGATTAAAAACTCGGCAAACGGCAAGTCCTGCTTTCAAGAAATATATGCAGGAAGAGCTGTTGGAGCTGGCTGGGCTGGGGGGCGGGGGTGGCTGCGCTGGGGGTGGCTGGGGCGAGAGAAATGTGAAGCGCGTCTATCCGCAGTTGTTACGTAGATACGTCATGCCATGCAGGATGGATGATGGAATGCAATGCACGCGATAACTTGATATGATGATAGGCGCACTTCAATCAGGTACCTAAGTACTAATCTTACTCAGGCGATTGCTGTTTGCCGGACACCCGCAAATCCACCCGAGTTTTGACATTGAAAATGTATTTTCGATCGCTTCAGTATAATCCCCGATTTCCAGCGAGCGTGTGAATTCTTCCTGGTGTCGTGAGTTTTAAGGCTACGTGAATATTTAGGGTATCACGCGTAGGTAGGGCACTTTTAAACATATTTCTAAATATATATTTTAAACTTTTATATTTTTATGTTGTAGATTGACTCAATATCGGGGGACGTTTTTTTGATTGTTTGAAAAAAGTGAAAATTTGGGAGTTATGATTTTTTTTATGTTCCGTTACGCGTTACGACTCGTAAGTCGTCTTTATCTTGCAGTGTGAGTAGTTAAAATGGTTTTCGTGTATGCACGCGTGCATACTTGAAAATTAAGAATTAAATTTATTTATTTATTTTTTTTTAATTCTTCAAAATTTACACTCCTATTTCTTATATTTGAATACGCCCTAAAAGTCAGTGGGGTGGGTATAGATACTGGCAGGTGGCGGAGGGGGAGAGGGGGGGGGGGGGTGCTAGCTTGGTGTATCGATTTATGAACCCCCCCCCCCCCGCCCCGAGGAGGGAGCCGTTTTTATACCTCCAAAAAGGGAGCGAAAATGAGAAATGAAGCATATAAAAAAATGAGGGGAGCAGAAAAAGTTTTTAGTTATTTGCCTTCCCCCCCCCCCCCCCCCCCCCTCCAAATTCAAACGTATAAAAAAAGCTCATTGTGCAGCCCCTCCGTCCTTACGTAACAAAGCGCAGGCACCCATGGTCGCCTCCGCTGCTTCGACTTATTGGTCGCCTTATAAAAACACTCTAGGGAATAGCCATACTAACAGGTTAGGTCGGGGCCAAAGAGCTTGAATACATGATACGTCATTGGTCGGGGCGGTGAATTTAGTTTTTCGCAAAGTAACCATGTCTGACCAGTGACCTGTTAAAATTTTCAAAACTGTTTTTCTCGAAAAGTATTTATCTCCGCGGGCTAATTGTTTCACTAATATTCTTCTAACATCGTAAACTACATGATATAACTATCAGCAATTTGCTATCAAACCTGCTTCACATCGTCCGCTGAAGTTGTCGAAGCTCGTCCGGAACGAGGGCTGTTTGTCTTCGTCGAGACATAATAATAGTAAATAAATCCGAATTTTAATTCTAAAAATTCCGAAGGCCTTTCATATCATTCACACTTCCACGATTGCTTCTTGTTCACACAACGAGAGATGATACAATATTTGGCTATCCGGCCGGCTACACATAGACACAGCGCGCATTGTATGAGTGGAGCATCGGTCGGTATATCAGCAGCGCGTCCCTACCGCAAGTGAGGTTTATTGTGCCGCGTCGTGTGGATCAGGAATAAATCATTTTAGTATAGTAAAATCAAAGAGCAAGAACCCTTTGGTGTGTCGTGAATTTGTGCCAAGTGCGAAAGAGACATGCTAGCTACAGGTTGCGGTCTCTCTCTAGAGTATATTTTTCACACAAATATAAATCGTTTGTGTTAGATAGAACGAAAAAAGACTAGACGACAAGACTAGACTACTAGACTGACTAGTTTCTAACTGCGAACGACGCGACGACGGCGCGGCGCGACGACGGCGCGGCGGGCGATGCTCGTCTTACACTGCCTACTCTACTCTACCACACTACTTTTGCGTGTGGACGGCTACTCTACCGAAAACAGTAGAGTAGAGTTAGTAGAGCAAAATAGTAGGTAGTACACTCTACCCACTAACTCTACTAATGTGAACTAGGCTTTAAGTTAGGGCGTGTAGGGATGCAATCCCTGCTCAGTGCGCATGGTGCTGGAGGAGGTGGAAGAGAAATGGCGCGAGATCGTGTCAAACAGCTCCTCCGAGCACTCTCCGTTGAACACATAGGTATCCCTCCCTGCGGAATTGCGCGTGTGAACTGGACGCGGCGGAGGCCCATCTGCTGCATGATCGGTGGAAAGACCGTGCCAAAGTGAGAGGTGGCTAACCTGTCCCCCTTATGCACGGCATCTTGTCCTTATCCCTTAGTCGCCTTTTACGACATGCACGGGGAGAGATGCAGTGGGCTATTCTTATTGAGTAACGACCCTACACAGTACTACAACTTTTCTCTACCTACATATGTACATATTCTCTGTGTCTTAGCCGATATGTAATGAATGGAAGCACGCCAGCCACGCGGCCACGCCACGCACGCGGCGCGGGGGCGGCGCGGGGGCGGGGGGCGGCGGCGCGGGGGCGGCGCGGGGGCGGGGGGCGGCGGCGCGGGGGCGGCGCGGGGGCGGCGCGGGGGCGGCGCGGGGGCGGCGCGGGGGCGGCGCGGGGGCGGCGGCGCGGGGGCGGCGCGGGGGCGGCGGCGGCCGCGCTATTGCTCGCTGGATAGATGTGCAAGTTCTTAACAATAATCGATAATGAGAATAATTGAGCGCATAATAATTGTGAAGCTTTGTAGGCAACAATGATGCGCGGCGGCCGGCTAAAGGTTAAAACGAACAATCAAATCGTTTTTGTCAATGAAAGTGTCAGCTGCTGTGGCGTGGCGTGGCGTGGCGTGGCGTGCGTGACGCGACACGGCGCCCGTCATAGATGGTGTAATCAATAATTGCTATTGTAAGTATTGTCACGGATTAAATAATTGTTGCGCGCGCGTCGGCCGTCCGGCTCGGTAGAGCGCGGCGCGGCGGCGCGGCGGCGCGGCGGTAGACACGCCAACCAGGTAAAAAACTATAACGAAGAAATGAATAGTTATAAAGGTGTTGTGCAATTTTACAAACAATAATGCGATTGCAATAGTTGTGGATGCGATGCGCGCGCGCGGCACTCTCTAGTCTAGCTGCTGGCCTCGCAACACAGTGTGCAGTGCAGTGCAGGCCGGTGCAGTGCGCGTGCGCGGTCAACTCTCAAGCTCTCTCTGTGCATCCCTCCCCCGCCCCTAGGTGCGTATCTGTGCATTATACCGAGTGGGTTTTCGTGTAAGCTCAAATCCCAAACCGTGAGATACGCCCAAACCCAGACTACACGCGACAGATGTCCCCGCGTCCGTCACACGTCACACCGCACACCGCTCCACGCTCGTCATGTGCTCGTGAACCAGACCAGTCTTGCCGGACGCGGGCGCGGGCGGTGCGGTGTGTGTGGCCCGATCGTTGTTCTGTGGTTCGTACCTACCTAGGGGTTTGTCGCGTCGGTTTGTCCCACGGGTTTGCCCAATGACGTTAAGTAAAACACCTAACATTGAAACTATTTCAAGCAGTATTTACTTAGCACTTAATTATTTTTTCTATTTGAGCTAGGCCGCGCCCCCGCGCCTCCGCGCCGACGCCGCGTCCGGCTATAGCCGCGCTTGTATGTAATCAATAATCCTAATCACAGACATTCTGTTTGAAATAGTTGTATTTGTTAATTTAAAATAAAACAAATAAACAATAAATGCTTACATACATACGAATTACGAGTACCTCGTACATACGGTGTTCTAACGGGTTTTTTTTTTGGGTTTTTTTATTTATGTTTGTCTACATAGATTCGCCCCATACATTCAATTACTTAAAAACATATGCTGAAAAAGAGGTTAGAAAGTACAAAATAGAACGTGAGCAATAACTAATATAAAACTAAACTAAAACTAACAACAAAAAGAGAACAGAGAATAAATTAAAACTAAAACGTAAACTAACAAGGGGCCGGGTTTCCAAAACGTACATCTCGTAAAAAAAATTCACAGATCTCGTGCATTACACGACCTTCGAGGTACATTGAAAATGAACTCAACAAAATAAAAGAAAGTATTACATTTATATATATTTTATTATTTTTCAAAAACACAAGCAGCTTAAAAAATGTAAACTAAAATTTTGACAGAAAAAGAGATTAGCTTGACATTATGTCTAACTAAAGTAACAAATTAATAAATATCAAATATAAAAACATAATGTAGGTTAGGTTAGAAGATGCTTTATTTATTCACTAAGAATCACTTCGTAGGACCCTGGAAACCATGTCCCATCAAGAGACTTGCGAAGACAAATCCAACGAGCCAAAACATGGTGGATTTATAATGTGTAGTTTAGGAGTTCTTATGGCTTCATTCCGGCTCCATCATCAGGACCATGGACGTCATATGTGACAAGAGTACTTGCGAAGACAAATCCAACGAGCCCAAACACGATGGGCTTATCATGTGTAGTTTAGGAGTTCCTATGGCTTCCTTCCGGCTCCATCATCAGAACCCAACTAACCTTTTCCTTATCCCGACTTTCTCGTGTCGCTCAGCGACAATATTTTTTCGAATTCCGTAGATTCATTTCCAATGTGCTCGATAGTCGTGTGAGGCACGAAATCTGTGAATTTGTTTCTAATGTAGCCCAAACTCCAAATCTAAACAGGTTTTTTTAATTTTTCGATATCACATTTAGTTTTTGAGATATAAGAGCTTTAGTTCGAAATTTTTTTTAACATTTTTGCATTAAAAAAATTTTTTTTTTACATTTTCGAAAACAATGACCATCTTGTAGCCCTAGCCGATACGCGTCTTTTGAGCCCTCAACCACTCGCGTAGCCCCAAAACTCGCGACACCAGGACGATTTCACACTCTCAGCGAAAATGGGGGGCTATACTGAAGCGATCGAAAAAACATTTTCAATGTTAAAAACAAAAAATACAGGAGTATAAAGGACCACAAAACACTGCTATTAGAAAAGACTTAGCCTGCGGAAATCAAAAGTAGGGCCAAAAATAAAAAAAAAAAAATTTCACGAAAACATTTCATACAAAATGGCGACTTCCGCGAATTTAATTTTCAATAGCGACTTAGGTAGGATTGCCTCTTCTCCGGCGCTGCGTGAAGTGCAGCCCCGCCCCCCGTCCTTGCGTAACAAAGCGCAGGCACCCATGCTCGCCTCCGCCGCTGCGGCTCACACGGGTGCCTGCGCTTTGTTACAGCGGACGGGGGCTGCACTCGCTCCGCGCCTCCGGTTTATAAAAACACTCTAGGGAAGGGAATAGCCACACTAACAGGTTATGTCGGGGCGGTGGATTTAGTTTTTCCGCAACTATTATATTTACTCTATAATTTCCGTGTGGTACCCTGTCACATTAGTAGTAAGTAAGCGTATGTGTACAGCAAGCGAGTGAGTGTGACAAAGTCGCAGAAATGGAAAAAAAAGTTTCTTTATAATTTGTTTTCTCCGAAACTACTAATTTCCGCAGAATAAAAATTACATCTTTAGGATCGTAAAAACCTAAACTACACGCCTATTACACCAGCTAGTTTCAAAGAAAGGTGTACGTATTGGAAACTTGAGTACGTATTGGAATTTAGAGGCTAAATAAGCAAAAGAAAAAACAAAAAAGTGTAAAAAATTTAAAATTATGGTTTTGTAGACATTTATTTAAGATAATTTTGAACGAATGTAAAGAAGAATTAGGCAGTTAGATGGAGGAAATAGGCGCGGTAAAGTGTGTGTGGTGTCCCCCTACTGCGTGTGCGCGGGCACACTGCGCAGCCCGAGCGGCAGAGTCATAGTAGCAGAGCCGCGTTGTGCAACTGCTTCCATCCACTTCCGGTGACCGGTCACGTGTCGTCGTCGTCCTTCAGTTCCGTGAACTTTCACCGCACACCCTTCAACACCAACACCTATCTACACACCTGGAACCGCGGGTCACCGAGCGGTCCTGGGCGTCGGCGTCTCTTGCGAGAGGTCCGAGGTTCGAATCCAACAGGCGTGTACCAGTATTTTCTGATTTGAAAAAAAAATACGTGCATACGTTCACCTTCTGCTCCATGGTTCGGATTCTATGTAAAAATGTAGGTCCAACGGGTTGACTGGAGGAAATTGCCTAAGGCAATAAGCCCGCCCTTGCCACACATTAAGTGGCATAAAGTGTATTAACACTACCTACACGATACACGCCTTTTGTAGAGGTAGCCGATGAGTCGACGCGACGCGACGTCGTCGGTCTCCTCTCTCTCGAGCTGAAGAGTTGTTCGGTGGCGCTGCTGGCGACACTCTGGCCTGGCCGCCCCACCTGGCCGCCGCGGCGGCCGGTGCGGCGGGGGAGCGGGGCGGTGGGCGGCGGGCGGCCGGCGCGGCCCGCACCGCACACTACTGCAGCGACAGCGCGCCGTACTGCCGCGTCCGCACCTCTCGGTCCGCCAGTGTCCGCCGCGCCTACTGCTCTAGTACTGCACCGCGCGCCGCCGCGCCGCGCCCCGCGCCCCAATGTCTGCTGCACGGACTAGCACTAGTAGCGGCAGGATGACGAGTCCCTTCTGACGAACGAGCTCGCGTGTCACCCGCCGCGACGCCAGCACCCGACCGCTCGCGCACCGCCTCCGGTGAGTGTTCCCTCTGGATAGACGCTAGCTAGCTATTCGCGAAAACATTTGCTTCATCCCTCATTCTATAAAACTAAATCAGTATCCGCTTCAATTATTCAGGAGCCTGTTCAACATTTTTTTTTCTTATCTCGGCCGCGCAATGCAAAGACTCCGGTGCGGACCGCCACAGATAGCTTCAGTAAATATTGTGATGTGATGTGTGTACACTGTGCACTCACTCGCTCACTCCTCTCATCTCACGACAAGAATAGCGGCGGAAGCACGTCGTCCGCTCGCCTGACAACTAGCACTCAGAGTGCCTACCAGTGAGCTGAGAGTGAGTCAATGTTCCTGGGACGAATATTTCAAAAACAAAATATCGCGGTACGACTCGCCGGCCGGCGCACCGCCGGGCGGCGGAGGCGGCGCGGCGGGCGGGGGCGGCGCTCCGCGTTTTCTCCGCCCCGGCTGCTCCCGCGTGAACCTGAAACATCTGTCACGCACGCTACGTGCCGTGTGTGTGTGCCGTGAAGTGCATATCGTGCCCTGTGCCGCATGCCGTGCAAAATAGCATATTTTATGATTGATTTGATGGAGCTTAACTGCTTAATTATAAAAAATTCACAGATCTCGTGCATTACACGACCTTCGAGGTACATTGAAAATGAACTCAACAAAATAAAAAAAAAAGTATTACATTTATATATATTTTTTATTATTTTTCAAAAACACAAACAGCTTAAAAAATTTAAACTAAAATTTAGACAGAAAAAGAGAGATAAGCTTGACATTATGTCTAACTAAAGCACAGAGCATAGAACTGCGCAGTTCTATGCTCTGTGAACTAAAGTAACAAATTAATAAATATCAAATATAAAAATATAATATAAAATATAGGTTCCTTTCGGCTCTATCATCAGGAGCCTGGAAATAACATATGACTAGAAGAGTACTTGCGAAGACAAATCCAACGAGCCCAAACACGGTGGATTTATCGTGTGTAGTTTAGGAGTTCCTATGGCTTTCTTCCGGCTCCATCATCAGAACCCAACTACCAAACTAACAAAGTCACCCGAGGATCTGCAGAGCCGTCATTTGATTTTTTTCACAATTTATTTCATACATTCGGGTATTCCTCCTCGCTCTCTACGCTGTTGCACTTCCAAAAGTCGATTTCACACTCTCAGCGAAAATGGGAAAAATTTGAGGGACCACCTACAGCACGAACCAACATCGATAGACGAATGCTTTTTTTTTTTAATGTAGCACAAACTCGAAATCTAAACAGTATTTTTTTTCGATATCACATTTAGTTTTAGAGATAAGTAGATAGTAGATAGATAGATTTACTTCGAAAAAAATAGCACTTTTCACGTTTTTGCATTTGAAATGGTTTTTTTTACTTTTTCGAAAAAAAACACGATCTTGTAGCCCTAGCCGATACGCGTCTTTTGAGCCCTCAACCACTCGCGTAGCTCCAAAACTCGCGACACCAGGACGATTTCACACTCTCAGCGAAAATGGGGGGCGAAAAAACATTTTCAATGGGGTTGTGAATAGACGCGCGGAGGTTGGGACGGTGAAGCGGCCGCTACCGGCCGCGCCGGCCGCCCTGCTGAGCTGAGTGCCTCATTCATTAGTTGGTTTGCACTCGTCTAGCGAGTGGAACTTGCGCGGAGAGAGTTCCGTTTTCCGTGAGAACTAAAAAGTAAGGAAAAGCCAATCATGACGGTTTCCGAAGAGCTTCTCAATTTGCTGTCGATAGAATGAACCAAGAACGTTAGTCAGCCTCGGTAGCTCTGTGATGCGGTCGGTCGACTGTTGTTAACCAACCCTGAGCGCGGTCAGTACTTGCACGGTGACCGCTCGACCGTTGGAGGCTGACCGTGGTTCGGATTCCACGTAAAACTGTAGGTCGCTTCCCTTCTTACCTTACTAGGGAGTAGGGTTTATCCCGCCCGGGTTGGTTGCACCGCACTGAATGAAACGTCGTTCGAAACGGCTATGTAAATAGTTCGTGTTTTCCGTGCAGTTCAGTGTAGCCGGCATGAAATGATGGCACCTAGTTCAGCCGGTGTTATGGGCTGACATCGCGGATGTTGTAGGTGATGTACGCAAGTTGTCTGTATGCCTCTCCTGCTCTCATGTCTACAAGGAATGAGTGCGCGTCTGATTACACCGCGCTGCTCCCGCGCGCCGCGTCGCGTCGTGCTCGTCGCCTCCCTCAGCATTGGCGACGCAGCCGCGCCGCTACTGGAACTAAATAGGCGCGGCCAGTCTCTAGTCCGATCCTATAACGTTCTTGGAATGAACCTTATGGACGAAATTATATGGAGCGGTCTTCCAGTGAATGTTTCCCTACCACCTATATACCTATAACCTGCGGATCTTCAAAAGGCCTGTCACGTAGACAAGCCTTGTAGCAGGCTGGCATGGCGCCTCCACGAGCGAGCAGTGCTGAGCGCGAGCAGTGCTGTTGTTGGCCGTGTCTGATGTTTTAACACTTTAGATCACAGCCACCCATTGCATTGACTTAAAATAAATGCTTCTATGTACACACCCGCGCCGGTTGTGTATTAAAAAAACCGTAACTTACTATACTCACTTGTGCTATTGCGATCCGTACCACAGAATTATAGGACATTTCTAGATATAGCTAATTATACGGTAGAAGTATATGACCTAGGCTATGACAGACGAACTGACATTACGCTCGGCCCGAAACGTCGAGCCACATAGCTCGGAGTGAAACCGTGAGTAAAGCTGTTTGATTTAAAATAATGTCTAACAACCCCACGGTCACGGTAATGTCTAACAACCCCGCGGTCACGGTAATGTCTAACAACCCCGCGGTCACGGGTAATGTCTAACAACCCCACGGTCACGGTAATGTCTAACAACCCCGCGGTCACGGTAATGTCTAACAACCCCGCGGTCACGGGTAATGTCTAACAACCCCGCGGTTACGGTAATGTCTAACAACCCCGCGGTCACGGTAATGTCTAACAACCCCGCGGTCACGATAATGTCTAACAACCCCGCGGTCACGGTAATGTCTAACAACCCCGCGGTCACGGTAATGTCTAACAACCCCGCGGTCACGGGTAATGTCTAACAACTCCGCGGTCACGGTATGTCTAACAACCCCGCCGTCACGGTAATGTCTAACAACCCCGCGGTCACGGTAATGTCTAACAACCCCGCGGTCACGGTAATGTCTAACAACCCCGCGGTCACGGTAATGTCTAACAACTCCGCGGTCACGGTATGTCTAACAACCCCGCCGTCACGGTAATGTCTAACAACCCCGCGGTCACGGTAATGTCTAACAACCCCGCGGTCACGGTAATGTCTAACAACCCCGCGGTCACGGTAATGTCTAACAACCCCGCGGTCACGGTAATGTCTAACAACCCCGCGGTCACGGTAATTTAAAAACCCATATATAACATTATGAAATTTATGAGAATTCATCGTAATTTATCTGAAGAACCCTAAAATAAAAATAAATGATTTTATATTAAAATTTTATCAATATAAATCTATATTATTTAAAGTTTTTTTTATGGAAACTGACACGGTTGGCTACATCATCCGTGATGTCAGCCCATAACACCGGGTTAACTAGGTAGGTACCATGTCAGTGGTTCCCTTTATTTCATGTCGGCTACACTGAACTGAACGGAAAACACGAACTATTTACTTACATAGCCGTTTCGACCAAAATGTTTCAATCAGTGCGGTGGTACCAACCCGGGCGGGATAAACCTTACCACCTAGTAAGGTAAGAAGGGAAGAGACCGAACGACGGTCCTAAAGTGAAAAAAAATCTAATAAATACCTACCTACATACCTATAGATTAAAAACATAAAACCGACTTCCTAAAAAAAGTAAAACTAAAAAACTATTTAAAATAAAAATATAAAAACCGCCTTCAAAAATATATGAAATAAAAACCTAAAAAAAAAACCAACCCTAGAGTTGAAGGCGGTGCTAAAAAGGCTACACAGATCACAAAGGATATTATCATCCACTCATGTTTTCTTTCATGCATCATTTTTGCTTGCTTTAGCACCGCCTTCAACTCTAGGGTTCGTTTTTTTTTTAGGTTTTTATTTCATATATTTTTGAAGGCGGTTTTTATATTTTTATTTTAAATAGTTTTTTAGTTTTACTTTTTTTAGGAAGTCGGTTTTATGTTTTTTAAAACTTTTTTTATATTTCACAGTTTTTTTTAGTAATTTTTTGCTATTAATGTACTCGGCGGAAGCGCTCGGCCTTCGGCCTCGCGATTCCGCCTCGCTTTCCAATCCGATCTTGACCCAATTAAAATAGGACCACGTCAGCTTCGATAGCTCAGTGGTGCAGACAGTCAACTGTCGCTATTGAATGTTAAGCAACGCTGGGTGCGGTCAGTACTTGGATGGGTGACCGCTGACCGTTGGAGGCTGACCGTTGGAGGCTGACCGAGGTTCGGATTCCTCGTAAAACTGTAAGTCCCTTCCCTCCTAATCTTACTTGGTGGTAGGGTTTAACCTGCCCGGGTTGGTACCACCGCACTGAATGAAACGTCGGTCGAAACGGCTATGTAAATAGTTTGTGTTTTCCGACCAGTTCAGTGTAGTCAGCACGATCAAAGGGGGAAGCACTGACATGGCACTTAGTTTACCCGGTGTTATGGGCTGACATCACGGACGTTGTAGGTGATGTTGCAGAACTTAGTAGAATGGACAGACATAAACGTGTTACGGAACCCTACTTTTATTATAAAATAACCGTCGGAGGACCTTGGTTGAAAATTGTGAAATTTAGTAGAACGGACAGACATACATTTGTTACGGAACCCTACTCTTATTATAAATAACCGTCGGAGGGCCTTGGTTGAAAATTTTGTAGAACGGACAGACATACATTTGTTACGGAACCCTACATTCATTTTGAAATAAATGTTAAATTTTGTAGAACGGACAGACATGCATTTGTTACGGAACCCTACATTCATCTTGCAGAACTTAGTAGAATGGACAGACATAAACGTGTTACGGAACCCTACTTTTATTATAAAATAACCGTCGGAGGACCTTGGTTGAAAATTGTAAAATTTAGTAGAACGGATAGACATGCATTTGTTACAGAACCCTACATTCATTTTGAAATAAATGTTAAATTTAGTAGAAAAGACAGACATGCATTTGTTACGGAACCCTACATTCATTTTGCAGAACTTAGTAGAATGGACAGACATAAACGTGTTACCGAACCCTACTTAACAGTTGCACTCCCGGAGTCCCGGCAGATCCCGTGCCACTCTAACTTAACCCTTAAAGCAATGACTTAAGGTTTCATTTTAAAAATGACTCTGACGCGATGTCGCGAATTATACATTTTTTACCCACCTAAAAAAGTGCCAAGCGCCGCTAAAGAAGTTTTCCCTTCAACAACCTCAGGGTTATCCCCTTTCAAATAAAAAAAAAAAGAATTTTCAAAATCGGCCCACAATTGACGGAGTAATCGCGTAACAAACATCCAAAAAAAGAAAACATACCGTCGAATTGAGAATCTCTTAGGTCTAAAGTAAATTGCTCGTGAAGACAAATGCAACGAGCCCAAACACGATGGGTTTATCATGTGTAGTTTAGGAGTTCCTATGGCCACCTTCTGTCTCCATCATCAGACCAGCTCGATGGTACTCGTACCATAATAAATTAAGCGCACCTGGCCGGTCGGAAAAGATAAAAAATTTCAAATTTAGAATATTCATGAAACAAGGGTCCGAATATGTATCACTAGTATATCGATTCATGTATTTCAACAGGACAGAGAAAATTTCAAAATATTAGGTATTTAATACTTTTTAGTTCTTTTTTTTTTGTTTTTTGGAAATCGGTTTAATATTTTTTAAAACAGTTTTTATTTCATTCTTTTTAGTAATATTACATAAAAAAGAATAATCGAAATCGAATAATCGAAATCGATTGAAGTGGTACAGAATTATTCGCCATATGTGTCAAGACTGCAAATTGCTGAATAAGTCCACATCACAAAAGTTTTGCTGAAGGTAACCACACACCATACTAATTTATCAAACTGAAAATTGCCGAAAACGACCACATCACAAGTTTTGCTGAAGGTAACCACACACCATAGTATTATGCTGATTGTTCGAAAACCACTAAAGCAATTTCGATAAAATTGAAATGGGACCACCTCGGAAGTATGACCTAACTAACAAAAAAAGAATTTTCTAAATCGGCCCTCAATTGACGGAGAAATCGCGTAACAAACATACAAAAAAAAATTAAAAAAAAAAATTAAAAAAAATTAAATAAAAAAAAAAACATACCGACGAATTGAGAACCTCCTCCTTTTTTGGAAGTCGGTTAAAAATACGGTTTCGGTTTCGGAAACAAAACTATTGTGTCGTTTCGCCGCGGGCGTCTGTTGTGGAGCGGACTAGCGGTCGGTCGGTCGCGCCCTCGCGCCTCGTGCGCGCGCGCTGCGTGTAGTGAGTGAGACGATGCTCCTTCCGGGAAGCCCACATGCAGGCCAGCAGAACAACAACAACAACAACAGCAGCTGCAACCTCACGTGCTCGCTCGTGCACCTAGCTAGCCTCTACTCTACTCTGCCGTCACGCCTACACACACACACACACGCACGGGCTACATGTGCGGCGGCGTGGCACCAACTAACCCAGTCAGCTACCATGTGAACCTACCACCACCTACCTAGTAAGCTGAAGAGACGACCATGCACCGTTGGAATAACCGCGTCAGGAAAACGGACGCCGCGAGGACAGGAGGAACATTGTAGAGGCGTATGTCCAGCAGTGGACGCGTACATGCACGCTGACTGACTGTCTGACCTAGTGAGTGAGAGCCGAGCAAGGCATCACGGCACATTGAATAGGCCTAATCCATATTAAGTGGAAGGAACATTCTATTAGTCTGACACCGGTTCCGAGCGGTGAAACACAGGTAGGTATATAGGTACAATGATCAAAACTCATTGGTGCACGTGTCGGCCGGATTGGAACCTGGAACCTTGAGAGCGAGAGCGCGGCGCGAGCAGGTCGTCCTCCTCGCGGCACCTCAACTAAGCTCACCTCGCTTCACCGCACCTCACTGATCATCAGTGGCCATGCTCCATGCTCCGTGAGGTATCGAGCGAGACACTGCGAGAGTGACGATGCGCGACGCGCGGCAGTACTGCGGCACGGGCACAGGGGAGTCGCGCCCGGCGCGGCGAGCAGGCTCAAACGAGTTAGTTAGTTATTATATTATGTATGTATAAGTACAAATACCTACCTACCACTAACTACCTACATATTTATTTACTCATGTGACCACACGGTCACCACGGTGCTAATGATGTCGTCGCGCGCGCGTCGTGACGACGACGTGAAGCCTCCGCCCGCGCGGCGGCCGGCGGCGACGTCGCGTTTTTTGTGAGAAACCTTCGCGGGTGCGCGCACAACAACCCACCAAAGTTTCATCGTAATCGGCTGAATGATTTACGAACGAAAGAACGAACGAACAAATATTATTTTTAACCGGCTTAAAAAAACGCGGTCAAGTGCGAGTCGAACTCGCGCGCAGAGGGTTCCGTACCATTCCGCTCTACGTGAAAACTTTGAAACTTATCAATCGACTCCGGACTGATACTCCAGTGCCACCACACCAGGCACTATTAGCGGTAAACAACAAGGCTCCTACGGAAACGGTGCGGCGGACGGCCTGGTGTGTGTGTGTACCCCTACCAGTAAGCCAGTTTAAATATTGGCTACATCAACTAACAAAAACTAAACATTAAAATCTTTGGGCCAACACCAGGGACTGCAGGCAATCCCGCGACGCTGTTCCCAAACTGGAGCTACGACTCAGGAGTCAGGAAACGCCTGCTAAAGTTTCACAGCAGGTGTCAACTCCGAATAGCGGCGGGACTCCTTCCTTACTGCTCATTCAACAGACATTGTAGGTGTCACCGAGAGCCTCCTATGCAGAGGTTGCATGGCGGAGGCGGAGGACGAGACAGCCGCCCACGTGCTCCTGGTCCCGGAGTGCCCGGTGCGGCGGTGGAATGTGGGAGCTGCCTGCATGGAGTGTGCTGTGTGGAGGCGAGCGACAAAGCGACAAGCTGCTCCGCTTCATGAAAGAGCTCGGGTGGCCACCTGGTGAAAAGCCTCAGAGCGGAGAATGCAATAAGAGGCTGGGCAGCAAACAACAATAACAAGGGTTCAGTTTTTTCCTCTTTTGCGGTTAATTCGTCGGAATCATTTCATTTTACTTAATATATTTCCATGGTCGGAATATTTTTTTAGGTTTCCGTACCGGTAACTAAGCCTATTATTATATCCATTTATTTACACGTTTCTTTTTATATACATTTTCCATTTTTTTTTAAATTAAAACCTAAAATTAATATAAAAATAAACGGAGTTTCCACCACCCGCGGCGGCGGGCGGGGCGAACCCAGGCTACCGATGGTCGGACCGGACCCGAGAGAGAGAAACCTCCGGATAATTCGAGCGGTGTCGAGCAAGACCGCCTTCTGCATCTGCCCCTTGATCCAAGCAAGTTGCTGTAGCGAGAGCTTCTTGAGATGATGGTCGAGGCTCTTCGCTATCAGCCCATGCGCAGACACGACTATAGGCACAACGATCGTCGAGTCCACGGGCCACATGTCGGTAACCTCGTGAGACAGATCGATGTATTTTAACATCTTGTCTTTTTCTATCTTCACAAGGTTCTCGTCATGCGGCGTTATTATTATATTATGCGGATATACTAACAAATACAAAAAAGGGAAAAGAAGAAAATTAAGGGGGTCGTCGTTTTTTTTTTCTCTTTCTTAACAACGATTATAACACTTGGTGTGGGGTTAGGTAGAGTACAAGTGTGTGTGGTGGCGCGACGGCGGCGGGGCGCGCGGTGCGGCTGATGCAGCAGGGCTAGCCAGTCAGTCACACAGTTGCACACACCTGCCAACTTGAAGTAGAGTCATACTTGTGGAGCCCACGACGCGCCGCCGCTGCCGTGGTGAGCGACGCGCGCGCGCGCTAGGCGCGGCGCGACGCAACACACCGAACTATCAAATTGTGGTTGAAAACTTTCCTATTAAAAGTGATTCGTCTGCAGGCGTGCGCGGTGCGCGGTACGTGAATGCGCGCGTAGGTGTGCTGAGAGAGGCGCGGCGCGTCGGCGGCGGCGGGGCGGCGCGGCGTGCGGTCAGCGGTGGAGCCGTTGAATGGCGACGAGTGAAGATAGTGTTGTGGAAGCTATGTGCGGAGTAGAGAGTAGTAGCTAAGTGCGTAGTGCGTGCGTAGTACGCACCTGACGTCAGGTGACAGACAACACGTGTCTGTCCCCCTCTCAACTGCCCGCGCGGCCGCCGCAGGACACTCGAGTGGTCAACACATTATTTACGTGTGTCGGTGATTTCGCTGTGAATATTAATTAGTAATTACACGATTTCATCATTTTCAAAATACGACGGGGACTCCCCACTCTGGTGTTTACAGTCCGTTCGTTTGTATCCGTCTGTGGTCTGTATCGTGTTTGTGTACAGTATGTGTGTGTTTATAGCACCTACATACAGCGGCGAGCTGGTACAGAGCGCTCTGAAAATAAACTTATATTATTTCGTTGGACATTATTGTGAGGTGTTTACATGCGGCGCGGCGCCGCCGCCGCGTAGGGCGAGTACTATACGTGGGAACTAGAAGCGACACTCACTCTACCAATGTAGACGCAATCTGTAGAGTACTAGCATTTGGTATAGTAGAGTTTAGAAAGCACGGCGGTACGGCGGAGGTAGAGCAGCTCTACCACTATCCTACCCCTACTCTACTCTACTGTACTCTGCTCTACTCTACCGGCCGGAATAGTAGCGTGCATACTCTAGGTACCTACTCTAGCACTCTACTGTTGTGTGCGATCTGCTACGACTCTACCGAAAAACGATGGAGAAGAGTTAGAAGGGCCCCCCCCCCCCCCCCCCCCCCCCCGCTCAATGCGGAGAGTAAGCGCCTACCTATACTTAGTGCAGTAGAGGATGTCGACAGCAGAACAGACAGAAGCTCTAAGCACAGAATAGATCATATCTCGTCAGCTGTCGCTAGTACCCCGACCGCTCGGCTCGCTCCACACAAGCTTTCATGAAATAACACTTTTCATCGAAATGAAAGGTTCTGTGTGTCGAGCTGTTTAGACGGACACGAGAAGCTGCTGAGCCCTGGAGCCGCCGCGCCCTCAGCCTCGCTCGCTCGCCCGACCCGACCTGCCCCACCCACCCACCTACCTAGCCGCTCAGCTTTCATGACCTTTCCCATTACATTAGCGCTTTCGTTTCGCTAACTGCTTACTAGATATTGTATCGGTCGCGTCGCGCACGCACGCACGCGCGCCGCGGCGGAGACTCGTCCGCAGCAGACCTAGCATCATGCATGCCTACCATGAGTTGAAGTGACTATCACTTCGATCATTGTTCACGTAATGTATGGAAAAACCGACCAAGTTCGAGTCAGACTAGCGCACCGAGGGTTCCGTACCACCAAGGTCGGGTTTTATTTTATTATATTTAGTGTTTACACTTTATAATGGATGGATGAATGTAGTGTTTCCTATTATTGAGTAGACATAAGGCTAGTTTTAAGAATACCTATGTTATTTTATGTTATGTTGTGTGTCCTACTTGTAGTAAACCAAATAAATAAATAAATAAATAATCAATCACACACATTGATGCTGGTTGTTATATGTGCCGTTTTTAGGATAGAGCAAAAACAAAGATACCTATTACATATCTACTTTCAAAAACAAGTTTCTTGTATCCGTTATTTTAACTTTTTGTTATACCTACAATGTTTTAACATTTACTATTTTATATATTTTACTATATTAATTATATTCATTACGGTTCAAGAGATACAACAAGGTAGGACGAACCATTCAATCTCAATTCAGTGGGAAGAACGAACGGCGGCGCGGCGCGGCGGCGGCGTAGGCTTAGCAATAGGCTTCCATACCGTACGGCACCCTACAACGTGTGATAACTACAGTGTAGCCGGAACGAGCAAAGGGAAGCACTGACCTGGCCTGGCACCTACTTGTTCGGGGCCGACATCGGGGCGGGTGTAGTAGGTGAAGTGAATGAAGCCAAACCGTGTCTATTACATAAACTAATACAAAACTTGAACGATGATCGAAGCTACAGTCACATAGACTGATGGTAGACGCCGCCGCCGCGCCCCGCACCCGCACCTGCGCCGCTCTACGTGTAGCTATAGCACGAGCGGCTTTTTTATCATTTGCAATTAATGAGTTGGTTCAGGGCTAATGAGCCGGCTGCCCTACTTAGCGCGCGATGGATGCGAGCATCCTTTACGTGTGTATAATGAAGGTGAAAGCGATGCGCCGCCGGTTACACACACTACACCTACCTACCTACAATAGCATCTTTACCTTAGGGGCACACGGGGTACGGGGCACGGGCCCAGGGCCTCCGACATCAAGGGGGCCTTGATGTTGATGAACATTCTTCCGCCGCTCGCATTATTTATCACAGGACGCGCCAACTCAGTCTAACAAGAAAAAAAATACTCTTTGAAAACTTCATTACCAGCGAATGCCAGCGATCGCTTAGTTCTATAATAATTCTCTTAATTGAGTGAATTGAGTAGGTATAGTATCAGCTGTCTCAAAGCTGTATTTAGAAAAAAATTTTATATATAGCAGCTCAGACGCCAGAAAATTCTCTGATACCCGATAGAAATAAATTAATTACAATTAAACGGTACAATATTAAGGGTTACATTTATTATATTCAGTGGCTTCCCATAAGTTTAATAAAGACATTAAACAAATTTGTAAAAAAAAAAAATTATTTAGTTGTGAACAATGAGAGTGCATCGAAAAAATTGGCCCCGTAAGCTAACAAAATCACAATTTTTATGTAAAAACGGCATTTAATTATTGTAAAAAAGATTTTAAACTCGCTCTACCTACCTACTATCGTTATACCTAACAACGTGCTTTTATCATTATATATATATGTGTATTAATAATACTATAAAGATTTAAATTGAAAAAATGGGGTGAGCCAATGAGGGTGCAATGAGGTCACCAATTGTAGCGGAGAGCGCTCATTTTCACGCATAAAAAGAATAAAAAACTAATTACGAACGAACGGCTATTATGTCACGACTTGCTAATTTGTCAACTATGTGTATAGAAAGTGTTATCCTTCAAGAAATAGACTTTGAGGATATAATAGAAATTTTTGCAGAACAGAAATCCCTGAAGAAACCAATAATGGTATTGTAACCAAGCCAAACCAGTAATAAAGTAAAATCGTAGTTAAGTTTCATTTCTTAAGTGTATATTATTGTAAGTAACATTTGTATTACAATTACTAAATAAAAGTTATACTTTTGTGTAATTTTTTTTATATTCACATTTTTTTTCTTTCTAAAGAGGGGCCCAAATTATTTTGTGCCCAAGGGCCCCTGCATGCATGGCCTAAGTAAGACGGCCCTGCCCACCTAACCTAACCCCTAGTAGTGTTATACCTACTTTTTGTAATATGTTATTTGCTATGTACTATTTTTGCTATGTACTATGTAGGCTACAATGTAATACCGATTTTGATTTAATATTATATTAGCTGTTTCTATAATATAGTTTATCAAGGTTTTTGTAATATTTTTTTTTTTAATTATAGCACGAATAATACAAAACCGCATAATATAATATTAGCACCACCGTAATAAGTTCGTACCTAGGTACCTACTACATAAGTTCGTAGGTACCTACTACATAAGTTCGTAGGTACCTACTACATAAGTTCGTAGGTACCTACTACATAAGTTCGTAGGTACCTAGTACTACATAAGAATACAAAAATGGTTATTGTAATTATTTGTATCTGGCTTGGGTGTCTAGAAAGAACTTGAATTTTAAAAACTAAAAATAAATTCTCTATTTATTTAATGTTTATATCAGTTATACCAACCGCCACATAACTTGAATTCCTTCCCTTATTAATTGGAATAAGACTATTCGAGTCGGCGCATCACTTATAGTTCTTTCTTCCTCTCAACTTTTCAAGGGCGTGCCATGTGTGAGCACTGAATGTCATATAGATAACCTATCTTTCCTAAAGTATCATTGTACATAACCGTCATCGGTTGCATTCTGGAAACAGACGACTAATAAGCAGAACTGCTGCACCTGCTGCTGCTGCTGCTGGCGACTACTGCTCTAGTACCTAGGAGGTACCTACCTCGCTCCGTGTCACAACATTGTCCTACCTTCCTCGTCGCGTCGCGAGACTCACTTTTCCTTGTCGACGGACTTCCCGAGCTGCTTTAATTAGGTAAACAAATATGGTATTGACATTTGCTCTCTGCAAATTTTAGCACACTAGTGAGATGAAGAAGTGAGTCACTCCTGTCACTTCACTCCCGCCCGGCTATTGCTCTAGTACAGTCGTGATGCCAGACCATTGCAGCTTGTTGCTGCGGCACTATAGGTGCCGTGTCGGTGCGTCCATTTGACCGTGCTAACAACACTCGGCCCGCGCCGGCGCGGATGCGAGACCTCGTCACTCTCGGCAGGAGATGCGCTCCGAGAGCTGATTGGTTAGACTAGCTAGCTAGAGCACGGAGCGGATCGCGCACAATACTCTGCCTCGCACTCATCTCATTGTGCTCATATCTATATATTGTATCGAAGCAACACAAACAGACAGAGCCACAGACGCGCGCGAGGCGTGCGTGGTGGAGGCTCGAGCGGTGCGGGTGCGGTAGAGGAAAGAAACACTTCAGAGAAACGGTCCACTGCTGGACATAGACCTCTCCCAAGGCACGCCACCATACGCCGTCTTCCGCTCTTCTACGTGCTTCTTCTACGTACATACAAGCAAACGTAGCGTGGGACGCCCCCCGGCTAGGTGGCTAGCCGGGAGTCGGGAGCGGATGGATGAGAGCATTATATTATCGCACGGTTATTGTATTGAATTGAGTTTATAAGTTCGGTGCCGGCTAAACCTATAAGTATGTGGTAGGTACCTAACCTGCCAATCCACATCGAGATGCTAATCAATCATTTATTCATTTATTTATTTGGTTTTCTACAAGTAGGACACAAGTTGTGTCCTGTTCCTGTGTCACACAACATAGCATAAAATAACACAGGTATTCTTAAAACTTGCCTTATGTCTACTCAATAATAGGAAACACTACATTCATATAGCTACAGTAAGCTTAATAATAATAACGTTCATCTATCCTCCCTCATAGCTACCCATGTAGAGAAAATTGCATTGTCCCTGTTCCTGTTCCCTCGCGCCGCGCCGCCGCCGCAGCGCAGTAATGCTGGGTGGGCGTCCTCGTGCGTGCGTGCGCGCGGTGCTGCGGTAGATAGAATGCGGACTATTGCGGACATGCGATGCGTAGCGTTTATGGAAACCCTTCCAGTATTCAGAACCTCAGCAGTTCTGAGCTGCGGGAGGGATTAAATGCTACCCTACTTTTATTTTAGTTCTGTAATGCGGGAGGTTTTACAAATAAAACGCAATACTAGCGTTATGTATATGAATTCCTACCGATACTCAGACTGAAATTGTTCGGTAAGGACTTCTATGTAAACGAGCGAAGATTAAAAGAAAGGATCAATATCATGCTATTAGGAAATACAAATAATTTGAATTGCATAGTAAAGATAATGTAATTTAAAAAAATACGACAATGTAATCATCAAACTTTTACATTAGGTGAATCAAAAAGTTATCAATAACAAAATTATCGAGCGTTAGGTACATTCTTGCTGATGTTTTTAGATAATGAATGCATCTTTTTAGGAGGTTTCCCTGCAGAGATGCGGTTTTTGTACTTTCTGCCCACGCCTTTATGTTTACGTCTGCTCACAGAAGTAGGTTGTAACTTTATTTTTCTAGCTACTCGTCGAGGAAATTTATTTAAGACCAACTCGTACGCTTGCTCTGAATTTTGTGCACTCTCGAATAATTTCGTCATGACGTGCCGCTTGCGATCTGCGATCGGGGAGCATAGCGCAGAAATCCCTCCCGCATGTCAGATCGCACGGTGTGTCCTTGAAGACGAAGCGAGTACTTTTATGCTTTCTAGGGATCTGAGTAGTGGAAGCGTTATAAAGTCTTGAATACTACACCGGAAACCATACCCGAATCCAGATCGTCCGCAGCTCTGAATAGTGGAATGGTTTAAGGTAACTTTCTGTAAATTAATGCTAGTAAACCCTCCCGCAGCTCAGAAGTACTGAGGTTCTGAGTACTGGAAGGGTTTCCATAAACGCCGATGCGTACTGCTAGTATAGTGCGTACCTCTAGAGCAGCTAGCGGCTCACTATTATTCTCGGCTACGGAACCCTAAATGTTGTTTCTTCTTTATAGCTCAATGGCGGAAGCACTTTAATTAAAAAAATTATTAGGTATTGTGAATATTTAATTTTTATTTAATTTTATTTTCAAATTTTTGGAAAACATACAGTGCTACATATATTCTGAAATAATGTACGATAAAGTACCTACTTAACCTAAAGTCCTAGACCGGTAAAGTTTCCACATTTACAAATACTTATAAATAGCTTACCAACTAAAACTACATAATGAAATAAATTTACAATAAGTATGAATAAATTAGAAATAAAGAAGGTGAATGAATATATAAACTAAATGTAATATGTGAGCTATACCTCATTTTTGATACTAAATTGTTGTCGGATTATCACATTTTATTTTATTTGAGTATCTAGCAAGACTATAGCTTGAAATTAAAAATAAATTACACGTTTTTGATTAGGGAGAGCTTGTGATTGTGTTTTTTCCGGCTGCAACCCGCGGTTCCGCTCTGCTCTAGAGGCGCGGGCGGGCGGCGCGGGAGGTGCAGTCTGCCCGCGCCGCGGCCGCGCGCCGTCAAATACAGTCTTTATTGAGATTTAGGGAACGTACCCATCCATACCACTTACCGAGATACCACTCGAGCGATTTTTAAGCCACTTTTGGACCCTAATGTTATAGTATAGTAAGCCGCGCATGAGCGCGTCGCGCGCGCGCGCCCAGCACGCAGCATAGAGTTCAGGAGCTCCGACCGCGCCGCGCATCATTCCCTTCTTCGCTTCACATCGATCATTTATGAATGGATGCCGATTGCCGTGTGGAGGAATGCGAGGTACACCGAGCGTGTGTAGGGGGCGGGGGCGGGGGCGGGTGCGGGGCGCGGTTGATAACGAGTGACATTATATTAAAGCTAATATCTCATTGGTGATGTACGAGTACCTACGTGTTCCGAGAACCGAAGCATTCGCCACCGGATGGTGTCGATCCGAATTCCGATGCGATGTGAGCGATCACGATTGAGGTATCGCGCGCGGTGCGCGGTGCCGGCCGGTCCGGCGAGCGAGGGAGGAGGCGCGGGGGAGGCACCAACTTCTATCTATCTATACTATACCTACTATACTAAAACCATAGAGAACCTTATTCGACACGCCGTACATACGGATAGAACATGTACCTACGAGGTGGTATCATCAATCAATCATCAATCAATACAAATAATAAGGGATGGTCACGGAGTATGTTACTTTGTTTTATGTATGAGATACTCAGTTTGTAGACTCTAATGATTTTTAGAAATCTTTTCTGTATGTGTGTATGCATGCATGTTCCTCCATAACTCTTAAACCCATCATCCGAATTTGATGAAACTTAGTAAGTACCTACAATGCAAGCACATTTACCTATACGAGACACAGGATAGGCTAAATAAAATTCAATTTGTGGCTCTCATACAAACCGAATTGTTCCGCGCGCCGAAGTAAAGCTACGGTAGCGGGCTTACTTGTTACGAATTTCACGCGAGCGAAGCCGCGGACAAAAGCTAGTTACATAATAAATAAATGCATGACATAATGTTTTGTTTAATTTTCTATCATAGTACCTACCTACGTACTACCTTTTGGCTGCGGCTGAGCACGCCTTGAACTCTCATTTCCAAAATACTAAATAGCAGATTTTTACCTAATACTCGATGAAATAAGATAACAGCTGTCGATTCAGCACAGATAGAAGTAACAGTTTTTACAGCTATTTTCTCTACAGACAGCTATTATATATTATTCTTGTTCGCCTGCATGTACCTACTTCTCCCACATCCCAAAGGTTAGTTAGAATAGAATGCCTCGCGGCATTAAGCTCGCCTGTTGTACCTAATTTTTTAAATTGGTGTTCAATAAAGAATGTATACATACATCTCTCAGCGAGAAAGGCACGCACCGAGGGACCGCACGAGCACGATACACTTCCTTCAGAGCAGCAAGCAAGTCCCCCTGGTGATGTGATTTACATTGTGAGCCGCTTCGAGTGTTGCTAGGTATCGATAATTTTATCGATTGATTAAAAACGAATGAAATGCTATAAACTCCAATATTAATTTGTCAATCAAATTCGGTGACTGCAGGAAAGGACGCGCGGCATCTAAGCCGCTCCTGTAGCTAGCTCATGTAGCCAAGATCGCCCACATTCTTCTATGTTTAAGGAAACAAACGGGACCCCCCCCCCCCCCCCCCCCCCTTCGCCTCCGCCGCCCCGTTCTGTCCATGACATGGCGATACAGAACCCTCGCTCGGTGCGCGAGTTTATAATATTTGTTGTTGGTTATTCCTATGTAACCGCTTAAACAGAACTACTTTATTTCATCTGTGTATTGTGTACACACGGACACCAGGCAGGAGTGCAGGACGCAAGTCCCACGCCGCGCCTCCGCCGCCGCGCCGCCGTGATGTGTTGTTCTGAGAACTGGTGCACTTGTTTATACTACGCAACGTGAGTCACTGCTGTCACCGCGACGACGTCGACGACGCCTGGGGCTGCCAGTGTGTTGTATACGTACTTGTACCTACCTGCCTGACCGAGTACGTCGGTCGCTCGGTATGTACAATATGTCGTAATTCGGTCGTAATGGCCTCACTTCCTTCGCATCGCGTCTCCGCCGCGTCGCGCCGCGCCGCCGCGCCTCGCCATTGTAGTTCGATTGGAGTCCGCGTCCGTGTCGCCGCCCCGCGCGCCGCCCACCACAGCACAACGCGCGCACGCGCGGCTGCAGCACAGCGCACAGCGAGCCGCCACCCCGGCTAGTTGAGGAGATCACCATGCGATGTGAAATGTTGCCCTCCTGCCTGCATGCCTTGCTCCACACCTACAGACGTGGAACTGCCGATGTGGCTGCTACACTACACCCCCCGTCACGTGATGCCAACCATGGTGTCACGCCAGTCGCGCCGGCCACACTGAACTGAAGTAATGTTGCGCATCCTTTATTTTTATAGTAAGCGCAACATGTGGCGCCGAGCCACCCATAAGGTGTCTAGCGAAGCCCATGGACATTCGGTCGCATGCGGGGGCTACGAATGCCATGCCGGCCTGACAGGTGCTCATTCACGCCTCTCTTGAAGGACCCGAGACTATACTTGGGGGGAATGTGAGCAGGGAGAGCGTTCCAGAGTTTACCGGTTTTGTGGAGGAAGAATCTGCAGAACCGATTGGTACGCATCCGCGCGGTAAGTCCAGCGTATAGGGATGCAATCCCTGCCCAGTGCGCGTTGTACTAAGGATAAGGTGGAAAGGGGACGGCGGAATCGCGTTAAACAGTCCCTGCGAATACTCCCCGTGGAATAACCGATAGAACACACTTAGCGCGCCGACATCTCTCCGAAGTTGCAGCGGTTCTAGATCGCGGGACACGTCATCGGGTCATCCACTATTCGCACGGCTCGACGCTGGATCGAGTACAAAGACGGAAGCTGGTATTTGGCTGAGCTATCGCACAAGTGCGAGCAGTATTCCAAGCAGCACCCAATCTGCGATTTATGCAAAAGCAGCCTTTGGCCCGGCGCGGCGACGGCGGCGCGGCGAACGGCGCGGCGGCGCGGCGGCGTGAAGTACCGTCGCACTCGCACCTTAGTCCACCTAGCAGCACGACTTGCTCCGCAGTTCGCACCACACCTCCTCACTTGCTTGACTGACAGCTCGTCCAGTACCTACCGAGGTACATGCGCAGCGAACACGCGAGAGTAGAAGAGAGGAGTTGTTGCTTACTCTTATTTTTAGTAAAGCACGTGTCGCCAGTGCGGGGAGTAGAGGGGGAGGCACGATTTCTTTGCCTTGCGATTCGACATGCCCCAGTTGATGGCGACGTACCCAGTTAGCTGAGTTGAAACCTCCTGTCACCTCTCGAGTATTGAGCGCCGCCAGCTATAAACTAAATTACTGCGTATGTATGTATGTATGTATGTGTGTGTAGGTATGTACGTGGCTAGTAGCTAGTCGCTGTGTCCAGCCAGCCTCCCTCCCCCCGGTCCCGGGGACCGGGCTTAGCTCTACACTATGTACACATCATACGCCCATACATATCACTTAGTGCATGGCCGCGAAGCTGTTGCGGCATTGCTGTAAAAAAAAAACAATAAATAAAAAATAAAAATTAATGTAGATGCTTCTGCCTGCCTACCTGTAGGCTGTACACCTTGTACAGTTACTGTGTCACTCTTCCGTCTCTACTCTACACGCGAGCGACTCGCGGTTCGCGTTGGCCTTCTGCGCTATTTTACAACGCACGAATAAATACTTTAAGCCTGTTTGCCGCGCGGCTCAGTGTCGAGACAAGAAAGGTCGTATCGTACTGAATAAATATTTTCTCAGCGCACTACAAATTATGATCACTTGATCCGGTGGCAATAATTCCGCGCTCCGCCGCCCCGCCGCCCGCCCCGCCGCCCCGCCGCCCCGGTAGCGATGTGTTTACAACTGAGCCTCCAGCTAACGGAGGCTGGTGCCAAGTAGAGACTCTTAGCCACAGGACTTAACTATTGATAAGGCGCGACGTGACAAAGTAAAGACAAAGAATGATTGTTCTATTTTTTTCATTGAGTGCTACAATTGGGCATGTTGTTGACAGCGTTTGTCATGACAGAGATTATGATGCTGCGAGGCGCGAGCCGCTTCTCTTTGCTGCGACTCGCGCTATCTCTCAGCTGATGTTATTCTTATTTCTAGCTAGCTAGAGCGACTCCAGGCCGAGCACGCCGCCCTCGCGCCGCGCCGAGCTCAGGCCGCTATTGTAGGGAGCATGTCGCTTGCCAGCCTCACCGCGCCGACACCCTCGACCTCCCGTCTCCCGCTGGGCCGGCACTCAGCAGCCAGCTGCTCGGGCGTGCCCGCGTGGAGGTCGCGGCTCCTCGTCCAATATGTCACAGAGGACGCTCGTGGAATAGCATCGTGGCAATCCCACAACCCAGAATTGGAATGAGACACGCCTTGATTGCCACGCGCTTAACTTATAGTAGATTTACATTTGAGCGGCGCGGCGGCGGCGGCGCCGACGACGGCGAAGCGATGGCGCGAACTCTTCCTTCAAAAACATTAGGTATATACTTAATTCGTAATACTGTAGCCACATTTGGGAAGGCAGTCCAGTATCTGTTGGCGTTCTTGGATTCAATACAGCGCCGAGCGGTCCGTCTGGTGGGAGCTCGGTGGGTGGGAAACCCGAAACTGACTGGATCTGGAGGCTCGGAGTGACAGACGATTTGTAGGGTCACTCAGTCTGTTCTACAGGTACTATCATGGACGCCGCTCGGAGGAACTTGCTTCCCTTATTCCTTGCCATCCAACCTATCTGCGCGGCACTGCCCGCAGATAAACTGATCTGATCACATGTTATGTATGACATGTTATTGACATTGGCCTTTTAAAAATCTAGCGACTCTCAAAATAGTTTCTTTGTCGCACCGATGATAGGGTGTGATTGTGAAACTGTCTTTCGGCAAGTGTGGTTTCGCGAGGAGTGGTGTATTTGACTCTGTCGACCGCACCATTGCTCCCTCTGCACAGCCACCCACCCATGTTGGTTGACATAAAAAACCTATATAATTATACGTAAGCACTAATCAGTACAGAGGGAGACATTCCCCTTTCTCTCCGCTCGCCTTGTATACTCTACCTACTCGTATTATCAGCGAACCTTCCAATACAATACCTACGTAGTTTGTATGTATATGTGGCTTGACCTCCGCCCGCAAGGCTGCGCGTGCGTGTGTTACGCTAACTGAAAACATTGTCTTTATAACATGACACCTCAGCGGTGCTAAATACAACGCGCCTACTTACGAATATTCTTGTACATCCGGTGTCCGCTGCGGAAGTGCATTCCGTCCATCCGCCTATCTCCTGTCGATCTCGACCTGCTGCGTAGGTCACTAGTCATATGCAACAATACTAGTTTCTAGAGCCAACAAAACATAGCGATGCAGCTCTACGCAGACGCGGAAACATAGCGATGCAGCTCTACGCAGACGCAGAAACATAGCGATGCAGCTCTACGCAGACGCAGAAACATAGCGATGCAGCTCTACGCAGACGCAGAAACATAGCGATGCAGCTCTACGCAGACGCAGAAACATAGCGATGCAGCTATACAGGTTGTTTCAGGAGAGGCTTGAGAAACTTCAGGAATAGAAAGTACTCATTATTAGAAGAAAAAAATCCTTATCACTCAAAGCGAAATTTCGTTTTTTTTTCATACAAACCTTGAAAATTGTAATAAGAACTCCATGGACAGTGAGTATGGGGAGATTTGGCAATAGCACCTAGGGAGTGCAGTGACCTACTCCAGTCCCCTTTTTCTTTTGATGTCATTAAATTTAAGGTTTGGGTTTTTTCCCTACATGCCGTTCAATTCTACTAGTTAAACATGGAAGTTAGTCATTTTATTTTTATTTAATAAAGGCGGATGTTAACCGTCCACCAAATCTCGATAAAACGATTTTCACCAAAAAGTACTATAAAATGACCGAATCTGGAAAAAAGTTTCAGAGCTTTTCGTCTTCAAATATGGACTCCTTTCGAACGCTGAACCTCGAACTCGTTACGAAACCCTATCCTGAAATAACCTGTATATAGCAGAGCTACGGCTCCAATGATTTTTTTTTTAACTTTCTAATTTGTCCCCCAAAATTTACCCGTAAAACCGAAATTTCTTCATTTACGCTATTCGTTCGTGATTGCGTAATGAAACTATATAATGTACCAAATTTCAACTTTTTTCTTCAGTACTTACGATTCGGAGAAAATAAGCTGTGACGGACGGACAGACACCGAGCCACCAGCGCGCGCTCTAGGTTAGAAGAGCTGGGTGTCGTCGCCGCGCAGTTCGGCGGACGCGGAGCTCCCAGGATTCGGGGCGGTGGTGGTGGCCTAGAGTACTTACGCGCTACGTGTCTAGCTAGTACCACCTCATCCCCCTATATAATGTACTCTGTGAGTAGCACCACCTACCGCTTGTAGCTTGCCTCGCGTCGTCGTCTTGGAGAGCTTCGTAGCCACGGCCTGCCTGCACCCGCCGCGCCCGGCAGCGCGCTTGCAGGCCTGCCTTCCGCCGCCGCGACGGCGGCGGCGTAGTGGTTATATTCTCTATGGGCGCGGCGGTGAAAAACTGCCGTTTTGACCTGTGGTTTTGACATTGAAAATGTCTTTTCGTTCGTTCCAGTATAGGCCCCGATTTCACGAAAAAGTGCGATCCCCTTATATCTCGGAAAGTTGTGAATATATGATATTCAAAATAGGCTCAAAAGACGCGTATTCATGAGAGCTGCGTAAGGTGCAAAAAGAATTATTCGAGAAAGTAAAAAACGACAAAAGTTATGGGCGAAATAGTGAAAAAAATAAATATATATGCGAATTTTTGATTTTGGCGCTCGATATTTTGGAAACGAAGAATGATATCAAAATTTTGAGAAAAACTCCTCTGGACAATTTATTCAGCTACAATTTGAGCCTAAAACAAAGCCTGAAACGATCGGGTTAAGGGTTTACCCTGTATGTAGCCTAACCTTTTTGAAAAAATAAATTCACAGATTTCGTGCCTCATACGACTATCGAGCACATTGAAAATGAATCTACGGAATTCGAAAAAATATTGTCGCTGAGCGACACGAGAAAGTCGGGATAAGGAAAAGGTTAGTTGGGTTCTGATGATGGAGCCGGAGGAAGCCATAGGAACTCCTAAACTACACATGATAAATCCACCATATTTGGGCTCGTTGAATATAGGAATATAGGAATAAAGGATATGTTAGAAGATGCGTCGCATTGAAAAGGAACTCAACAAAATAAAAAAAAATATTACATTTATATTTTTGTTATTATTTTTCAAATACACAAGCAGCTTAAAAAATGTAAACTAAAATTTAGACAGAAAAAGAGATAATCTTGGCATTATGTCTAACTAAAGTAACAAATTAATAAATATCAAATATAAAAATATAATATAAGGATATAGAAGATAAGAATATATTCCTATATCCAACGTGCCCAAATATGGTGGATTTATCATGTGTAGTTTAGGAGTTCCTATGGCTTCTTTCCGGCTCCATCATCAGGGCCCTGGACATCATATATGACAAGAGTACTTGCGAAGACAAATCCAACGAGCCCAAACTCGATGGGCTTATCATGTGTTAGTTTAGGAGTTCCTATGGCTTCCTTCCGGCTCCATCATCAGACCCCAACTAACCTTTTCCTTATCCCGACTTTCTCGTGTCGCTCAGCGACAATGTTTTTTCGAATTCCGTAGATTCATTTTCAATGTGCTCGATAGTCGCGTGAGGCACGAAATCTGTGAATTTTTATTTAGTTTTTTAATTAATTTTGTGTCTTTTTATTAGGTACTTTTAGTATAACGTACGTGAAATTTATATGTCCTGTAAAAATGTTTTTTTTTTTTTTTTTTTTTTTTTATGGAACCTGACACGGTTGGCTACATCACCTACAACATCCGTGATGTCAGCCCATAACACAGGGTGAACTAGGTGCCATGTCAGTGCTTCCCTTCATTTCATGTCGGCTACACTAAACTGGACGGAAAACACGAACTATTTACATAGCCGTTTCGACCGACGTTTCGTTCAGTGCGGTGGTACCAACCCGGCCGGGATAAACCCTACCACCTAGTAAGGTAAGAAGGGAAGGGACCTACAGTTTAACGTGGAATCCGAACCACGGTCAGCCTCCAACGGTCGAGCGGTCACCCATCCAAACACTGACCGCGCTCAGCGTTGCTTAATAACAGTTGACTAACCAACCGCGCCACTGAGCTACCGAGGCTGACGAATTTTCTTATCCCTTAGTCGACTTTTACGACATGCGACGGGAAGAGATGCAGTGGGGATATTCTTTTTAAGTACCGACCCCACACGGTACGTAAATGTGAAATAAAGGATATAATAAATAATAATAATATGTCATTCATTAACGGCGGTGAAGATCTTCAGTAATCTCTCTTCGTACATCATCTTCGGAGTACTTATGTCATTAATTAGCAAAGTGTGTAGCGAACGAAGGTTTCAATTAATTAAAGCGAACTACCTACAGTGTTGCGACCACCGACCGTGTCGTACCTACTCGCTAGTCTATATAGGTACCGCGGTCACGACACGACCAGCAAGTCGCTCTCGCGCGCGGTGGTGGCTGCGGTAGAGTGGTGCGTGGTGAGTGTGTGGCCCAGAGGTATAGTTCTCACTCAGCTGATACAGCGTGGATGCGGTAGAGTGGTGCGTGGTGGGTGAGTGTGTGGCCCAGAGGCATTGTTCTCACTCAGCTGATACAGCGTGGATGCGGTAGAGTGGTGCGTGGTGGGTGAGTGTGTGGCCCACAGGCATTGTTCTCACTCAGCTGATACAGCGTGGATGCGGTAGAGTGATGCGTGATGGGTGAGTGTGTGGCCCACAGGCATTGTTCTCACTCAGCTGATACAGCGTGGATGCGGTAGAGTGATGCGTGATGGGTGAGTGTGTGGCCTACAGGCATTGTTCTCACTCAGCTGATACAGCGTGGATGCGGTAGAGTGATGCGTGATGGGTGAGTGTGTGGCCCAGAGGCATTGTTCTCACTCAGCTGATACAGCGTGGATGCGGTAGAGTTATGCGTGATGGGTGAGTGTGTGGTCCACAGGCATTGTTCTCACTCAGCTGATACAGCGTGGATGCGGTAGAGTGATGCGTGATGGGTGAGTGTGTGGCTCACAGGCATTGTTCTCACTCATCTGATACAGCGTGGATGCGGTAGAGTTATGCGTGATGGGTGAGTGTGTGGTCCACAGGCATTGTTCTCACTCAGCTGAGATACAGCGTGGATGCGGTAGAGTGATGCGTGATGGGTGAGTGTGTGGCCCACAGACATTGTTCTCACTCAGCTGATACAGCGTGGATGCGGTAGAGTGATGCGTGATGGGTGAGTGTGTGGCCCACAGGCATTGTTCTCACTCAGCTGATACAGCGTGAATGCGGTAGAGTGATGCGTGATGGGCGAGTGTGTGGCCCACAGGCCTTGTTCTCACTCAGCTGATACAGCGTGGATGCGGTAGAGTGATGCGTGATGGGTGAGTGTGTGGCTCACAGGCATTGTTCTCACTCAGCTGATACAGCGTGGATGCGGTAGAGTGATGCGTGATGGGTGAGTGTGTGGCCTACAGGCATTGTTCTCACTCAGCTGATACAGCGTGGATGCGGTAGAGTGATGCGTGATGGGTGAGTGTGTGGCCCACAGGCATTATTCTCACTCAGCTGATACAGCGTGGATGCGGTAGAGTTATGCGTGATGGGTGAGTGTGTGGTCCACAGGCATTGTTCTCACTCAGCTGATACAGCGTGGATGCGGTAGAGTGATGCGTGATGGGTGAGTGTGTGGCCCACAGACATTGTTCTCACTCAGCTGATACAGCGTGAATGCGGTAGAGTGATGCGTGATGGGCGAGTGTGTGGCCCACAGGCCTTGTTCTCACTCAGCTGATACAGCGTGGATGCGGTAGAGTGATGCGTGATGGGTGAGTGTGTGGCCCACAGGCATTGTTCTCACTCAGCTGATACAGCGTGAATGCGGTAGAGTGATGCGTGATGGGCGAGTGTGTGGCCCACAGGCCTTGTTCTCACTCAGCTGATACAGCGTGGATGCGGTAGAGTGATGCGTGATGGGTGAGTGTGTGGCTCACAGGCATTGTTCTCACTCAGCTGATACAGCGTGGATGCGGTAGAGTGATGCGTGATGGGTGAGTGTGTGGCCTACAGGCATTGTTCTCACTCAGCTGATACAGCGTGGATGCGGTAGAGTGATGCGTGATGGGTGAGTGTGTGGCCCACAGGCATTGTTCTCACTCAGCTGATACAGCGTGGATGCGGTAGAGTTATGCGTGATGGGTGAGTGTGTGGTCCACAGGCATTGTTCTCACTCAGCTGATACAGCGTGGATGCGGTAGAGTGATGCGTGATGGGTGAGTGTGTGGCCCACAGACATTGTTCTCACTCAGCTGATACAGCGTGGATGCGGTAGAGTGATGCGTGATGGGTGAGTGTGTGGCCCACAGGCATTGTTCTCACTCAGCTGATACAGCGTGGATGCGGTAGAGTTATGCGTGATGGGTGAGTGTGTGGCCCACAGGCATTGTTCTCACTCAGCTGATACAGCGTGAATGCGGTAGAGTGATGCGTGATGGGCGAGTGTGTGGCCCACAGGCCTTGTTCTCACTCAGCTGATACAGCGTGGATGCGGTAGAGTGATGCGTGATGGGTGAGTGTGTGGCTCACAGGCATTGTTCTCACTCAGCTGATACAGCGTGGATGCGGTAGAGTGATGCGTGATGGGTGAGTGTGTGGCCTACAGGCATTGTTCTCACTCAGCTGATACAGCGTGGATGCGGTAGAGTGATGCGTGATGGGTGAGTGTGTGGCCCACAGGCATTGTTCTCACTCAGCTGATACAGCGTGGATGCGGTAGAGTTATGCGTGATGGGTGAGTGTGTGGTCCACAGGCATTGTTCTCACTCAGCTGATACAGCGTGGATGCGGTAGAGTGATGCGTGATGGGTGAGTGTGTGGCCCACAGACATTGTTCTCACTCAGCTGATACAGCGTGGATGCGGTAGAGTGATGCGTGATGGGTGAGTGTGTGGCCCACAGGCATTGTTCTCACTCAGCTGATACAGCGTGAATGCGGTAGAGTGATGCGTGATGGGTGAGTGTGTGGCCCAGAGGCATTGTTCTCACTCAGCTGATACAGCGTGGATGCGGTAGAGTGATGCGTGATGGGTGAGTGTGTGGCCCACAGGCATTGTTCTCACTCAGCTGATACAGCGTGGATGCGGTAGAGTGATGCGTGATGGGTGAGTGTGTGGCCCACAGGCATTGTTCTCACTCAGCTGATACAGCGTGAATGCGGTAGAGTGATGCGTGATGGGTGAGTGTGTGGCCCACAGGCCTTGTTCTCACTCAGCTGATACAGCGTGGATGCGGTAGAGTGATGCGTGATGGGTGAGTGTGTGGCCCACAGGCATTGTTCTCACTCGGGTGCTGATAGAGCCATTATTCAAATCAAATCAAAACACGTTTATTGCACATAAAATCGTACAGAAGGTAGCACTTAATGCCTACGGCTTTTTCCGCCAGCCTACCCTTTTTACATATAAAAAACCAACCCAACCCATTGTTGGGTTCCGTTTGGCCTTGGCACATTCTTAGCAAACAAGGAAAACACTATCGGACCGGTTTCGTTAACCGCTTTTATAATTCGCAGAATTAAAATGTAAAACTAATGAATCGCGTTGATGCCATCTGACGTGGGAGAGGCGAGCGAGGCGGGCGAGGCGGGCGGGACGTAGTTGGCTGGCGCCACCTTCGACGCATCTAGCTGCTAGCTAGGCATGTCTGCACCGCCGCGCCGCCTAAACTCTGAACACGTTTCAAATACATTATTTATAGCCACGTCTTAATAAAAACCTTAAAAACACGAAACTAATCGCCATAGTTTTTGCAAGTTGTTTTGCGACATCGCCGCGCCGCGCCGCCGTCGTCGCCGCAGTCAACAAGCCGCGTGCGGGCGGCGGCGGCGGCCGGGCGGTGCGTCCACTCACCCGTATTCCATACTGAGTGAGTGAGCCGCACCGCACCGCACCGCATCTGCACATTCAGAGCAGACAATAATTATTTATTGCGTCGCGTCGTCACAACATGGTCACGAGACGCGACACGCGAGGCAAAAACATTGATTCTCGCTAGGCGCTCGCACGAGCGGCGGCGCGGGCGGCGGCGGCGGGGGCGCGGCGCGGCACACTGCCGCCGCCCACTGCCCACGAACAAAACCGCTCAAGTCTCCGGTGCCGGTGAAGCGTACGTAGCTCGGACTTGCACGCGCGCGCACTGTGCCCGCGCCGCCGCCGGTCGTTTATAATACGAGTACCAAATATGGTGGATTTATCATGTGTGGTTTAGGAGTTCCTATGGCTTCCTTCCGGCTCCATCATCAGGACCCTGGAAATAACATATGACTAGAGTACTTGCGAAGACAAATCCAACGAGCCCAAACACGATGGGCTTATCATGTGTTAGTTTAGGAGCTCCTATGGCTTCCTTCCGGCTCCATCATCAGAACCCAACTAACCTTTTCCTTATCCCCACTTTCTCGTCGCTCAGCGACAATATTTTTTCGAATTCAGAATATTCATTTTCAATGTGCTCGATAGTCGTGTAAGGCATGAAATCTGTGAATATTTTTTTTCGAAACGGTTGAACCGATTTAAAAAAAAAACATTATTTCAGAGAGACAATTTTTTTTACGGAAGGATACAAATTTCAAGTCCATCCGACCAGTAGTTTAGGAGTTATTAGGCATTTATTGCTTTTCGAAGCCTTTTTTGTAAAGGCTATGACGTCATCAATTGTTCATATTATTCATTGACGTTCATTCATTCATTCATCAATCATCATTAATCATTACATATGGATTCCATGTCAAAATTCCTCTCTACGTAGAGAGGAATTTTTGTTAGCATCTTCAGTTCTTCTCCGTGATGAATGATGTGATGATAATATATAGACGGAGGTTACACGCTAGGTTTTTCATCAGTTCAGTCCGTGACCTTGGTCACGACCAGATTGACGCCAGACTGACGCCAGACGTAAAATGCATTCGCACTATCAGTCTGCCATCAGTCTAGTATCAAAATATTTAAAAATCCGTCAGTCTGGTCCATCATTCCAAACCATCCATCCATCAAAGTAGGTTAAACGGTCAGTCTGGACCATGGTTTAACCAGACTGATGGACTGAACTGATGAAAAACCTAGCGTGTAACCTCCGTCATAGAGTTGCAGGAGTGGACTCAGGCGGGGCGGCGCGGCGCTCGCTCGGCAGAGTCCACTCAGTGTTCCAGCTACTCGCGCGGTATGGTGGTGACGCTCCTCTACCTTGTTGCAGTACAGCAGCCGGCCCGCACCCCCCGCACCCCGCCGCACCACCCCCCTCTCTACAAGGAGCAGCTTCTTATCGCGTGACAGACGCAACAATATATCGCACGCCTGCCGCATAGGATGGTAGAAACTGACCCCGGGCCCAAGAAACTCAACAGTAAGTACCGAGTCCACACCTGTCTGTCCGCACCGCGCACACTCTCGCGCTGGTGTGCCCAGCGCACGACATCCACACTAACTATTATAGCTACCTACCTACCAATACTAGGAGAGAGTAGAAATAGAAGACGGTCTGTAGCTAAGCAAACTGGCTAATTTGGGCGACCGGGGGGAGTATACTGCAAACGTCTTCCAGCCAGTGTGTCTGGCATTGCACTTAGGAGGTCGCGCCTCCCCCCCGGTACTCCCCGCACTGGCGACACGTGCTTTACTAGAAACCATTCCTCACTACTCTTTCGTACGAAGTACCCATGAATGACCCATGAACCGTAGGGTTGACGAACAAACTGACATCTAGCACAGAATTTTGGGAATTCCCTTGTTAACAGAACAGCAGCGGTCAACGAGGAAGGAAGGACTCGTCGGCCGCGCTAAGATGATACAATCTGATTATATGACGCGTGTGAGCCTCGGCGGCGCAGAGGTGCGAAGAGCAAACAGCATCGGGGAGTACCTAGCTCGCTTAGACGTCTCCCCTCTATTTTCCACACATTCAATAATAGTTACCTCTGCTCTCTCCCCCCCCCCCCCCCCCCCCGCGACCCCGCGCCCCCGCCACCGCCGCACCCGCGTCCTACTCACGCACGCCACGCCTCATGAATTATTTTGCTTTCAGATTGTGATGTAAAAGACGATCTCCAGCTAAACGGAGCAGAATCCAAAGGCGTTGAGCTCGGAGGTAATATCTCACGCCAAATATCATTGTCTCACGCCATCTCCTCCTCTCTTCACGCGCCGTCGCACCGGCCGCGAACCGCGCCGCGCGGTAGAGTTCAAAGAGAATATACTTTGGTAGAGTTTTGAAGAGAGCGTCACTGACGCGACGAGGCGTCCGGTAGCGCTAGTGTCGCGCTGTGATGACCGCCGATGTCCGCCGCTACAGACGCCACGCCGCCGCTACACATTATTCCAGACACTGTCACACACAGACTGGCTGTGTGTGACAGTGTCTGGAATAATGTGTAGTCTTAGAGAATTACAGAAATTAATGAAAGAAGAAAGAGAAGTTGATGATCTTTTGCTTCGACACTACCTGAGTTTGGAAAGAGAGCCTACAAATAAGATTTTCCAAAGGCGAAATGAAGGTGTCTGTGCCCAAAACTTCAACGGAAGATCAGATACAGCCAATAACACCACTCCTCGCGATAGCACGCTCAGACAAGAAGCCTTTTGAAGATCCCCAGGTTAGGTGGGTAGGGAGGGAACACACTCGCCGGAAGAGCACATTGGCTTGCCGCACAGCATATCGCTAAAGCTATGCGCACAGTATGCGGCCAATGGTATATTGTGTCACTCACTACAATGTTGATGGTCTCGTGAAGCAAGGTTAACTCGGTGGTACGGAGGCGAGGCCGCCGGGCTCGCGTCCGCGCCGCCGCCGCCGCCGCGCCGCCGCAAGCCGTCCGCTCCGATCTGGTTCAAACTGACCCTCGGCCGCTTCCAATCTTCGACAATAAACGCTCGTCGATGAGCAGTCCCCCCCCCCCCCCCGGCCCGCCCCGCCCCGCCCCGCCGCCGCCGCCGGGCCGAGACAAATAAATAAAATGAAGCATCACTTGTTTGTTAGTCCTGCCTGCCTGACCTGACTCCTGCCTGCGCCTAGCCTGCTGCGCCTGCGCCTGCTTGTCGTGACATTGTATGCTCGTACTCGGCATCTCCGCCGCGGCCGACACCTCCTCGATCGGACAATACAATTATACATTTTTACATTACACACACACACACACACACCTATTTTTTTGTCTACCGCGTTAATCCGGTATGGGTGGCCGAGTCGGAGGGCCAAAGCGCATACTCCGACCACCCAATATAAACTCCGAAAAGGTAGGTGCCATACCGGACACTTCCATTTGAATTACTGGTAGTCAAGCAGCAGGTGTAGGTTTGCACCTACATTTTTCCTTCAGCAAAAACTCCTTGGTACACTGTTAGTTACCTAGACGTCAATGAAGAGCTGCTGAATAAGCTGCTGGACCGGCTACTAAATAATGTACATCGGTTACATTTTCGGTCTGCGGAAACATGATCATATTTCCGACTTCCGGTCTAGCCTGCAGTTGCTCGACATTCGTCGTCGCAGGTATTGCCATGTCCTCACTCTCTTCTACTGCACACTGTATGACCCTGCTGCTCCTAAATACTTATCTGACCGTTCACCATATTTATTTCCTCCCACGGTGTCCCACAAAGATCCTCCGACACCCTTGCCTGTCCTAACTATCACTTCCCACTACGTCGTCAGTGTGCATCGATCCACACGTTCAGAGTGCTGGTAAAGACTATCTCCTCAAATCCTAAACCCTCCTACGAGTCCATCAACATTGCGTCCGACATGAGAGATCCGTCCGGGCGCTGAGTGCCGTGTGCCGTATGCTATGTACCGTGTGTCGTGTCACTAATTCACTATACATAGGATGAGTTGTGTGTGACTAGTCGCTTGTGTATGCGCAGGCGTCGTGGTAGCGACGCTCAAGTGCCCCGTGCCCGGCAAGACTGACCCGGAGAAGGGCGGCACCTCAGAGAAAGCTGACTTCGAGAAGGCAATAGAGCTCGCTGGTGAGTTCTTGTTCACTCTCATCTCTGTGTGAATATGAATGAAGGTATACCTAGTCTGTATTCGTGAGCAATGTCCAGATCACGAATCTCGCAGAAATGCTGCGTTGTCCCAACACGATAAATGAATTACCTAATGTTGACTTGTTGAAACCCGTAGTTCTCGCTAACCGACATATTAAACTCGCTGAGTTCTTCTTCTGTGGCACTAATGAACGTTGTGTCACCTATATACGCATTGTTGATGAGTTGCCCGCCAATCAGCATTGAACAGTTGGAGTGAAAGTAAACAGCGCAGCGTTTGATTCAGCATCGCAAATCTGACTTTTGCCTTGCTATTGATTGAGAAGAGTTTCTGCACAAAACTCTACCGCTTACTTGACTCTAATCGAGTAAAGCTACGAGTGTAATGTGGGCTACGCGTGTTGCAGGATATGGCAGGTTCCACTACCTGTTGCTGGCGGTGTGCGGCCTGGTCAGCACGTCCGAGGAGATGGACGTCATCTCCATGTCCTTCATCCTGCCCTCGGCGCAGTGCGACCTTAACCTAACCACCCAAACCAAGGTACGCACGCCCGCACCCGCACCCGCACCACACCGCACCTCGCAGGATATAGCAGCTAACGCATAACCGACACGAGCTTGTGTGCGTGTGTACAGGGATGGCTGAACTGCATCATCTTCATCGGGATGATGGTGGGAGCGTACGCGTGGGGCTCGGTGGCGGACACGCTCGGCCGCAAGCGCGTCCTCATCGCCATCTCCATCACCAACGCGCTCGCCATAGTCGCCTCCTCCTTCTCGCAGAACTACGAGCTCTTCATGTTCTTCCGCTTCCTCAACGGCGCAGCGTCAGTACCTCACGCTCACACACATACACTACTCCTCTAGTATCTCTCACTCTCACTCAACTAGTTTGTTTTCTTTATAGGCCTACGAAAAAGCTCCTTGTCCACAATGTGAGTAATGTGTGCGCGGTGCAGGCTCGGTGGCTCGGGGCCGGTGATCTGGTCCTACTTCGCGGAGTTCCAGCCTAAGAGCAAGCGCGGCTCCATGTTGAGCTTCATGGCGGCCTTCTGGACGCTCGGCAACCTGTTCGTGGCGGGGCTCGCCTGGATCATCATCCCCAGCGGTCAGTCCCGCTCCTCTCTCCTCCAATCAGTCGCTCGGCTGTCTGGTCGCACTCAACTGATGAAGCTGTCTATTAGAATACGCGCGTGCGTGAGCCAACACGTGCGCGCGATTATGCCACTGGCGAACAAGATTCGGTGCGACTACGAACGTCACTTATCATCTACATATGTATGGTGTGTTTAACTGTTGCTCGGTCATTATAAGCGATTGAAATATGTGTGGGTGTTTGAGTGGGAGATGTGGGATGGGATTGCAGGTATCGGGGCGCAGGGCGGTGCGTTCGTGTACAACTCGTGGCGCATCTTCCTGCTGGTGTGCTCGCTGCCGTCGTTCGTGGTGGCGGCGCTGCTGCTGCTGCTGCCGGAGTCGCCCAAGTTCCTGCTGTCGCACGGGCGGCACGACGAGGCACTGGACGTGTTCAAGGGTATCTACCTGATGAACACCGGCAACGCCAAGCAGGCGTACCCCGTGCGCCAGCTGATAGTGGACGAGGCCTACCCGCACAAGACCGAGAAGCAGCTGGCGGCGCGGAGTAGCAACAGGGTGCGGGCGATGCTCGGCGACATCGTCTCCAACAGCAAGCAGCTGTTCGTGCCGCCCACCCTGCGCTTCACCGTCATCTCCATCATCATCAACTTCACTTTCCACATCGGGTCAGTACTTACCTACCTGCCACAGTACAGTAGTTACCACCACCGTCCCTTATGTAGATAGCTCGTAACACATCGTCAGCTTTATTTATTAGGAGCTATATACAGGGTGCCCCAGTCGGTCGACTGTTGTTAAGCACACCTGGGCGCGGACATTACTTGGATAGGTGACCGCTCGACCGTTGGGGGCTGACCGTGGTTCGGATTCCACGTAAGGAATCCGCAGTAGGTCCCTACTCCCTTCCCTTCTTACCTTACTAGGTGGTAGGGTTTATTACTCCCGCCCGGGTTGATACCACCGCACTGAATGAAATGTTGTTCGAAACGGCTATATAAATAACCCGTGTTTTCCGTCCAGTTCAGTGTAGCCGGCATGAAATGAAGGGAAGCACTGACATGGCACCTAGTTCACCTGGTGTTATGGGCTGTCATCACGGATGTTGTAGGTGATCCAGTACAGCCAACCTGATAATAACGCACCTGTGTGGGGGAGACTGTGCTTTTGATTTTATGTGGTTAGACTATATATATAGGTAGTTAGTTATTACTAGTTAGACTGTAGGTACCTAGTGAACACTGTAAGCTTAGAATACTGTAATCGAAGTAGGTGTATTATGTGGTTCTGTTAGTCAAGCACGCACAACGTATTGTAACCATCATTGTAACCAAAGACGTTAAAAACCTCTGCGCAGTTTCTTGCCGGCTCTTCTTTGTCCGTGTAATCGAACCGGATTCTTGAAATCGTACCTCTATGACAAATTCAAATGTGTGTGTACTAGTGTAGTGTATACCGCTAATACGAATCAAATACGAATAATGAATGGATAAAGAATAGTTGTAGAGTTAACACATTGATACATACAAGTGCATGTGCGTGCAGGTACTACGGGTTGATGATGTGGTTCCCGGAGATGTTCCACCGGTTCGACGAGTACTCTACGGCGAGCGGCGGCGTGGCGGCGGACATCTGCCAGGTGACGCAGTACGTGACGCAGCGCGGCTCGCACTCGCTGCACGAGACCTGCAACTCCGAGATCAACTCGTCCGTCTTCATGGAGAGCCTCATCACCGTCGCCGCCGCCATACCCTCCAACATCTTCGCCGTCCTCGGCATGGACCGGCTCGGCCGCAAGTTCTTCTTAGGTACCTCTCTGCCTACCTACCTACTATCTACCGTCCCACCTGCCACACTCCGCTCTCCTGTCCACGGCCGCAAGTGTAGGACACGGTTACTCCGACGGTTGTCGTGTCGTCGGCTAACTTGCCCAGCCCAGTGTCTACTACTTCGGTGCGTCGTCGGCGGGTTGTCTCCGGTGCCAACTCATCCGCCTCCGCTCCGTCACGAGGCCACAAATCATATTTCTAACCTCTACCTGTAGGTAGGTATTTAAATGTTTGGTGTACCAAAGATTTAAACTAGCTAGCTAATTGATGAGTGAGATGAGTGGACAGTTTCCGGTCGCCACCCTGTGCGGGTCTAATAATAGTAGAAGCCTCGTAAGCACTGGCGGCTGGTCCTAAAGTGCGCTCGTGCGCCGCACTACCATACCACGAGACGTCTTCACTTCACTCAAAATAAATAATATCTTACAACATACTACATTAAAACCATAAAGATCGTACTCCAAATAAATGTGAATGTGAATTCGACCTTATTTTATAGATCACAAGGCACGTTTTTGCGAGTAAACGCGCGCGCCGTGCGGATTCTAAAACGCACGCGGGTCTCCCATACTGAATGTAGTGGGATCGGCAAAACACCGCTGACGCGTGAGACAAAAGATACTTCATAGAAACAGTATGGGCGAAATGGAGTTCTGCGTGCGGCCCACGAGCGCCAAACAAGGACGCTATATCGTGAATACCCGCGCGTGCGACACGTCGCGTCGCGAGCGATTCGTTTTGCACGAGTCTTACAAACTCTTTGCCGTCTACGTAGAGTCAGCGCGCTGTCATGTGATGTCACATACCCGTTAGCGCGCGAATATTTAAAATGGGATATGATTAGGTTTTGTGCTTTCTGTCACGTGATACTGTGAATTAAGTGGTGCCGATATTTGCCTAAGCGTTGGTTAAAGGTAAGGCTTTACAATCAGGTGATCCCGGGTTAAATTCCTACTTTTCAAATGCTTTTATTTTTATATATTTTCTTATTTTTGGGACATTACTACTGTTTTCTTTTTGAAAGCTGCAGTAGTGTTGTGTTCTATGGGTGTATTCATAAAGGTACTAAAAATAATTTAAAAAACTTGTTTGGATTTTTTTTTCTTGTTTTTTGCAACTCATTGAGTCTCTTGAGAATATTCATACTAGGTACGTACATAATAAAACGCAGGCGTTTAAACATTCGGAAGTCCTGATCTTAAAATAACATGACGGGAATGTGTTGGGAAATTTGGTTTTTAAGTAGGTAGGTACTTAGCGCACTACCGGTCACTGAATTCACCAGCCGCCACTGCTCGTAAGCCTCGTTCTAGTAAGCCTCGTAGTAAGCTACCGTAGTAAGTACCGTGTGGGGCCGGTACTTTAAAAGAATAGCCCCACTGCATCTCTCCCCGTGTATGTCGTAAAAGGCGACTAAGGGATATGACTCCCTTCTTATATTACTAGGTGGTAGGGTTTAACCCGCCCGGGTTGGTACCACCGCAATGAATGAAAGGTCGGTCCAAACGGCTATGTAAATAGTTTGTGTTTTCCGACCAGTTCAGTGTAGCCGGCACGATCAAAGGGGGGAAGCACTGACATGGCACCTAGTTCACCCGGTGTTATGGGCTGACATCACGGACGTTGTAGGTGATGTAGCCAACCGTGTCAGTTTCCATAAAAAAAAAAAAAAAAGCTTGCTTAGGGCGATAATAGGTATAGCACAGTCCAATCTAATAGCTGTACCTACCTACCTACCCTATTACATTAGTGACTCACTAGTGGAAACATCGAAGAAGAATACAGATGACATTATTATGATCAACCTTGTCCACATCCACATCTGAATGACGCTTCTGCAATAGTTTCTTTCTATAGGTGCTTACATCAAAATAAAAGACAGAATAATACTCTATACCTAGTAGCAAGTAGTTAGTGAGGTTAAGAGTAGTTTTGCCAGATGGTTCAGCTTTTTACATCAAATATTTTTCAGGAATACATTTTTTTAAGGAAATATGCTACCGAACGTCCATCGGCATCGTTAGACACCTTATGGGTACTTCGGCGCGTGTAACATGTAGGTAGCACTTTTTATAAAAAAAGCCAATTAGTTACCTACGCGAAAAATCTGGAAGGGTCTTCCCAAGAGTGTGCTCCCTAGCTCCTATTAACCTGCGGGTCCTCAAGAGACGTGTCGATGTAAGTACAGCACGCGCCGGCTGGCAACAGCGCGCCAAATCTGTATGCATTTGATATTGCGAAACTTAGCAAATACCGAACCTCTCTCTCTTGTATGTACAGTGTGGGGCCGGTACTTTAAAAGAATAGCCCCACTGCATCTCTCCCCGTGTATGTCGTAAAAGGCGACTAAGGGATATGACTCCCTTCTTATATTACTAGGTGGTAGGGTTTAACCCGCCCGGGTTGGTACCACCGCACTGAATGAAAGGTCGGTCGAAACGGCTATGTAAATAGTCTGTGTTTTCCGTCCAGTTCAGTGTAGCCGGCACGACCGAAGGGAGGCACTGACGTGGCACCAACGTGTTCACCCCGTGTTATGGGCTGACATCACGGATTTTGTAGGTGATGTAGCCAACCGTGTCAGTTTCCATAAAAAAAAACCCCGTCTCATAGTATGAGAGGTTCCTACCTACTTCGATATTTTTGTCATACCGAACACCGAACACGGGGCTGAAATATCGAACAGTTCGGCAAAAAAACCGAACACCTGGCAAGCCTGGATGGGAGAGAGACGCGTGCGTGTGGGTAACGAGTGTCGCGGTGTCGGTTGCAGTGTTCGCGACGTTCTCGGCGGGCCTGTGCTCGGCCGGCATGTACTTCGTGTACAACAAGACCAACAACCTGATCGTGTCCGCCGTCTTCAGCTCCGTCATCTCGTGCGGCAACGCCGCGCTCGACTGCCTCATCACCGAGGTCTTCCCCACCAACCTCCGGTTTGTCTCACCAACTATCCTATCTACCTACATACCTAGGTAACTATTCAGCTCATTCAGTCATCAACATCATCCATCATCAACTCATTATTAAGTAGGTAGAGTGTTTTCATTTTACCAAGGCACGAGGGGTACGCCGAGGTAGGACGTAGGAAGTGGTGCCGCCGCCCGGTGCGAGAGGCGACCGCGCGGTCGAACTCGGTGCCCGGTCGGTACTCGGTACACACACATGTTCTACACGTCTCTGCATCGCCCCGTCGAACCGAGTCGTTCTCTACTGAGCTCCGCGCGGTCTCACACACACCTCACCACTTCCTACCTCATACTCCTCGTGCCTTCGTAAAATGAAAACACTCTACCTACAGTTAGTATAGGTGCCGGCACGAGTTAATAGCACTCAGCGAAAATGGTGGGGGAATCCGCAGAACTCACTTTTTGGGTCTGTTTGGCGGAGTGAGGGAGGCGCGGCGAGAGAGGCAGCCGGCCGCCACGCCGACATGGTTATGTATGAAAGTCTCCGCCCACTCCCCCCGCGCACCGCTCACGCAAGTCACTAGTCACGCACGACACGAGCCGGCCGAGTCCGGCCGACACATGCGCAGGATTGGATTTCGTACTATAATTATCGTATGCGTACTATAATTACACCACCGGTCGTACGTTGGAACTTTTTGACATTGAAAATGTCTTTTGGTTCGTTCCAGTATAGGCCCCGATTTCACAAAAAAGTGCGATCCCCTTATATCTCGAAAAGTTGTGAAGATATGATATTAAAAAAACGAATACGCGTATTCATGAGAGCTGTAAGGTGCAGAAAGAATTATTCCAGAAAGGAAAAAACGAAAAAAGTTATGGCCGAAATAGTGAAAAAAAATTTATTTTTTCCGAATTTTTGATTTTGGTGCTCGATATTTTGGAAACGAAGAATGATATCAAAAATTTGAGAAAAATTGCTCTGGACAATTTAGTCAGCTACAATTTGAGCCTAAAACAAAGACGATCGGGTTAAGAGTTTGCCCTGTAGCTCAACCTTTTTGAAAAAATAAATTTACAGATTTCGTGCCTCACACGACTATCGAGCACATTGGAAATTAATCTACGGAAATCGAAAAAGTATTGTCATTGAGCGACACGAGAAAGTCGGGATAAGAAAAAGGTTACTTGGGGTCTGATGATGGAGCCGGAAGGAAGCCATAGGAACTCCTAAACTACACATGATAAGCCCATCGAGTTTGGGCTCGTTGGATTTGTCTTCGCAAGTGCTATTGTCATATATGATGTACAGGGTCCTGATGATGGAGCCGGAATGAAGCCATAGGAACTCCTAAACCACACATGATAAATCGACCGTGTTTGTGCTCGTTGGATATAGGAATATAGGAATATAGGTTAGGTTAGAAGAGGCGTCACGTAGCCGCGCATGTTCTAACCTAAGGATATCCAACGAGCCCAAATATGGTGGATTTTTCATGTGTAGTTTAGGAGTTCCTATGGCTTTCTTCCGGCTCCATCATCAGGACCCTGGAAATAACATATGACTAGAGTCTTGCGAAGACAAATCCAATGATCCCAAACACAATGGGCTTATCATGTGTAGTTTAGGAGTTCCTATGCCTTCCTTCCGGCTCCATCATCAGAACCCAAATAACCTTTTCCTTATCCCGACTTTCTCGTGTTGCTCAGCGACAATATTTTTTCGAATTCCGTAGATTAATTTTTAATGTGCTCGATAGTCGTGTAAGGCACGAAATCTGTGATTGTTTTTTAAGAATTTGCATAATAATACGCATGTTATATAAAAATGAAGAACCCTAGTTAATTATTAATATTATGAATGATTTAATACGTACTTGTAATCATCTGGCAGTGGTGATATTCCTTGCATTAAATCGTCTTTCGATAGAGTTATGGAAGAATATGGTTGCGGTTGGATGACGGAGGAGCTAGTAGAAGGCACTTCATCGTCGTCAGAGACGTCGCAATCTTCGTCCTTATCTTGACTATCGTCACTATCCGAGCTGTCATCCATCACTAACGCGAATAACAAACAGTTCTTTCGTCATGTCGACCACTTAGTTACTTTTATATGTGTATAGACTAACTTTATACGTATTATACGTATTTACGGTTAAATAAGATCCTTTCCAACTTCCAGTACGATAATTTTTAGTCAGCTCAATCGATCCTGCACATCCGCGAACTAACCCCACCATTTCGGGACTTATAGACTGTGAGCTGTTTAAACAATGCTGTGCCACTCCGAGTCCAGCCAGTTGCAGCTATGTGTGTAGAGGTGACATATTCCTACCGTAACGTACCACATGGTGGTGGGTAGAGTATTCATTCCAATAATGTGTGTATGTACAGAGCGACGGGCGTGGCGGTGTCGATGGTGGCGGCGCGGCTCGGTGGCATCATCGGCAACGTGGTGATCGCGACCCTACTCGACACCTACTGCCCCGCGCCTACCTTCATCGTGGCCGTGCTGCTCGCCGGCGGCGGGCTCATGTGCCTCTTCCTGCCCAACACCACGCGCACCGCGCTCCAGTAACCGCACGCAACACAACACCGCGGAACGCGGAGCGACCCTCACTCATTCATCCATCGCGAAAACAACCAAAAAGAAAAAAAAAACATCTCATCGTAACATTACATTATACATATTATTATATATTTTGGTAGGTAAGGTAAGGTAACCGCACCATCTATGCAAGTCTGTGTGTGTACCACGATGCGACGCGACGCGACGTCAAGAATAATCGCGGACGCACGTCCGTAACACATCAGGCATAGTTACCCAGACTGGGTAACCCAGTTACATAAAGGGTTCATTTTAGCTTACACCATTACAGGCGAGATCGTGTGCCTATTGTTGACACATATTATCTGTACTGGACCGACCGGGCTGATGCTCTACAATACTCACTCATTATGTGCCTACGCTACACAGAGCATTATAACAGTTGAAGCTCAAAGAGCTCGCTGGGCTGCTAGCTCTGTGTGTGTTAGTATCAACATCACACAGACACAGCGAAGCGACAGCGGCACACGCAAAAACCCACATGCGAGTCATAGGTGATGCCTACAGGCTTCAAACGCTTTGTAGGTAAATCGGCGCTCATGGAAATTCTCACTAAACATTGTCAAATGTTTTCCCTGCTCCGCGTTTATGGAATTCGTCGACACGCGCCGCCTGCCTCTCCGTTTATATTTATATACTCATATGTGGATATTATACTAAAGTAAAGTTATTTTAATGTTAACTGTAACATCAGACGCGTCACCTGCCTGCTATAGCTATATTGTATTGTATTTTTTATAAATTATTATTGTAAGCGACCAAGTATTATAGATTTAGTTTTGTCATTTTCATTTTAAAGTACATAAATACTAGAGTTATAGTATTTTTTACATGCAAATTATTAGACGTAGTGATTAGTGGTAGGTAGCGTTAGTTATGTAGATAGATAGTGAGAACAAAGGAAGCAATATGCGATGAACACTGTGAAGCTGTGCTGTCGGCTGCCGACGTGGACCGCCGATGAGAGAGTGACAGGAGTCGGTCCGAGCAAACTGGGCATTTCCCTACCGTCCGCCGTCCGGGGGCATACGTCATCCAACTACTCGCCTCACGCATCGCACCGCACCGCACCGAGACGACGACACAAGTTTTAAAAGAAATAATTTCGATTCCTCTCACCTCCCTTCTCCGTGGACTGCGTCGACTCTGCAGCGCAGCCACTGTGTTACTGTGAAATACAGCCATACAAAGTTGTGATATCTGACGGTGGTGCTGAGACGTCTCACGTCTCATGTTCTGTAAATACATCTAACTCGATAAGTGCATAAACGATTGTCACCATCACCTCTTCACTGACGAGTCACGAGTCACGCACGCCTCACCTTGCCCAACACCTCTAAATAAGTAATTAAAGAATAAAAGCGACCTGTGGCCTTTAAGTATGTTTCCTGTTGCATTCCACGAATTTAGAAGTAGTTGTGTAGAATTAATTATACTTAATGTATATTTCAACATTTTTCATTGAATAAAGAAAATTATATTTTGAAGATTATTTGGTGTGGTTTTATTATAAGTGTCCCATGTAATACCGCTACAGTAGCTATGTATGTGCTCTGTCTGCGAACTTAGCCGCTACTCTAGGCCTAGGCACAGATGCGGTATAATTACTCCGTTCTCTGGGAGTATATGTCCCGGCACGAGTTAATAGCGCTCGGCGAAAATGGTGGGGTTAGTTAGTTAGTTCGCGCATGAGCAGGGTTGGATTTGAACTCACTAAACATTATCGTACTCGAAGTTGAAAAGGATCGCATTTAACCGTAAATACGTATAATACGTATTAAGTTAGTCTATCATTTTATACACATAAATAATAGTGATTACGTGGTCAACATGACGACAGAACTCGCGTTAGTAATGACAGCTCGGATAGTGACAATAGTCAAGATGAGGACGAAGATTGCACAGTCGATTGAAACGACGACGTACGAGTGCCTCCGTTATTCAATCGCAAAAATCTTCTTCCATAACTCTATCGAACGACCACTGCCAGATGGTTAGAAGTACGTATATGATTCATAATATTAGTAATTAACTAGTGTTCTTCATTTTTCTATAATATATTATTTTAGGCAAATTATTAAAAAAAATTCACAGATCTCTTGCATTACACGACCTTTGAGGTACATTGAAAATGAACTCAACAAATAAAAAAAAAAGTATTACATTTATATATTTTTTCGAAAACACAAGCAGCTTAATAAATTTAAACTAAAATTTAGACAGAAAAAGAGATAAGCTTGACATTATGTCTAACTAAAGTAACAAATTAATAAATATCAAATATCAAAATATAATATAGGTTCCTTCCGGCTCTATCAGGACCCTGGAAATCATATATGACTAGAGTACTTGTCAAGACAAATCTAACGAGCCCAAACATGGTGGATTTATCATGTGTAGTTTAGAAGTTCACATGGCTTCCTTCCGGCTCCATCATCAGGACCCTGGAAATAACATATGACTAGAGTACTTGCGAAGACAAATCCAACGAGCCCAAACTCGATGGGCTTATCATCATGTTTAGTTTAGGAGTTCCTATGGCTTCCTTCCGGCTCTATCATCAGGACTCAGGACCCTGGAAATCATATATGACTAGAGTACTTGCGAAGACAAATCCAACGAGCCCAAACATGGTGGATTTATCATGTGTAGTTTAGGAGTTCCTATGGCTTCCTTCCGGCTTAATCATCAGGACCCTGGCAATAACATATGACAAGAGTACTTGCGAAGACAAATCTAACGAGCCCAAACACGGTCGATTTATCATGTGTGGTTTAGGAGTTCCTATGGCTTCCTTCCGGCTCGATTCATCAGGACCCTGGACATCATATATGACAAGAGTACTTGCGAATACAAATCCAACGAGCCCAAACACGATAGGCTTATCATGTGTAGTTTAGGAGTTCCTATTATGGCTTCCTTCCGGCTCCAACTAACAAACTAACAAAGTCCCCCGAGGATCTGCGGAGCCGTGGTTTGATTTTTCACAATTTATTATATTCCTCCTCGCTCTCTACGCTGTTGCACTTCCAAAAGTCGATTTCACACTCTCAGCGAAAATTGAAAAAATTTAAGGGGCCACCTACAGCACGAACCATCATCGATAGACGAATGTTTTTTTTAATGTAGCCCAAAGTCCAAATCAAAACCGGTTTTATTTAATTTTTCGATTTCACATTTTTGCATTATAAATCATTATTTTTTTACTTTTTCGAACTTTTTCAACCACTCGCGTAGCCCCAAAACTCGCGACACATGACGATTTCACACTCTCAGCGAAAGAAAAAACATTTTCAATGTTAAAAGTTCCAAAGTACGACCGGTGTAATTTTAGTACAAATACGATAATTATCGTACGAAATGCAAGCCTGCACATTGGTCGGGGGGAGTCGGGCGGGACGTGAGCGGTGCGCGGGTGTGAGGCGCGGCGGGGCGGAGACTTTGATAACCAATGACGGTTGGCGGCCGTCCGCCTCTCTCGCCGCACCCCCCTCACTCCGCCAAACAGACCTAAAAAGTGAGTTCTACGCATTCCTGCATTTTCGCTGAACGCGATTAACTCGTGTCGGCAGTCGGCAACTATAACTATACACACACACACACATAACTCACGCTTTTGTATCCCGACAATCAGGGTAAGCAGAGTAATCGGTGTTGTGCTATAAGTTCATACATACATACATACACGTACATAACGTCACGCCTGCCTGCCTCCCAGTGGGGCAGGCAAAGACAACGGACCCAACCCACGCAAACAACCCAACCCCCACGCGCCACGATCCTGACACACTGCCCTGCCCGATCTGGTCCAGGTACGTGCGTCTAGGGCGACCCTTCCCGACTCTTCCACTAACATTCGCTCCATAGATGTCTTTCATTAGTCTCCAACGTAGACAGAAAAAATAGTTCTGGACTCCGCACTTCATACTTCAATTATTTTTATTACTAAAACGAGACACCGTGGTTATGGTAGTGTGCGTATCGCGTAATACAGGACCGACCATCTCAAGAGATCGCAGTGATATTGTGTCATCCTTTTTCCACGCGCAGTAATCCCGTATCATCGCTTGCCTGCACGCTCCACGCAAACATTTACGTGTTCCAAAACAAGCGAATGTCGCACGTAGTCGATCGATAAATTGCCGCTTGCTTCAACGGCTCAAAACTATGGAGGTGGCTTTTTACTTCTTATTATTAAATTATTTATTAAAAACATTTATTGCAATTTTTTTCGTTTATTTTTTTTATGGAAACTGACACGGTTGGCTACATCACCTACAACGTCCGTGATGTCAGCCCATAACACCGGGTGAACTAGGTGCCATGTCAGTGCTTCCCCCTTTGATCGTGCCGGCTACACTGAACTGGTCGGAAAACACAAACTATTTACATAGCCGTTTCAACCGACGTTTCATTCAGTGCGGTGGTATCAACGAGGGCGGGTTAAACCCAACCAAGTAAGATTAGGAGGGAAGGGACCTACAGTTTTACGATTTACATTTATTTGTGAAAGAAAACCTATGGACGATGAGTGAATTATTTTATAAAAAATTCAAACGCATTTGTCTATTTAGGTCGACTTTAGACGTGTCTTATATTATATCACTTGCAACTAAAATCACCTAAAATTTGACAGATGTGCTTAAATTAAGATTATTAAATCATTCGTTCATCTCCTGTCTTTCTTTCTCAAAATGACAATAATGACAGGAATATCTAAATTTTAGCTTTAATAGTGTGAAGTGTCTACTAGAAATAAAGCCAATATGTTACTAACATTAAAAACCCAGACCAAGTTGACCAACCCACAAACCGAGGGTTCCGCACAAATACGACGGAGGCGTGGCTTTGAAGTGGGGAAGTTTGCTAGCAAATTGCTAGTAAGCTTATTGTGTAGACTGAAGTTAAAAAATAAATTTTAGTGAAATAATGTTTTGCCGGACGCGTAGTTTATTTAGTTTACTTAAAAGAAGAACCAGGTTTCCATACAACTTTAAATTTTTAATCTTTCATGCAAAATTAAAACTTTACTTTTTTTAACTACAAAAACATTGATTTTGAATAGACATGTATGCAAAAACGACACGGGCTGCCTCGACATGGTCCCTATTAGGTTACGGTTAATTTATAGAAGATGCGGAGCGTAGTGACGCATCTTCTATAAATTAACCTTGATAATTTTTTTTTGAACCACCAAACTGGTTATAAAAAGAAAAACATTTCTCACCTCCACTCATCACCTTTTTGATACATAAATATATTACAAACAAACTTAATTTTGCAGTCAACCTAAATAATAATTTCTCACTAACTATTTAAACGAGACCAGTTTTAATATTTTCGTATTCCTCCCTTTGATGTTAACTTTTTTGAACCACTTTGTCATATACGTTTCATAAAGCAAATAAATATGTTATTCAAAATCTGTAAGAATCAAACAAGAACCAACCAAGAAAGAAACACGTAAATTTCTTGTGCACCTAAGTCCTTTTGCTCAAATCGCAGATCAGGTCATGCTTGGAGTACTGCTTGCACCTGTGGGATGGCTCTGCCAAATATCAGGTTTTAAAAGGGAAATTTGTTTGAAAAGAGGAATTTGTTAAAAAGGATTGAATCCCCACACGCTGGACTTACCGTGGATGCGTACCAACCTCTTCTGCAGATTTTTCCTCTATAGAACCGGTAAACTCTGGGACGTTCTCCTGTCTATATATTTCCTCCCAAGTACAGTCTCGAGTCCTTCAAGAGGGGCGTGAACAGGCACCTGTCGGACCGGCATGGCATTCGCAACCCCCGCATACGACCAAATGTCCATGGGCGTCCTTAGACATCTCCCTTAGGGTGCCTCGGCGCCACAGGTCGCGCTTTCAATAAAAAAAAAACACAAAGAAAACACAAGCAAAAATCTGTAAATAAAAATCATGTAAGGGTTCTGGTATTTTGTTGATTTTATTGTAGCTTTTCAAATTGCCATCTAATATAGTAAAATATATATATTATAAAATAATTCTTTTGGGAATCCAGTGTTACCGTTTTCAAAGGTGGTGACGTAAAAAAATATAATTTTAAAGAAGCCATCTCCACTTAATCCAAACACATTAAATGTATGAAGTGAAAATTTTTACTTTTTCTTATATAACATTGTATTTGAAGGGATTTTCACTCTTGAAATATAATGCCAGATGCTCTCGTATACTATGCAGAGGCCTGAAGCCGGCATTTGTGTAATATTAAAGACGCTGAAGCAAGTGCTCTCGCGCTGGCGGTCGATGGCAGAATGAGCGGGCGATGCACGTAATATTTGAATTGCACGTATTTTTGGTGGGGCACGAATCGCCCTGACATGCGGAATCTTAATATTTTTTATGATCGAAGGTCTCCAATCATCCATTCTACAGGCACAAATACTCCTCCTATTCCACACATACTCCTCTCAACGCGCGCATTTTGACATCATTTATCCTGCTCTCATGCTTCGCCTGCCATACCCAACTTTCACTCCCATAAGTACTCTGGTAAATTAAAGCACAACACCGACCACCACGTTTAGCACAGTATACGGACAAGATAACTATCAAGCAGCAAGTGAGGCACTTAGACCCACCTGCTGCATGACAAGGTGGAAGGACCGCGCCAAGGTGACAGGTGGCTAGCCTTTCGCCCTTTAGCGCGACATCTTGTCCTTATCCCTTACTCGCCTTTTACGACATGCACGGGGAGATATGCAGTGGGGCTATTCATTCATTTGATTGTGAAATTTGGCACACCAGCCAGCAGCGGGTCTACCGGCAGCATATTTCCAAAGTCTAGTAGGCGAGTTGCTCTCATTGGTCGTTCTCAGTTTGGCGGGAAATTTAAATTTCGGAAGTATTTTCGAAAATAAAGTTTTTTTAGGTGGTTATATAAAAATAACCATAGTTAACCTAATTTTAACACCCTAATATGCTTAACAAAAAAAAGTAAAACAAAAAAAATTTTGGCAAAAGGGACACGTACCCATGGTCGAGATCGAAAAAATAAAAACCCTACACTCTACCACTGAACCACCAAATTACACAAACGACCAAACGAATATCGGATTCAGTAGGTTCGCTGGGAGTGCCGGAGCCATACAGCTCAACCCTATAACTATTTAGCGTGATGGTTTATAGCCTATAGTGAGCCTCAAGAACTACTCTTTCCATTGGTGCAAACCGCATCAAAATATGTTCAGTGGTTCCAGATTTTACTTCAAACATACATACATACAGACAGACGTTCCCATTTATAAGAAGTAGAGAGAGTAGATTTTTTTCTAAGGCAAAAAAAAAAGGACAAGACGGCGTGCTAAAGGGCGACAGGTGCGCCACCTCTCACCTTGGCACGGTACTTCCACCGAGTCATGCAGCAGGTAGGTCTTCGTTCATTACTTGCTGCTTGGTCGACTGAATCTTGTTCGAATACTTTGCGAAACGTGGTGGTCGGTGCTGTGCTGTAATTTACCAGAGTCCTTGCAGCACAACATCGATTGCTCTGCTTACCCCCATTGTCGGGATTCAGCGTGTGCGATATGTATGTATGTATGTATGAAAAAAATGAAAGTTGACTAACTATGTTAAGTGGGGTATCGTCAAAGACATTAAACGTTAATCTCTTTGGGTATCGTTGAATAGGTATTTGAAAATCCATTTCGAACGACCATTTAGGATCTATAACGATTTAAAGTTGGTTAGCGACCATTGTTTATTGTTTATTGTATAATTTCATCCATAGGTAGGTAACCTACGCTTGGACATGTCGAAAATTCCGCCATGTCGTTCTAAATTCAATGCGAAGAAGAACTGACAAACAAACTTCGCAAGTCACAATGTTTTGTTAGTACCTTATAAGTATTATACTATAGTAACTTACAAATAATTAACCCATACTACCGCTCACAAGAGCATTAATATTTACAGCATAAACATGAATACTGAAGAATTTGACCACACTGCCTATTTAAATTACCTATATCTGGTGTATAGTGCCATCGTCAATTTTGATACTTCATATTATATCAAGTCAAAAAATTAATAAAAATTAGTTTACATTTATTACAAAGAGATGTAATAAATAAGTCATATAAAAAAAATTTTATGATACAAAGTGTATCCAAATGTCAAATTGTCAAAGTTTGATAATGGAAAAAACAGTAGTCAAACTCTTAGATAAAATTACGGCCAGTTAATGCATCCTTAATAGTGTAATAACTCTTTTCAATTAACATTAATTTAATCCGTCGTTTGAAATTATTATAATCTAATTGTTTTATGTTAGACAAGCTGTGCCCGCGGCTCCGCCCGCTCTCATATTTCACTTCACTTCTAACCTCATAAGCTATTTAGCGTGATAGTAAGTAGCCTATAGTTGATGGGAAGAATCAAGCTATCCGTAGAATTTTGTTTTATTAAAATCGGTTCAGTGGTTCTCGAGTTATAAGCGGACAGACAGACACTCAGACAGAAAGCAGACGTTGGATTTTATTATAGGTAAGGAAGACAGTTTATTATAAAATCCAAGATAAAATCTAACACTAACACTAATTAAATAACATTCTCACTTAACTTATAATAGGGCTGTGATAAAGTTCTTATTATACAGGTTGTTCGGCTTATCGACCGACAATTTTTTTTTGGAGGTAAGTGGGGTCATGTGCAACGTTTTGACTGATCATACCTTTTGTCAGGTGTCAAGTGGTATCGAGATACGATTAAAGAAATTTTTTTTGAAAATTACCAAAATGGTCGTTCTATTCTGGTCTCTGTCCCTAATTTTGACCACATAGTGAATTATTTGTATGACTTGTGGTATACCTTCGGAAAGGGCGTAAACTAGCAAACTATTTAAAAGATAACGAAGCTCTTAATTGCTGTCAGTTGGTTTTTTAATGAATTAATAAATTAAAATCCTGTCATATTTTTACTCGTTCTCGGGACTTTGGGAGGTCATAAGACCTTTTCATGGTATTAACTTCATCAAATGATATTTTTTCTAGAAGAAGGATACATTGTAAAATGCAATAAATTTTATTTCGTGCTGATACAACCATAAAAAAAAGTTACAACGGTTCAAAGCTGGGATTTTGGTAATTTTTAAAAATAAAGAAAAAAAATCGTATCTCGGTAGGTACCACGTGACACCTAATAAAGGTATCATGGGTCAAAACATTGCAAATGATCCCACTTACCTACAAAAAAAATTTTTCGGCCGATGTACCAAACTCCCTGTTTAATCGGTGAAAAATAATTTTCATAATATAATTCTCAAAATCGAATGACAAACCCAGAATTTTACTGCTTAGAAAGAACGACAATAATATGTACAATCTCAAAAATTTATTCATCTATAGTATGGTCTTTCAAACATACTCCTACCTACCTAGGTATTATACATTCGGATATTAACGCTTCTACTGGGTCACTATTTTTGGGTTACATCTTTCAAATTCAAATTCCAGCGACGACCGCGCAATGTGATATATGATTCCATGTCAAAACAATTTCCATGGCAGGTAGGTGTCAGAGTCGAACCATCGACGACAGACTTCGATGCACTTCGTGGACAGGGCAATAGAATAGAGAACGAAAAATGTTGCCGATGATATTGTTGTGGGGTGTTACTGTACATAAGTTACACGGAACTACTTTGGACCGAGCTGTGGTTGATTTAAGTTCACACATTTTTGAGAACGGTCAAGCCTATGTAGCCTTGAGCCGAGTTAGGTCTCTAGATGGATTATTAATCAGTAGACCACCGCAAGCTACATAATAATCCCCACCATATTAAATCCCTCAATGTAAGAACAAGATTGCGAAATTTACCGTCTTATAATCCTAACTAAAAAGTGTAAAATAAAAAAAGTTTATTTAAGAAATAAAAAACCCGACTGCGTAAAAAATTAACTTTAAATAAAAAAAATTGGTTGTCTGTAAAGTCGGTTTACGGACGATAGTTTTACGTGATAACGTCATAAAGAAACACAGCTATAAGAATTACCGTATTTTTTCGTACGGCACCCCTATCGCTGCCGTACGCCGTACATTTGTCGATTTCTAGCCTCGATTACCGTACGATACGGCAATTACCGTACGTTTGGCAACACTGGCTACATTTGTCGATTTCTAGCCTCGATTACCGTACGATACGGCAATTACCGTATGTTTGGCAACACTGCCGCTTGGGCCGATTGTGTCTCTCTATCGCTTGTTACGCGCTCTCGCTTGCACACACAGGCTCAGATGGAACGTGACACTTTTTCGTGCGTGCAGCCGGTGTTCATCAATTTATAAGACGTTATCACGTCAAAACTGAAAAGAAAAAAACAAGTCCAGTAGTCTAGAACTCTGTTAAGTATTACTGAATAACTACACCATTGAAATAGTTTCATGATCGATACACACACATATAAAACAAAATAATAAACTCTAAATGCGGAACATAGCTACTTTAACAGTCGGGCGGGACCCATTATAATTTTCCCAATACTTTTCCCAATAATGGGTCCTGACTGTTAAAGTCGCTATGTTCCGCATATAAAGTTTATTATTTGTTTTATTTTATATGTGTGTATCGATCATGAAACTATTTCAATGGTGTATAATGAAATTAATTCGAGCCATAGATCAAGCTTTGGTTGAGTGAGATACTAGAAGCGTGTAAACCAGCCTTACTGGAACCATAGATTAAAGAGCAAGTTGCCACAATAATTTAACATATTTTCGCAGAACCAGTAGGCAGCTTTATATGTCAGCTAACTAATACCAAATAAAAACGAAATTTCTAATAACATATTTTTAAGAGCATTACCTATAAAGTTTTAATTTTTATCCAAAATTTATACATAAACATTTGCTTGGCTGACCGGACTTTGTATTGCGCTAAGGTTGGTGTAATTCGATGACGCTCGGGTCTTATAATCACTTCCGGTTATGAAAAAAGTCAACAGTTCGTCTGAATAACATTTATTATATTGTATTTATTATCCAATGGATCACTTTTTCATTCACAAAATATAAAAACGTTTTCCATGACTACAATTGTATATATTTGTACGTTTTTAAGAATTTTTTAATAATGAATTGCTCGTGTGAACTGGCTATTGCCAGTAAATAACTTCCAACTATCATAACTTGTTCAGGTGAACTGAAATAAACATCTAAATTTCTAAATAAAATAATGATAATATTAGTCCTGGGCCTAATAAGTAACATTTTATTTTAATAAAAATTTAAACAATGAACTAAAAATTATTACACTGATTTCTAAATTGTATCAGCAATGAAAAGCCACGGCCACAGGCCACTTACATTTAACCATTATGCCGAGCAGCTCGCAGTTTTGCCAACCGTTCGGCCATCGGCGCAGTGTGCTTGCGGAGGTGTCTTGTCGGTGTTTTTACCGTAGTATTTACTAAAAATTTGTTGACAGTCGTGCTGCAGAACGAAATAATCAGATATAATTCGCGCAGGCGAGTGATTATAGCGGCCCCAGCACGGCTGGCCGCTTCACCGAGGGAGACTCGGGAGATGTGCGCGGCATGAGCGGTGCGGGCGAGATGAGCGAAGAGCCGGCGGAGAGCGGTGGCGGAGGCGCCCGGGCGCCCGGCACCGTCGTGTGGGTGAAGCTCGGCTCGTGCTGGTGGCCCGGCACGGTGGTGGACGCGGTCGCGCTGCCGCCCAACGCGCTGCGCTCCCTGCGCAAGACACCGATAGCCATAGTGCAGTTCTTCCAGGAGGAATCCTTGTACGTGACACTTGTGCGTTCCCGCGGCCGCGGCCGTCGCTGTTCGCGTCGCGAGTATTCGCGCGCGCTAAGTCCGGCAACTCCATATCTCTAACTATAGTTAATACAGGGTGTAAAAATGCATATGCATTTTACTCAGTAATTCCGTAGGGCAATTGAAATAATTGTAACAGAAATAAAATTGTTCTGTACCGTTTCTTTTTTATGCCGGCACTTCACTTGGCTGTATGCACACAAATATTTGGCAAACATTTCCGTTTCGTCTCCCTTTAATGGCTTGTTTAGAGCGAGATAAAATTAAAATGTTTGCAACAATCGCGAATACGCTAAGCCAAGTGAAGTGCCGGCATTACATGTATACAAAACATTACTGAAAACCAGGGTTGCCAGGTGTCCGCTTTTACCGCAGATAGTCCTCTTTTTTGAAGTCTTGTCCACGGAAAAGTTTTAGACTTCCGCAGACAAAACAAAGGGGGGATAGATTTTTCGTAAAAGATTTACCCGAAAAATTTTACTTTGGTGAAAAATGTCCTCTTTTTTTATTATGTGGACCATCTGGCAACCCTGCTGAAAACGGGTGTGGCTCTAGATATCTGCTGGTAAGCTTAGTGTGTAGGCAGAGTTAAAGGACGAATTTTGGTGAATTTTTTTTTACAGGAAACAAATAGATTCGGAGAAAAAAAATTATGAACAGATTTCCTATAGGTACATGTATAAGAAATTTTTCATATAAAATTAATTTTTCAAACTAAATTAACATATTTTTTTCTAAAGCATTAAAACATTGATTTTGTATAGAAATGTATGCAAAAAAGATATGGGCCCGCCTCAATGTTAGGTTAGGTTTAATTTATTTATTTTACATTAGGTTAGATGCGAACAATGCTCCATGCATGAGCGAATCTGCGCTTTATAAAGCAGCAGTTTTTGGCTCGACGTAAAGTACTGACGCACCTTGTTGAGGACACCCAGCTTCCTTGAGGCTACCGTAGCTTTCTCCTCAATGTGGCGTCCATAATTAAGGTCGCGAGTTAGTTCGACCCTGAGAATCCCTATGTGCTCCTCGACCTTGAGAGTAGTTCGCTGAAAATTGGGGGCTGCAGTGAACGGTGTCAACTTCGCACTGAATACACACACCTGGGTTTTACTCGCGTTAAACTCGACGAGGTTTTGGAGACCCTAAATAAGGTCTTCACACTTTATTTAGGGTCTCCTCGAGCTGAAGCACAAGATGTAGCCTGTTTTCCTCCACCTCGGCCAGGCTTGCGGTTGGACGACTTGTGTACCTGGCTAGTGGCGTGCTGTCGTCTGCATAACAATTAATTTCGCCCGATTTGATCAGATTATTAATATGTAGCAGAAAGAGGGTCGGGGACAGCACGGAACCCTGCGGTACGCCGGCATCAACTAACATGGCATCTGAGCAACAAACGTCGATTAAGACTTTAATATTGCGACCATGCAGGAAGTCGGCAATCCAGCCACACAAGCCGGACGGAAGGCCGTATGACGGCAGCTTGGAAAGAAGGGCTTTATGCCAGACGCGATCGAACGGTTTCGCTACGTCCAACCCGATAGCCATGCCCTCGCCGTGATTTTCGAGCGCATCACCCATTTTGTGACATACGTGAACCAGAAGGTCCCCAGCTGACCGATTTGGGCGAAATCCATATTGGCGGTCGCTTAGAAGGCCCTTCCTTTCTAGGTATGTCATCAATTGAGTGTTGATGATGCGCTCCATCACTTTGCAGAGTAATGAGGTGATTGCTATCGGGCGGTAGTTTTTCGGATCGGAACGGTCCCCTTTTTTGGGGACAGGCTGCACATTAGCAGATTTCCAAGCTGACAGCACGTGACCAGTGGAGTAAGACAGGGGGAAACAGGCGTGTGAGGACAGGGGCTAGGTCTGGAGCACATCGCAGGTTGCATCTGTGGGACGGATCTGCAAAATACCTGCTCGGCTAGACTCAATTCGGCGTCGCGCTGTACGCCTCATTAACGACCCTGAGGTACCTCGGAACTTAGAGACGTTACAACTCTGGGATCCTTCAAACATAATGTGGAGGTGCACCTAACCGGCTGACATGGTATTCGCAGCCCCCGTAAATATCCGAATGCCCGTGGGCGCCGTCGGACTACACCCCTGCGTTAGTCTGGCGCGCGCCATATGTTAAAATTGACCCTGGTTATTTTTTTTTAACCACCAAAACATTCACCCAACCTTCCCCCCTCCCCCCTCTCCTCTGCACCCCTCTTCTAAGTCCCATTATAATATTTTTCGTATAAAAAAAAACAACCTCTCCTCCCTGTAATAAACTTTTGTGCCACGTAAAACTAAAGAAATTAGTCACAAAACAATGTAACACAAGCGAAGATTCACTTATTATTTAGAAGTGCAGACAGATTTTTTGAACTCCACAGAAAACACGACGCCTGCAATTTTTTCAGATTTTTTTCTAACCTATAATTTGAAATTCGTCTTTACAATATGATATACCGAATTTTAGGTGACGAAGACTGCCAGTAATAATGTATGTACGAGGACATTGCATTTTATCCACAAAAAATAAAGAAAAATTAGGAACTTTGAGTCCAAGTATCAAATCTTTTCATTTAGCAGCTTCTTTTTTTAGCGGCAGGTGGCCGAGTGGTTTGGGCATCGGCTTCTCATGCGAGAGGTCTGAGGTTCGAACCCAGTCGGTGTGTACCAATGAGTTTTTTCTGACGAAAAAATTTACTTGCATAACTACACCTGCTGCTTCACCGTTCGGAACCGGTGTAAAACTGAAGTTGAAACTGAATGTCACTGTCAGCTCAACAAATCCGAGACGAAACTTTCTGTCAAATAGAGCAGTGGAAATGTGGAACAAACTGCCCGAAGATGTCGTACAAGCAAGCACCCACCACCAATTCCTTTAAAAACAGGCTCGACAAACACATAAAAAAAAACACCAAACTAAACTAACATAAAAATAACAAAGCAGCAGTGAACACATCAGCCTAGGCTGTTCGTTCATCAAATAAATAAATAAATAAATAAAACTGTAGGTCCCTTCCCTTGCCCCTTACTAGGTGGTATGCTCAAATTGTAACCGACTGTGTTAGTACCGCCGTACTGTGTGTAAGATGGCCGCCTACCAGTCTCGGTTGTGTTCTCCTCTAGTCCAGTATAGTCAGCAATCCAGGGAAGTATCCAGTATGACACCTACCTTCTCGGAGGTGATATTGGCTGGTCGGAGCATGCGCTTTGGCTCCTCTGACTCAGACACCCATACCGGATTACATAAAAAAACCCATGTTTGTGTGTGTTGTCATTTCGTTGCATAGACATATTCCACTCTGTGGACAGATAATTTCATCAGCTATCGATCTATCTCTGTATTTTCTATAGGAAACGTTGACTGAAGTAGCAATAGACCAAAACTTGCGACGGTAGAATCGCACACAATGGATGGGGACGGCCGTCCCCTATGGGAGCTGCAAGCAAGAGGGAAGTAAGCTCGGAACAATGAGTACCTATAGTGTGTGGTTGGATGTGTGTCACTGAGGGGTGATTTGTTGTTTGCAGTGAGTTCGTGCGGAACGAGAGCAACATCTTCGACTACAACTGCAGCCGCAAAGATGACTTCATCAAGAAAGGCTTGGGTGAGTCGATCTCTTAGGCGTTTTCGCCCCTCGCAGCCTCGATGGCCAGATATGCTCAATATTTCGTAAAATAAGATCAATAAACTCTATTCACAGTAATAGGCAATTAAATTATCCACAAAACGATGTAAAACAAGTGTGGGTTCACTTATTTAGAGGCACAGACTGATTTTTTTAACACTACGAAAAACAAAACTAGCTCGAAATTTTTTTCCTAATTTTTCTAAACTAAAATTGACAATTTCGCCATACAAGGCATGGATGTTTAGCTAAAGAAATAATCTCTTCAAATAATGTATTGGGTTTGTTTCAAATCTACAAGACTGGAAACCAGTTTCCCGTCTGCTTCAACAGAGCTTCATTCGGTGTGGTGGCACCAATCCGGAAGGGGGTAAGCCCTAAAAGTACCACCTCGTAAAGGTACCTACAGTTTTACGCGGATTTCTAACACGGCCACTCAATGGTTAAACGGACACACATCCATAGTCTGAGTGTCGCCGGTCAGTAGCTCGTATGAGTAGGTTCTCTAGTACAAAAGGTGTACAAAATTCTGACGTGTAAATACCTACGATTGCCTTGAGCTGATCCAAATGTTCACATTGAACCAAAACGTTCATCTTCGAGGCCGCAGCATGAAACTAAGTCGAACAATCTTTAACAGCAATACTCGCAAACATTTCATAACAAACAGAGTGGTGGACGACTGGAACCAACTTCCAGAGGAAGTAATAAGTGCACAATATCTAAAAAATCAAACATAATCTTAAAAAGAGCGCTCAAGAACGATAATGAAATAAAAAAAAATTTAAATAAAAAAAAATCCAAGACAATGACAAAAACAACAAAGTTTAACTGGATTTAGACGTTAGGCTGCCTGTCTAAAATAAATAAATAACTAAAACCTTTATTATTACACGACATGCCCGTTAGAAGTCGCCAACACATGCATGCACGCCGCACCGCACACTCACATCCGTTCCTCGTAGTAAACGTAGCTAAGTGACTGCACACTCTTTATTTTTTTATATTGAAATGCTATTAAAAATGCTTTATTGCCCCAAGAATTTTTTTTTTTATGGAAACTGACACGGTTGGCTACATCAGGGGTGGCCAAGTTGATGAAGCCTAAGATCAACTTTTTATTTTCCTGACTCCTGGCGATCTACTTCATAACTCCTCAGAATAGTTACAGAATTTCGTACCATAAACTTAATTGAAAATTTTATTTTATTTTCTGAAACTAGGTAAATGAAAAAAAAATTTATTTGTATATTTTATTGAATGACAGTTACACAAGATAGTTTTAAAGAATACCTTAGTACATTCAGGTGTGTAGTTGGAAATTTCCAACCTTAAGAATCCGACGTGTGAGCGTCTGTCAAGCATGAACGGTCCTTACTTTTCGTTTGTAGGTAGGAAAATGCTGATTCACATAAATATGTCGAACCAAAACACGAGTGCAGTTGTTCGGCACATTTTTTTACATTTGAATATTTCTCTTTTGAAACCAATTTCCAAAAATCTAGACAAGAATTTGGCCTTGCTTTCAGGTATACATCGCTACGCAGAGTAATAATTTCATTTTCTAGTAAAATGTGGTTCATTTGTAACATCTCTGCAAATTTATTAGACAACTTGTATGAGTCGTTCACGTCAGTGTTGATATTGAATGGATAAATTCTACCAACTTTTATAATGTTTTAAAGTCACAAAATCTGTTGTCGAAATCTGATAACACTGCCTTTATCTCTGCTGAGTATTTCTCAGGCATGAAAACGTAGGTAGGTACTTTTCTAAATGATCTTTGAGGTTTGTAAATCGCTGGAACCTATTCTTTTCAAGATCAATGATCAAAGATGCTGCTTGATTTTTTAACGCTGCAACAGAGTTCATCATCTCTAATATATTTTTGTTCTTGTCTTGTAATTCAATATTTAATGTGCTGAGTTGTCCTGGGAAATCTGCTAAGAAAGCTAAATCAGACAGCCAGTCCAAGTCGCGCAGTTGATGATAGTCATCACCCCTCTCTTCAAGAAATTTTATTATTCATTTGAAGGTCCTCCTGGAACGTTTCTTGTCAACCACTTGTCCATTATGGCCTCTGGCCTCGTCGCGATCGACCAGCACAGCAGCCGCGATCGACCGGTCGATCGCGATCGACCGGTCGATCGCGATCGACCGGTTGGCCACCCCTGGGCTACATCACCTACAACGTCCGTGATGTCAGCCCATAACACCGGGTGAACTAGGTGCCATGTCAGTGCTTCCCCCTTTGATCGTGCCGGCTACACTGAACTGGTCGGAAAACACAAACTATTTACATAGCCGTTTAGACCGACGTTTCATTCAGTGCGGTGGTACCAACCCGGGCGGGTTAAACCCTACCACCAAGTAAGATTAGGAGGGAAGGGACCTACAGTTTTACGAGGAATCCGAACCTCGGTCAGCCTCCAACGGTCAGCGGTCACCCATCCAAGTACTGACCGCACCCAGCGTTGCTTAACATTCAATAGCAACAGTTGACTGTCTGCACCACTGAGCTATCGAGGCTGAAATTCAATAGTGATAAGCATTTACACCCACCAGGTGGGACGACGACATCAAGTGCGTCGGCGGAAAGCACTGGTTCCGTACCGCTGAAGGCCGGGAGGATTGGATAGGCGTATGTCCAGCAGTAGACTCTTACATGCTGACTGACAGACTGACTGAAGCATTTACATAAGACGGACTTATCCCTTACAGAGATTTCTTACTTTACTTACCTACTGATTAAGTGAACTAGTGAACTTGATTAGTGAATAGTGATTGGTGATGGTGATTAGTGAAAAAAAGCAAAGCACTGCCATGGCTTTGCTTTTATTGTGCCAGCTGAACTGAACGGAAAACACAACCTACCTTCATAGCCCTTTTTGAGCAACCTTCATTCAGTGCGGTGGTGGTATCAATGCGGACAGCGTAGTAAGTTACGGTTGGAGGCTGGCAGCACTTCACTTCCGAATCTATCAATATATTATGTGAGCAGTGAGCAGTGACATGTGTGTTGCAGACATGTACCGCGCCAAGCACGGGCACATGGAGAAGTTCCCCGAGGACGTGATCCGCGCCGAGGAGCTCACCGGCGGCGACGTGGAAGTGCTCACCCGTCCCCAGTACCAGCAGGTCTGTGCCGCAGTACACACTACCTTACCTTACTTGAGAGCTGTCACACTTTTGGAAACCGCTTGGACAAATGCAGATTTGCGAGGCGGCGAAGGCGCGTCGGCACTGGAGCCAGCTCGGGAGCACACCTCTTTAACACCAATGCAGGAGTCATATCCGGCCCACTTGCAGTCCTTCTTGTCTAGGGAGAGAAGCTCCGCCAGCACAGTCCGTTGTCTTGTGTGGTACTGAGAGAGTGGTGTAGGTAGCGGGGTTTGGTTCCATCGTGATTGCACGTTTAAAGAACTCCTACCCCAGAATTTTTTTTTATTGAAATTTCGACATTTGGCACTGTCCACCCATAAGATGTCTTAAATGTCCCATGGACATTCCGTCGTATGTGGGGGTTGCGAATGCCATTCCGGCCTGACAGGTGCCTACTCACGCCGCTCTTGAAGGACCCAAGACTATACTTGGGGGGAAATATATGGACATATATTATATGCATTGCCTTGTGCATTGTGTAGTGCAGTATTTTACTTGGGTTTTACTTAATTGAGTAGATTATAAGTGGATATGTAAGGATGCTATTGTGAGCTGACATTACCGGATCTACGAGGCAGCTACGGTCAGGTAAACGATAAATCTTCTCGAATAAAGTAAGTAAAGCAATGGCGATGCCGAGGACCGAGCTCCGTTCAGGTAAACTCTATTCTGTCTCGATGAAAGTAAGCAACTAAGATGTGATTTAAGTAAGCAACTAAGGGCCTCACTCTTAGTGGCCGAGCTTCGTTCAAGTTAACGATATTCTTCATGATGAAAGTAAGTACCTAGGGGTGAGGCCAAAGGCCGAGATGCGTTCAGGTAAACTATAAACCTTCTCCCGCCCTCGAGCCTAACCTTTAATGACTTGCTACCTTAGTTAGAATATAATATCGTTTACGCGAACGTAGCTCGGCATTCGTCCTCGCCCTTAGTTACTTTTTTTGAGAAAGTATATGGTTTAACTATACGGAGCTCCGCCTTCGGCATTCAATCAGCATCAATTAGTTACTTAGTATCTTCGAGAAAAATATTGTTAAGCTGAAAGGTGCTCGGCCTTCGGCCTTGTACTTAGTTACATACTATTCGAGAAGGTTTATCATTATCGTAAACCCAGCTCAGCCTTCCGCCTCGTCATTAATATGCATTGGTTTTTTTTTTTTTTTATCGATAGCGCGACATGTGGCATTGTTTCACCTACAGGACGCACTTGGTATTACTACACTAGAGCAAAGAAGACAAAGAGGGGACCTCATCGAAACATTCAAAATTTTCAATGGTCATTACGATGTAGCCAACCTTAATTCAATGTACACAATGAACACCAACGAGGGACTCCGTGGTCACTCTTTAAAATTAAACCGAAACACTTCCAACTCCAACCCAAGAAAGTACTTTCTAACTAACCGAGTAGTGGACTCTTGGAACAAGCTACCACAAGAAGTGATAAGTGCTATCTCAGTGAATGGTTTTAAAAATCTACTTGACAAACATTTGCTAAATATAAACAAAAATAAAAAAAAACACTAATAATATAATAAAAAAAAATTAATAATAAAAAAGTAAAAAAAAAAACAATAAAAAATATAAATAAGATCTATTATAAACAGACATCGGAATCCGCGGGGCACGAATACGACCTTGTTAGGGATTGACTACGGCGATCAATAAACAATCGACACTGTTATCGATACTCATATTTATTTGTTTATTGTATTTTATTCATGTCATATTTCAGACCTGAATACTTATGTACCTACAGTACTTATATAAACATGTATACTTTATGTTAACGATTAAGTAAATATAATACATATTTATATAAGGTCTTTCAAAATTAGTTCATAGTACGCTAAGGGGGGGTTCTGTATCATATAGGGAGTAAAACCTATATAAAAAATTTTGGACCTTGGGCTTTTTTTAAGTAAAAAATTTTTTATGTAGGTATTTAAATAAAAAAATAGGTGGTTGATTTTTATAACCTAATCGATTCAGTTTCATAACAGTAACAAAAAAGTCTTCATGACCATTATGATGTAACACGTGTAAGTTGGTAAAAAAAATTAAATTCTTTCTATTCCATACTGATAAAACTGAAATTGTGGTTTTTTCACATTGGTTTTTTCTTATTTTCTATAGAAATACTCTTAGTTTTAATAATCATCATTATTCCATATTATTCTAAAATAACGATTGATTTTCGATATTTGTGGATACATTGTCCCATCACTAAACAACCTTAAATCATTCGTGCCCCGCGGATTCCGATGTATGATTATAAAACAGTGCACTCAACACGTGAAGTACACGCATCAGCTGCAAGTTGCTAGTGTATATAAATAAATAATAATAATCCACGCCGCCGGTGCATTTCATCGACGGCGAAGATGGAGCGTTGACGTCGGCCGAGCCACAACATCTACGGTGAGGGCGACGTCCACCATCGGCAAGCTTGGGGTCATCGGGACCTCACGTCCCGTCTAGTGCCCCCGCTACCGGTGGTGCTGTGCGAACATCAGGCGACGCGCGCGCGAAGAGGAAGAAGTTTAAAAGAGCTGCGCGACGACGTCGCCGTGCAGTCCGGCGGATACGGAGCTCTCCGAGATGGGGGTGGTGGTGGCCTACGTGTCTAGTACCACCACCTATCGCTCGTAGCTTGCCTCGCGTCGTCTCGGAGAGCTCCGTAGCCACGGCCTGCACCCGCCGGCGTGCTTGGAGGCTTGCCTCCCGCCGCCGGCGGTATTCCGTTTATTATTTTTATATTAATTTTGAGTATATGTGGTGTATTTTTATAATCTGTATATTTAAAATTAATGTAAATATGTGAATGTGATAATAAATGTATAATAATAATAATAATAAGTAGGTGTCTAACGATGCCCATGGACATTCTGTGATGCACGGGGATTGCCAATGTCATGCCGGCCTGACAGGAGCCTTTTCACGCCCCTTTTGAAAAACCCCAGGCTGTACTTGGGAGGAAATAGATGGGCAGGGAGTGCGTTCCACATTTTCCCAGTTCTGTGAATAAAAGACCTACAGAACCGGTTGGTTCGCATCCGTGGTAGGTCGATTGAATAGAGGTGCATCCCCTGCCCAGTACGCGTAGTGCGGAGGTGGAATGGAGACGACGGAATCGCATTAAACAGCTACTCCGAACACTCCCCATGAAATAAACGATAGAACACACTCAGGGAGCCGACGTCCCTACGGAGTTGCAGTGGTTCTAAGTCGCGGGACACCACGGGGTCACCCACCAGTCGCACGGCACGACGCTGGATTGAGTCTAGCGGCGCAAGCTGGTATTTAGCTGAGCCATCCCACAAGTGCGAGCAGTACTCCATGCAGGACCTAACCTGTGTTTTGTACAACGTCAGTTTTTGGCCCGGCGTGAAGTACCGTCGTACCTTGTTCAGTACGCCCAGCTTTTTTGAGGCCAGCTTGGCTTTGCCCTCATTATGGCGCCGGAAGTTCAAGTCGTGCGACGGTTCGACACCGAGGACCCCGAGGTGGTCGCTTAATTTCAGCGATGTGTTTTGGAAGGAAGGAGCTGGCGTGAACGCCGTTCTCTTCGCACTGAACGCACACACTTGTGTCTTCGATGCGTTGAACACGACCAAATTGCTCCGGCCATATTCGGCAATAGACTGGAGGGTTTGCTCGAGTTCAGACACAAGTGCTAGCCTCTTATCGTCCACAACGTTCCGTCCGGCTGAAGGGTGACTGGTGTAGGATCCGTGTGCCGTACTGTCGTCTGCATAACAATGTATGTTGCCAAGTGACAGCATATCATTGATATGCAGAAGAAACAGCGTGGAAGACAACACAGAACCCTGCGGTACACCGGCATTCACTGACATGGCGTCCGACGAGCAGCCGTCCACGAGGACCTGAAGGCCTTAATGCTACGCCCATGTAGGAAGTCGGTGACCCAGTCACAAAGGCCAGAGGGGATTCCGTACGCCGGCAGCTTGCCCAGAAGCGCTTTATGCCAGACCCGGTCAAATGCCTTGGCAATATCGAGTCCAATTGCCAAGGATTCACCGTACCCTTCAAGTGCTTTCCCCCAAAGGTGAGTGACGTACGCTAGATCACGTACGCTAGGTATTTTTTGTGAACATTTCTTTCAAATTTGGTAAGTCATAGTAAACACTAATACCAATCAATAAATATGCAATACATGTTCACATTGATCTGATATGTGATAAGTAGCAATAACTTGAGCTACCTGAGCTGAGGCACCTCAAGTCGACGTGTAGATTCATTAGAATGTCGAGATGCTCGACATTCTAATGAATCCACACTGTACCAACAAGTAGGCATAGCTCGGTGTACTTGTGTGTTGCAGGCCAAGAAGGAGAGCTACGCGGGCCTGTTCGGTGAGAGCACGCCGCGCCGCACCCCCGGCCGCGCCAAGGGTCAGTTCTCTTGTCACATCCCTCACGTTACTTCATAGCACCATCAACACACAGGAGGTCCCAGCACATACATCACAATTGCTAACATCTTAAAACTTGGGCCACCTCTGCAGGACACAGGAGAATACGAATCCTCGATGTTGTCGACTTTATTCCGGAGCTGCAATAGTCCTCAGCATGTTTTTGTCAAGAGTATGATATTTGTTGGTTTTCATGTATGCCCTTGAAGGTCGGCTTAAGTTCCGTATATCTCCGCTCAACGCCAGTGCAAGTTGGTTCACGTGTTGTGATAGTCTCCTTTGGTATAATGCGCGGGGCGGATCTCGGCGTGTCGCCGCCGCAGCGGTTCGTCAGTGTTCTCCTTCGCACCCGCACCGTACTTGTATAGTGTATTCGCGTGGCGGGTCGCCCGCTGCGGCGACGACACGCCGAGATCCGTCCCGGGCACTATATTGCACGCTGTACTGGGCTACTTCTTGCTTGAGAGTATGTTTGTCTTTATTGTTGCTGATGCATTGTGGGATATTGAAGATTGTTCTCAATGTCTTGTTCTGAAATCTCTCAAGTATTTCGATATTAATGTTGCTGGGTGAGCCCCATAGCTGGATTGGTACCAATTCCGCTACAGTGTCGCCGACGCATCTCTCTAAATTTTCGAACCGCTGCTCGCATCTTATCGATTAGAGATGACGCAATCTACTGAGTTCAGTCAACATGCACGATTCCATATGCCGCATCCACACTATGCCGAGCCGAGCGGCATTAGTACCCGGCAAAGCCGCTCGGTAAAGCTGAAACCGATGCACGTCTCCACACAGTACCTGTGGAGATGTGCCGGCGCGCAGACTGCGTGGTGAAAATGTGTGACGAAGACGACTTTCTCATCGCTAGCGCTGCATTATTGGTTATTTTAAGTACAATAAAGCATCGAAAAACGCGGCGAAAACAGAAACACGGCGGACAGGCAAATGCAAAGCCTCGTGCGTCGGTACCGTGCGGAATGATCCGGACCGGCCTCGGTCGGTTTCGGATGGACAGGCCGCGCGGCCCCGTGTGCCGCGCAGCTGCAACCCGCGCGGCTCTGCCGAGCGGCATAGTGGGGATGCGGCTTTATGTTGTCGTCATCGAAGTCTTGTTTGGCATCGGAAGTTGACTTGGGATTTTTAATATTATGTTTTTATTTTTATATGTTAGTAAGTACTAAGCATGTACTCGCATTTTATATTTATTTATTTATTAGAAAATGCAAAGCTGAAAATGAAGGAATCGGTAACGCGCTGGCGGCTCAAGCCCGAGTTCCAGGTTTAAATCCTGGTCGGGACATATAGCGCGGTTTTCTCAACCGTTCACTTCGAAAGAATGCGGCGCGCACCCTCCTCTCTCCTCCTCCACCCTACTGACGGGCAATTGCGGTGGGGGCGGAGAGCGGAGGGTGCGCGCCGCATTCTTTCGAAGTGAACGGTTGAGAAAACCGCGCTATATTTTTTCTCTTCATTTTCGGCTTTGCCTTTTCTAATGAAGAAAATATACAAAAAGCGAGTACATGCTTAGTACTAACATATAAAAATAAAAACATAATACTACAAATAAAACATAATAACGGGTACAGCCCGAACACGGTGCGTGCAAGCCGAAATGTTCCGAGCACGATCGTGTTTCCATGCTAGCTAGGCCAGCCCGACGCCCGGTCGACACGATAAGCACGAACCGTGTTGACGGCATGCTGATGGGATTATGCGCGCGCGCACCTACAAGAATTTAGGATTTCTTTATTTATTTCTTACTTATACAATGTCAGCCCAACGCAAAATTTTTCCTATAATTAGGAATAAGATGTCAAAGAAACAAAAGAAACTCTTTTGTTTTCTTGTTTCCTTATCCCTTAGTCGCCTTTTACGACATGCACGGGTAGAGATGCAGTGGGGTTATTCTTTTTAAGTACCGGCCCCACACGGTAATACAATATCATTGCTAAATCATGGCCCAGGCCCACTTGTGGCATAATAACTTCCGTCTCGTGTACAGCGGGCTGGCTCGTGTCGTGCGTGACACGAACACGAAACGGGCCAGCTAGGCTGAGCCGAGTTTAACCGAGCACGCGCGGCGTGGTACACGGGGCGCGCACGCTCGCTTGATTCCTGTGCACCGGGCTGCGTTCGTGTCCAACTCGACTCGATACGACAGGTCTGGGGCACACGCGAGCCCAACTTTAGCATATTTTTCGCGCGGCGAAGATGGCATCAAAGGGAAAGCGGGTAAGCATATTTAATTATGTCGGCGGCGAAGGGTTAATGCGGAAAGTCGGCCATATGGGGTTCCTCACATCGGTGGATACTGACTCTTTAGCAGCTCAACATATAAAGAATTTTACATTGAGGTACGCACGCACACATTCCTGAGGGTGCGTACATAAACACTGCAGGTGGGTAAACATTCTGAGTAATTTGGTACAAAACTAGCAGCACACTAGCACACTGCACTCACTGTACGGTGGCACGTGGAGGCTGACACTATCAGCACACTAGCACAGTGCACTCACTGCGCGGTGGCACGTGGAGGCTGACACTAGCAGCACACTAGCACAGTGCACTCACTGCGCGGTGGCACGTGGAGGCTGACACTATCAGCACACTAGCACAGTGCACTCACTGCGCGGTGGCACGTGGAGGCTGACACTAGCGGCACACTAGCACAGTGCACTCAATGCGCGGTGGCACGTGGAGGCTGACACTAGCGGCACACTAGCACAGTGCACTCACTGCGCGGTGGCACGTGGAGGCTGACACTAGCGGCACACTAGCACAGTGCACTCACTGCGCGGTGGCACGTGGAGGCTGACACTAGCGGCACACTAGCACAGTGCACTCACTGCGCGGTGGCACGTGGAGGCTGACACTAGCGGCACACTAGCACAGTGCACTCACTGCGCGGTGGCACGTGGAGGCTGACACTAGCGGCACACTAGCACAGTGCACTCACTGCGCGGTGACACGTGGAGGCTGACACTAGCGGCACACTAGCACAGTGCACTCACTGCGCGGTGGCACGTGGAGGCTGACACTAGCGGCACACTAGCACAGTGCACTCACTGCGCGGTGGCACGTGGAGGCTGACACTAGCAGCACACTGGCACAGTGCACTCACTGCGCGGTGGCACGTGGAGGCTGACACTAGCAGCACACTGGCACAGTGCACTCACTGCGCGGTGGCACGTGGAGGCTAACACTATCAGCACACTGGCACAGTGCACTCACTGCGCGGTGGCACGTGGAGGCTGACACTAGCGGCACACTAGCACAGTGCACTCACTGCGCGGTGGCACGTGGAGGCTGACACTAGCGGCACACTAGCACAGTGCACTCACTGCGCGGTGGCACGTGGAGGCTGACACTAGCGGCACACTAGCACAGTGCACTCACTGCGCGGTGGCACGTGGAGGCTGACACTAGCAGCACACTAGCACAGTGCACTCACTGCGCGGTGGCACGTGGAGGCTGACACTAGCAGCACACTAGCACAGTGCACTCACTGCGCGGTGGCACGTGGAGGCTGACACTAGCAGCACACTAGCACAGTGCACTCACTGCGCGGTGGCACGTGGAGGCTGACACTAGCAGCACACTAGCACAGTGCACTCACTGCGCGGTGGCACGTGGAGGCTGACACTAGCAGCACACTAGCACAGTGCACTCACTGCGCGGTGGCACGTGGAGGCTGACACTAGCGGCACACTAGCACAGTGCACTCACTGCGCGGTGGCACGTGGAGGCTGACACTAGCGGCACACTAGCACAGTGCACTCACTGCGCGGTGGCACGTGGAGGCTGACACTAGCGGCACACTAGCACAGTGCACTCACTGCGCGGTGGCACGTGGAGGCTGACACTAGCGGCACACTAGCACAGTGCACTCACTGCGCGGTGGCACGTGGAGGCTGACACTAGCGGCACACTAGCACAGTGCACTCACTGCGCGGTGGCACGTGGAGGCTGACACTAGGGGGCTAGTGAGTGTTGCACTATGTAGAGCTGCTGTTCTCTGCAGTGACGAGCACTGGGCCATGACGACTTGCTGGCTTTCACTGCAAACCGAGCTTAACATAACTACATTGTCAGCAAAATAGCTTGAGTGACAAACTAATATGGGAGGCAACTAATGTCACAGCTTTATTGTTATATTCTGTTTATTATTTTAATAGCAGCTGATGAACAGCACTCGATGGCTTCACCGAACACATCTGCAAGTAGAGCACGGGAGCGGTGCGCGGCCACTCTAGCTCTCTTGCAGTGTGCACGTCTACTACAACGTGCAGCAGAACTAGTCCCGCGCTCCACTTCCTGCTTTTTACCCATTCTAATTCTGTATGAGACATCCTTCCTGTGTGCCCGCGCAGCTCTCTCCATGTAGGAGCTCATCACCGATCTAAGCAAGCATAGCATTCTTGACACCCTTCTCTCAGTATCTCAATAAGATTCTATGAAGCCTAGCTGTTTTTTTATTTTGTTTGTTCACACAGTTATTTCTTGATACCTTACTTGTTCTTTTATGCTAGCATTGTGAAATGTTTGAGTGAGATGCTTGCATATATACAACGTGTCCCAAAACTCAACGTCAAGCGGGAACCAGGGAGTAGGCCAGTTTATGACTACCCAGGGAAAAATAAGAAAACAAATCGGAGTCATTTGTTTTTTATGATATGAGCATTTTTTGAAAAACGTTGAAAATTTACATCTCCTACAACATTTTTAGGTACTACTACTACAAATTTTCAAATATAATTTTTAATATTTTTTTATTGGTAGCCTAAATAACTCTGCTATTGATCCGTATCCCAAATAAAACCAAAATGCCCATAGTTTTATCACAAAAAAATATTAAGTAAAATTTTTTTCTTCAAATTTTCGAAGATAAAATTATTTTTAGTTTACTTTGCCACTTCATAGTATAAAAAAAATGTACGTACACTTCTTCTTCTTCTTCTTCTTGGTGGGCATTTTCCGCATGTAGGTCTCACTGCTTGGACCCGTTGTGCGTATCACCCCGGCCGCTACTCCATCCAGCCCAGCTCCTTCCAGAAGTCCTGCAGGCGTCCGACGTCCTTGCAGGCCTCTTGGAGTGTCCTCGGGTTTTTGAGGATGATTGCCCGCTCATTTGCCACCCCCTCGCACTGTAGCAGCACGTGGGATGGCGTTTCTTCAGCCCCCATGCAACCCCTGCACAGAGGGCTATCTGTTTTACCTATAATGAATAAGTGCTTATTTAGTGGATAGTGTCCTGTTAAGATTCCCACCACCAATCTGATTTTACCTTTGTTTAGCTGTAGTATACCCTTTGTGAGTTTCCTGTTGATGGTTGGCACCGCCGCTCTTGTCTGCTTGCAGTCGTTTTTTTGTGACCATATCTGTTGGTGTTGGTCTTTTGCGTGTCCTCTGATCCATGATCTTAGTTGATTAAACGGGAGGGGCACTATCGGCTCAGGTCCATCGACCACCCACCCTGCTCCCCTCCTTGCCAGTTCGTCTGCTGCGTCGTTGCCTAAACATCCACTGTGTCCTTTTATCCATTGAAGGGTGACTCTGTTGTGTTTGGCGATAATCTCTAGTGCTTGGTGGCATTCCAAAATGAGGCTTGATTTAATGGTGTTGCTGGTTAAGGCTTGGAGTACCGAAGCGCTGTCGGATAGTATGCGTATGCCATACTCCTTGATCTTTTTGTTTGCTATGCTGTATGCTGCTTGTGTTATTGCAACACATTCGGCTTGGAATATGCTGTTGTACTTGCCCAGTGGCATGGCTGACCTAATGTTTAGGTCCATTGAGAATATGCCGGCTCCTGTTCCATTTGCTGTTTTGGATCCATCCGTGTAGACGTCTATTTCGCGTGTGGAATTCTTCTGCTCTTCGTAGAGTTGTATGTTGTATCCCTTAACAAAGATATGTGTGGCCGGTATTCTGTCACATATAGCTGTTAGCATTGGTTTTTGTTTAATTGCGTCTGTTAGGCTGGTACCGTGCCTGCCTGGGTTGTTACCCCAGGTACCAGATAGTTTTAGTCTGAAAGCTGCTGCCGTTGCCTCCTGTTGTACGAAGATGTGCAGCGGTAGTATTCCCAGTAGCACCTCCAGTGCCGCCGTTGGGGTTGTTCTCATGCAGCCAGTTGTTGATACACACGCTAGCCTTTGTAGGCTTTGAAGCTTCTGTTGTGCGGTTGTAAGTTTGGTCCTTGACCACCACACAATCGCGCCATATGTTAGCATCGGTCTGATGACTGTTGTATACAGCCATTGTATTATGTGCGGTTGTAATCCCCATGTTTTACCCAACATTCTTCTACATTGCCAGAATGTGATTTTAGCTTTGTTTATCTTGTTGGTCAGGTGTTTATCCCAGTTTAGTTTGCTATCCAGAATCACACCTAGGTATTTTACCTCCGGTGATAGTTTGAGAGGTTCCCCAAATAGTTTGGGCATTGGTAGGTCTGGTGCGAGTTTTCTCTTATTGGTGAACAGAACCAGCTCTGTTTTCGCCGGATTTATGGCTAGTTCATTGTCTGTACACCATCTTTCTGTTGTTTGCAGTGCGCTCTGCATGAGTTCACATATGATCTTTTCATTGCTGCCGTTGATGATTATGACTATGTCGTCTGCGTAGCCTACCGTGTAATAGCCGATTTCGTTCAGCCTACTTATCAGACTGTCCACGACCATGTCCCACAGTAGTGGGGAGAGCACACCCCCTTGTGGGCACCCCTTTGCTACTATCGCTCTAGTTGTGTTGTTGATTGTTATTTGTACTGCCCGTGTGCTTAGCATATTGTTGATCCATTGCGTTAACGTATGTGGAACGCCAAACATTACCAGACTATTGTTTATACATTTGAGGGATGTCCGGTCGAAAGCTCCTTCAATGTCAATGAATGTGCCAATACTAGAATGTTTGTTGCTTAGTGCATTGTCTATCTTCGATACAACGCTGTGCAGTGCTGATTCTGTAGATCTACCTGCGCAGTACGCGTGCTGGTTGACATTGAGCGGCTTAATTTTTAAAGGCCCATCTCTTATGAATCTGTCGCAAAGTCTTTCTAAGGTTTTTAGTAGGAATGAAGTCAGACTTATTGGTCTGTATGATTTCGCCAGTGTGTAGTCGCTTCTCCCTGGCTTCGGGATGAAGATGGCTTTCACTTCCCTCCATGCAGTTGGCACGTGTTTATGTGCTATACAGGCTCTGTATATTTCTACCAGCGTGTACGAGATCTGTCTGTCTCCCCATTGTAGGAGAGCGGGAAAGATCCCATCCAGTCCTGGCGATTTGAATGGACGGAAGGTGTTTATGGCCCAATGGACTTTTTCGTGTGTTATAATCTCGCTGGCTATTCTCCAGTCCTCCGGATTCGGTTTGCTGTTGTTGTCAGGAGCTACTGCCCATGATGTTGCCTCCTTTATTTCGCACCCTGGAAAGTGTGTCTCCAGTAGTATTGCTCTTATGTCTGACTCCGATCTAGCGTAAGTCCCATCCGGTTTTTTCAGTGAACCCATCTCACAGTGTTTGTCTTTTGCTAGTATTTTCCTCACTTTAGAGGCTTCGTTGTTGCTTGCTATGTTTCCACAGAAGCGTCTCCATGATTGTCTTTTGTGGAATTGTATTCTCTGCTTGTAGTGGGTCCTGGCTTGCGTGTATGCCTCCCAGTCCGCTTCTGTCCTAGTGTTCATGGCCCTATTGAAGAGCTTTCCCACTTTTTTCTTTATCTTTTCCAACTCCGGGTTCCACCACCTACCCTTTTTGTCGCTGTTTGCTTCTATTTCTGGGCATGTCTTCTTGAAGATATCTGCGATGCTGTTTGTTAGGTTGTTCACGTTAATTTCTATGTTCTTTGTCGTGGAATCCATCGGAAGTAGTGGTATTCTTCTGATGTCCCTGTCTATCTGTTCTTTGTATGCTGTGACATTGGTTTTGCGCGGATTGCGCCATTTGTCTATTGTCTTGTCTGTTGTCCATTTGATGTTGAAGTAGATGTAGCGGTGGTCTGAGCATGATACATCTGTTGATACATGCCAGTCAGATGTTAGTGCCGCCGCTCCTGTGGAGGCTAAGGTTAAGTCGATTATGGTTTGGTACCTTGAGGAAACAAACGTCGGTTCAGCCCCTCTGTTCAGAAGTTCCAGATTAGATGTGAAGAGAAATTCAATCAGATCCTCACCTCTTTTGTTGTTGTCTGGACTCCCCCAGAGTGTGTGGTGTGCATTGGAGTCCGTGGCTATGATGATGTCGATCTTCTGTGCTTCGCAGTGTCGTACCAACTCTTGTAGTTCGACCGGCGGTAGTTCCTCGTCTAGAGGCATATATGCCGACACCAGTACGACCGGCTTAGATAGTGTTGTGTCACCTTTGTGTTGTAAGGTGACTGCTGTTAAATTTCTGGAACAGAATTCGGTTAGTAATAATGCTGACATGTGTTTAGGTATGTAAATGCATGTACATACACTACTATGGCAAGTTTTCACAAAAGTTGGCGCGACTAATCAAGATTTCAAAATGATATAATACCTCCCACATCATGCTTTAAATTAAAAAAGACTTGGTACTTGCCAACATAAAATAATACCAAAATTGCCTTCAGTGCTAGAGTGATGATAGTGTGGAGAGAAGGTGTAAAACTGTAGGTCCCTTCCCTTGCCCCTTACTAGGTGGTAGGCTCAAATTGTAGCCGACTGGGATGGTACCACCGTACTGGATGTAAGATGGCCGCATAGCAACCTCGGTTGTGTTCTCCTCTAGTCCAGTATAGCCAGCAATCCAGGGAAGACTCCGGTATGGCACCTACCTTCTCGGAGGTGATATTGGCTGGTCGGAGCATGCGCTTTAGCCCCTCCAACTCAGCCACCCATAACGGATTACATAAAAAAAAAAAGGGGGCGGGGCAGTTAGTTTTTCGAATTATTTAAAAAAATCACAAGCACAATCTGCATTGTTGGAGTATCGAGAATCCGCATCTTATGAGGGAAGACAAGTCTCAGTATCAATTTAAATTGAACTTGTGGACTGACATATTAAACGGTAAAGTTATTGGGCCATTTGAATTGCCAAGAAACTTGAATGGTGAAGTTTACCTAGATTTTCTTCAAAATCATCTGTCAGATCTACTAGAAGATGTGCCATTTAACATTTTATGTACAATGTGGTACCAAAATGATGGTTGCCCTGCTCATTATGCCCATCCAGTGCGAGAATATCTGAACCAAGAGTATGCAGACCGTTTGATTGGGCGCCTTGGTCCAATTTTATGGCCGCCCCCTTCTCCAGATTTAAATGCGCTGGACTTCTTTTACTGGGGTTGCCTGAAAGACAAAGTTTATTCGAAACCCATATCAACAATTGGCGAACTACGTCGAGGAATCTCGGAGGCTGCCCAACAGATCAATTTACGAGGATAGGCGCGATTGGTGAAAAGGTCGTTTTTTAAGCGGTGTCGCGCGTGTATTATTGCCGGTGGCAGACAGTTCGAACATTTTATTTAGAGTAAGTAATTATAATTTTTTTAAATCTATCATTCGTTTCATTTAATCATCTTTTCAAAAAAAATTTATTATTGAAAATTTCCCATTTTTTTGAAGACCATGCGCGGGCTGAAGATGCAGGAAAAGTAATGTTTTTTTTGCATAATTTCATTTAACTAGACCAGTTACAACTTTTTAGAACTACTACCATTCAATTAAATACAAAAAAAAAATTTCCATACAGGAGTGACTCACCCTAATATACACGGTGTTAACTTTTTTCGCGATATTTCAATTTTAATACTGAATATTAAACAATTTCAGTCAGTCAGTCAGCGTGTAAGCGTGCACTGCTGGACATACGCCTCTCCAATTTTCCTCCAGTCCTCCCGGCCTTCAGCGGTACGGAACCACTGCTTTCCGCCGACGTACTTGATGTCGTCGTCCCATCTGGCGGGTGGTCTTCCCACACTCCGTTTTCCTGTCCACGGCCGCCAGTGTAGGACACGGTTACTCCAGCGGTCGTCGTCTCTTCGGCTGACGTGCCCAGCCCATTACCACTTGAGCTTAGCCACCCGGTATCCAATATCGACTACTTTCGTGCGTCGGCGGATTGCCTCGTTACGCACCATATCACGTAGCGTTATTCCCAGCATGGCTCGCTCCATTGCTCGCTGGGCAACTTTCAACCTTTGGACAACACCGACCGTCAGCGTCCACGTTTCACACCCGTACGTCATAACCGGGAGGACACACTGGTCATATATACGGGTTTTTAAATTTGGCGGAAGATCAGACCTCAGGGCGAATTTTAACTTTCCGAAGGCAGCCCAACCCAGTTGAATTCGTCTCTATTTAAGTAACAACTATTTAAGTAAACAATTTCGTATACTGATTATTTTTTGGTACTTAAAAATTAAATCTAAAATAGTTTAAAAAAAATTGCATATTTTATTAATAATTTTACCTCAGCGACAATTTCTCTTTGGAATGGTGTAGCGAGCGCCGCCGCGCGCCGCGCGCCTTCGACCGTGCGTACCCAGCTGACAGACGACGTGTCGCGCGCTAGCTGTTGTATCGTGTCGATATGAATGTGAATTTTTTAATTTATTTGAAAAATTACCCAACTTTCGATTTTTTTGGTAATGCAGTGCGAATCCTATTACGAAATACCATGTTTTTATACCAAATATAGAAATTGAAAATTTTAAAACCAAAGCTCAAAAAAAAACCCCCTTTTTCGGCATCACTATGTGACCCAGAATAACCCCCTTTCGGGAATGTCGCCTATTAAGGTTAACACCGTGTATACTTATGTAGATACTTCGCACTCAAGTAAGAACTGCATTTTTTTAAATGTAATTCGGTACGGGTAGCTGAATCAGAGAGGCAGAGCACATGCTCCGACCAGCCAATATCTCTACCTCTAAACCTCAGACAAGGTAGCTGCCATACTGGAGACTTCCCTTTGGATTGCTGACTATACTGGACTAGAGGAGAACACAGCCGAGGCTGCTATGTGATCATCGTACATCCAGTACAGTGGTGATACCAGTGCATAGAGTGGTCTTGTCATTTAGCAAAACACAGAAGAAGGAGTGCATAATGATTTTAATATTTTCAGGTCGGCCGAGCAAATCACGACAGTCCACACCCAAGGTCACGCCTTCACCCATCAGGAAGGTGAGAAAGACTCACTCGACCCACACCCGCCTTGGTCCCTCACGCTCTCTCAAACTTACGGCTAATTATATTATTTCAGGTAAACCACACTCCCAGCAACTACAAAGCGCATATTCTGGTGCAAGGGTGCTCCACTCCGGCTTGGGGTGCGGCGTCCGCCTCGCCCGCGGACGAGCCGCCGACCTCGCCGGCCCCCGCCGCCCCCGGCCTCTACACGTGCCACGCCTGCCCCTTCTCCTCGTCCCGGCTCAATGTGCTGGTGCTACACACCAAGACTCACAGCGTCACATTCACTCCGTACGTGCCCACCGCCAAGAAGAAACAGCAGCTCAAAACTCCCAAGAAGTCCCCCGCCGCCGGGGCAGAGTCAGCGAGCGCTCGGGCGCGCAAGCCGCGCAAGTCCAACAAGCGTGCGGCCGACGAGCCGGCACCCGTCGAGGCCAAGAAGCCCAAGTCGGTGGTGGAGATCAAGAACACGCTGCTCGCCGACTGGGAAGATGGCGACGACAGCTCCATGGACGAACCGCTGTCGGCGGTAGCAGCCGGCGCGACGCCCACTCCCGACTCAAACCCTGCCGTGCAAGCCTCGCCCGAGCCGCGTGCCGTGCGGGCTTCTCCATCTCCACGTGCCGCCCCACCAAACGTGCAGGCTTCGCCCGAGGCACCCGCCGCGCACACCTCCTGCTTCGACTTCCGCGAGGATGACGAACCGCCCGGTAAGATGGCGCGCGTGAAGCGAGCGGACGCGAGCGAGGATGTGGCGCGCGAGGTGGACGAGCTGCTGGAGCAGACGGCCGTGCCCGACCTCCCCGCCCCGCCCCCCACCGCCAAGTCCCAACTGCACCCCCCTGAGGCCGAGAAGCTCAAGTCGCCCGACAAGCCTGAGGAGGCGCCCATCAACAAGGTCATCTTCAAGACGAAGACGTTTTTTCGTAGCCGACATTCGCGCAGCCAAGACGCAATAGAGAAGTACGTGGCGGAACAGTTGAGCGCGGCGGAGCGACACGACGTGGACTCACCCGAGGCAGTGCCCTCGCCGCCGCCCGCCACCGAAGCGCCGTTCCCCAAGCTCGCTCGCCTCGCGCCTAAGATCCAGCTGAAGAAGATGAAGGCAGAGGTGCGGGCGCGATCGCGCGAGGACTCATCGCCGAGTGGCGAGGACTACACCCCGCCTGCTTCCCTGCCTTCGGACGACGCGGACACACGCAGCCAGCACTCGCTCGAGTGGGCGGACGCGCCGCCCGCGCCTCCCGCGCTCGGCGACGCACCGCTCGGTCTCTCCAAGGACATTCTCACGCGGCACATCGGCGACGATCCTCCCGACGAGTTGCTGGAGGACGACCTGCCCTCGGACAGAGTGAACGGCGTGCGACCCGACACTAACGGCATCGACTCTAATGGCTCGGACGCCCGTTTGCCGCGCCCCGACCGCTCGGAGGGCGGCAGCTCCACGCCCGGCGGGAACCTTGACGAGAATAGCTCTCTTCAGAGCAAACACTCCGAGGAGGAGAGGTCCCGACCGAGTGGGAACTCCGAAGAGCAAAAATCTCTCCAAAATATAAACTTTGAAGATGAAAGATCTGTTCAGAGTAGAAGCTCCCTGGGGGACTTCTCCCTGCAGAGTAAACCCTCCGAGGAGGAAAAGTCTATTCGAGAAAGAAACTCGGAAAGTTCACTGGAAAGTGGAAACTCTGCAGACGATATTTCTTTAAAAAGTAAAAACTGTGAAGATGATACTTTGCTCCAAAGCAAACATTCGGAAGAGGTGACGCCATCCTCCCCCAAACGGAACTATGAAGAGGAGAAATCTCTTCAAAGTGAGAATACAGAAAATGACCAATTTTTAGAAAGTAAGAGTGTCGAGGAGAAACTTTTGGAAAATAGACGCTCCGAGGAGGATAAATCCCTTAGTAAATCTGAACAAGATATTACCTTAAAATATACAAACCGGGAGCAGAAGCTCACTGAACAACATCTCCTAACAAATTTCTCCCTCGATACGGAAATGGTCCTCGCGCAAGAAGCGCCGGATCACAACGCTCGCACGGCGGAGGACACCACCGACATACCAGAGAATGTGACCGAGTCGGACCTGCAGATAGCCGAGACTCTCATCAGCTTGCCGGGCACTGCCCTCGCGCTCACTCCCACCCTCCCCTCTCTCAACCGTCTAATAGAAACCACCCAGCCATCGGCGGTCGGCGATCATTCTACTAGTTTATTCGGAAACGAGAAAGAGAATGTCTCGAAAGAGACGCTGGCGCCTGTGGAGAGCGGGACGGAAGCGGGAGAGACGGAGACAGAGAAACACGAGAACCTGAATGCGGCCCAGTCCCTCGTCGAGATGTCGAAGAGCATCGAGCCTGCGCCCACAGACGCTGTCCTGCCCCCTCCCCCTCCTGATCTTCAAGAGACAGAACGAAAAACTATAGAAAACGAAATGGCACTCCTGACGGACACGGTAATGTTCCCGGCGGTACCCGCCGCACCTACTCTGCTTGAAAAGTCACCTACAAAAAATAAATTCGAAACAACATCCTCAAAGCTGCTGCAAATACTGGAGGAGCCGCCGAAAGCGAAACCGTCTCCGAAGATGTTTCCTTCGAAGCAATTAATTCCACTCGGGAAGGAGAAGATTCTAAATTTCAAGGTGAACAGTGCTTCGGCGGGCGCCGTGCCCGTCTCGCCACACAAGCAGAAGATTATCATCAGACGGACGGCGGCGACGGCCACCTCCGCGCTCAGCACCCTCGTACCGACCTCGCAGGACGAGCTGGTGGTATCCCGCTCGAGCAAGCCGCCTGCGCGCGACGGCATCTCCACCTACACCATCGAGACAGCGCCCGACCTCCTAACCCAGCCCACCAACACCATCCTCATACAGCAGAAGGCGAGGAAGATCACCCGGTCGCCGCCCAAGCTGCAGAAGATAAAGCCGCACTCGGCACCCGTGCACCCGCCGCCTCTCCCTCCGCCCTCGGCCGTCGACGACACCATCTTCGACATTAACTCCATGCCCATAGTGCTCTCGGATGACCTCCTCACGCCTGAGAGCATCGAGAGGATGCCCATTGTGATGTCGGATGGCACAACGACCGCTGCGCGCGCTCTCCCTGCATCTGCGTCCCCGGCGCCTGTCCCTAAGCCCGCGCCCAAGCCGACGGCCAAGCCCCCTCCCAAACCGCACAGTTCCGAGCTCGACAAAAGCTCGGCCCCCAAGGCTGACGTCAAGACTATTCTGATGACTCCTATCGGCGAGAAGTCCTCTGCACCCAACATCCTGTCCAAGTCATCCAAGATACGCGGCGGCGCCAAGCCCATGCTCGTCGTCGACAAGCTCACCGGCGAGCAGAAGATCATCATGACCAAGACGGACCCGACGTCCAAGGAGATCAAGATAACCGCGTCGCGGCCCGCCGTCGCACCCTCTCCCGGCAAGGGAGAGAAGTTCATCATCCTGCCGACGGGCGGTGCCTTGCCGCGCTCCGGCCGCACTCAGAAGATAGTCATCAGCCCGCAGCCCGGCAAGCCCGTGCTGCTCACCAAGCCCGGCGAGCCTTCGGCCGCGCAGGGCGCCGCCAAGGTGAGCTCGTGCAAGCCTCCGGCCGGCGACGCCGCGCCCGCCGGCGGCACCGTCATGATCATCACCAACGCCAGCGGCGGCCAGTCCCGCATCGTGCTCACTCCCGAGCACGAGAAGCTCCTCTTCCCCAACAAGGCGCAGCCGGCGCCCGCACTCAAGCCCGGCCCGCGCTCCATCGCGCCCACCGCCCCCAAGCCTCAGATCATCGTGACGACAGTGGCGCCGCCGCCCGCCAAGTCCCTCGCCAAGCCGCAGCCGCAGCCGCGCATCATCTCCAAGCAGAAGCAGCAGCAGCAGCAGCACGCCATCATCACGTCCAAGGGCCAACTGATAGTGTCGGGTGCGACCAAGCCGGCAACTACTGTCGCTCGCTCTACCGCCTCTGCGGAGACGCGGCCGAGCGCCGCCACCGTGCGCACATTCGCTCCCGCCCCCACAAAGCTAGTCCGCGCGCCGCCCCCCGCCCCCACTGCCAAGGAGCCCGTTATTATCCTGCAGCAGAAGTCGGGCGCCATCATGCAGCTGACGGCTGCCCAGTTCGAGCACCTACAGCGCACCGGCCAAATTGTTCAAAAGACTTCCGTTACAAAAATGACTGCCAAGCCAACGGTGCAGAAGCAACCGGTGCGCGCGGCTGTCGAGGAGACTCCGCAATCTCTCCACAAGCAGAAGGCGAAGGCGACGCGGCCCGCCGTCCCCGCGCCCCCGCCTGCACCGCGCAGAGCCAAGCCGCAGGAGAGAGCGGCGCCGGTGCCTGAGCCGCTGGTGCCGCCTCTCGCGCCCGCCGCGCCCGCCGCTCCCGCCGCGCCGCACAACAACCTGTCCGAGCTGGACAACCTGGAGGAGCTGCTGCCGTCGACGGCGATCGCGCGCCCGGCGCCCGAGCAGCCGGCGCCGCCGCCGCCGCCGCCCCCGCCCGACAACCAGCTGCTGGCGGTGCCCGGCGAGAACTTCGGTGGCCCCCCCAACTCCTTCTACCTGTGCGTCGAGGAGAACGGCACTCTAACACCCATCGACAACCGGCCGCTCGTGCTCGACAACAACCAGCTGGTGCCAATGGCGCCCGAGGAGGAGCCGGCACGCCCGCCGACGCCCGAGCGACGCGACATCCTCGCCGCCGCGCTCGCCAACACTGACGTGTTCCGCGCGGAGGCGCCCGCCGCCCGCGACGACCTCGCGCCCGACTTCCGTGACCTCAACGCCAATGTGTCGGTTCACTGCCGCGTCTCCGAGACCAGCATGACGCTCAACCAGCCCATCATGACGCCGCTGGAGGTGCCCTCGCACGCGGACGGCGCCGCTCCCGCCAGCCTCGAGGACGTGATCGGCGCACCGGCGCCGCCGCCGCACGTGCCCACCTCCCTCGAGCTGCCCATCACGGTGACGGACCCGCGCATCGCGTCCCCGCGCGCCTCCAACCCCCTGCTCCCCGACAACTACACCTCCATCTCGATGCCGCTGCTCACCGACGAGCACGACCTCTCCGGCAAGTCCATGCCCATCCTCACGGAGCCGGCGGACGCGACGTGGACGCACACCGCGCCCGCCTCTGACGAGTCGGACGTCTCCGCTGAGATACCCATCCAGCAGGCTCTGCAGCTGAGTGCGCGCCACGTCGCTCCCGCCTCGCCTCCCCCGCACGCGCACCGCAGCTAAGCTCTAGTCGCACGCCCTGCCGTGCCCTCCGCACCCTACTACTACTATCCCGGCTAAGTTTTTCTATGCGACGCACTAACGTGTGAAAGCGACCAGCTCCAGTTTTTTTTAAACTTGATGGCCGCTAGCGGATATTCAGTCTGCTGCGGCGAGTCGAGTTTAGATTAGAAAGTAAAGGTTATGAAGTGAACATGTACGAGCGGCAATATAGTTTGACAAACATTGTACTGACCACTCCTGAGACTAGTGTAGCTCCGTCGTGTCGACCGATCCCCAGGTGGCCGCCTCCTATGTCCGAGTAGTCGTTATATCCTTTTATGAATTCAGGAATTATTTTATAGTAAAAGACAATAGAATCAAGTTAGGACATGTTGTGTGCAGGCAGTTGTCGATGTCGCGTCGCTCGTGCACCTGTCTATTTATATCTATTGTTATGCACTACTTATCTCCCTATTTTTTAAATAAAAAAGGTGATTTGAACAAAAAATGTTTAATGTGGTGAGTGAATACCGAACCGACCCAAACAACATTAGTTGTCGTGTGTGCGTTGCTCTGTTTGTCGAGTTGAAATGTTTTGGTTCGACCGCACGTCGCCCGTATCTTGGCTACATCACACGAGGTTCTTTAGTTTACTCTAAGCTCTAACATATGTTTTTATTGAATAATATAAAATTATTATTAGGATTGTAAATTTAAAGTAAACGTTACGATATTGTTAAAGCATACATTGTAATATATAATGTTTAGGTACACAATATTTTTTTATTATGGTACGTATATTGTTAAGGTGTGACGAGGATCGTGTGACGTGTGAGTAGTTGCATAAAGTGTGTGTACACTCAGTACACTTGTTTTGTGCAATTCTGTTTTATGAGTGTGCTGAGAGGAGAATTTGACATGCTATTGTGCCGCTGACCTGCAGTCTATTCAATCAAGCTATACCTATTATAATGACAGCTGTCAAAAGTGCCTCTAAAAATACACATAAAAAATCTATGTTTTCTGTTTAATTAGCCTTTCATTGCATCATAAGTAGTGAAAAACGCTCTTCGATAATAATTATACAAATTCATCTCAATTTGATCAGTATTCTAATAATGATTGAAGCACTATTGACAGCTGATGTCATTCTAACTAAGCTACAAGTGTTGCGGTGCGCGGTGCACTCACAACGCGACGCGCGCGAGGCGGCCCGGCGGCGCTCGCGCGACTAATTCATGTAATAATGTTTAAATATAATTCTATATTCGTATTTGGCTTGTTAGCGAGCGAGAGGACGGAGGGACAGAGTGCTATGTGTATGTTTTGTTTGGTCGTAGTAAGTACAAGTTACATAAAATGTATGTATCTAGTTGTAATTAGATTATGGATTAAAAATCAAATGGAAATCGAGAAGTGTTTCTCTTTACCTTACTACCATCTCACTCAACCCAAGATACAACAACGTGGAGACCTCTGAGCGAGAGAGAATACTTTTTTTTTTTTTTATGGACAGACTACAGCTATTCTCGCTCACGTGTGTGATGGATGACTCTTTCATGCTGCCGACTGCCAAACGTACAGGCAGTAAGCGTCCACTGCTGAACATAGCCTCTCCAATTTTCCTCCAGTCCTCCCGGCCTTCAGCGGTACGGAACCACTGTACCAAGGTTACACATGCAAATGTTACATACAAAATATTGCAATGATGTGGGGATTGCAGGGGAGCAAAAATAAACGTCCATAATAATTTTGTATGTATACATCCACTGCTGCTGCAATTTTCCTTCAAGCCATCAGAAGTAATTGACTTAATACAAAACTCAATTTCAAGTGTTCAGTTTCTCTGCGACAAGTGCCGCCCAGATAGGTTGGATGGCAAGGAATAAGGGAAGCAAGGGGGCGTCCATGATAGTACCTGTAGAACAAACTGAGTAACCCTAACAAATCGTCTGTGTGTGGCGCAGACTCCAGATCACGGGAGCAAAGAAGCGGTGACGGGACCCTCCCTCGGCAAGTGAACATGGTTTTTAACATGGAAAATGTTTTTTCGATCGATCTCAGCGAAAGGGGGGCTCCCCTTTCGCTGAGAGTGTGAAATCGTCCTGGTGTGGTGTCGCGAATTTTGGGGCTACGCGAGTGGTTGAGGGCTCAAAAGACGCGTATCGGCTAGGGCTACAAGATGGTTTTTTCTTCCGAAAAAGTAAAAAAAAATTGTTTAAATGGAAAAATTTGAAAAATTCCATTTTTTTTTTCGAAAACGTGAAAAAAAAAATTGTTAAAATGGAAAAATGTGAGAAATGCTATTTTTTTTTCGAATTATATCTCGAAAACTAAAGGTGATATCGAAAAATTAAAAAAACCTGTTTAGATTTGGACTTTGGGCTAATTTAAAAAAAAAAATTCACAGATTTCGTGCCTTACACGACTATCGAGCACATTGAAAATGAATCTACGGAATTCGAAAAAACATTGTCGCTGAGCGACACGAGAAAGTCGGGATAAGGAAAAGGTTAGTTGGGTTCTGATGATGGAGCCGGAAGGAAGCCATAGGAACTCCTAAACTACACATGATAATCCCATCGTGTTTGGGCTCGTTGGATTTGTCTTCGCAAGTACTCTTGTCATATATGATGTCCAGGGTCCTGATGGAGCCGGAAGGAAGCCATAGGAACTCCTAAACTACAAATGAGAAGCCCATCGTGTTTGGGCTCGTTGGATTTGTCTTCGCAAGTACTCTAGTCATATGTTATTTCCAGGGTCCTGATGATGGAGCCGGAAGGAAGCCATAGGAACTCCTAAACTACACAGTCATGATAAATCCACCATATTTGGGCTCGTTGGATATAGGAATATAGGTTAGGTTAGAAGATGCGTCGCGCATCTTCTATATTCTTATCTTCTATATCCTTATATTATATTTTTATATTTGATATTTATTAATTTGTTACTTTAGTTAGACATAATGTCAAGCTTATCTCTTTTTCTGTCTAAATTTTAGTTTACATTTTTTTAAGCTGCTTGTGTTTTTAAAAATTATAAATAATATATAAATGTAATTTTTTTTTTTTTGAGTTCATTTTCTATGCGACGCATCTTCTAACCTAACCTATATTCCTATATCCAACGAGCCTGGAAATAACATAATTATGACTAGAGTACTTGCGAAGACAAATCCAACGAGCCCAAACACGGTCGATTTATCATGTGTGGTTTAGGAGTTCCTATGGCTTCATTCCGGCTCCATCATCAGGACCCTGGACATCATATATGACAAGAGTACTTGCGAAGACAAATCCAACGAGCCCAAACACGATGGGCTTATCATTTGTAGTTTAGGAGTTCCTATGGCTTCCTTCCGGCTCCATCATCAGAACCCAACTAACCTTTTCCTTTCTCGTGTCAGCGACAATATTTTTTCGAATTCCGTAGGTAGATTCATTTGCAATGTGCTTGATAGTCGTGTGAGGCACGAAATCTGTGAATTTATTTTTTTCAAAAAGGTTGAGCTACAGGGCAAACCCTTAACCCGATCGTCTTTGTTTTAGGCTCAAATTGTAGCTGACTAAATTGTCCAGAGGACTTTTTCTCAAATTTTTATATCATTCTTCGTTTCCAAAATATCGAGCGCCAAAATCAAAAATTCGGAAAAAAATTAATTAATTTTTCACTATTTCAGCCATAACTTTTTTCCTTTTTTACTTTCTCGAATAATAATTTTTGCACCTTTACAGCTCTCATGAATACGCGTCTTTTGAGCATTTTTTGAATATCATATCTTTACAACTCTCCGAGATATAAGGGGATCGCACTTTTTCGTGAAATCGGGGCCTATACTGGAACGAACCAAAATACATTTTCAATGTCAAAACCATTCGTCTATCGATGGTGGTTCGTGCTGTAGGTGGTCCCTCAATTTTTCCAATTTTCGCTGAGAGTGTGAAATCGACTTTTGGAAGTGCAACAGCGTAGAGAGCGAGGAGGAATATCCGAATGTATGAAATAAATTGTGAAAAATCAAATCACGCCTCTGTAGATCCTCGGGTGATTTGTTAGTTTGTTAGTTGGGTTCTGATGATGGAGCCGGAAGGAAGCCATTAGGAACTCCTAAACTAACACATGATAAGCCCATCGTGTTTGGGCTCGTTTGATTTGTCTTCGGAAGTACTCTTGTCATATATGATGTCCAGGGTCCTGATGATGGAGCCAGAATGAAGCCATAGGAACTCCTAAACCGCACATGATAAATCCACCGTGTTTGGGCTCGTTGGATTTGTCTTCGCAAGTACTCTAGTCATATGTTATTTCCAAGGTCCTGATGATGGAGCCGGAAGGAAGCTATAAGAACTCCTAAACTCCACATGATAATCCACCATGTTTGGGCTCGTTGGATTTGTGTTCGCAAGTACTGTAGTCATATATGATTTCCAGGGTCCTTATGATAGAGCCGGAAGGAAACCATCGCTACGCGACGCATCTGCTAACCTAACCTATTTGATATTTATTAATTTGTTCCCTACTTTAGTTAGAGATAATGTCAAGCTTAGGTAGGTATCTCTTTTTCTGTCTAAATTTTAGTTTACATTTTTTAAGCTGCTTGTGTTTTTGAAAAATAATTAAAAATATATAAATTTTACTTTTTTCTTATTTTGTTCAGTTCATTTTCAATGTCGTGTCGTGTAATGCACGAGATCTGTGAATTTTTTTTAGACTAGGCAACGAGCGAAGTGAGCGTGGCTGGGTGTTGTGTTGGCTGGGTGCGGCGTGCGGCCAGCTTCACGCAGGGCATTCTAGCTATGTAACGTCGGTCACACGATACAGTACAGATGTGGCCATCTGTGATATCTATCCACAACATAATAATTTGGTAAATGAAAAGCATCCAGAAATAGCTAGTAATGTATTTCGCAATATTTATCTATATACTTATGTATAAGTATCTACCTATGTAGGTACTTTACTATTTACTTACAAATTATTTCAATCAATATAAATAAACTTACAATTTTGGTTTCAAAAGTCAAAAGGTTTCACATTGCCTAATAATAATTCGAGTAGTAAGTACCTAATTATTATTGTACTTACATATTATTACCTACTTGTCACGCACGCATGTATGTATGTATGTAGGGTAGGTCGGATATTGTGCCGTGTGCGTGCGTACCTTGGCTCTATTGATTTGATCAACTAGATTCTTAGTTCATGGTCAATGGCTTCCATTAAGAATAATAAAATTGATTGTGAGCCCCGGTACCTAAGCATCTTATCCGAGCAGACCGAAATTAGTCACGTGATAACATGTTCGGTATTTGAACAAAGTAGGTATCACTGTCTCCGTTCGCCAGGCGCCCTCTCCGCCAACGCAAGGGGGACAGCTGCACGCTCTCCGCTCATATACCTACATATTACCTACGTCAAAATTTAATTTTAAACATTTAAAGGTCGTTGGGTAAACATAAGCCCCGTAAGACAGCATACATACCCGAGAACCTTTAATTAGACGATCTGATTTTTACAATACTTTTTGTTGTTGTAATAAGGACAGAGAAATCTACGTAGGTACCTGTCTTTTTAATTGTTTTTTATATCCAAAGTAATAATTCAATTAAGCTAAATGAACTTCATGACAAAAAAAACATTTTTTTCTCGTACTGATAACCAATTTTTAATTCGGACCTCGTGTATTCAATCTAAACAAAAAATTACAAGTACAAAATAATTATATTTATTTTATTAGTACAAAAAATATTTTGTTCAAGATTTAGGGGTAGGGAAACCATAAACGCCGTAAGACGATTTTTTATGGAGAATATAATTTGTGTTATCTTATCAGTCAGTCAGTACCACGTGACTAATCTGTCTGCTCATATTGAATAAAATATGTTTTCTTCATTCATCCTCCCTGGTTAGTTCGCACAGAATCGACAAAAACACTCAAATCGAGAAAACTCCACGCTTTGTATCGGCAGTACACGTATTGTATGTAAGTATATGAAGTCTTGTTGGTCTTGTCCTGCGTCAACAATAAATTGTAGAGTATTACGAGTTGTGAATGCGCGCACTCTGTCTGACTGCCGCCGCGCCGCGCCGCGGCGCCGCGAGGAACAGAATCGTGCTATAATACTGTATGCCGTCACCCTGCTTGACTGACAGCGCCCCGGCCGGCAAGGTTAGAGTGTGCGCATTCTGTTGAGCGGCGGCAGCAGCGGTGTGCGTCAGCCTGCGTACTGGCGCACAATCTTGGTCCACTCGTGCGGGTAGTTGCGCTGTACGTAGCTGAGCGTCTTCTGTATCTGCAGCATCTCCTGCTTGCTGCACTGCGGGCAGGAGCCGCGCAGCACGAGCGGCGCCAGCGCTGCGCACACACACACACACACAGTCAACATTATGTCATCAGGTCAATCAGATCGAAAGTAGATTAGTAGCTAGTGAGTAGTGGCAACATTGATGACAGATATGGATCAATAAGACTTATTCATCCATGTAAAGGGGTTTTCGCTAAAAATTGTTGGAATTAAGTAGGTACTAAATAGTTTCAGCGCGCAAGACGTCCAGACTATGGGAGTTTGTTACAACGTGTGCGTTACCTTGCGTGATATAGTGGGGAAATGTGTCCAGTAAATTCCTGTATTGCATTGGTTTTTTGTCAGCCTCGGTCCTCGTAAGCTCAGTGGTGCGATCCGTCGACTGTCGGTCGGATCATAAGCACACCTAGAAGCGGTCAGTGGATGGATGAGCGGACCGCTCGACCGTTGGAGGCTGTCAGTGGTTCGGATTCCACGTAAAATGTAGGTCCCTTCTCTTCTTACTAGGTGGTAGGGTTTATCCCGCCCGGGTTGATACCACCGCACTGAATGAAACGTCGGTCAAAACGTCTATGTAAATAGGTAGTTCGTGTTTACCGTCCAATTCAGTGTAGCCGACATTAATGGGCATAGATGGGCCCATATTGACCCTACTGTCGGTGTTGGCACTTGCCAATTGTGTATTTTCTGTCTCCCCATGATCGTCCATGTCCTTGGTAGGTAGGTACCTACCACATTCTAGTTCAGTATTCAAACCAATCTTCCGGAGGGTACGTTTTCATTCAATACGCGCATATCGTGCACGAAAAGAAACATCGCGCCTCACTGAGCGTGGTCTCGCGAGGAGAGGTCATTTTGGCTCTGTCAACTACACCACTGGTCACTCGGCCCAGCACCCCTGTTGGCTTACATGAATAAAAATTCGCGGCGAAACGGTTCTATTTAGGTGTTAATGTTATGTTGTGTCGTGTCGTGGGTACGCTACATCCAAATTGCACTCACGGCCCCGCCCCCGTGTTAAATAGTGTATCCATTTGATCTGTTTTATCTAATTCAGCTCCGGTCCGGCGCAAACTCTGATGGACGCGCTGGTGGCCTGGCCTGGCCTGCCACCAAAATTGCTACACGGGATATTAGAATTGACGTATTGGTGAATTGATTGATTTAAGTATCCTTTATCAAGGCGAGGGTTCCTGACATCAATTGCTACAAGACTAGCGCTGGTTTAATCTGACGCTGGCTGAACATTACAGAATATAATGTAGAGTAACCTATTATGTATAACCTACCTATAAAACTTGCTAAAAAATTCGTGCTGATCCGACTACCTCAGGATATCATCATCATCATCATCATCATCATCAGCCTGTATCGGTCCACTGCTGTACATTGGCCTCTCCCAAGGCACGCCATCACACGTGGTCTTCCGCTCTTCTCATCCATCCACTCTCCTCAGGATGCAATGGTCCAATTTATTTTGTTCGACGTCCAACACTAGCAGGACGAAACCCTACCGTTTGGACGCACATTTTAATTCGATTTTCGAAAGCAATACCTACACTTATTAGAAAGTATGAAACCTACTCTAGCAACATGAAGTTTGAAGCCTCAGTAGCTCGGTGGTGTTAATGGATCGATGCACAGGATCGATGTGTAATGGAGGGGAGGGGTTTCGGCTAGCTTTTAGAAGAGTGATGGATGAGGCACACGTCCGATTCTTATCCAACTAACTAAACTGTAGAGTCTTAATCAAAAAACTTCAAACCAAGTTGGCAAGTTTTTTCAAGTTGGCACCGACTCTCCACGACTTAAAAAGTTGTACAACTTCATGGTCTATGCGGAAAGTCGGCGGCCAACTTTATTATCGGCCACTGACTAAAAAGTTGGGTTGGATGATACAATGTGTGGTGTCATCGTGTGGCGGAGAGCTAATACTGACTCTTGAGCCGGCGGCCGACGGGGTCGCAGGGCGCCTCGCCGAGCGCGCACTTGATCTGCCGCTGGATGAAGCGCTTGTCCTGCAGCGCCTCGTCGAGCGCCGTGTCCGACAGCGGCGGCCGCGGCGTGTTGGCCGCACTCGCCTCGCTCAGCAGCGCGAGAGCCGTCGCCGCCGCCAGCACCGCCGCCGCCATGCTGCACTGTAAAACAAACACCTGGCTTGTAGTCTCAACTCCAACACCACTCGTCGCGGGCTACACAACGGCTACGCCCACACTGAACACTCGACTAGCGCTGGTTGGTTGCAAGCAGTGCGCGTGCGCTAATAATTTCGGGTCGCATGGAGCAGTACCACTTCCACGTTGCGTTCGAAATATGATTTATTATAGCTGTTATAGTAAGAAGTCCTAACCTAATATAACGTCTGGCTGTATTGCTTGACTGTGCGTGAGAAACAATCGCAGCCAGCTCTCTCTCGGCAAATAACTTCCTGCCTCCTATACGTACATACATGGTACCTATAGTTCGTGCGAGTACCTAAGCTAGATATGATATCGGACCACTGAAACAGATGACCAAAACCAGACACCTATTGTTTATTGTATAATTTCATCCATACGTAGGTAACTAACGCGCTTGGACATGTCGAAAATTCCGCCAGTTCTAAATTCAATGCAAAGAAAAATGCGAAGAAGAACTGACACACAAACTTCGCTAGTCACAATTTTTACCTATAAGTATTATAGTTACTTACAAATAATTAACCCATACCTACTCTATCGCCTGTTCCTATCGCGCTAATGACTTTCGGGTTCTGGCTGGTACAGATACATACGGGTAGTTCTCCAAATATTGGGAAATACACGGTTCCTGCCTGAATAACTATTTTCCCGATTCTTTTTGACATTGTACTACCATGTGGTATGAATATATTTTATAATTGACATGACTTGATACGATATGTATCAACAATTTCTGACAAAGGCTCTATACACCTGATTTTATTTATACTTTTACTTTAGATTTTATGTGGTCAGAATTATCAAGCTTAAATTATAGTTATTCTAGCTCTCAAACTGTATCTTAACACTGTAAGCGGTGTTTTGTGTAGTTAGTCACAATGTATTGTAATCGAAGACGTTAAAAAAATTACCCTGCCAAGTTTCTTGCCAGCTCTTCTTTGTGGGTGTAATCGAACCGGATTGTAAAAACTAAACAGGACCAATTCAAGCGTAGTGTACTACCATACGAATGATAAATAAAGAATAAATAATAAATGGTTTTAATAAATAATATATCATGTTTTAAATACAGGGTGTCCCAAAACTCAACGTCATGCACGTCAGGGAGTAGGCCAGTTTATGAGCACCCAGGGAAAAATAAGAAAAAAAATCGGAGTCATTTGTTTTTATGATATGAGCATTTTTTGAGAAACGATGAAAATTGTCATTTTTAGGTAGGTACTACGACTACAAATTTGCAAGTATAATTAAAAAAAATAATTTATTGGTAGCCTAAATAACTCTGCTATTGATCAGTATCCCAAACAAAACCAGAATGCCTGTAGTTTTACCAAAAAAAATATTCAGTTAAATTTTTTTCTAAAAAAATAAATTACTCCGATTTTTTTTTTCTTATTTTTCCCTGGGTATTCATAAACTGGCCTACTCCCTGGTTCCCGCTTGACGTTGAGTTTTGGGACACGGTGTATAACGTTTATAACGATCCGAACAGATGTCGCCCAGACTCAAATTACCGTCGCAAGTTTTCAAAACGTCGCCCATCACTAATTAAATACGCCCATCACTAAATTATTAAATACGCCCATCACTAAATTATTAAATACGCCCATCACTATAAAGAGGGCTCTGCCTGCTACCACGAAGTTCGTCTCAGAGTGCCCTTTGCACTCATCTAGAGTTGACCTGGCGACTGCGCCTAGCTTTCTCAATAAATCGCACGGTACGTCTAATTCTGGAAAAAGGTTGAAATACAAAAGTTGAAACAGATTTTTCATACAAAATTATGTTTTCATACAAAATTAAAAGTTATGTTTTAAAACATCAAAACATCGATTTTGAATACCTAGAAATATATGCAAAAACGACATCGGCCGCCTCGACATTAGGTTAGGGTAAATTAACCCTGGTCACTTGTTTTAACCACCAAAGCATTTACCTTGGCAGCCCCCTTCCCCTCCCCCTCTGCACCTCTCTTCTAAGCCACCCCCATTATAATTGTTTTCTATACAACATTAATTTTTATACAAAAGTGTACCGCTCTTCCCTTCCTCTCTCCCCTCCGGCAAAACCTGTCCCCTCACAAATTGAAGGAAGAACAGTACACGACAAGAAACAAGAAATGCAGGAGTGCGCAAAGGCGGACTTATCACTACTTAACCTTCAACCTTTGGGTTATGACGATGAGGAATAAAATACGGAGAAAGAAATATGGGTAGTGCAAGCGAAAGGGAGGAGGAATTATTTTATGAACATACATACATATTTATACAGTACATAAAATATAATATGTATTTGTATTTCTTATAACGAGTCCTTTCCATTGATAAGTCAAATGATGCACTTAAAAAAAATAACTTTCTAATGTGCACCCCAAAATCTAAATTAGGCGCGGTCAATCCTCGATAGTAGTCGAGGACTTCCAGCAATCATTGCCTGAGACTTATTTGGATTCACAATGAGTCCAAAGGGTCTGGTCCAGCCAAAAAAGGTGGTCAGATCAGCATTGATGACATCAATGATTCCAGCAATGTCGTCAATACTACCTCCCAGATATAGTTGTATTGTAAGTCATCATCAGCATACAAGTGGTTGGTAGAGAGAAACTAAGAGTTTGGAGACAAAATTTATAAAACTTGCGAAGAGTAGAGAAGATAACGCTCCACCAGTTCAGTATTGCCGATATGAAATGAAGGGAATGTCCTGACATGGCACCTAGGTGACTCGGTTTTATGAGCTGACATCACGGATGTTGTTGTAGCCAAACGTGTCAGTTTCCATAAAAAAAAACGGAACCCTAAAAAGCGCAAAAATATAATTTTTTCAGCTGAGAAATTTGAAAATATACTCGGTACACTCTAGCACAAAATACTGAATGAATAGTAACTACTAGCGTAACTCTCTCTAGCTAGGCGGCGCGGGCGCGGGGCGGGGCGGGCGCGGGAGCACATAGGGTAGGGAGGTAAGCGTCGAGCGAGTCAACTTTGTAATGGACAAACATGTAAACATTCACAATGATAAGGTAATTGAGGAGTAAATGAGTGAACATTTGGATGGTCGTGGTGATTCATTATTACGTCGTCGGAGAGACGCGTTGAAAATATTATATGGGTGTAGGTAACACAACATGACTGCGGGCAGGAATGTCCAAATCAGCTCTGAAGGAAGGGCTTTAGTTTTTTTTAACAATATTTTTCTTCAACGAACCGCCTGTTTCCTATGTGCATAATGGTTAATGATTTACACATTCCGATATACATAATTCACTTATGTAGGTACATAACAAACGGACTTATTTCCTGAGGTTACATGCAAAATGGTTTATTTCCAAAGTTTAAGAAAAAAAACTCTAGTTAACTACATTAAAAATAATACGGACATCGATTATATATAATGCGCATTATCAGATTATCACCCAGAAAAATGAATGCGCTATTTTATTTTGAAAAAAAAAGTCCATAAGTAGACCTTTTATTTGTTTTTTTTTTTCCTTTCTGTAAATTTTGCTTATAAGGAAATAAGGCGGTTTGGATGGTCACTCCTCAATTATTATTACTTATATTCACACATACACACTAGCAAAGTTTCTAGTGAGTAGGTATATATAATCTCACTTTTGAAATAGGTCCAACCCCACTCCCCATACACAGCTCCCACATGTCACATAAACAATTAGTTAATGTAAGTTACAGGTAGTTAGTCCGAGTGTTGAGTGAGCGTAATATTTCTGCTACACACACTGCCACACTGCCAGCGGCATCGTTGAATGCGTTGATGTCTTTTACTAGAATAAATTATATAATTCGCAAATGGAATGTGTTGCGTAATATAGCTAGACAGCACAGCAAGCAGCGTGCAGCGCGTTGTGGTGTCATGTCGTCGGTGACGTCAATCGGAACAGCGGATTCGGATCATTCGCTTTTCCACTTGTTATTTTACTCATACATTTTAACAAATAGCGACCTTTACCTACTTCGCCCACTTCGCCACTTTTAATTGGTGCCGACGCGACGCGACGGACGACTGAACGAGCAGCGGCGCGCGGCAACGAGCACGTTCGTTAGTTTAGCCATAGCCACAGAGTAGTTTAGCCTCGCTCGATGTTGGTTCCTCCAGTGTACAGGTGAACGTCTTGCACTGCATGCAAGTTGAGCCTGAACAATTTTTGTTCGCTCTGCGACATTGGCGAAACCTCGCCAAACAACTTTATATTATAACTCTACCTACATGACTATGTATGTGCTCATCTCATGCATATCAAACTATATTTTCATAGCTTCAGTTCCTCCAACGTTAAATAGGTTATCCAACTCTGAGCTAGGTTAGTGCCTAATTACACAATTTTCGCGACGCCTCGCAAGTAGGAACATAGGTACAAATAAAATATAATAATTTATTGATCATTATATTCTGTGCACAAACACACAACTTATTAAACTTAAATATAGTATACGAGGGCCTCGCTCGTGATAGGTAATACGTATTACTTATATATATGTATTATATTAATTTTAGATACCTATTATAGTTTGTATTTTTATACCTACTGTGTTTATGTAAAATTAATGTAATCAAATCATGTAAATAAAGAGATAGAATAATAATATAACCAAAAACGTGTATTATTTATTATGTAGGTAGTAAATATAGCTACTGTGGCTGGTGTGTAGAGCGGTAGGTACCTACTCACTGGAGGCTTGGTGTGTACACTCTACATGGTGTAGTGTAATGAAATGACTAATTATAGGTTTATTAAATAAAATATATTAATATGATTGGTAGGTGAGTGGGACGGACCTGCATGTTAGACAGAGCCGCGCCTCGCGCCCGCAGCTCGCACGCTCCGTAGGCTCGCCTGCTTGTCTCACGCCGCCGCCGCCTCCGCCGCGCCGCGCTGCTGCAGACCACCTTCACTATCGAGGCACTAGTTGCGGTGCTAGCGATTACTTGCTTTCTTATTTATTTTAATAATATTTTATTCGGAGGTGCGGTGCAGCCGTCTGCGTCTGCTCTTGCTCTGCGAATGTGCTGTGCTGTGCGTGCGCGGCGCGGCTCGGTGGCGACGGTGGTGGTGGTGGTGAGCGGGCGACGCGGTGGCACTGACTGGGTCGCCCGGGGAGGGGGGGGGGGGGGGGCGGCGGGTCGTGTTGTGTTGTGTTGTGGTCGGTCGGTGGTCCGGCGCTCGACGACGACGTAACCTCTTACTCAACTGTCTGTCTGTCCCTTCTCCGAGGTTGTAGCACAGATTAAGTTGGTTGTAGCGCGGGCCCGGCGCGGCGGCGGCGGCGGAGCGGCGACGCGGCGGCGGGCGCACGCACCGCGCTGCTGTCGCCTGATCACCTCCACCATAGCCGTCTCTACACTCTGATATTAGAGACGGCTATGCCTCCACTCGATATGCACCTCGATCTACAACACAAACACGCCACCGAATTACCAATCATTCAAGTTGGTGCCGGTGGTGGTGGTGTGGGTGGTTGAGTCGTGCAAAACCACTGTTCTCACTTTGTTCGCAGACGCAGATGTTTATGGTGCCCCAAACGCGCGATTAAAGTTTTTTTTATTTATTAACCGACTTCTTAAATAAAAAAAATGGCACCGACCTAAAAAAAAACAACTAATATTTTGATTCATATACAGATCCTTGAGTTGAAGGCGGTACAAAAGCACACCTGATTTTGTGCTTTCGTACCGCCTTCAACTCAAGGGTCCGAATATTAATCAAAATATTATTTAACACTTTTATAAGTTTTTTAAATCGGTGCAATGTTTTTTAAAACTTTTTATTTACTAAACTCCTAGACTCATACATAACATAACCATACTACGTGAGGTAGGTACCCTGTCGGCCGCTCCGCCACACTCGTAGCGAAGTGGTGAACTCACTCGACTTGGTCTTGTAACGAGCCGCAGTTGTAGGTTGTAGCTACAATGTAGGTACAAGCAGGTCCGAGGGGGCCCGGCCGGGAACACCGCGCGACAACATTCCACCGCATCTCCTCCGCGCCGCACCACACCACCACACCACCACCTATCCTATCAGCCACCACGTGGCCCGGTAGGGCAAGCAAGGACTACACGAACACACCGCACACAAATTGGGTAGTAGATAGAGTTGATAAATGCATGTACAAGCCTAGTTCACATTAGTAGAGTTAGCGGTAGAGTTAGTAGGGCGAGTACTAAACAGCCCCCTCACTCTACCAATACATAGACGCAATCGGTAGAGTAGAGTACTAGAATTTGGTAGAGTAGAGTGGATAGCGCGGTGGTAGAGTAGACTACTTTTTTCCCACACCACCCGCCTACTCTACTCTACCGGCCACTCGCCCGCGTGTGGACACGTTTTGACTAAATATTATCTCGCCCGCCCCGTGCACAGCCGGTAAGCCTAGCGTACTCTTTTCTATTCTGTGGCCTAGCCGCTAGTTCACCGTAACTAGTAACTCATGTGTGGCCGAGCGAGCTTCGTCAAACCATTCATATTCTTTCTTACCGGCTAACATACGAGTAAGTTCTCTCTATAAAATAGTCCTCGGAGTACAGAACAATTTCATTGCTGGTACTCAGTTAGGTGTAATAATCATGTTGCCTCTGTCTGCTGTGGCTCAAATATGATTGAGGGAGCCGATGATAGCTGGCCCTGGCGTGAGGCTCGATGAAGCGATGTTATTATAGTATGTACATAAGTACTTACTTGTAATAATAACTATGAAAACAAAATACCCGGCGATGTTTCTTACCGGTTCTTCTTCGTGCGTGTAATCGAACCGGATAGAGATAGAACAGATTGTGACAAGTTCGAGTCTAACTGCCATATGAATGATCAATAAACAATACAATACTCACTACATAGTATGTAGGTACCTAACCTACTCACAGATAATGCAGATGCAAGCAAACCAACCGCAACGTAGAATTGGACACCCGCCCCGCCCCGCCCCGCCCCGCACAACCACGTCATACACTTATCAAGTAAAGTTACCAACCTACAAACTCCTTGTTGCCCCTCGGACTTCAGACCGGTGCTTCACACCAACCAATACAAAGTTTCACACATTCCACGCGTAAATGTACGTAAGTACCTGCGCGTATCAATATAATATAAATCTAAATCTGTAAGGGATGGTCATGGAATAAGTTACTTTGTTTTATGAGATAATGCGTTTGTAGACTCTATGTTTGATAATAAAACTAAATTGACGATTTTTAGAAATATTTTCTGTATGTATGTACATATATGTATGTTCCTCCATAACTCTTAAACCGATCATGCGAACTGTAAGGGATGGTCATGGAGGAAGTTACTTTGTTTTATGAGATACTGAGGTATGATACTAAAACTAAATTGACGATTTTTAGAAATATTTTCTGTATGTATGTTCATCCATAACTCTTAAACCGATCATCCGAATTCTATGAAACTTGGTACAATCACATTTAACTATACGGGACACAGGATAGGCTAAATTAGATTCAGTTCCTGTTACACTAAGATGTGGCTCTCATACAAACCGAATCGTTCCGAAATAACGGTAGCGGGCTTACTTACTATCTTCTTTTTTACGAATTTCACGCGAGCGAAGCCGCAGGCACAAGTTAGTATATAATATACACAGACATGAGTAGTCAGACCGTGTCGTCTCGCACCGCGTAGCGTAGCGTACATGAGTACACAATGAAGGTACCAATATTCTTTGGTACCAATAATGTACAATAGAGACAATAATTTGAGGACCCAGTTGACACGATATTGGCCGCTCGAGCGCGGCGCGGAGGCGGCGGAGGCGGCGGAGGGGCGGCGGCGAGCGTGAGCGCGAGAGAGGCAAACCGGAAGCGGATGGCGCAGGCGCAGGCGAAGTCGTGCGTGCGTGCGAGTCACGTGATGTAGGTCAGTCGAGTCCGTTGCAGGCTACTAGACTGGATCGCCTAACCAAAGCCTAACTAATCATCAATCATTATTTACATACTAGTTTAGTTACATTTGCTTCCTCACAGTTTTTAGGGTTCCGTAGCCAGCGACGACGCTGGCAGGGAAAAAATAATAATAATATTTAATGTTATTTTATGGGTATAAAATAGGTCAGGTGTCTGTCCGTTCGTCAGTCAGCCCGTCTGTCTGTCACAGCCTGTAGCTTTACTAGCTATACGTAGCAGTACTAAGTATAAACCGTTCAAGCTGTTGTGTTCAAGCTAACTTCTGTAATCTTGAAATGGAATGAATCGAAATGTCCGTATCCTCCGAGAGGGAACGAAACTTGCTTATGTGTAAGCAATGTCAGGGCTCCTCAACTTTAATGAATAGGGGCCGCAAAAACTAAGTTGAAATTAAAATATTATATTTTTAACAGGTCGAGTACATTTTATTATGAAAAGGTTTTTTTTTTGTGTACAATTTTCACTGTCCGAGACGATTATTCCAAAACGAAATGCTTAGGTAATAATTAAAAATGAAATGAAAAATGTATAAGACCCGACTGCTAAATAAATTCAAGCACAAAATTAATTTTACGACTCCCATCTGGATGGGCACACTCCATTAAACAAAAAACAGAAAATGGCACTCCAAATGATGCGAAAATAGATTCACCAAATGACAGCGTTGCACTAAAGTCGAAGATCAATTTCACGTTTCATTGGATTATGAACGGAATAACAGATAAATTTAAGAAACGCTTTCATCTTATATTTAAAGGCAGACAGATTACATTTATTTTTGCGATCCACACGGAACCCTGATGGAATAATGCAAAATACTGACTACATTTCTAGATAGTTTTGGTACTATTGGAGTATGGGGCTGACATAGTCGCAAGGCGGCTAAAGTTCAATTCAAATAAAGAAAAAAAAATTAAGAAATAAAATATGTATATAAAGGAAACAGAGAAATATCAGTATTTATACGGATCTTTCATTGTTTCCTTTATTGTTGCCTCGATTAATACCCTCCTCTACTGCCGATGGGCCCGGATATGTTCGGTGAAGCCATCGCAAGCTTAGATCCACACCTTCTTCCTTCTTATTAGCACTCTGATTTTAGTTTTTTCTTTTATTCATTTTAGCTCCAAACCATTGTGTATATTTTTGAAATCTCATTTTCGAGCTCTTGACATCGATACCCCGATACTCGATGGAGTAGGTATCGTTGCCAAGAACGGTGGTTTGAAGTAAAACTATTTTCAATGTTTGACAATAATATTGGTGCATTACAGCCGCCATTTTGAATTTTTAAATGTTTTATAGCACTCCTGCAATTCAGACGAATCCAATGTCATAATACCTATGTTAAAAAAATCCATCCAGAAGTTTAGTCTAGCTAGAGAGCGTGCCAAACAAACAGCAAACATACATACTTATATAAATGCACACACTCGAAAAACATAACCCTCCTTTTTGTTTCGCGCATTCGGGTAAAATTAAAGACTTTTGAGAGCATATACATTTTAAATTCATACTTAGATGTTAACTGAACCCCTAACTAACCCCTAACTGAGTTGTGAAGGATCACTTCAGAAGGATTTGGTTAATAATAAAAAAATAGTTGATAGCCTTAAATATTTCCTCATAGAAAGAAAAAAATAATAATAAAAATAGTTGTTAGCCTTGATATTTCCTCATAGAAAGAAAAAAAAATTATTGTATGGGTACCTATTGTACTTCTTGGGTGGTACGGTACTTAGTGGTCAGAATGCCCGGATTTCACTTCACGCGGGAGACCGGGGTTCGGTACCTCGCCGGAGAGAACACTTTTTGTCAGCTCAGTGGGTGCGATCACAACTTGGATTGGATGGAGGGCCGTTTGTTTGACCGTTGGAGCGTGACTCGGATTGCACGTAAAACTGTAGGTTCTTCCCTTCTTACCTTCATCATCATCATCATCACCCTGCATCGGTCCACTGCTGGACATAGGCCTCTCCCAAGGCACGCCACCACACGCGGTCTCTCATCCATCCACTACTCGTATTATAGTGTGGTGTGTTAACCCGCTCGGGTTTGTATCGGTCGAAACGGCTACGTAAATGGTTGGTGTTTTCCGTCCAGTTCTGTGTAGCCGGCACGAACGAACAAAGTGAAGCACTGACATGGCACCTAGCTACCCTAGATGTTATGGGCCGACGTCACGGGTGAACCTAGCGGGTGATGGATAAGGCAGCCAGCCAGCCAGCCAGCCAGCCACCAACCAGACCACCACATGTATATAGTTGACATCGCCCGCGAATGCCAGAAACTGAAGTCGCAATAACCACGTAAGCTCCACTGGACTGAAGTAGAGGTAGCAGCGGTAGTAACTACTATAATGTAGTCACTGAAAGAAATATTTTGCCCTTTCAGACAGAACAAAGGTCGCGTTCGTCACGCACGCGCGCTGTCGTCGCTGAGGTGGTGCCGGCCGCCCCGCCGCCGCCCGCCGCGCCGGCGAAGTGAAGTAGAACGGTTATCTACCGTGACAATTGCGAAAATGACAGTTGCCGTACCGAACGAAACGAATATTTCAAAATGTCTACTATCTCGCCGCAGTACGGGGGGGGGGGGGGGGAGGGGGGGGGGGGGGGGCAGTAGCGAGCTGAATGTGCAAGGTAACGGAAGCTCGCTCTACATTTACATTTGGGCACAGTTTAATTTTCATTGTAGTAACATTAAAAGACCAAACTGTACTGGCATACTCGTAATTTCAGGGCGATGGAAAATACCAGATTCGTGGTATTTTGTGTGTTGATTTTAATTTCTAGAGTTCCCTACCCGTACGGGACTCTACTACTCCGCGCCACCGCCCGCCGTCCGTAAGAGGTGAAATTTTCACAAAATATATGTTATATGTATCTAACTATGTCTTGTCTTGTTACTTAAATAGCTATATAGCGGATATTCTACCTAACAAATAATTTAAAAAAAAACGTAAAACAAGAGACGTATTTTTTTCGATGTTTTTCTGTTTTAGCTTTATCGTAAAAACGGTAATAATACTTAGCTACAAGCGTCAAACTTGGTGTGATTATAGTTCAAACTCTAACTAAACTAAAACAACAACTCAATATTGGTATATCTTTATTGTCACGTTATCTTATTCTATTTACATATCTATATTAATTCTATCTATACAATTTAAAAAATACTTACAAAATTAATATCTACAGAAAAAAACAAAAAAAGTCGGCAAGTGCGAGTTGGACTCGCGCACCGAGGGTTCCGTATCATCAGCATCACTCAATATATTTGTAGGTAGTATGTATGTACAAAAACAATTGTTTTGGAAAATCCCGAACCGCCTAAATAAACACTACAGCAATGGTTTTTGACTGTGCGGCATTCGTGAAGTTGAAATATACAAAAATATATTTCTTATATGACATAACGACATATCCTTTTCGGATTTTATCTTTACTTGTGAGACCTTGCTTCTTGCCAAATTTCATTACTCTAGCTAGGTCAACGGTAAGTACCCTATAGGTTTTGATTTCATTTGAGTGAGTTTGCAATTATTAAAATTTCCCATAAATAGCCGTATCTTTTGATTATATTGATTTAGAAGCTTTCATTTTCTATAGTTCGAAGGGATCGCAGACGTTAGTATTTCATATTAATTTCAATTTGTTATCTTTATCCGTTCCTGAGAAAAAGGGACCTTGACATACAAAACAAAAAAATTTTTTTTTATGTCAATAACTACAATTTTACAATTTTCGGACTTTTTCCTTTACTTGTGCTGTAAGACCTTGCTTCTTACCAAATTTTATGATTCTATGTTAACAGGAAAAACCCTATAGGTTTTGATTTGCTTTGAGTGAGTTTGCGAGTATGAAATATGACATAGATGGCCGTATCTTTTGATTGCGTTGATTTAGAAGCTTTAATATTCTACACCTTAAAGAGATCGTAGATCTTAGTATTTCATATTAATTTCAATTTATTATCTTTATCCGTTCCTGAGAAAAAGGGACCTTGACATACAAAACAAAAAATTTTTTTTTTATGTCAATAACTACAATTTTACAATTTTCGGATTGTTTCCTTTACTTGTGCTGTAAGACCTTGCTTCTTACCAAATTTTATGATTCTATGTTAACAGGAAATACCCTATAGGTTTTGATTTGTTTTGAGTGAGTTTGCGAGTATGAAATATGACATAGATAGCCGTATCTTTTGATTACGTTGATTTAGAAGCTTGAATATTCTACACCTTAAAGAGATCGTAGATCTTAGTATTTCATATTAATTTCAATTTGTTATCTTGATCCGTTCCTGAGAAAAAGGGACCTTGACATACAAAACAAAGTAAATTTTTTTTTAATGTCAGATATCTATAAATTTACAATTTTCGATTTTTTCCTTTACTTGTGCTATGAGAACTTGCTTCTTACCAAATTTCATTATTCTTGGTTAACGGGAAGTACTCTATAGGTTTTGATTTGGTTTGCCGGTAGCAAAATATGTGACTTAAATGGGCGTATCTAGTGATTGCGTGGACCTATAAGCTTAATTTTTTTACACCTCCGAGGAAACGTAGACCTTAGTATTTGATATTAATTTCAACTTTATACCTCTACCTGTTCCTGAGAAAAAAGGTCTTGACAGACCGACAGACACCCAGCCAGCCAGACAGACAGACAGACAGACGGACAACAAAGTGATCCTATAAGGGTTCCGTTTTTTCCTCCTTTGAGGTACGGAACCCTAAAAATGAGTGTAATGAAATGAAAAACATTAGTAGTTTTAATTTCATCTGAAATTCGGCTGTCATTTCCCAGAAATAGTAGAGATCTCCGAGTAAAGAAGTAGAGATATAGTTACGGGTAGGTACTTACCTACAATTTCATCAAAGTTGCTACGAGTACCTAACCTACTTTCAAATAAAATGCATCGAGCGGCGATGTATATAAAATGATAAAGTTTTCCTCAAGCTGCGGTCGGAGCGGACTCCGTAAACTCCGTTCGGAGCGAGTCTCGGTTGCAGCAGAGTCAGCAGAGCCAGGCCCCTTCAAGGCGGAGTTAGTTATGTATGTACGACGCGCGGGTAAAACCGAATCGACGAGACTTGCATAATGCAATACCTAGAACGTTGTGTTGTGTGTGCGCGGCGCGCGCGCCTTATATATAAATAATGCACAACTCTCTCTATCAGATATTATTTGGAACTAGAGTTTAAAGATACATCACTTTATGTTACATCCTTCTCAAGGTTTTGTGGTGCCCATACTTTATTCTATGAAGATCTACATAAACATCCTACAAATATAAATTAAAGGTTGCGACTTGCGGCGAGATCGACACTTGTACCAAAAGTTTTCGTTGTTCAATAATGTATAGGTAGTAATGTTTGTTAGGCTTATTATAATAAATATTCAAAGTGAAGTATGGGTACAATTATTTTTTTTATTTTACGATAAATAAACCGTACGTATTATACAGGGTGTATTAGGATAGGTTTTCGAAACTTCAGGGTTCGAAAGGGGCCCATATTTGAAGACGAAAAGCTCTGAAACTTTTTCCCAGATTCGATCATTTTACAGTACTTTTTGGTGAAAATCTATTCTTCAAGATTTGGTGGATGGTTAACGTCCGCCTTTATTAAATAAAAAATAAATTCTAACTCATGAATAAAAATGGGTAGGTTGCATACATAACTAGTACAATTGAACTGCGTGTAGGTAAATTCCAAACACTGAAAGTTCAAAAATGACCTCAAAAGAAAAAGAGGACTGAATTAGTTCACTGCACTCTCCAGTCTCACTGTCCATCGAATTTTTATTACAATTTCCAACTTTTGCATGACAAAAAAACAACGGAATTTTGATTAGAGTGATAAGGATTTGTTTCTTCTAATAATGAGTACTTTCTATTCCTGAAGTTTCTCAAACCTATCCTGATACACCTTGTATATATAGTTATGTGTATCTCTATTTACAGAGTGATTCTCCCGATGTCGCATTTTGACTTTCGGAAACACTGCCGAAGGGGAGCATCGTGCTCACGGAGGAGCGCGGTAGAGTACTCACAGTGGAGTTATTGTTAGATCTAATTTATAATAAAATATACGTGTAGCCTGTCAACTTCGATGCCTTAGTAGGTATGTATGTGCCCACATGTTTGTGGCGACTGGCGGCGGCCAATTTCCTTTAATCTCTCCTCCGTATTGCCACAGATTACTTAATAGTTACTTCGTAACAGATAAATCCACAGATCAGAGAAGTATTGATAAATCACTCCATACAAAATGTTCCTACCTTCGGGATTTAATAGCCTACTGCTTCACGTCGCCAATCGCTGCGTGAGAAAATGTACCTTAATGATCGAGTGTAAAGTGATTATTGCTTTGCAGCTGCGCGCAGTTGCGTGGGCAAGCGTCTATGTATACTTCGCGCGGCTGACGAATTTTCACTGAAATAGACCGCCGGCGCCGGCGGCGCGGCGGCCCGCCGGGCGGTAGGTAGTTAGCGCGCGCAAGTACATAGAGTGCGTGAGGCCTGGTATTACACTATTTCCAACTCGATGTCTCCGGTCTTGCCGCCTCCGCCGCCTCCGCCTCTGCCTCCGCCGCGCCGCCTCCGCCTCCGCCTCCGCCGCCGCCGCCGCCCCGTAGAGACAAATTTCTATAAAAAATAAATATTCCTTTGTTGAGCGTCGTGTTTATCTTGTTTATCTTCTCATCACGGTGAAGTTCGCCGCAGAAACCACAAAAATCAAATAAACATCTACATCCGCTGGCCTTCTCACACCGGATAACCACCTATAACAAACAACGAGCAATAATTGTCTACCGCACGCACCAAAGCAAGCCGAGCCGCCGACGACGCCGCGCTGCCGTCACGCTCACGCGGGTGGGCGGCGCGGCGGAGTCGTCGAACCGTCATCGCTTCAAGTTCATCCATCCATTGTCCTCACTCTCAGATAAAACATTAAGGCACATTAAGGTAATGCGAGGACATAATCGGGAAGGCTTAGGAGTATTTTAATTACCTACGGAGAAATTCGATACCTACATTTACATTATACGCTAACTAAATGCTAGAGTTCTGTGAAGCTGACAAAAAGGTCTTGACTGAAATTATGAAAGTAGTGAGTAAGGTGGCATAACTAATGTTTGCCACCGCAGTAATAAATAGGTCCTACTAGGCATCTACTAGCCTACGATACGTTTTGATGTCTTCCTGTATTTTAAAATTTTAGCTTCGAAAAAGTTTTTGAAGTGAAAACTTCTTTAGCGGCGCTTGTCACTTTTTTTGGATGGGTAAAAAATGTTAAACTCGCGTCAGATCTGATTCGCGTCAGATCCGTAGCGAATCAAGGGAATCCGATATTCGTTTGGTCGTTTATGTGATTTCGTGGCTCAATGGTAAGAGTGTAGGATTTGTATTTTTTGACCATGGGTTCGAATCCCTCAATGTTTTTTTTTCTTTTGTTTTCTTTTTTAAGCAATGTTACGGTGTTTAAATTTTTTTAGGGTCTTTTAGTTTTTTTTTATAACCACTTAATATTTATTTACGAAAATACAAAACGTTTTTGAAGTGAAAACTTTTTTAGCGGCGCTTGGGTATAAAATTTTAAACTCGCGACATCGCGTCCTCGAAAAGCGAAATGTAACCTTAAGTCTTAAGTTACAGCGGCACGGGATCAATTTTGTTCGCGCATCGCGTCATTGTCAGATCTCGAAAAGCGAAATGTAACCTTAAGTCATTGCATTAAGGGTTAAGTTAGAGTGGCACGGGATCTGCCGGCACTCCCGGAGTGCAACTGTTAAGTGGGGTTCGGTAACACGTTTATGTCTGTCCATTCTACTAAGTTCTGCAAAATGAATGTAGGGTTCCGTAACAAATGCATGTCTGTCCGTTCTACTAAATTTAACATTCAAAATGAATGTAGGGTTCCGTAACAAATGCATGTCTGTCCGTATTACTAAATTTTTGCAATTTTCAACCAAGGTCCTCCGACGGTTATTTTATAATAAAAGTAGGGTTCCGTAACACGTTTATGTCTGTCCATTCTACTAAGTTCTGCAAAATGAATGTAGGGTTCCATAACAAATGCATGTCTGTCCGTTCTACTAAATTTAACATTTATTTCAAAATGAATGGTCCTACGACGGTTATTTTATAATAAAAGTAGGGTTCCGTAACACGTTTATGTCTGTCCATTCTACTAAGTTCTGCAAAATGAATGTAGGGTTCCGTAACAAATGCTTGTCTGTCCGTTCTACTAAATTTAACATTAATATTTTTTTTAAGCAATGTTACGGTGTTGTTTTCACTTCTGCCGGCACTCCCGGAGTGCAACTGTGGCTTTTTATTTACAAAATACTATTAACACTGCCCTCTATCGAGCGAGAGCTTCACATAACTAATGCTACAACTCAAATAATATTTATTATATCAACTAGATGGCGGTACGTACGGTTATAAATAGCAAACAGCAACTCGTTTATGTGATTTCGTGGCTCAATGGTAAGAGTGTAGGATTTGTATGGGTGGGTGTACCATGGGTTCGAATCCCTCAAGATTTTTTTTTTTCTCTTGTTTTCTTTTTTAAGCAATGTTACGGTGTTTAAATTTTTTTAGGGTGTTTAGTTTTTTTTATAATCACCTAAGAATTATTTTCGGAAATACAAAAAGTTTTCACTTCTGCCGGCACTCCCGGAGTGCAACTGAGGCTTTTTATTTTTTCGATCGCTTCAGTATAGCCCCCCATTTTCGCTGAGAGTGTGAAATCGTCCTGTTGTCGCGAGTTTTGGGGCTACGCGAGTGGTTGAGGGCTCAAAAGACGCGTATCGGCTAGAGCTACATCTACAAGATGGTGATTTTTGACATTGAAAATGTCTTTTGGTTCGTTCCAGTATAGGCCCCGATTTCACGAAAAAGTGCGATCCCCTTATATCTTGGAGAGTTGTAAAGATATGATATTCAAAAAAATAGGTAAAAAAACTTTTAAGTTAAACGGTTTTATTAAAAAAAACTAGAAAAAAAAACATCAGCTGTACAAAAAACTAGAAAATAATAAGGACACAAGCCTGGGCCTTCTTAAGATTTTACGTCTAGGTAAGAAATCGTGCAATACTAGCGTGCTGTCTTCTCATGTCGGATGCCAAAGGGCACATTGTGTCGCTGCGTCAGCGGAATAAGTAATAAATTGAGACTTTTAACAGACTAATATAAAAACGTAGAAGTATGGGACACTCGTCCAAACCAACCAAATGAGCCCAAACTCGAGGGGGTTACTAGTAACGGTTGAAGAGTTCCACTGTACCTCCTGACTCCATCATCAGACCCTCGTTACCAAGTTGAAATTATCATAATATTGTATTGTCACGAGAATTCAATGCGTGTGCAAAGTTTCATAAAAATCGGTTCAGTAGAAGTAGTTGAAAAAGTTGTCGCAAGATTTGAAACAAAGATAGAAACAAAGCCACAAATATACGGAGTCAAGCTAAATAAAACCGTTTAAAAAGGCTCAAAAGGCGCGTATTCATGAGAGCTGTATAGTGAAAAAAGAATTATTCGAAAAAGTAATAAAAAACGAAAAAAGTTATGGCCGAAATAGTGAAAAATAAATTAAATTTTTTCCGAATTTTTTATTTTGGCGCTCGATATTTTGGAAACGAAGAATGATATCAAAAAATTGAGATAAACTCCTCTGGACAATTTATTCAGCTACAATTTGAGCCTAAAACAAAGGCGATTGGGTTAAGGGGTTGCCCTGTAGCTCAACCTTTTCGAAAAAATAAATTCACAGATTTCGTGCCTTGCACGACTATCGAGCACATTGAAAATGAATCAACGGAATTCGAAAAAATATTGTCGCTGAGCGACACGAGAAAGTCGGATAAGGAAAAGGTTGAGTTAGGATCTGATGATGGAGCCGGAAGGAAGCCATAGGAACTCCTAAACTACACATGATAAATCGACCGTGTTTGGGCTCGTTGGATTTGTCTTCGCAAGTACTCTAGTCATATGTAATTTCCAGGGCCCTGATGATGAAGCCGGAAGGAAGCCATAGGAACTCCTATACCACACATGATAAATCGACCGTGTTTGGGCTCGTTGGATTTGTCTTCGCAAGTACTCTAGACATATGTTATTTCCGAGGTCCTGATGATGGAGCCGGAAGGAAGCCATAGGAACTACTGAACTACACATGACAAATCCACCATATTTGGGCTCGTTGGATTTGTCTTCGCAAGTACTCTAGTCATAGGTATATGATTTCCAGGGTCCTGTATCTTCTAACCTACCTAATCTATATTTTATTTTTATATTTGATATTTATTAATTTGTTAATCTACCTTCATTCGGTCTCTTCTCGTTATAATACCATGTGTGCACAAGCTTCTCGATAATTCTTAATCATAAAAATTCTTCCTGCGTAAAGTGTTCCTTCACTGGTACCCTATAAGTGTCTAGCCTGGCGATCTCCACGGCGGGACCCCTAACCGGCGGAAGGAAACAGGTAACGGCGTCCCAGGGCGCCAGTAAGCACCTCCGACTCCACAGCAAGGTAGCCCTTTCCTGTTTGCTTATTTGTACCAAATATCACATTTTTAATACAGTCCAATTCCAATTTTCGAACAGTGTTGTTAAGACACTCTGACATCTCCCCAGCTGGTGTTTTTCAGAAAGTGCTGTTTCTATGATATTGTTTGGTGTTTTTAATATAAAAAAATAGAGGGAAGCACTTGAATTTTTTTTTTCTTGCATAGTAAATACTATACTTTAGATAGTATAAATATAAAAAATATAGTATAAAATAAAAAAAATATATATTTTAATAATATGATATAGTATTTAAAATATATTTTACATAAGGTTTTCTTGTAAAAATAAAGTCTTAAATATGCACATGATTTTTTTCACTATTTTTCCCATAATCTAGACCAACTCAACAATAATATATATTTTTTTCATATAAATTACATAAATCATGCATTTACGGGTTAAGCTGCTTGTGTTTTTGAAAAATAATAAAAAATAAATAAATGTAATACTTTTTTTTATTTTGTTGAGTTCATTTTCAATGTACCTCGAAGGTCGTGTAATGCACGAGATAATTTTTGTGCACAAAAGCATAATGACGTTAGTATAAAGTTAGTCTATATCATTCTTCTATACACATAATATAAAAGTGACTACGCGGTCGATATGACGACAAAACTGTTTGTTATTCGCGTTAGTGATGACAGCCCTGGTGACGATAGTCAAGATGAGGACGAAGATTGCGACATCTCTGACGACGATGCAGTGCCTGACGAGTGCCTCCGTTCCGTCATCCAACCGCAACCACCTTCTTCCATAACTCTATTGAAGGACGATTTAATGGAAGGAATATCGCCACTGCCAGATGATTAGAAGTAGGTACGTATTAAATCATTATTATAATATTAATAATTAACTAGTGTTCTTTAAACAACGCGCATATTATGCAAATTCTTTAAAAAAAAGTTCCAAAGTACAACAACAAAAATAGTACAAATACGATAATTGAATCAGGTATTTTTGAAACCCCACAAATCCATTATTTTTTCGAAAGTGAGGTTTTAATGGCGATCGACAGAGAATCCACAGCCGCTCTTATGTGTATATTTGAAACACCACAAGTCCACTCCTTTCCATACATTTTTGACAGGGCTCTGTGCTGAGAAATTTTTGAAACCCCACAAGTTCAATACATGTGGGATTTTCTGTATTCCCAAGACTTCGTCGGAACTGTTAAAACGCGCCCTTATATTAACAATAACGTTGTAAGCACATTCCGACTATCCCCTGGAAAGTTCCCTTATACTTACATAAAAAAAAAGATGGTTTTTTTATTTTTTTTATTTTTGTTTTTTTTTTTATTACGTGCGACGGTAATGAAGACGGCGATTGAATGCTTCATAATAATGCTTTATAGTACTGTTTTATATTAAATATGTAAACTTAAACAGTATTTTTTATTAAAAAATTTGACAAATTTTTTAAACACCACATATCCATTGTCTATGCACTTTGGAGCCTTCCTGTTAAATAAAAACTAAAAGGTTTTCAAATCTATGAATTTGGGTTCACTCTCATTTTAACTTGTACTACATACGCCCTGAACCCAGAAACTTTTTTGTTTTTTTTTTTGTGAACCAATGTTAGGGTGTTAAAATTACTTATTAATTTTTATAACCACCTAAACAAACTTTATTTTGGAAAATATTTTCGAAAATACTTCCGAAATTAATATTTCTTCCTTTTTTTTGTTAAGTTATGTTAGGGTGTTAAAATTAGGTTAAGGTTATTTTTTATAACCACCTAAAAATCTTTATTTCAACTAAAATTTCACATTATTCACAAACCTGTCTCTAACAGAGCTAATCTACACATAAAAAAACTGTTTAGTAATGTTTTTAAAAAATAAGATTTTAAAAATTAAGGTAATCGTCACTTTTATTGTAGTGACTTTGTACAAATGATGTTAATTTTGAATACTCGTATGTTACAATTGTAACACCACTACAATTTTTGGTCTGGAGAATTGTGATATGTATAGGTAGTTTTTAAGGGCATGTTTAAATCTCCGGTAGTACTTTTTTTGTTCACAGTGATTTTTCAAAAATTTATCAGTTTTTAATGTAAACTGAACAAAAATTCACTGAAAGGGCTATAGCAACAGTACAGTCTAGGAGTAAACCTAAAAACTATTCATTACGTACCAGCTACATGTCTCCTCTACTTCCATACCAAATTTTATTCCATTTTGTGGAATAGATATCCAACTAGAGCGGTTTATGTGACTAAAATAGAGAAATTTCAAAAAAACTTTAAAAAAATCATAACTTCTAAACCATTGATTTTCGCGGAACTAATGTTTTTTTTAAATGAGTGATAAAGTTTTGTACCGTGTGGGGTCGGTACTTAAAAAGAATAGCCCCACTGCATCTCTCCCCGTCGCATGTCGTAAAAGTCGACTAAGGGATCGTCAGCCTCGGCAGCTCAGTGGTGCGGTCAGTTATTGGATGGGTGACCGCCCGACCGTTGGAGGCTGACCGTGGTTCGGATTCCACGTTAAACTGTAGGTACCTTACTGGGTGGTAGGGTTTATCCCGGCCGGGTTGATACCACCGCACTGAGCGAAACGTCGTCGGTCGAAACGGCTATGTAAATAGTTCGTGTTTTCCGTCCAGAAAATGAAGGGAAGCACTAACATAGCACGTAGTTCACCCGGTGTTATGGGCTGACATCACGGATGTTGTAGGTGATGTAGCCAACCGTGTCAGTTTCCATAAAAAAAAAAAAAAAAAAGTGTCAACATGATGTCCTCCACCTAAAAAAAATTTTTGGACCACTATAACTGGGCCACCCTGTATATGTGTTTTAACAAGCCGTACTATCTAGCTACCTAGCTGCACTGAGGCACACACAGCCGGCACAGGAGTGCTAGGGGGCAAATTCAAGTCGCCTTTATAGCCTTCGTGCTCTTTGGTATTTCCGACACCAAGTTAAGTCATAGATCCGAAAATTAGTTGGAATTTTAATTATTACGAATGTTTTGTGTCGTCTTTATGTTTTTTTGCGTCGAGTCATCTTACTTCTAGCAACCACCAACCGTCATGAAAATTAGACAGTGGAATTCGAAATGGCACGGTCTATTGGCGGATAATCGAGATGTCGCGCAATGCACCCGTTTCGTTCGACGTGTCGCCGTCGTCGTTGTGGTCGGTCGGCGAAAGTGTTTTAGGACATTATAAAGTCTAGAGTTTTATAGATTCGCTCGAATTCGCGCTATGGACAATCGCGTGGGTGTATACCGCGGCGCGGCGGCGGCGGCGTAATCGATCATCGGTGACACTGACTAACTTGCTTGACTATTGACCGGTCCGCCACCTGAAAGAGCTGCTGGCTCCTACTACGGATTCTTTAGTTAGATCCTTTCGGCAAACTTCGGCTCTAAGGAATGTGTGGTATGAGTGATGTTGTGTGGTATGAGTACTGATGGGTCGATCCCGGGATTGAATCTTTATGGGCGGGATTTTATCATAAAAGCCCGGATTTAATCCTATTCTAGGACCGAATGAGGATTTTATGTTTTAAGGTTAAGTATGTGAAGTTCTGTAATATGAGCGAAATTTTATCATAAAGTCCCGGATTTAATCCTATTTTAAGATCGAAAGGATTTTATGTTTTAACTAGCCTTTGCCCGCGGCTTCGCTCGCGTGAAATTCGTATTTCAAAAGAAGAAACTAAATCATTAAGGGCGAGGCCGAAGGCCGAGCTGCGTTCAGGTTAATGATAAACCTTCTCGAATAAAGTATGTTTTTAACTAGCTTTTGCCCGCGGCTTCGCTCGCGTGAAATTCGTATTTCAAAAGAAGAAACTAAATCATTAAGGGCGAGGCCGAAGGCTGAGCTGCGTTCAGGTTAATGATAAACCTTCTCGAATAAAGTATGTTTTTAACTAGCTTTTGCCCGCGGCTTCGCTCGCGTGAAATTCGTATTTCAAAAGAAGAAACTAAATCATTAAGGGCGAGGATCTCTTTATGAGCCACGCAAGTTTGTAACGAGTTTTCACGATAGTATTTGTGAGTGGTCATTGCAAGGGATAGCTTGGACTATCCGCTCTGATCTGATGACATTACATCTCTGATTACATTACACAAGTTAAGCGGCGGTTGGCCGAGTTTTTGGGCATCGGGTTCTCATGCAAGAGGTCCGAGGTTCGAATCCGGTCGGTGTGTACCAATGAGTTTTTTCTGATGAAAAAATGTACGTGCATACTCACACCTGCTGCTTCACCGTTTAGAACTGGTGTAAAACTAGGTACCTTCCCTTGCCCCTTACGAGGTTGTAGGCTCAAATTGTAGCCGACTGGGTTAGTACCACCGTACTGGATGTAAGATGGCCGCATAGCAGGCTCGGCTGTGTTCTCTTCTAGTTCAGTATATCCAGCAATCCATGGAAGTCTCCGGTATGCACGGGCACCTACCTTCTCGGAGGTGATATTGGCTGGTCGGAGAATGTGCTTAGGCCCCTTCGACTCAGGCGAACGTATTACATAAAACAGTATTATTTTTAGTAACTATTATAGTTTACTAGCTTTTGCCCGCTCTCGTGAAATTCGTATTTCAAAAGAAGAAAGTAAGTTATAAAGCGAGAAGGTCGAAAGCTGAGCTTCATTCAGGGTAATGACAAACCTTCTCGAACAAAATATGTAACTACTGATTAGGCCGAAGGTCGAGCTCCTTTCAGGTAAACGTTATTTTTCTCGAAGAAACTAAGTTACCTATGGCGACGCCGAAGGCGGAGCTCCCTATAGGTATACCATATACTTTTTCAAAGAGGCCGACGACGCCGTAGGCCGAGCTGCGTTCAAGTAAATGATAATCCTTCTCAAAGAAACTAAGTTAATGCCCTGCCGAACGCCGAGTTGCGTTCGCGTAAACGATATTCTCGCCCTTATTTACTTACTTTCATCGAGAAATATATCGTTAACTTGAACGAAGCTCCGCTTTCGGCCTCTCCCTTAGTTACTTACTTCGAAAAGGTACATGTTTCGTATCGGTGACGTCATATTTAGTTTACATGTATCCTAACTTGTACCATAAGAATAGGATAAAAAAATTAGGATCGAATCAAATTACAATTTTGGCTTTCTATAGTATGGGCAGTGCGCTTTTATAGGCACCCGCCCGCGCGCCGCGCCGCCCGCTTCGCCGCGCCGCCCGCTCCGCCACGCCGCCGGCTCGCTCATATCTGATACCTGATACCTACTCGCGCTAAATGGCGCGCGAAACATTTCAGTTTGGGAACCACATCTTAGCGTAACCGGAACTGAATTTTATTTAGCTTATCCTCTGTGTCGTATAGTATAGGATATAACATCCTTGTACGATGTTTCATCGAATTCAGATGATCGGTTTAAGAGGTTATGGTGGAACATACATACACAGAAAATATTTCTAAAAATCGTCCATTTAGCTTTAGTATCATACATAGAGTCTTATACCTCAGTATCTCATAAAACAAAGTAACTTACTCCATGACCATCCCTTACAGATTTATAATTAGTATTGATTTAACAAATATCGGTAGATTATGACCTCAAATCGTTATTTTATAACCGACTTTAAAAAAGGAGGAGGTTCTCAATTCGACTGTATGTTTTTAGGTCAAACATGACCGAAATTGGTATATCTACCAAAATATCGGTACCTAACTTTTCACACTGTCACGGTCACTGAACAGACTCTATTACCGATACCGACCTTTTTCCTCTCTCACATCACGGCGAAATGTACGCGCGCTCAAACGACCACAGATATCGATTATTTTGTGAACATAACTAGGGAATCATGCATTCAAATTAAAATCTGTCGAGACATTATTGATTTAGATATAGGAATTCATCCAGTAAAACAATGATCTACATACCTACTACCATATTATGCCTAGTACTAATGAAAACAACTCATTCACGATGTTGAATATTAAAATAAAATCCTATTTCGTAAGATCGAATGAGGAAAATCCCTATAAAGTCTCGAATAAGGATTCGGTCCCAAATGGGATTGAATCCTTGCCCATCAGTAGGTATGAGTGATGTTATGGTGGTTTAAAAAAAATAACCAGGGGGTGCATGTCGTTTTTTGTTACGTTTCGTTTCAAACTGAGTGTTTCGTTTCGAGCCGAGTCAACCCGAGTCGTAGGATCGCAGGATCTGCAGGAGCCGCCAGAGCTTTCAGGTGTCAAACCCACTATTGACGGAGTGACGAGGACGAGACGCGAAGTGCGTGTGCGTGCAGCCAGTGTTGCCGCTTAGGAAAAAAGAAAGTCACCAAACTATTGCCATAAAGTCACTAGAATTAAGGAAAAAATTACTTCAAAGAGTCACTAGAAGTCACTAAATATTTTTATCAGAGCTCCATTTATAATTTTTCAAAATACATTTTTTAATAAGTGTGAAAAAATCAATGATTTATTCATTCAATGTTTATACTTACTTATATAATTTAAAATTCAATTAATTGAATAATTTCATCTTCTTCCGGCACAGGGAAGGTGAATGGTTCTGTAGAAGTTGTAGCTGTTGATTCTGTTTCTCTATTTACCGTTCTCGTAGTTTTCATAATTTTTGACAGGACTTCTGGAGGTATAATGTAAGTGTGGCAGCTTTTTTTCACAATTTTTAGTTAGATCCATCAAAAGTATTGATTTGAGAGTTTTGGTGGACAGTCTATTTCGTAATTTAGTTTTTACAATGTTCATTGTACTGAAAATTAGCTTGAACAGGCAAAGGTATATACATCCAAAGCGATTGTTTTGATTAATTCGTTCAAGTTCATAGCGTCGATGATGATTAGTAAATGATGTGATGATGATGCAGAACATGTAAAATCTATGAGGGTATACAGCCAAGTCAATGTCCGTGCTTAAAATTTTATCACTATATTAAAAGTCACTAAAAGTCACTAGATTTTTTTTAGTGACAAAATCTTTAAAAAATGTCACCAAAGACGTCAAAAACTCACTAGATCTAGTGACAAAGTCACTAAAACGGCAACACTGCGTGCAGCGCAGCGTGAGCATAGAGTAACTTATATGGTGGGGTTAGCGTGAGCGTGCCGTGCGTGGCGTGGTGCCGTGCCGTGCATGTGCATGCGTGACTCATACATAAGATAAAGAATTTTTAATGACGTCGACGACCATGCTCCTCTACTACTCTATGACTCTACTCATGCATGCATCATATAAATCTGTGTCATGCCATGCATCATGCATGCTTGCCTGCTGCCAGTGTCAAAGAGTGTTACAGTGCCAGTGTACAGTGTGTTTCTAATTAGAGATAATAATAATTAGCTTTGCAGCTGTCAGATTTCAGCTGACGAGCTTTGTTTACATGTTTGACAGCTAATTAGGTGTTGATAAACAATCGCGACGAGACGAGCGGCTGTGACCGGCGGCCGCGGCGCCGGCGAAATGAACGCGAGGACGGACGGGCACGGCGAAGCGAGCTGCACCGCGGCGACACGGGAAAATGGCGACGACGCGTCCGACGAGCGACCTCTAAAGAAGGCGCGGTTCGCGTGGCAGGTCAAAGGCAAATATCACCTGAGACAGCCGGAGCGGACCGAGCCGCCACGCTCGGCCCCCGCGCGTCGCGCGCCCTCTCTCTCCGTCTCGGATCACGAGAGCGGCACCGATAGCGACGCGGATGAGGCGGCCGCGAGCGCCGAGCAGAACCTCGAGATCCTCGGCGACTATCTCCTCAAGCAGGACTTGAGCATGATGGAGAGCAGCGGACTGAGTGCGGGCGAGGCGCGCGCGGAGACGGCGGCGACGGAGCGCACGGCGGCGCCCGCGCCCGCGCCGGCACCCGCGTGCCCGCGCTACGCGCCGAGCTGGGACGCGCCGCCCTCGCTGGTGGTAGTTCGAGCGCGCCACCCGTCCGAAGACCAGTACCTGGAGGCTTGGCAGGAGCGCCAGGTGAGCTCCAGTCCACTCTCACACCCCCCTCTCCAAATTGTCAATAAGTATTTTATATTAGGTATATCAATATAAAATTCAATTTGTGTGCAATTTAAAGAGTTTCTATTCTATTCTATTCTATCAATTTCGCTATGAGTCACATGACACTGTCGGCGAGTTTTGAAGTCCGCTACGTATGCTCCGCTGAATATGCATATGCATTTTAGGTATTTGCGACTTTTCATAGCTGCGTTCATTTTGTGACGTATCTCATATGTTGCTAGAAGAGGCTTATGGGGACCGTCGTCACCTCTGTGGCCGGATCTTTCAACGGTCTTCAGGAAAATGGCTAGGTATAGTGAAAGCCATACCAAGGAAAAACAGTACCTATCTCAGACTTAAAAGACCTCTGGCCCAGAAGTATTTTACTCATGATATAAAAAATAATTGTCTACAAATAAACAATATGTAGTAAAGCAGAGATGAAGTCAGACTCAGGGAATAACAGCATCGGTATATACAACACTCACTCATATTCGTCACCCTGTTAGAAGTCACGCAAAAAAGTAACTCGATCTATATAGATAATCAATACTTCACAGCATAGCTCGCTCCTTGACAGCTGATTGTTTCTATATTTTCGACATTTAATTGTAGTATTGCAATCACCTGAGGTATTCGTTTTTTGAAAACGAACACGTGATTCCAAGCGCGACGAAATTTTGTGTCCTGTGGATAAAACCGATTATAATCAGATTTAGATGTATCAGACAATGCTGCCTGTCTAAAATAAATAAATACATTTCATTTTTCTCAGCCACTTTTCTGGATGTACAACAGGCATTCGACAGAGTGTGGCATAAGGGACTGTTGTATAAACTTAAAAAACTCTTACCACACACAATATACCAAGTCCTGAGATCCTACCTGGAAAACCGAATCTTTCAAGTGAAGGTTGGAGAAGACTACTCCGGCTTCCACGACATTCTAGCAGGGGTTCCGCAGGGATCTGTGCTGGGTCCGATTCTATACACCATTTTTACGGCAGATATGCCTGAGACTGACAATGTGACATCAGCCACTTACGCAGACGACATGGCGGCCCTTGCTAGCCATTCTAGCGCAGCAATGGCGTCCAGTATACTCCAGTCTCACCTGGACAAAGTGGACATATGGCTTGAAAAATGGCGGATCCGAGTCAGCGCACCCAAGTCTCACCACATCACATTTTCACTTCGAGTCGGCGACTGTCCTCCTGTGAAACTTGGAAGCGAAACCCTACCACACACTAGCTCCGTGCGTTATCTGGTAATGCACTTAGATAGGAGGCAGACATTCAAAGAGCACATCAGGTGCAAAAGACAGGAACTGAACCTACGGCTCAACAAACTGCACTGGCTGATGGGCAGAGCGTCTAAACTGAGCACATCCAACAAACTCCTCATCTACAAAGCGGTCATCAAGCCGGTGTGGACATATGGCATACAGTTGTGGGGCACTGCAAGCAACAGTAACATTGAGATCTTGCAGAGATTCCAAAACAAAGTGCTTCGAAACATATCAAACGCACCATGGTTCTCTAAAAACGATGACATACACGAGCATCTCAAAGTGCCGAGCATAAAAGCTGAGATCCAGTCGAATTGTACCAGATACAAGACGAGGCTAGAAAATCACCCAAATATTCTAACCACGGCACTCCTGGACCACACCGGCCCTGGAAGGCTGAAACGACACCAAGTGTTGACCCTAGATCTTCGACACTAACAACCAAAAGGGAGAGCCGTCAATGGATGGCCCACCTCAAACGCCATACCCCAAACAACAAATAATCTGCTTATGGTAGAGTTCCGATGGCAGATGGCTATATCAGAAAAAAAAAAAAATTTTTTTATACATGAACACAAGAAACTGATGACCAAAACACAAAAAATAATAGTTATTTGCAGCGGTGGCACTGTCCTGTTGCAGTGGCACAGTCCTGTGGAGGTGGTACAGTCCTGTGGCGGCCCGCACAAAGCGAGCTCGCATCACAACATCTTTAAGAGATCTGGAAAGTTCTTTAATGAAAGCTATTTACCTAAATATGCCTAAATATGGCCACTGTAAAAGAGGAAATAATTTCCAAATGACGGTCAGCCGGCGCCGACCGTCATTTGTTATCAAAGTCTCCGTCCACACCCCGAGCACCGCTCACACGTATACCCCGTACCGACATGCGTACGCTTGGATTTTGTATGATAATAATATGTTATAGAAAAATTAAGAACACTGGTGAATTTTTATTATTGATTTTTTAGTAATTTATGTATTAGGTAATACTTATTTTTGTTAGTTAAAGTTAAAATAGTTAAATAAGTTTCCTCGCTATATATTTTGCTACATTTTACCCAACCTATCTTTGCCACATAAGCGGTAGACATATCGTTATTCCTTGACATCGTTCTTCTGAAGATATCTAGAAGTTTCTAGAGTTATATTTTGCATTTCTAATGGCGACAATCCTCGAAATACGAGGTGTGGCAATTAAGTTCCGGGAATTTTTCAATAAAACGCAAAAAAAGTAAGTTAGGAACAAAATTTTATTATCGACCTTCGCAATAGTCTCCCTCTAACTCTACACAATGATTCCAACGATGCTCCCACGATTGGAAGCACCCTTGGTAATCTTCCGAAGTTAGCTCGTTCAGCACCGCGGTGACAGATTCCTTGACCTCTTGTACGCCGCCATGATGAGTTCCCTTGAGGTGCAACTTCATCTTGGGTAATAAGAAAAAGTCGCAGGGGGCGATATCGGGGCTATAGGGTGGGTGCGGCAACGTTGGAATACCTTTTTTCGCCAAAAATTCTTCCACTATGAACGAGGAATGTGCCGGCGCGTTGTCGTGGTGCAAGATCCAGGTGGTGTCGGTGAGTTCGGGCCGCAGACGGTAAATAAGTGCTGCTTTGCGAACGGTTTCTTTGTTAATGTTTAACTCATCAGACAACGCACGAATGCTCAGGCGCCGGTCAGACGTGATCAGCGTGCGTAGACGGTCGACAGTCGCGTCGGTACGAGAGGTGGCGGCAGCTCCTTAATGCGGATCGTCATCTACTGATTCACGCCCCTCCTTGAACCGCTTCGCCCATTCAAACACGTGCGTTTTTGACATGTACTCGTCTCTGTACACCACCTGCAATTTTCTATGGATTTTCGATGGTTTTTCGCCAGATTTCACTAAAAATTGGATCACAACACGTTATTTAAATAACGAGAGTCACTCATTTTCACGACGCCACTAAAAAAGTTACGTTAGAAAAACACGCATAAGAAACAAAACAAGCGCGCCATTAATTTCAAATTTCGAATGGAACGAAAGGAAGGTTCCTTCTTTCCAGGTTTATGAACGACGCAGTGTTGCCAGTTCCCGAGCTATATCCAAATTCCCGGAATTTAATTGCCAGACTACGTACTACCTATTTGGTGTTTGGATTATCACCCATGGCACCAGTGAAGGAAAAAATAGTGAAGCAACCCTTTCTTGGTCCTGTTCACTAGATGGTAGGGTTTATCCGCCCGGAACAGTATATATAACCGTATGTACCTAAATAGATTGTGTTTTGCGTCCAGTCTAGTGTGGCCAGACTAATCCCAAAACGAGAAGAGAAGGCATCTTGTTCCTATGTTGTTGTTGTTGTTTTGGTTTGGGGTTGGCTCTAGGCCTGCAAACTAATCCCGCTTGGTTGGGGACCTTCGTGCAAAACCCCGCAGTCTCCAGCTACCCCAGCCAGCCTATGTCTTCCATGAAAGCCACAAGTCGACCGGGGTGTCTGCAGGCCGCTTATCCCTTAGTCGCCTTTTACGACATGCACGGGGAGAGATGCAGTGGGACTATTCTTATTAAGTACCGACCCCACACAGTACATCTTGTTCCTATATGAAACATGTTGACAGACAGACATTGGTTGCACATAGTATATAGATATTGTGGGGTGCAGTCAATCCATGTCAGTTCTATAAACATTTTTACAAATATTGACAAAGTTAAACAGGGGAATCGTGCAAGTACATTTAAGAAAAAATAAATAATTCCTAAATTTTTCTAAGTGATAAAAATTTTTGCTAGGTTCATAGCCTGCTCTTTCATGAACAAATTAGATGTATGTTAGAGGGGATTAGAAGGATTTTTGCCAGAATATACATTCATTTGGTACGATGACTCCTCCGGTAGTGGTCGGAAACTTTGAAAGGTCGCTCACACATCTGGAAAGGAAAACGGTGGAACCTTTGAAAGATGCTCGCATTTGAGCTGTTATAGAGAGTATATTTCAAGGCCGACCATCGGCCCTACCACCATCGACGCGTGGTAGATGGTCACGTTTCGGTCCCTTTTCAGTGCGTCAACCACGCGTCGAGTCGAGGCTGACGCTCGAAGGGAGACTTAATATATTGTGAAATGAGTGTGGTGCTGGTTTCAGATGGCGAAATGCTTCGTGGACAACACAATCAACCGGGTGCTGGACTCGTGGACGGGCGCGGAGTGGGCGCGCTACGTGCCGGCACACCTGCAGCTCAACGTAGCGGACCTGCTGGACAACCTGCCCGCCAGCGACGCCGTCGAGAACGAGGGCATCCTCATGGCCATCTCGGCGCACGGCCTGCGCCGCCCCGCACCCGCGCACTACGCACACCACCCGCACCACCCGTCCCGGCCAGGTTATTGTTACATTCACTCATTCTTAGCTCACTCATCATCAGCCTGTATCGCTCCACTGCTGGACATAGGCATCTCCCAAGGCACGCCACCACACGCGGTCTTCCGCTCTTCTCATCCATCCACATTCTTAGCTCACTCATCTTTAACTAAAATAAGTAGAACATTTAATATTTATATATTTTTATCTTTATCTCTGTTAAAGCACACAAATTCCACACAATGTCCATACCATATCAGCCTCGATAGCTCAGTGGTGCAGACAGTCGACTGTCGCTATTGATTGTTAAGCAACGCTGGGCCGTTCAGTACTTGGATGGGTGACCGCTCGACCGTTGGAGGCTGACCGCGGTTCGGATTCCACGTAAAACTGTAGGTCACTTCCCTTCTTACCTTACTAGGTGGTAGGGTTCAACCCGCCCGGGTTGGTACCACCGCACTGAATGAAACGTCGGTCGAAACGGCTATGTAAATAGTGTGTGTTTTCCGTCCAGTTCAGTGTAGTCGGCACGATCGAAGGGAAACACTGACACGGCACCTAGTTCACCCGGTGTTATGGGCTGTCATCACGGATGTTGTAGGTGATGTAGCCAACCGTGTCAGTTTCCATAAAAAAAAAACCAGTGATTCCACACATATTGGCAACGCTGGTTTATAGTGTGTTGGGCCACCTCAGTCTCTGTCAAAAAGTTTATTTTTTAATTTCCTTTTTTCTTGCTGACTCATCTGTTTAACGCAATCCCGCCGTCCCCTTTCCACCTCCGCACCACGCGCACTGGGCAGGGATTGCATCCCTACACACTGGACTTAAAACGGATGCGTACCAATCGATTCTGCAGATCTTTCCTCTACCTACAGAACCGGTAAACTCTGGAACGCTCTCCCTGCTTATATATTTCCCCCCAAGTACAGTCTCAGGTCCTCCAAGAGGGGCATGAATGGCCAACTGTCAGGCCGGCATGGCATTTGTAACCCCCGCATACGACCGAATGTCCATGGGCGCCGTTAGACACCTCATGGGTGCCTTGGTGCCATATGTAAAAAGCTTACAATAAAAAAAAAAATCTGTCTGTTGAGATATTCAATGTCAGTTTTTGACTTTTGTCTTCTTTAGGGGTGTGCATCCACTGACGCATCCCCATTGTCTTTCAGTCCTCCTGTAGCAGGTTCTGGGACATGATTCTTTTAAGCCTTCTCGGTTCTTCGTATGTCATCCATCAGATGTCTCGCTAGTGGATTTGGATGGACATCCAGAGGCGTAGTGAGTATTTTTTCAGCATTTTCTCCGTTTCTTCCTTTTCTCCGCATTTAGGTCCCTTTGCAGGGTGTCATTGGTGATTTGATGTACCATGGGGCATCTACAATTAAGCGTAGCATTTTGGACTGAACTTCTGTATGATATCTGTATTTGTCCGAGCAGCGGTTGCCCACAGTTGAATTTCATGTGTCCACACTGGTTTTATGGTGGCTTTATGCAGTAGCAGCTTTAATTAGGAATCTGTACATCATTTAACACTGGGGGATATGTTTCGCGTCTTAGAGTGTATGTGACTTATTTTGTCTTGTTTGTTTTCCTTCGCCATTTCTTCAGTTATTTTGAGGTTTCGTCGAGACTTTTCTAAAGTATTTCGGAAGCAACTTTAGGTTCAGCAGCCGATGCCATGAGAGCAGTATCGTCGGCGAAGGTTCCCGTTAGCGTGTCGTTTAATGCGGGGAGATCTGATCAAAAAGTAAAGATGTGATTTTGTTCTCTGTAGATGTTGGCGACAACATTAGAGTTGCTCGTAGGCATTGGCGTATATAGAGGGGGGGCCGGGTGGGCACGGCCCACCCCAGAAGTGTCTGGTGCCCACCCCAGGATGTTGGGTTGCCAACACAAAGTTATAGGGTGGGCACTTAAATAATTTCACACAAAAACACTTACCTAAATAATCTACAGCTGAGGAATCAACATAAAATTCCATTTCCATCCAGGTAATCAAAATAGGGGGGTGCTAAGAAACCCCGCGTTACGGAAGGTTACCAAACCCAACAAACCAACCCAAACTCTACTGCCGATGGGCCCGGATATGTTCGGTGAAGCCATCGAAAGCTTAGATCCACACCTTCGAAACAAGACAGCCCGGAGAGACGGGATGACGCTGGAAAGACAGCTGGCGACCGGGAAAGACCGTTGACGAATGGGAAAGTCCATTTGACGACCGGGAAAGACTGGTGACGCTGGAGAGACAGACGGGCGTTAGGCCTAGCAAGCCGCGCCAGGAAATAAAAGCTACGACAGTCAAAAGAGTAAATACCCTCAGAGCGGTCCGAGAGGGAGGGAGGATGAACCGCTCACCGATCGATATCTCTGACAACCTTGGCATGAATATGGACTTGAAATGCTCGAAGTGTGGGAAACAATATAAGCGAAAAATCTGGCTAGAAAAGCACGTGAAGGAGAAACATAGCGACAGTGAAGCAGGGCAGAAAGCGCCTGTAAGTTCTCCACCTGACACTATTGACAGAGTACAACCTCACACGTCACAAAGTGTTGCGCAACCTTCCTCTCACCATGAAGCATTTTCGCCCAGAGACCGACTAAGCTTACCGAGCATATCCGAGACCACTTGGAAGCAACATGATCGATGCCTAGCCGAAAGACTTGACCTCCCAGGCTGCAGGCAGAGTCCCGAAGATCAGCTGTATGACTTCCAGGGAACAATTTACAATTACTTCTCCGAATTTTACCCTGTTCGCTATCACCACAACCCAATGGAAAGAGAAAACACTTTCAAAGCAAAGCTTAGGAGAAGGAAGAGAGAGTTGATAAAGCAGCTAAGGAAGGCTAAAGCCTCAGGAGACAGAAATCTATGCCACCAATTAGCCAGAGCGATGAGATCTATCCTAAAACTCATCCAGAAAGTATCTGAGCAAATTACGGTTGCTGGCAATGAATTTCGAAAGGCTCAGAATATAGCAGCTTTCGAGAAGAACCCCTTTTATTTCGCCAAAAAAGCTTTTAAGGAACAGCAGGGTGCAATTAGGTTAAGTACGGACGAGATGTTCAACTACTTTAAATCCACATATACCACCCCGGAGGCAGATATAACTTACAGGGATCCACCAGCTCCAAAACCCAAAGAACCTGCTCTAGCATTTGATGCTGATTCACCGACGATGGAAGAGCTGGAATACCACATAAAAAGGAAACCAAATAGTTCCGCCCCGGGACCCGATGGCATACCATACATCATATACAAAAAATGTCCATCAGTGCGGAAACACATGTTGAACATCTACAAAAGAATTTGGACGAACAGAGAAGTGCCAGACTGTCTTGGTAAAGCCGTGTTTGTTCTTCTACCAAAAAAGAAAGAAGTTACTGATCCCAAGGATATTAGACCTATAGCCCTTACGAACACAATTTCGAAAATATTCTTCTCCATTATACAGGCCAGACTACTCAAACACATGTGTACCAACGACTACTTACCGAAGAAGTACCAAAAAGGTTTTCTCCCAAGAGTTGCAGGGTGCCTCGAACATAATTCTTTGCTGACTGAATGTCTTAGAGATGCAAGGAAGAATGAGAGACAATTAACTGCCACGTGGTTAGACTTTGAAAACGCCTTCGGTTCGGTGCGCCATGAGTTACTATTAAAGGCGCTAGAGTGGTATAATGTGCCACCTCTGATCTGTAATATAATAGCCTCCTACTACAAAAAACTTTCCTTTGTAATACAAGTAAAAGGCGAAACAGAGAAGACACCGGAAATTCGTTACGGCATAGGACTTTTCCAGGGTTGCTGCCTCTCTCCTGTCACATTTAACATTGTTATCAACATTCTAATTGATACGCTTGTCGTAAAAGAAAAGAAATGGGGATACAGGTTCAAATATGGAGACACATATATGGCGGCCATCCTGGCATTTGCGGATGATATTACGCTGTTAACCCGCAATCCAAAACAAAATCAGTCGCTTCTTAAGGTGGTGGATGACTATTGTGAATGGACCAAAGGGATGAAGATAAAACCAGCGAAGTGCTACTGTTTGAGCTTAACCAGGAAAGGTTCAAAGTTTACCTCGAGCAATCCAGGTTTGACAGTAGCCGGAAAACCAATCGCAACCGTGGCTGATGAAGCTCCTTTTAAATTCTTGGGCAAAAGGATCACCAGCAGAGGAAAGGAGCATCCTACTGATGATATTGTCCAACTTTTCGAAGAGAGCCTCCGCCAAACTGACAATCTTCCCCTCCTGGGTACACAAAAGGCATGGATTTACGATAACTACCTGACATCAAAACTTTCATGGCCATTTCTCGTCTACGACTTCACAAAGCAAAACCTGACTAAACTAGACTCGTATGTGACCAGATTCCTGAAATCATGGTTTGGACTGGCTCACCCGGCTGACTCGTCAACGCTATACAGATCTCACAATAACTTTGGACTGAACATTAAGAAACCGTCGATATTTTATCAAAAGGCGAGAATAGCCAAACGATGTATACTCAAAGACTCCAATGATAGCGCTATTCAAGCCTTACCCAACACATCACTATCAGATGAACTGGAATCGAGACTCGACTTCTACAAATCATTCCAAGTTGGTACACGCACCAATAGATCTGGATTGGGCATAGAAACAGCAAAGTCTGATAAAGAAATACTGAAAGGTTTTGCTCAGGAGGACATGGAACAAGGCTTCAAACTTCACGCCTTAAACCTAGAAATGCAGAATGATTGGCTAACAGTGGGTGACTTCTGCATCCCTCCTGCATTGAAGTGGAAATCCATAATATACAACTGGTCCCCTGAGCTGCTTAAGTTCTACTTAAATGCATTCCAGCTTACTCTCCCCGACCCGAGTAACCTAGTTAGATGGGGGAAATCTACAAATAAACTATGCCCGTCATGTAAGGAGTTCGTAGGCACGGCCAAACATTTGTTATGCGGATGCAAAATACTACTTGAGCGAGGCCAGTATTCCTACCGTCATGATAAAGTCCTCCAAATCATCAGAGAGGCCATCAACCTGTCAATTGCACGGACCAGGAAAGGGCAAACCAGTAGCGGCTTCCAGAAGGTCAACTTTGTGAAACCTGGAGCCAATAAGCTGCCCAAAGATAGGACTAAACCTTCTTCAATTTTGGGAGCAGCAAAGGATTGGGAATTGTTGATGGACACACATGAGAAGCATTACCAAATGCCTTCGGAAATCTGTACCACAGCATTAAGACCGGATATACTCATATTCTCAAAAGCGACAAAGCATGTAGTACTTGTTGAACTTACAGTTCCATGGGAAAGTAACATACCGAAGGACCACAACATCAAACTTAACAAGTACTGCAACTTAGTAGACCGGATTGTGAGAAACGGATTCAAGACTGATCTCTTCGCTGTGGAAGTCGGAGCAAGGGGACTACCAGCGAAGTCGCTCTACAGTCTCTTCAAGAATCTAGGGCTCCCAAGATCGACGCTAAGCTCATATATGGAGAGAGCTTCGAAAACGTCACTGGAAGCATCCTACAGAATATGGATAGGTAGAGAGAGGGAGGTCGAGAGCGGGACTGGTGGTTTCCCCGCGTCCTAGTCAACGCAGACTAGCTGACGAGGGCTTGAAGCGAGCCGAAACGTGAAGCATGCGCGGGAAATTTAGAGTGGCCACTCGCTAGTCCCGGCCTCGATTAATACCCTCCTCTACTGCCGATGGGCCCGGATATGTTCGGTGAAGCCATCGAAAGCTTAGATCCACACCTTCCCTCCTATACCTGCCGAACTATAACACACGGACATTGAGAACGGATGAGAATTTGGAGGAGCTGGAAGTGGAATTGAGCAAGATAGGGTGGCACGTCTTGGGGCTATCGGAAGTCCGTAGACAGGGGGAGGACACGATAACCATAGAATCTGGCCATATGCTCTATTTTCGAGAAGGAGACCAGCCTTCCCAAGGTGGTGTCGAGTTTCTCATCAACAAAGTCCTTACTAACAACGTCGTGGAAATCGTGGGTGTGTCAACGCGGGTAGCGTACCTAATACTCAAACTCACAGAAAAGTACTCGTTGAAGATTATACAGGTATATGCGTCCACGTCTACACACACAGACGAAGAGGTGGAAGCCGTGTATGACCGAGGTGATGACATCTCTAAGACGATTCATAACACGGCTAAAACTCAATTCACCGTTGTTATGGGGGACTTCAACGCCAAAGTGGGAGTACAAAATAATATGCAACGAATCTAAGGTGGGACCAAATGGCTACGGAAGCAGAAACCATCGTGGACAAATGTTGGCAAACTTCCTAGAAATGGAAGGGCTCTTCTTGATGAATTCTTTCTTCAAGAAGAGGCCCCAACAGAAGTGGACCTGGGAAGGTCCCGATGGTGGGACAAAAAATGAGATTTACTTCATCCTGGCGGACAAGAAGCGAATATTTAGAGATGTCTCAGTGCTAAACCGGTTTTAGACTGGAAGCGATCACAGACTTGTACGAGGCACTCTAAATATTAACTACAAGCTTGAACGGTCCCGTCTGATGAAGTCAACTCTCCGCCCAACTCTGCTCCAAGTCTCACAGAGCTCTGACAGCTTCGAGCTAGAAACCACAACAGACGTTGATGAGATGAACAACAATCTGGTGCAGGTCATTCGAGAAGTGGGCTGCAAATATTTTAGACAACAAAACAAGGGTAAACAGTCGAAACTTTCGAGTGAGACACTGGAAGCGATGAGACAGACGCGAGGCAATAGTTGATTCGTCAGGTCTTCGGGCTCAAAATGCCAAAATAAAGGAGCTGATACGACGCGACCTTCGCCTGCACAATACACGCCGTGTGTATGAGGCGACAGAGCAGAATAAGGGCTCCAAAGTGTTCGTGCAGCAACTGGGCAGAAGCCACCTGACGAAACTTAAAACTGCAGATGGTCGAACTGTCTCATCGAAGCCAGAACTACTCACCGAAGTCGAAAAGTTCTACGAACGGCTATACGACTCACGAGCTGCTGCTCCTACAGTCCCCGACAAAGACGACCGACACGGGCCAGATTAACCCACCACTACACGGAGGATATCCCAGACGTCAACATGGGCGAGATCAGGATTGCTCTAGAGCAGCTTAAAAATAACAAGGCTCGTGGTGAAGACGGAGTTACTACAGAGCTTCTCAGAGCCGGGGGACAACGGTCCTCAAGGAACTACAGAGGCTCTTCAAATCTGTCATACACGGTGGTATTACGCCAGAGTCGTGGAACAGGAGTGTGGTCGTATTGTTCTTCAAGAACGGAGACAAAACCTTGTTGAAGAACTATAGGCCCATCTCGCTCCTGAGCCACGTACATAAGCTGTTCTCGAGAGTCCTCACCAATAGTCTCGCCCGAAGGTTTGACGACCACCAGCCGCCAGAGCAGGCCGGGTTTCGGAGGGGCTACAGTACCGTAGACCATATCCACACCTTACGGCAGATTATACAGAAGTGCGAAAAGTATAATCGGCCATTGTGTCTCGCTTTTGTGGACTACGAGAAAGCCTTTGACTCTATCGAAACCTGGGCTGTTATGGAATCCGTACAGCGATGCCAAACCGATTGGCGATACATTGAGGTGCTGAAATGTCTTTATAGTGCCGCGACAATGATTGTACAAATACAGGACCAGCAGACGAAACCTATCCAATTGCATCGTGGAGTCAGACAGGGAGATGTTATATCTCCGAAACTGTTTACGAATGCATTGGAAGATATATTCAAGCTGCTGGATTGAGGAAAGCACGGCATTAATATTAAAGGCGAGTACATTTCGCACCTACGCTTCGCAGATGACATAGTCGTGATAGACGAATCGCTGGAGGAACTGAATCACATCCTGAAGGGCCTCAATGTCGCATCCCGCCGAGTCGGCCTCAGAATGAATTTGGACAAGACGAAAGTCATGTTCAACGAACACGTCGTCCCGGGGCACGTAACAGTTGGAGAGGCGACTCTCGAAGTTGTGCAGAACTATGTCTATCTTGGACAAACCATCCAGCTAGGGAAGCACAACTTTGACAATGAGGCCAACAGAAGGATTCAGCTAGGCTGGGCGGCATTTGGGAAACTCCGCCACATCTTTTCATCCTCCATCCCACAGTCATTAAAAACGAAGGTTTTTAATCAGTGCGTTCTGCCGGTAATGACGTACGGAGCGGAAACGTGGACCCTGACGATGGGCCTAGTCCACAAATTTAAAGTCGCTCAGCGAGCTATGGAAAGAGCAATCCTCGGCATTTCTTTGACCGATAAAATCCATAACGACGTGATACGTCAAAGAACTAAAGTAGCCGACATTGATAAGAAAATAAGCAAGCTGAAGTGGCAGTGGGCTGGGCACATCTGTCGCAGACCCGACAACCGATGGGGTAGACGGGTGCTCGAATGGAGGCCACGTACAAGCAAACGTAGCTTGGGACGTCCCCCGGCTAGGTGGACAGATGACCTAAAAAAGGTAGCCGGGAGTGGATGGATGAGAAGAGCGGAAGACCGCGTGTGGACGTGGCGTGCCTTGGGAGAGGCATATGTCCAGCAGTGGACCGATGCAGGCTGATGATGAATCAAAATAAACACTTTAAAAAAATGTTTTTGTTTAATTTTATTTAGGTAAAGACTTTCCGAAATCAATGGTCGAAATACGGCTCAACACTTCGAGTTCAAATTACCTACTTTTATTGCGCAGGTACATCGGGTTTCGGCTTCATCGGCCATCGCTTTTCAGGGGCCAGGCCCACCCTGGAAAATAACCCTAGATACGCCAATGCTCGTAGGCCGAATATTTTACACGTCCACTGGTGTATGAGAGACGTGGGAGTCGCACTTAAAGTGGTGAAGTTTCTTTTCTTTCTTGGCATGAGGTTGGTTTTGATGGAAATATAAACGGAACAAGCAAGACGAGATTTGGGGAGTGGTAATATTGAAAACAGCTCTAGTGGGCTCTCCAAGAACACTGTCACAAGGGACTAGAGCACCCCGAGGCCCCCTCTGACGATAGTGCACCCCGGTCTCCACAGATCACCATGCCTCCACGTTTTCTCTGCCCCATACTTGTTACCATTAATTTTCACTGTACTGTACTTGTTGCCATTAATTTGCAGATTTAATGTTGGAGGAGGAGTTCTGCGAGGAAGAATTGAGCTATAGAAGGGACTCGGCAGCGTCGCGGTCGGTGCGCTTGGAGAGCGACGCGGCGTGGAGCGAGCTCGAGCGCGCGTGCACCTGCTCGCACGCGCTGCGCGACAACATGGCCGCGGCGGCGCGCCTGCCGCCCCTCGCGCCCTTCCACACCCGCGTCCACCCGCCGCCGCCGCTCTCCCCGCCGCAGCCGCCCGCCGTCGCGCCGCAGCCCTCCAGCGGCGAGCTGGCCTTCGACGAGCACCTCAACTTCATGGACGCGGCCGTCTCCTTCGCCATACAGAACCAGGGCCTCGCCTCCTTCACATCCGAGTACGGATAACTCTTCCGCAAACATCTACTTCTATGTCTCACCATATTATATTATGTAATCCGCGAAGAATCAGAAGGCGCTTCACGTCACCACCGCACCGGCCCGTCTCAACTCATGTGGCGAATACTCGTGAAAGCGATAACTGTGCGATAATTATAACTATTGTTTAAATACACTAGCAGCTGGAAGCTGATGCGTGTAAGTACGTACGTACATCCTAGTTAGGTTATTGTTGTTTATTTAATTATTGTGGTGCTCGCGAAGGAGGAGCGTGTGAACATCCTTGCCTGTGTAAATGAGGATGCTTTTGACATTAATTGACAATTGATATTTGTGTGTGGATGAAGAGAGGTCTCGCTCTAGCGACTTACAAGCTAGAACGCAGCAAAGGTTCTGGCGCCTTCTGATTGCCCTCGTGTCTCACTCAACGGCTGGCCGGAGGTGACCGGAGTCAACTGTCTGCTATAGTACTGTGAGAGTTCGGGTAACTTGATGAGAGCGCTCCAACAAATGGTGCACTAGTAAATAACTCAACTTTTAGTTAGTTCATTCATATCCATTCATTTGCTTTGTATTAATTTTATTATTTAATGATTCCTCTTTACAATGACATTAACCAACGTGTCATTGTAAAGAGGAATCATAAAATCATTTGAAAGTGTCTACTACGTCCTTGGTAAGTATATTATGCACTTCCAGAAGATATAAACCAGTATTTACCAGAATTAGGGAGAATATTATCTAATGAAAATTGTGTGAAATGTTTATTTAAGTAGAGCTGTTGTGTATGATGTAAGTAAGTTAGTTTAGCGATAAGGAATGATTATTAATTGTATGCAACTGTTGTGAACTATATTTATGATATATTTTCTACATAGAACTCTGCATTTACATGAATACTGGAGGATGGCATAATGTCTTACACACATGTGTCACCGAGCGTGTCGGTATCTACTCTCTGTATAGAATACTATAGGTATAACCCAATTTTTATAACTGTGCACTTCGAGCTGTCAAAGTCGTTAGGTTGGCAGGACTGAATTCACCCCCCGCTTACTTCCTCACCTCTCCGCCGACGCCAGCGTGTACTGATAGGTGTCGGCGGAGAGGTGAGGAAGTAAGCGGGAGTTGAATTCAGTCCTGCCAACCTAACGACTTTGACAGCTCGAAGTGCACAGTTATAAAAATTGGGTTATAAGCGTCCGCATCGTGGTCCGCATGTCGGCGTAGTATGCAACGCACGCATCAAACACAAGAAGGTGTGGATCTAAGCTTGCGATGGCTTCACCGAACATATCCGGGCCCATCGGCAGTAGAGGAGGGTATTAATCGAGGCCGGGACTAGCGAGTGGCCACTCTAAATTTCCCGCGCATGCTTCACGTTTCGGCTCGCTTCAAGCCCTCGTCAGCTAGTCTGCGTTGACTAGGACGCGGGGAAACCACCAGTCCCGCTCTCGACCTCCCTCTCTCTACCTATCCATATTCTGTAGGATGCTTCCAGTGACGTTTTCGAAGCTCTCTCCATATATGAGCTTAGCGTCGATCTTGGGAGCCCTAGATTCTTGAAGAGACTGTAGAGCGACTTCGCTGGTAGTCCTCTTGCTCCGACTTCCACAGCGAAGAGATCAGTCTTGAATCCGTTTCTAACAATCCGGTCTACTAAGTTGCAGTACTTGTTAAGCTTGATGTTGTGGTCCTTCGGTATGTTACTTTCCCATGGAACTGTAAGTTCAACAAGTACTACATGCTTTGTCGCTTTTGAGAATATGAGTATATCCGGTCTTAATGCTGTGGTACAGATTTCCGAAGGCATTTGGTAATGCTTCTCCCGTGTGTCCATCAACAATTCCCAATCCTTTGCTGCTCCCAAAATTGAAGAAGGTTTAGTCCTATCTTTGGGCAGCTTATTGGCTCCAGGTTTCACAAAGTTGACCTTCTGGAAGCCGCTACTGGTTTGCCCTTTCCTGGTCCGTGCAATTGACAGGTTGATGGCCTCTCTGATGATTTGGAGGACTTTATCATGACGGTAGGAATACTGGCCTCGCTCAAGTAGTATTTTGCATCCGCATAACAAATGTTTGGCCGTGCCTACGAACTCCTTACATGACGGGCATAGTCTATTTGTAGATTTCCCCCATCTAACTAGGTTACTCGGGTCGGGGAGAGTAAGCTGGAATGCATTTAAGTAGAACTTAAGCAGCTCAGGGGACCAGTTGTATATTATGGATTTCCACTTCAATGCAGGAGGGATGCAGAAGTCACCCACTGTTAGCCAATCATTCTGCATTTCTAGGTTTAAGGCGTGAAGTTTGAAGCCTTGTTCCATGTCCTCCTGAGCAAAACCTTTCAGTATTTCTTTATCAGACTTTGCTGTTTCTATGCCCAATCCAGATCTATTGGTGCGTGTACCAACTTGGAATGATTTGTAGAAGTCGAGTCTCGATTCCAGTTCATCTGATAGTGATGTGTTGGGTAAGGCTTGAATAGCGCTATCATTGGAGTCTTTGAGTATACATCGTTTGGCTATTCTCGCCTTTTGATAAAATATCGACGGTTTCTTAATGTTCAGTCCAAAGTTATTGTGAGATCTGTATAGCGTTGACGAGTCAGCCGGGTGAGCCAGTCCAAACCATGATTTCAGGAATCTGGTCACATACGAGTCTAATTTAGTCAGGTTTTGCTTTGTGAAGTCGTAGACGAGAAATGGCCATGATAGTTTTGATGTCAGGTAGTTATCGTAAATCCTTGCCTTTTGTGTACCCAGGAGGGGAAGATTGTCAGTTTGGCGGAGGCTCTCTTCGAAAAGTTGGACAATATCATCAGTAGGATGCTCCTTTCCTCTGCTGGTGATCCTTTTGCCCAAGAATTTAAAAGGAGCTTCATCAGCCACGGTTGCGATTGGTTTTCCGGCAGTAGCCGGAAAGTTTACCTCGAGCAATCCAGGTCTGACAGTAGTCAGACCTGGATTGCTCGAGGTAAACTTTGAACCTTTCCTGGTTAAGCTCAAACAGTAGCACTTCGCTGGTTTTATCTTCATCCCTTTGGTCCATTCACAATAGTCATCTACCACCTTGAGAAGCGCCTGATTTTGTTTTGGATTGCGGGTTAACAGCGTAATATCATCCGCAAATGCCAGGATGGCCGTCATATATGTGTCTCCATATTTGAACCTGTATCCCCATTTGTTTTCTTTTACGACAAGCGTATCAATTAGAATGTTGATAACAATGTTAAATGTAACAGGAGAGAGGCAGCAACCCTGGAAAAGTCCTATGCCGTAACGAATTTCCGGTATCTTCTCCGTTTCGCCTTTTACTTGTATTACAAAGGAAAGTTTTTTGTAGTAGGAGGCTATTATATTACAGATCAGAGGTGGCACATTATACCACTCTAGCGCCTTTAATAGTAACTCATGGCGCACCGAACCGAAGGCGTTTTCAAAGTCTAACCACGTGGCAGTTAATTGTCTCTCATTCTTCCTTGCATCTCTAAGACATTCAGTCAGCAAAGAATTATGTTCGAGACACCCTGCAACTCTTGGGAGAAAACCTTTCTGGTACTTCTTCGGTAAGTAGTCGTTGGTACACATGTGTTTGAGTAGTCTGGCCTGTATAATGGAGAAGAATATTTTCGAAATTGTGTTCGTAAGGGCTATAGGTCTAATATCCTTGGGATCAGTAACTTCTTTCTTTTTTGGTAGAAGAACAAACACGGCTTTACCAAGACAGTCTGGCACTTCTCTGTTCGTCCAAATTCTTTTGTAGATGTTCAACATGTGTTTCCGCACTGATGGACATTTTTTGTATATGATGTATGGTATGCCATCGGGTCCCGGGGCGGAACTATTTGGTTTCCTTTTTATGTGGTATTCCAGCTCTTCCATCGTCGGTGAATCAGCATCAAATGCTAGAGCAGGTTCTTTGGGTTTTGGAGCTGGTGGATCCCTGTAAGTTATATCTGCCTCCGGGGTGGTATATGTGGATTTAAAGTAGTTGAACATCTCGTCCGTACTTAACCTAATTGTACCCTGCTGTTCCTTAAAAGCTTTTTTGGCGAAGTAAAAGGGGTTCTTCTCGAAAGCTGCTATATTCTGAGCCTTTCGAAATTCATTGCCAGCAACCGTAAGTATGAATGTATTTGTACCGTAAGCGTCGGGGTCACCACTTGTACAGTAAGTCGGTACTATGTGTGTGGGACATAGGTTAGGTGACGTAAATAAAATGCTGTGATACGTACGTGTTGTGTCCGTATATTCACCAAGAGGAGACTCTTTTCTACCTCGAGTGGCGGCCGGCCGACCCAACGCGCACCGGAGCGGAGGGGTGTGCGGAGGCGGAGGGCGGTCGGTCGAGTCACATTCACAAATAGTGCACGCACATGTGCTATGCGCCGTGTCGGCGCATATTCTTTGTGTATAGTTTGCTATTTTTTAGTACGGGTGGGTGGCTGTTCCGAGGAACCGATGATGAAGTCGACACTGTCGAGAGAGCCAAATTCACCTCTGTCCTCGTGAAACCTCGCTTAGTGAGTGAGATGCAATATTGAAGCAGATTTGCAGACTGTCGCCGGGCTGTCTAGCCTCTGTCAAATGCGTTGTGTGAATGCCGATGATTGGCATGATGATCGAGATGTTGATCGTGTCGGTCAGTGTCGACGTATATGTACGATTGCGTCGACGTATATGTACGATTGCGTCGACGTATATGTACGATTGCGTCGACGTATATGTACGATTGCGTCGACGTATATGTACGATTGCGTCGACGTATATGTACGATTGCGTCGACGTATATGTACGATTGCGTCGACGTATATGTACGATTGCGTCGACGCAGTACCTACTTGTAAAAATACGTTTGATGCGATGCGTGCGTTGGGCATGTGGACGCTTAGCTGTCACCGGGATCGCTAATCAGTTTGTGTATATTACAAACCAGACCAGCAATCTCTGAGCGAGCGCTCTGTCTCTCTGAGAACGAGGTGTCGCTAATATTCCTACCGATCAACTGATATTAATGACACGCAACACTTAGCACAGTGCTTCGCGACCCCGAGCCACTCAGCGGTGACATGTCGACGTCAACAGCCAATGAGAGCGCGCAAACACGTCGAAATCCTGAGCCTGTCGCCATTGCGGCGACAATCCCACATCTAGCCGTATTTATATATATCTATATGACGATGATGACATTTATTTTACTGTTAATTTGTTTACTGTTAGTTGAGTAGGTACATATAGCACATTTAAATGTATGCACTTTGATTTGGAATGTTTAAGGCAAAATGTTTGATCTAACTTAGTTATATATGAATAAATGAGGAAGGAATTATATTATTTTGTAAATATGTAAGTACGACTGTCTGCCTGTCTACAACAATTAAACCAGCTTAGTAACAAGCATCGTGTTTCCCTTCCCAACATTCTAATAAATTTAATAAATAACAAAATATCACGCTTCCCTTATGTCTTATGTTAGTAAGTATATAAGGTAGAGCTCACGGAGAGACTTGAATCATTGCGCCCTATGTTATAGGGAGTAGGTACTACCACTGCGGCGATGCTCCGATGAATTGGCTTCCCTCGTCTCTCCTGCCCTAACCCGTATCTGCTACACCCGCCGGACTCGCTCAGATCGGAACATCCATTTGTTGTTGAAACCAAACTTCTGACACATCGCTTTTTAAAAACGTTCCTGTGTCGTATCGTACAGCGAAAATATGGAGCGGTCTTCCGGTGAGTGTGTAGCGAGCACACTCACCGGACCACTTGATTTCCAAAATAAATTGAAAGATAACGGGTGAGAGAAATGAGTGGGAACTTGGGAAGAGAGGTAGGATGGGAGGGGGGAGGAGGAAATAGGAATGTAGATTGGAGAGAAGGACGAAGGGTAGGGGTGGGGGGAGGAGGAGAGGAGGGAGGGGAGCGAGCGAGGATGGGAGAGACAGTTAATATGTGAGGAGCCATAGTTTATTATCATAGTTACGTTTAAATCGGATTTGCTATTAAATCGAGTCTACCGCGAGCGAAGTCGCGGGCAAAAGCTAGTGTACCTATCTATATCTATACTATATCCAAAAAACACCTGCTGATCTTTTAGAAATCTAAACTCTTTGTAGTATAGGTAGTCTCAAATAGTATGTCTGGTCGGTTGGGTAAAGTTATATGTTATAGTACCTATAGAGAGCACTAGGAGTTAGAGATCAGGCTCCATGCTAACTTCCTAACGTATGCATGTATACCTACCTATACATTTGTATCTCATACATATCTTAACTCCCCTTTTCTCTCTCTCTTGTCATTCAGTTGATTGTGTTGCACAACAGTACCACTGATTAATGTACATAATATGTGCGTTAATTATATTTGTACATATATACCTATGCTTAGTAAAATATTTATGTAGTATTCGTATGTAGTTTATCATACATATTTCTTTAGAGTAACACATTGCCACATACTATTCTTGTTCGCCTGCATGTACCTACTTCTCCCACATCCCAAAGTTAGTTAGAATAGAATGTCTCGCGGCATTAAGCTCATCTGTTGTGCCTAATAACAAATATATGTATTACAAGCAAGCAATTCTTTAAGTAGGTAGGTAGATACCTACTTACTGAAATACATAACAAATGAACAATTTGATCCATTAAAGGTACTTTATACGTTTATTTCAATGTAATTGCTGGACACGCTTAGTGCGCGGTGCGATGCGACAATGAAGCGAAGGTGTGTGGGTGTGGGTGGGCTGCGCACGCGCCGCGCACTCAGGCGCCGCCGCGCAGCCTCCTCGCCTCGCCGTGCTTGTTGAGCGACGAGCGCTGGACGCAGCGCGCCGCCTCCGGGTGGTCGCACACCTGTCGGCAAACAATCGAGGATGCTTAGTTGTTATGTATTCCGTTATGGGTGGCTGAGTCGGAGCGGACATAGCGCATGCTCCGACCAGCCAATATCACCTCCGAGGAGGTAGGATCCATACCGGAGACTTCCCTGAATTGCTGGCTATACTGGACTATAGGAGAACACAGCCGAGGCTGCTATGCGGCCATCTTACATCCAGTACGGTGGTATCAACCCAGTCGGCTACAATTTGAGCCTACCACCTAGTAAGGGGCAAGGGAAGTGACCTACAGTTTTACACCGGTTCCGAACGGTGAAGCAGCAGGTGTATAGTGTATGCATGCACGTAAATTTTTTCGTCAGAAAAAAACTCATTGGTACACGGCGACCGGATTCGAACCTCGGACCTCTCGCATATGAGAAGCCGATGCCCAAACCACTCGGCCACCCGCCGCTTTATGTCTTTGCTTAGTTGTTAAGCGGCGGCTGGCCGAGTGGTCTATCTGAGCCAATGCCTCTCTCTCTTTTCGGTCTGAGGTTCGAATGCGGTCGGCGTGTACCAATGAGTTTTTCTGACGGAAAAAATTACGTGCATAACTACATCTGCTGCTTGACCATACGGAACCGGTGTAAAACTGTAGGTCCCTTCCCTTGCCCCTTGCACATTCAAATTGTAGCCGACTGGGTTGGTACCACCGTACTACGCCCGTCTCGTGGGTTTTTGTACAGTATTGGTTGGCCTGAACGAGCCGACCTGCAGCCCGACCGTGGTAATTTTACTCGATCGACGAGTTCGAGCAAAATGAACGAGTAGGCATAATTGGTACCGTCTCGTAGCTGTCAAATGTACAAGTGAGTGAGTGCACGAAACGGTCACGTGGTCTACTCGAACTCGAACGTCGATCTACCACATTTTGACAGTTATTGGTACCGTCGTACGAAATGTGAGCTCGAACTTCGAGTCATTTTGACGTATAAGCTCACCCAAACACTCGATTGATCTTGATCAACTTTTGCGATAGTTTAGTAAATCTCAAAGTTGGTTATATGTTAAATTAACGATTCCTTTCATTGAATTTAGTGGAAAGGTACTCGTATTTAAATATGTATTATTTTATTTATAAGTTGTTCATTCCTTTATTTTATTTAAGTATTTACTCAAATAATATAGATAAAAAATACAAGTAGGCACCTAAGTACCTATCACTAAAATAAAATAAGAATAAAGTCTGTACCTAGGTACATACATACATACATCACATCATACATATCACACGCTATATCCCGACCATCATCCCGACAATCGGGGTAAGCAGAGTAATCGGTGTTGTGCTACACATACCTAACTACATCAAGCAGCAAGTAAGGCATGAAAACCCACCTCCTGCATGACTCGGCGGAAGGACCGTGGCAATGTGACAGGTGGCTAGCCTGTCGCCCTTTAGCACGGCATCGCCCTTAGCCGCCTTTTATGACATGCACGGGGAGAGATGCAGTGGGGCTATTCTTATGAATACCGACCGGCCCACACGCACGGTACCGTAGTTAGTGCGTAATAAAGTCTTGTCTTCTAAGTACACGTGTCATATCAATTTGTCAGTACCTACCTAAGTATGTACCTACCTATGTAACTAATTTATAGGTGACCGGTAGTGGAGCTAAAATGTATAACCAAATATGGTAATAATAGGTAGGTACATACAGGAGTTATTTATTTTTAGATAGTTAGGTATCTACAGCAATGTATTACCCGTCGGAATATCTATATAGGCATTATAGGCTAGGCACCTCGCCTCGAAGAAATGCGCTTCCCCCGCACTTCACCGCGGTCTCGCGGCTCGCCTCGTTAGTACCGTTATCGGGGTATTTTTGTGGCTAGGTAATATGGCTGGAGGAAGGGCGGAGGGTTGAGGGGAAGAGATTCAAAATGAATGTCGTCATCACTCACACAGCTGGCTGACCGACAACCAACATCGTGTGTGTTGCCACGATGTAATTTTTACTAATACTAAATAGCTACTCTTAAATATCGGGGTGTTCAATTTATACTCGTTTTTCAACTTAGTCAATACTCTTTTTCTCTTTTAATTAACATAAAGATTCTGAAAAATAGTATACATACCATATTGACCGTTTGATACCTAGCAAAATGAGCGCTTTGCATTCTAGGTAGCATAATACATTTAGTAAATAAATTGTAATAGTGGCAAGACTGGTAGATCGACACTCGATCGAGAATTCGTCACTTGGTCGACACTCGCATCGCATACGTACTCACCTGCACGCCGGTACCAAAATAATTTGCCTCGTGCGACCGATCGAGTCGAGCGCAGCTCGAACTCGTCGTGCGAGTAAAATTAGCACGGTAGGGGTCCTGGATATCGCTTTGCACTTTTTTATTTATTAGATTTAGATTTTGATTTGTCTTCTTTTTTGAAAAGATACCTTGTTAAATTATAGGCAGTATCCTATTACTTTTAAGTGAGCTAAACTTGTATATATATACCTATATAAATATATAATTTATTTCTCGGAAACGGCTCTAACGATTTGGATGAAATTTTGTATTTAGATAATGTTATTTTTTTCAAGTTTTTCTAGATAGGTTTTATTCATGAGAAAGTCCGTTTTCAAACAAAAACAAATTATTTTCGTTTGTAAAGCTAGCTCATGGAATAAATGTAAAATATCATGTAGTGCCATCTGTTGTTGAAAGCTAAATCAAATAAATAATGTAAATTTTTTTGTTGAGCAACTAATATAAATAATTATATGGTTACTCAACAGATGGCACTATTAAATTTTGTATTTAGGAAACTTTTTTTTTTCCAAGTTTATCTACATAGGTGTTATTCTTGAAAAAATCTGTTTTCAAACAACAACAAATATTTTCTGTCAATACCATACGTACAGAGATAGGCAGAGACAACGGATCTCCACGTGCCACGATCCTGACGCAGCTCTGCCGCCTCTTCCACTCTCATAATGTTCTTCATGCATCCTCGTCGGTTACGGGTACTACGCACTTGACCCTTTTTGAGCACATGCCCGATCATTAACACCAGTCTAACACCATCTGTTATTTATTAAAGCAACGCTGAGTGCGGTCAGTACTTGGATGGGTGACCGCTCGACCGTTGGAGGCTGACCGTGGTTCTGATTTAACGTAAAACTGTAGGTTCCTTCCCTTCTTATCATACTAGGTGGTAGGGTTTATCCCGGCCGAGTTGATACCACCGCAATGAACGAAATGTCGGTCGAAAAGGCTATGTAAATAGTTCGTGTTTTCTGTCCAGTTCAATGTACCCAACATGAAATGAAGGGAAGCACTGACATGACACCTAATTCACCCGGTGTTATGGGCTGACATCACGGATGTTGTAGGTGATGTTGCCAACAGTGTCACTTTACATTTAAAAATATATATATATCAATAATGTCATGGTTTTTTTTATAGTAAGCGCGACCTGTTGCGCCGATCCACCCATAAGGTGTCTAACGACGCCCATGGACATTCGGCCGTACGCGGGGGCCATGCCATGCGAATGCCATGCCGGCCTGACAGGTGCCTATTCACGCCTCTCTTGAAGGATCCGAGACTATACTTGGGGGAAATATATACAGGGAGAGCGTTCCAGAGTTTACCAGTTCTGTGGAGGAAAGATCTACAGAACCGATTGGTATGCATCCGTGGTATGTCCAGCCAGCGTATAGGGATGCAACCCCTACCTTGGTAATTTTACTCGCACGACGAGTTCGAGCTGCGCTCGACTCGATCGGTCGCACGAGGCTCAGGCACGAGGCAAATTATTTTGGTACCGGCGCGGCGCGGCGGCGTGCAGTTGAGTACGTAACGTATGCGAGTGTCGACCAACCAAGTGACGAATTCTCGATCGAGTGTCGATCTACCAGTCTTGCCACTATTACAATTTTTTTACTAAATGTATTGTTACCTAGAATGCAAAGCGCTCATTTTGCTAGGTATCAAACGGTCAATATGGTATGTATACTATTTTTCGGAATCGTTATGTTAATTAAAACAGAAACAGACTAAGTTGAAAAACGAGTATAAATTGAACACCCCGATATTTAAGAGTAGCTATTTAGTATTAGTAAAAATTACATCGTGGCAACACACACGATGTTGGTTGTCGGTCAGCTAGCTGTGTGAGTGATGGATGACGACATTCGTTTTGAATCTTTTCCCCTCAACCCTCCGCCCTTCCTCCAGCCATATTACCTAGCCACAAAAATACCCCGATAACGGTACTAACGAGGCGAGACCGCGGTGAAGTGCGGGGGAAGCGCATTTCTTCGAGGCGAGGTGCCTAGCCTATAATGTATAACCAACTTTGAGATTTACTAAACTATCGCAAAAGTTGATCAAGCAAGATCAATCGAGTGTTTGGGTGAGCGTATCATTGAGCTAGCGTATACGTCAAAATAACTCGAAGTTCGAGCTCACATTTCGTACGACGACGGTACCAATAACTGTCAAAATGTGCTAGATCGACGTTCGAGTTCGAGTAGACCACGTGACCGTTTCGTGCACTCACTCACTTGTACATTTGACAGCTACGAGACGGTACCAATTATGCCTACTCGTTCATTTTCCTCGAACTCGTCGATCGAGTAAAATGTTTATCGTCTTTCAGAATACAGCTGGGCCTTCGGCCTCGCCCTTAGTTAAGTAGTTACTTACTTTCTTCAGGAAGTTTTAGCTTCTTCATGAACGCAGCTCGGCCTACGGCCTCGCCCTTAGTTACTTACTTTCTTCGAGGTGGTTTATTATTTATCAGGACGTAGCTCGGCCTTCGGCCTCGCCTTAGTTATTTACTTTCTTCAAGAAGGTTTAGCTTCTTCCTGAACGCATCTCGGCCTTCGGCCTCGCTTTAGTTACTTACATTATTCAAGGTCTACGTTTCTCATTTTAAGTCGCTTTGGTTTTTTTCCCGAATATATTCAATGTATAGACCTTTTGGCATTTACGATTTTATTATATAGGTACATATGTATAAGATAAAACGTTCAACGATGTGCATTCTTGAATTTTATTTTTAACCGACTTCACTTCTTATGCTTTGTGTATGAAAATAATGAGTGAGGAATGCAAAACATTCATGATTTTTTTAATATTATTTAAGTAGGTAGTGTTTAAAGTATAATTATTAATCTAAATAAATAATATTGGTAATGACCTTAGGCAACTTTTCCCACAGGGAGCTATCACATTGAACCGCAAACCCGAAAGACGCCGAGCGAAGCTCGGTCGCCCAGCCAGGTACTTACATATTATACGAGTATTATAATTTTTTTTTTTTTTTTTTTTTTTTTTATTGCTACCGAACTGGGTGGCTCTGTCCGAGGTCGCAACCTCAGGCGCAGCCAATTTCACACCCGAGGAGGTGCCAGTCCGGCTTGGAGGTGGACTAATGTTGCTGGGGAAAGGCTATTAACCCGCGATTTGAAGATCTGTGGATTGTAGGAGTGGGGGAAGATATTTCCTGGGAGCCCGTTCCACACCTTTGCAGTGCGGCACAAGAACGATTTAGAGAATCGTGCAGTTCGAAGAACTCTTCTGTCGACTACAAACGGGTGTTCCGCGAGAGTATGGCGGGTTTGGCGAAGGCGAACAGGAGGAGGAGGGATAAGGGAAGCAAGTTCGTCAGAGCAGCGGCCATAGTAGTACCGATAAAACAGGCTCAATGACCCAACGATACGTCTGTGCTTTAGAGGTTGAAGGTCCTTTGTGAGTACGGAGTCACCAATGAGGCGAATGGCTCGTCGCTGAATAGAATCCAAGGCTGAAAGAAGGTACTCAGGGGAACCCTCCCAAAGATGACTGCAATATTCCATCACCGGTCTTACTTGTGCTTTGTAGAGTGTAAGCAGTTGGACCGGCGTGAAAAATCGCCGACAGCGGTAAAGGACTCCTAATTTTCGAGACGCTAGTTTCGCCTTGGACTCTATGAACGATCGAAACCCAACGTCCCTGGACACCTCCATACCCAGGACACCCAGACTACCATCGTTGGGGACTTGGCTGCCCTGAAAAGTGGCTTGGAGAGGAAACGGATCAGCCTTAGTAGAGAAGGCACAAGCTTGCGTCTTGGCTACGTTGAAGTTGACCAAGTTCTTCTTCCCCCAAGAGGATACTTTTTCGAGAACCTGGTCAACCCGAGCAACAGTTTCGCGTCTCGCGTTTGCTGCTGAGGCCTCTCTACCCTTCCAGTCCTTGATGAACCCTTCGTGCACCGTGCTGTCGTCCGCGTAACAGTGTATTTCGCCGAGCGAGAGCATGTCGTTGATGAACAATAAAAACAGCGTAGGCGACAGCACGGATCCTTGTGGAACACCAGCATTGATTGAGTAGTCGGCCGAGCAGGCACCATCTAGGGTGACAAATATCGACCGGCCACTCAAAAAGCTGGAGATCCAGGTGCACAGTTTTGTAGGGACACCGTAGGCCGGAAGCTTGCTTAAGAGTCCCCGGTGCCAGACGCGATCGAATGCTTTGGATATGTCCAGAGCGACCGCCAGCGATTCCCCAAAACCATCGAGCCTTTCAGCCCATAAATGCGTGACGTACGCTAGAAGATCTCCAGTCGACCTTTGCTTGCGAAAGCCGTATTGTTTGTCGTCGAGGAGTTTAGAGTCTTCTAGGTACGTCAGGAGCGCTGAGTTGACAATACGCTCCATAACCTTACTCAAAAGTGAGGTTATCGCAATAGGGCGATAGTTCGATGGGTTCGCTGGGTCCCCCTTCTTGGGGACCGGCTGGACCGAAGCTCTCTTCCAGCAAGAAGGCATTGATCCGGAGGAATAGGAGCGTTTGAATAGGCGGGTGAGGACTGGCGCCAATTCCAGAGCACAATTTTTCAAGACGATCGCCGGGACGCCGTCAGGCCCACTACTCTTCGAAATATCCAACTCACGTAGTGTTTTATGGACGACTCTGGGGTGGAACCTAATATTTGCCATCATACGCCCGCAATGGGGTAATGAAGGGGGGTTGGCGCCCAGGTCGTCCATGTTTGAGTTGGATGCGAAAAGGCGTGCAAAGATATTCGCCTTTTCTTTCGCGAGTATAGCGAGCGAGCCATCCGGACGTTCCAGCGGAGGTGTAGCTGGACGGCAGAAATTCCGACCGATGGATTTGGCGAGAGACCAGAAGGCGCGGCTACCCGAAGGGCTACGTGCAAGTTTCGCGCCAATTCCACGGTCGTGCCTGAACTTGGCCAAGTTTTGCGTTCGTTTGCAGGACCTAGCAACGACGTTGAGCTCTCGTCTGTTCTCGACAGACCTATTCTGCAGCCATTTCCTATAAGCCTTGTTCTTAGTGTCAATAGCCAGTCTGCATTGACAATCAAACCAAGGCTTATGGCGGCCGCCGATGGGAACGGTGGAGGTAGGTATGAAGAAATTCATACCCTGTGCGATCACATCGACGACCGATTGGGCACACAGGGATGGGTCTGGAGAAGAGAAGCAAACGTCGTGCCAAGGGTAGGCTCCCAGGAAGGATCGGAAGTCATCCCATTGTGCTGACCGGTAGTGCCAAACTGTTCGCGTACTACATTCACGTGCTTCCGCGAAGTGTACAGTTGGCACAGTTGAGCGTACAAGGCAATGGTCGGAGTTTCCGAGGGGAGCTTCGACCCTCACCTTGTAACCATTTGGCTCGGTAGTCAGCACAAGGTCCAACAAACTAGGTCGATGGGCAGGGTTATCAGGTATCCGAGTGGTTCCGGATACCAACTGCGTCAACCCGTGCGCAATGGCCAAGTTGTAAGCCTCCCTGCCGGCATGGTCAGTGATGGGGGAGCCCAACCAGTCTTGGTGTTTAGCATTGAAGTCACCCAGCATCACTAACTCCGCCGTAGGGAACTCGCAAAGCAGTTTGTCTGCCGTACTGCTGAGATGCTCATAAAATGCCTCTGTTCTTGACGCACTGAGGTTAGGGGATCTGTATGCACCCGCGTAAATCCTCACCACGTGGGGAAGATTCACGCGGATCCATAACACAGGAAAAACAGGGTCTTCAAATCGGGTGAGCCGGGTATAGGAGACACCAGATCCAACGTACAAGCAGACACCACCCTTCGCCATTTAGGTAAGAATTGCAAATTAGTAGTCAGTCGCTCACCGTAAGAGCATTTCATTTTGATTTACGGGAGTTCCGCCCACGCCCTGTGACATTTTCAATTATATCACGTGAGATTTCAACCTCTGAATATATTACCTAGGTATAAGTATCATATTCAGAGGTATCCCTACCTGCTGGCTTTGGCCTTTCGAAATGTAGGTACATAACTAACACTTTGGCACAATTAATTGCGAATCGGATTGTCCTCCCTCGCTGATAGTCCGTCTTGTCCGTCCGTCGTCGATTATCGTGATCCTATCACGGATAAAGAAGAAGAATTACAGAATTCCGCGAGATAATGTTAAGATTAGCGGAATCATAGAGTATAATCGTGCTGCGCGCACGGGCCTTAGTGAATAATTTTTCTTAATATAAAAATAAACTTTACCTGGAGATCTCTGTTGAATGCCATCTGTGGCGGGCAAGAAGCCACCACCCTCTCGCCCCGTATGCAGTTGTAGAACTTGTTGCAGTCATCGTGCGGCACCAACCAGTGAATTTTGTGGTCGAGCGGGCAGCCGCTAGGGCCGAACTCGATCTCCACCTCTTCGGGAGCCGCTTCCTCCGGCTGTTCCGGGGCGGCACCGGGCGGGTTCCTGTTGGAGCAGTCCACGAACTCCGGCCATTCGCAGGCCCAGGTGTCCACGCTGAACTGGAGATCGCTAGGGCACGTCTGGGTGATGGGTACTCCAGCTACGCACTGGTAGAATTGGTTGCAGTTCTCGTGGGCGATCAGCTCCTCGTCGTCCCGCTGTGAGCACTGAGCGTTTATTTCCGGAGCGGGTTCCTCAGGGGCTGGTTCCTCAGGTTCAGGCACTTCAGGGGAAGACTCCTCAGGTGCGGGAACGTCGGGGACGCTGCCAGGGGGACTCCTGTCACTGCAATCTACGTGGTCTGGCCAGTCGCACTGCAAGGTCTTGCTGTTGAACATGAGACCGGGCGGGCAGTATAGGGCGACGGGCACGGCGTAGCTGCACTTGTAGAATTGGTTGCATTTCTCGTGGGCTAACACCTTACCGTTGTCCCACTCTGAGCACTCGGGGGCGTCTATTTCCGGAACGGGTTGCTCAGGTTCAGGCACTTCAGGGGAAGATTCCTCAGGTGCGGGAACGTCGGGGACGCTGCCAGGGGGACTCCTGTCACTGCAATCTACGTTGTCTGGCCAGTCGCACTGCAAGGTCTTGCTGTTGAACATGAGACCGGGCGGGCAGTATAGGGCGACGGGCACGGCGTAGCTGCACTTGTAGAATTGGTTGCATTTCTCGTGGGCTAACACCTTACCGTTGTCCCACTCTGAGCACTCGGGGGCGTCTATTTCCGGAACGGGTTGCTCAGGTTCAGGCACTTCAGGGGAAGATTCCTCAGGTGCGGGAACGTCGGGGACGCTGCCAGGGGGACTCCTGTCACTGCAATCTACGTTGTCTGGCCAGTCGCACTGCAAGGTCTTGCAGTTGAACATGAGACCGGGCGGGCAGTATAGGGCGACGGGCACGGCGTAGCTGCACTTGTAGAATTGGTTGCATTTCTCGTGGGCTAACACCTTCCCGTTGTCCCACTCTGAGCACTCGGGGGCGTCTATTTCCGGAACGGGTTGCTCAGGTTCAGTCACTTCAGGGGAAGATTCCTCAGGTGCGGGAACGTCGGGGACGCTGCCAGGGGGACTCCTGTCACTGCAATCTACGTTGTCTGGCCAGTCGCACTGCCAGGTCTTGCTATTGAACAAGAGACCGGACTGGCATTCATACACGATAGGCTCGCCGTAGGTGCACTTGTAGAACCTATCACAGTTCTGGTGCGCCAACAGCATCTCCACGGTCCAGTCTTCGGGGCAGGGCTGTCCGGCGAGCGCGGACGCCGCGAGCAGGGTGAGGGTGACGATCAACAGTGACGCTCCTGAGGGATGAAATGTACATACCTATGAGTTTTTCTACTAAGTTATGTTGATATCAGCCTACCTAATTCGCAGTTAGGTAGGTGGAGGCCGCGCAGCGAAACTCCGCGACCGGGCGGCGCGGCGGAAACGATGCGAGTTGATTATAGCACGCAGCCTTTTCCCAGCGGCAAAGTTGTGCGTAGCCGGTAGCGTAGCACGTTCAATTCACCATACGTACATAAACTGTACCCTTATCACGAGATTTAACCTACACCGCGTACTAAGCTATACCAGGCCTCACGCACTCTATGTACTTGCGCGCGCTAACTACCTACCGCCCGACGGGCCGCCGGCGGTCTATTTCAGTGGTAATTCGTCAGCCGCGCGAAGTATACATGACGCTCGCCCACGCAACTGCGCGCTGCAAAGCAATAACCACTTTACACTCGATCGTTAAGGTTCATTTTCGCACGCAGCGATTGGCGACGTGAAGGAGTAGGCTATTAAAGTCCGAAGGTAGGAACATTTTCTATGGAGTGATTTATCTGTTACGAAGTAACTATTAAGTAATCTGTGGCTATACGCCGTGCTCTCCGCATCATTTTGTATGGAGAAACGGAGCAGCGCCTCTAGTGATAGATTTGCGAACTTCGTTTCTCCATACAAAATGATGCGGAGAACCCGGCGCGGGGGGGTAGCGTAGTACGCGGTGTAGGTTAAATCTCGTGATAAGGGTACTGGGTCACCATTTCATAACATTACGCCATGTGGTACCTAGCTATCCACTTAATGGTCTAGTCTAGATGAAAGACGACAAATGAGGTGAAGCACGACCCCCACTCTACATTACTGGCACTACTCGACCCCCACACCACCACAATACCTACGCGTATACCCTAAGTAGGTAGGTAGCCGTACAAACAAGTGGAGAAAAAGTAATTTTAGTTCTTAGGTGTAGACATCTAATATGTATTTTTTTAATATCGTCCTAGTACATACATACACCCACTAGCTGTATCCAGACAATCGGGGTGAGCAGAGTAGTCGGTGTTGTGCGACTCTGGTAAATTACAGCACAACACCGACCACCACTTTTAACATAATACTTTGGACAAGAGGGTCCATTTTGACTGAAATAAAGCGATAATTAAATAACAAATTAATTTATTAGTTCTTACTTGGGTCAGAATATTTTTTATTTAATCCGGCTTGGATGGCTGAGTTAAGAGCCAGAGTGCTTCACGCAGCCAATAAGTATGGCTGAGCGAGCGCATGCTTCGTCAGCCAGAAGATCTGAGAAGGTGCCATGCCGGAGACTTGCTTTGGATTGCTAGTTAGATATACTACTGTTAGGACTAGAGGAGAATACAGCCTAGGCTGCTATGAAGCCATCTATCGGCCTGTACGTAGGTATCAACCCAGTCCACTAGAATTTGAGTAAGAGGCCAGCGCAACGACTCACCTTCCATGCTGGATGTATTGCGGCAAGAGATCACTTCTAAAAGAAGCGAATTAGCAAATGTGCTGTTTTATACTCTTTTATAGTAGAAGATAATGATATTAAACGATAAATACAAATCAAGATCGATCGATTAAATTGGATTGCCGGAATTCTTCTAATCAAATCGATGAGCCGCCGATAAGCGCGAAGTGAGCATCTAGTAACCCGATTAACTTTGATTTGTACCTGCGTGTCGATACTCGCAGTGCAAATGCAGTGCAACAAACAATAGGCATCAGTCAGGCACCTACTTATCTACCCGTATTCCAAGGGTTCAACTGCGCTTCCCAGCTGCCCGTGCGCGTCGCGGAGTCGCGGACCGTTGCGTCCTGCGCCTGCGTCGGACCATTACTTACACCGTGCGGCGACTTTCGCCCAGCTTTTTAGTTTCTGCAGCGCACGTGTGTATCCATCATGCAATCTAAAAATAAACCGAAGTGTGGGCGTGAATGGGCACCTGTCAGGCCGGCATGGCATTCGCAGCCCCTTCATACGACCGAATGTCCATGGGCGTCGTTTACCACCTTATGGGTGGCTCGGCGCCCCATGTCGCGCCTACATCACCTACGTACGACACCTGTGATGCCAGCAAAGTGTCCGAGTTGACAATGTCTGCTCTGTCTGACTGGTATGAAGAATTGCATGGGTGTGGTGTGCACATTGACAATAAGTCTTATTGTCCATGGGTGTGCACATTAGTGCAGGCGTGCGTGCGTGCATGCCACACAAAAAACTGTTTAAAAAACATTGCACCGACTTCAAAAAACAACTAGAACTGAAAAGTGTTAAATAATATTTTGATTCATATTCGGACCCTTGAGTTGAAGGCGGTTTTTTTATGTAATCCAGTATGGGTGCGTGGCTGAGTGGGAGGGGCCAAAGCGCATGCTCTGACCAGCCAATATCACCTCCGAGAAGGTAGGTGCTGTGATGGTTCAGTAATTATTTTATAAATAATTTCTGACTTCACGGTCATCGTGTGCATATCAGGTACTTAGAAGGGTAGAGCCAGGGGGTGGGAAGCTGTCGGGGCGGGGGGGCGTTGTCAACGGAGGCGTGAGGACGCGACGCGGCGGTTAGTCAGGCTAGGCGAGAGATGAGGTAGGGAGCGCGCGCGCCCCCGCGATCGTTTGTTAATTTATAACGAGTAATTTTTAAGCCAAGACAATGGCTTTATCGGTGGAATAAGGCGAGACAGATAGACCGGTGACTAGAACAGTGAAAGTGCAGTGTTTGTGATAATCAGGCGCGCCTGTTGAACTAAACTATAACTGCGTATACAGTGAGCGAAGCAGCCGAACGGACAATAGAAGAATGTGGCGCGAAAGGCGCTAGGCAGGGCCGGACAAGACGGATGAGTACCGCATGGACAATTACCGAATAAATTTCTAATTTATAACACTTTTATCTATTATAACTTGATTCTCTCCATTATAGGTGGTTTATATGTAATCGTATTTGTTCGGAATTAGTTGTAAGGGTAATTAAATGTTTGTAGGAGTGGAAGGTTCCCTCGGCTTTAAACGACTAGGTATATTTGGAAGTTTCCCACAGGCCGTGTTTCTACGTGGATACGTACATAGTGTGTAAGGAGGAGCCTGCGTGCTTATTATTACGAACGAGACACAAGCAACAGCACCGGAAGGAATCAGTTGGTGACCAACAGATTCTCTCTCACGGAGGCGACGGAATACGATAATTTATATACACAGGAGCGGCTTGGAGACCTACAGTTTAGCCGTTTCGGATGCTGCGCGACACGTAATTCTGTATATGACAATGACGTTTGGACTTGTAGTTTAGAAACTGGGTTGTGGGTAAATATTAGCCTTAGGTTGGCGATTCCGAGGGTTTTATGTCTGCCGAGACGCTGCTTCGGCCTGTCATTTCATCTCAGAACTGATGATAGACTGAAGCCCGGATTGGGAGTAATTATCATTCTCTGATTCAAGAACTTTAGACTAGCATAGGTGAGTTAGTGTCAATGTAGCCAGAACAGGACTATATTACATGCGAACGATCTGGTGTTGTCGTTTGGAGTGTCCATCTAAGCACTGCGCTTTGGGCGGGAATGCTGGACGTCGTAAGTTTTATTACTTTGTTCAATGTTGCAATGACAGGTGGGATTATCTAGGTCTCGGGGAGGGGACGAGACGGACATAAAGACGTTAGGATTTAACCGTTAGTTATTACTTTAGCTTCACGTGAAGACTGGTAGGTAGGCGTCTTTCCTTATGTGACAGTAACTTGTCTCCGAACTATGAAACGTCATCACTCATGTAATAAATATCCTCAAGTACAATTAATCATATCTCTATAAAATAAAATAATTTCTATCGGTGACAGGTTATTACGTTACATAATAATCTGCAGTGCCTCTTCGTGGCGAGGGACATCAGCCGGTGGCACTTTATTCGCATAATCGGGATCAAGGTGATTTACTGTTCGGTTGCATCTAATTATATGGTAATATAGCAACGAGGGATATCCCGGTATAACGAACACGGTGCCATGGGACTAAACTGTCGTAGGGACTCGTCTCTTAATGTCTTCACACCACTATAACGATCACAGCCAAAATTAACATTTTCTCATTTTTATTTTAATCGAAAGGGCGTCTTCCCTTTCCCGCGTTGAAAGCGAGGGTCCGGGGGTGCTACTATCGCAGTGGTGTCCGTTCCCAGTATTTAGCTAGACATGGGTCAATCTAATCAAAACAAATAAAATTAAATTAGTTTGATGCAGGCTAAAAAAGAATTTGGTTTACTATTCACAACAATAAAGGGTTCTTAAAAAAGACATTCCAAACGAGTCCCAACGGCAGAGTGGTTTAGTATTATATTTTAGAAATTACCATATAAGAGATAATTTATTAGTAATAAGTACTATAAAATTAAATTAACGGTGGAAGTCAGAGTGCGCCCCTGCCCTGACTAGTTAGGCAGGACGGACGGGCGGTGCATGGTCGGCCGCCACATGTGCAGAATCTCGGGCGGCGACGGGGCTAGCTAGACCCACCCATCGTAGGTACCTCTGCGCTCGGCCGAGGGTCGAATTTTTTGTAATGTTACGTCTGGGGGAGGTATGGACGTGCAGTTTAGAGTATTATTATTATTAGTTACTATCTTGTTGAATTATTGTAAAATAATTATTTTAAGATTGTACTAGTAGATTCATATTACAGATAATAATATGTCATTAGAGTTATTAATTAACCGGTTTGAATTAGTAATTAGTAATTAATTAAAATAGTTGGTCGACAGTACGCCAATTTTTTCATTTGCTTTAGACATAGATAAGTAGTGAATTAATAATATAGGTTTTGTGAGGAAGGAGGTCGAAAAATATAATCGGCATTAGGCAACATAGATAATAATATTACGATTGTTTAGTAGCGTTGTTTTATATATGATTAGGTATTAATTAACGTAATTGAGTCGACCGTCCGACTGACAGTAAGCCTATATTATACTTAAATACTTAGGCATAGTTTCATATAGGTATTATATTTAGGTAGGTATAGTTAAGTAGATAAGTATTAATAAGAAAACATAGAGGCTTAATTCGAAAGTAAAATACGGTTGAAAAACACAGTTTAACATAATTTTTAAATAGTTACTTATAAGGAGGGTTTTTTTTTTACAGGTTATACTACGTAGGTAATTCGCGAACATTACGTTTTCCAGGCGGCTTATTTTACTTAGCACATAGTTGTGTATAAAGTTATGTGTATTCAATAGTCTTAAGCGGATATTTCTTCAGCTCTGACATGGCACCCAGTACCCAGCTGGGAGGGATGGGACCCTACAGTTACGGTTGGGGGCTGCATTGTTTAGTCGACGCTCGGCAAATGTTTATTGCGGCGGGCTCTATTAGACAATAGCAATACAATGTAGGAACGAGATCGATGTCTCAGAAAGGGCCGCGGAAAAAAAAGGGCCTATCTATGATGTTTGATGTCGAACTCTGGCGGCGGGAAGAGTTCCTTGCGGTGGGTGAACGGTCGGCCTGAGACTTCGCTGCAAGCAGGGAAGTACGCTAGGGAAGTTATATTTAGATTTCACTTCTGAGTGCAATACGCTTGGGAAGCTTTGCATCAGTCTTGAAAATCTCGGGGAGGACTGTGATGGTTCAGTAATTATTTTATAAATAATTTCTGACTTCACGGTCATCGTGTGCATATCAGGTACTTAGAAGGGTAGAGCCAGGGGGTGGGAAGCTGTCGGGGCGGGGGGGCGTTGTCAACGGAGGCGTGAGGACGCGACGCGGCGGTTAGTCAGGCTAGGCGAGAGATGAGGTAGGGAGCGCGCGCGCCCCCGCGATCGTTTGTTAATTTATAACGAGTAATTTTTAAGCCAAGACAATGGCTTTATCGGTGGAATAAGGCGAGACAGATAGACCGGTGACTAGAACAGTGAAAGTGCAGTGTTTGTGATAATCAGGCGCGCCTGTTGAACTAAACTATAACTGCGTATACAGTGAGCGAAGCAGCCGAACGGACAATAGAAGAATGTGGCGCGAAAGGCGCTAGGCAGGGCCGGACAAGACGGATGAGTACCGCATGGACAATTACCGAATAAATTTCTAATTTATAACACTTTTATCTATTATAACTTGATTCTCTCCATTATAGGTGGTTTATATGTAATCGTATTTGTTCGGAATTAGTTGTAAGGGTAATTAAATGTTTGTAGGAGTGGAAGGTTCCCTCGGCTTTAAACGACTAGGTATATTTGGAAGTTTCCCACAGGCCGTGTTTCTACGTGGATACGTACATAGTGTGTAAGGAGGAGCCTGCGTGCTTATTATTACGAACGAGACACAAGCAACAGCACCGGAAGGAATCAGTTGGTGACCAACAGATTCTCTCTCACGGAGGCGACGGAATACGATAATTTATATACACAGGAGCGGCTTGGAGACCTACAGTTTAGCCGTTTCGGATGCTGCGCGACACGTAATTCTGTATATGACAATGACGTTTGGACTTGTAGTTTAGAAACTGGGTTGTGGGTAAATATTAGCCTTAGGTTGGCGATTCCGAGGGTTTTATGTCTGCCGAGACGCTGCTTCGGCCTGTCATTTCATCTCAGAACTGATGATAGACTGAAGCCCGGATTGGGAGTAATTATCATTCTCTGATTCAAGAACTTTAGACTAGCATAGGTGAGTTAGTGTCAATGTAGCCAGAACAGGACTATATTACATGCGAACGATCTGGTGTTGTCGTTTGGAGTGTCCATCTAAGCACTGCGCTTTGGGCGGGAATGCTGGACGTCGTAAGTTTTATTACTTTGTTCAATGTTGCAATGACAGGTGGGATTATCTAGGTCTCGGGGAGGGGACGAGACGGACATAAAGACGTTAGGATTTAACCGTTAGTTATTACTTTAGCTTCACGTGAAGACTGGTAGGTAGGCGTCTTTCCTTATGTGACAGTAACTTGTCTCCGAACTATGAAACGTCATCACTCATGTAATAAATATCCTCAAGTACAATTAATCATATCTCTATAAAATAAAATAATTTCTATCGGTGACAGGTTATTACGTTACATAATAATCTGCAGTGCCTCTTCGTGGCGAGGGACATCAGCCGGTGGCACTTTATTCGCATAATCGGGATCAAGGTGATTTACTGTTCGGTTGCATCTAATTATATGGTAATATAGCAACGAGGGATATCCCGGTATAACGAACACGGTGCCATGGGACTAAACTGTCGTAGGGACTCGTCTCTTAATGTCTTCACACCACTATAACGATCACAGCCAAAATTAACATTTTCTCATTTTTATTTTAATCGAAAGGGCGTCTTCCCTTTCCCGCGTTGAAAGCGAGGGTCCGGGGGTGCTACTATCGCAGTGCCATACCGGAGACTTCCCTGAATTGCTGGCTATACTGGACTAGAGGAGAACACAACCGAGGCTGCTATGCGGCCATCTTACATCCAGTACGGTGGTACCAACCCAATCGGCTACAATTTGAGCCTACCACCTAGTAAGGGGCAAGGGAAGGAACCTACAGTTTTTCACCGGTTCCGAACGGCTGCACGTAAATTTTTTCGTCAGAAAAAACCCATTGGTACACGCCGACCGGATTCGAAATAAATAAATAAATATCAATTTTCAGGTGTGCTTTTGAGTCCGAATATGAATAAAAATATTATTTAACACTTTTCAGTTCTAGTTGTTTTTTGAAGTCGATGCAATGTGTTTTTAAAACAGTTTTTATTTCATTCTTTTTAGTAATATTACATAAAAAAGAATAATCGAAATCGAATAATCGAAGTCGGTTGAAGTGGTACAGAATTATTCGCCATGTGTTAAATACATCGGCATTCGGCACCTCAATACTACACTGCAACAACTCCGAAATGGACAAATGTCTGGAAATTGCTTTGGAAACAGAGGGACATACATATTTTGTCACATTATGTGTGAGGGTTCTTTGGAACTAAGTGCTTTATTGAACTTGTCAGCCTCGATAGCTCAGTGGTGCAGACAGTCAACTGTCGCTATTGCAACGCTGGGTGCGGTCAGTACTTGGATGGGTGACCGCTGACCGTTGGAGGCTGACCGAGGTTCGGATTCCTCGTAAAACTGTAGGTCCCTTCCCTCCTAATCTTACTTGGTGGTAGGGTTTAACCCGCCCGGGTTGGTACCACCGCACTAAATGAAACGTCGGTCGAAACGGCTATGTAAATAGTTTGTGTTTTCCGACCAGTTTAGTGTAGCCGGCACGATCAAAGGGAGAAGCACTGACATGGCACCTAGTTCACCCGGTGTTATGGGCTGACATCACGGACGTTGTAGGTGATGTAGCCAACCGTGTCAGTTTCCATAAAAAAAAAAAACAAAAAAAATGCTTTCGAAGACAAATCCAACGAGCCCAAACACGATGGGCTTATCATGTTTAGTTTAGGAGTTCCTTCCTATTGCTTCCTTCCGGCTCTATCATCAGGACCCTGGAAATCATATATGACTAAAGTACTTGCGAAGACAAATCCAAGGAGCCCCAACACGGTGGATTTATCATGTGTGGTTTAGGAGTTCCTATGGCTTCATTCCGTCTCCATCATCAGGACCCTGGACATCATATATGACAAGAGTACTTGCGAAGACAAATCCAACGAGCCCAAACACGATGGGCTTGACATGTGTAGTTTAGGAGTTCCTATGGCTTCCTTCCGGCTCCATCATCAGAACCCAACTAACAAACTAACAAAGTCACCCGAGGATCTGCTGAGGCGTCATGTAGCCCTAGCCGATACGCGTCTTTTGAGCCTTCAACCACTCGCGTAGCCCCAAAACTCGCGACACCAGGACGATTTCACACTCTTAGCGAAAATGGGGGGCTATACTGAAGCGATCGAAAAAACATTTTCAATGATGATAATAATATAATGTTCTTGATAATAATGTTGCCAAAATTGCTTAGTATGGCTGTGAGAATCGATGGCTGTGAGCTCATCTGAAACACGTAAGTAGTTAGAGTGTTTTCATTTTATGAAGGCACGAGGGGTGCGAGGTAGGAAGTGGTGCGAAAGGCGTCCGCGCGGAGCTCAGTAGAGAACGAACTCGGTGCCAGGTCGGTACACACGTTCTACACGTCTCGCCGCGTCGCTCCGTCGAACCGAGTCGTTCCCCACTGAGCTCCGCGCGGTCTCACACCACTTCCTACCTCATACCCCTCGTGCCTTCGTGAACACTCTAAAAAAACTATTTAAAATAAAAATATAAAAACCGCCTTCAAAAATATATGAAATAAAAACCTAAAAAAAAAAACGAACCCTAGAGTTGAAGGCGGTGCTAAAAAGGCTACACAAATCACAAAGGATATTATCATCCGCTCATGTTTTCTTTCATGCATCATTTTTGCTTGCTTTAGCACCGCCTTCAACTCTAGGGTTCGTTTTTTTTTTTAGGTTTTTATTTCATATATTTTTGAAGGCGGTTTTTATATTTTTATTTTAAATAGTTTTTTAGTTTTACTTTTTTTAGGAAGTCGGTTTTATGTTTTTTAAAACTTTTTTTTTATTTCACAGTTTTTTTTAGTAATTTTTTGCTATTAATGTACTCGGCGGAATCGCTCGGCCTTCGGCCTCGCGATTCCGCCTCGCTTTCCAATCCGATCTTGACCCAATTAAAATAGGACCACGTCAGCTTCGATAGCTCAGTGGTGCAGACAGTCAACTGTCGCTATTGAATTTTAAGCAACGCTGGGTGCGGTCAGTACTTAGATGGGTGACCGCTGACCGTTGGAGGCTGACCAAGGTTCGGATTCCTCGTAAAACTGTAAGTCCCTTCCCTCGTAATCTTACTTGGTGGTAGGGTTTAACCTTCCCGGGTTGGTACCACCGCACTGAATTAAACGTCGGTCGAAACGGCTATGTAAATAGTTTGTGTTTTCCGACCAGTTCAGTGTAGTCAGCACGATCAAAGGGGGAAGCACTGACATGGCACTGGTGTTATGGGCTGACATCACGGACGTTGTAGGTGATGTTGCAGAACTTAGTACAATGGACAGACATAAACGTGTTACGGAAGCCTACTTTTATTATAAAATAACCGTCGGAGGACCTTGGTTGAAAATTGTAAAATTTAGTAGAACGGATAGACATGCATATGTTACGGAACCCTACATTCATTTTGCAGAACTTAGTAGAATGGACAGACATAAACGTGTTACGGAACCCTACTTAACAGTTGCACTCCGGGAGTGCCGGCAGATCCCGTGCCACTCTAACTTAACCCTTAACGCAATGACTTAAGGTTTCATTTTAAAAATGACGCTGACGCGATGTCGCGAGTTATACATTTTTACCCACCTAAAAAAGTGCCAAGAGCCGCTAAAGAAGTTTTCACTTCAAAAACCTCAGGGTTATCCCCTTTCAAATAAAAAAAAAAAGAATTTTCAAAATCGGCCCACAATTGACGGAGTAATCGCGTAACAAACATCCAAAAAAAAAGAAAACATACCGTCGAATTGAGAATCTTTTAGGTCTAAAGTAAATTTCTCGTGAAGACAAATGCAACGAGCCCAAACACGATGGGTTTATCATGTGTAGTTTAGGAGTTCCTATGGCCACCTTCTGTCTCCATCATCAAACCAGCTCGATGGTACTCGGTACAGTAGGTACTGGCCAGGTACCATAATAAATTAAGCGCCGGTCGGAAAAGATAAAAAATTTCAAATTTAGAATATTCATGAAACAAGGGTCCGAATATGTATCACTAGTATATCGATTCATGTATTTCAACAGGACAGAGAAAATTTCAAAATATTAGGTATTTAATACTTTTTAGTTTTTTTTTTTTTTGTTTTTTGGAAATCGGTTTAATATTTTTTAAAACAGTTTTTATTTCATTCTTTTTAGTAATATTACATAAAAAAGAATAATCGAAATCGAATAATCGAAATCGAATAATCGAAATCGATTGAAGTGGTACAGAATTATTCGCCATATGTGTCAGACTGCAAATTGCTGAATAAGTCCACATCACAAATGTTTTGCTGAAGGTAACCATACACCATACTAATTTATCAAACTGAAAAAATTGCCGAAAACGACCACATCACAAGTTTTGCTGAAGGTAACCACACACCATAGTATTATGCTGATTTTTCGAAAACCACTGAACCAATTTCGATAAAATTGAAATGGGACCACCTCGGAAGTATGACCTAACTAACAAAAAAAGAATTTTCTAAATCGGCCCTCAATTGACGGAGAAATCGTGTTACAAACATACAAAAAAATAAAAATAAAAAAAAAAATAAAAAAAAAAAAAAACATACAGACGAATTGAGAACCTCCTCCTTTTTTGGAAGTCGGTTAAAAATGAAAACACTACCGAGAAATATTTAGTGTCAAAGAGTTTCTTTTTGAAAAAAATACATAATGGGGAAAAGGAACGGAAAAAAACCGGCCAAGTGCGAGTCGAACTCGCGCACCGATGGTTCCGTATCGCCATGTCATGGTCAGCGCCACTCACGCCATATATGTATTAGTTAAAATGCTTCATACTCTTTTTTGGTAGATGGCGCGCATGCACTTTTTAGTTTCTTGTATGGGGACCCGTGAATATTTTACTTTTTCGTATTTTTATTATTTGTTGTTATATCGGCCACCATAACACATATTCTGTGAAAATTTCAACGGGCCCCGGGCAGGCAGACGGACAGACAGACAGACAGACGGCGCGGCGTAGGCTTAGTAATAGGGTCCCGTACGACGGATACGGAACCCTAAAAAGCTGCATAAGAAGGTAGTGTGTTTATGTAAGTAGGTATTCTTTATTGAGCACCAATTTATTCAATTGAGGTAATTGTACCTATTGAGGTGAGCTTAATGCCGTGAGGCATTCTTTTCTAACTAATCTTTGGGACGTGGGAGAACGAAGTATGTGCAAGCGAACAAGAACATTTTGTGGCAATGTAAAGAAATGCGATAAAATACAAGCGAATATGATACGTCATTGGCGAATACTACCTACCTACATAAATAGTTTAATATACGTTGTTACTTGTTATACACGGTGTTGCAGTTGCCCCCGTAATATTTTTAACTGACTTAAGGGGGTTATTCTATATGTGGGGAAGGCCAAGCTGGCTTCTAAAAAGCTGGGCGTACTCAATAAGGTGCGACGGTACTTCACGCCGGACCAAAAGCTGCTTCTGTATAAATCGCAGATCAGGTCCTGCTTGGAGTACTGCTCGCACCTGTGGGATGGCTCTGCCAAATACCAGCTTGCGCCTCTGGAATCAATCCAGCGTCGAGCCGTGCGACTAGTGGATGACCCCGAAGTGTCCTGCGATCTTGAACCACTGCAAAACCGTAGGGATGTCGGCTCCCTAAGTGTGTTCTATCACTTATTCCATGAGGAGTGCTCGGAGGAGCTGTTTAATGCGATCCCGGCGTCCCCTTTTCACCTTCGCACCACGCGAACTGGGCAGGGATTGCATCCCTACACGCTGGACTTACCGCGGATGCGTACCAATCGATTCTGCAGATCCTTCCTCTACAGAACCGGTAAACTCTGGAACGCTCTCCCTGCCCATATATTTCCCCCCAGGTACAGTCTCGGGGCCTTCAAGAGGGGCGTGAATGGGCACCTGTCAGGCCGGCATGGCATTCGCAACCCCCGCATACGACCGAATGTTCATGGGCGTCGTTAGACACCTTATGGGTGGCTCGTCGCCATATGTCGCGCTGTCAATAAAAAAAAATAAAAAATAATGTCAAATTAAACAACTTCTGGGCGAAAAAAAAAAATTTAAACAAAAAAAATATTTTTCCCATACAAATTTTAAATACCTAGTTATTTTCAAAATGTACGGAGAAAAAATAATTTTTTTTCTTCAAATAAAAAAGTCGTGGAATTAAAGTTGTTCTATTTCACGTACAGAGTCACCCCCTTTCGGGTTTTACGGTTGGGGTTGCAACACCGTGTATACATATCATCACATCAATCATCAATACTAATCAATACTTACTAATAAATAATAATAAATCTGTAAGGGATGATCATGGAGTAGGTTACTTTGTGGGTACTTCTCATCGCCAAGATTCTCATCGTCACTTTCGTGGAAATTTTTAATTTTTGCTTATTTGAACAATTTTTGTAAAAAACTTATAACGCTTGATAAGACGAATAAATTCTTGAGTAAATCAATTTAATCGTGAGTCTAGTTTGGAAGATATAGTGTTTTGAAGTTGTATATTCCACGAAAGTGACGCGATGATCCACGAAAGTGACTCAGTAACTTTACAGCCATTACTTTCTCAACTTTTACTACCGTTTATGAGACTAAATATTCATGAAATAACAATTTAATGTTATTTTTATAATTAAACAATCAAATACATGATATCAATAACCATAAGAGATAATTACCAGTTCGGTCCTAGGTTCTGTCATCTACGAAATAGGTTTTTAACACGGGAAACCGAAATAATTTCGATTTCTGTGGTTTTTAATATTACTGATGTGTGATATGTATATTAAAACAACACAATATTAGTGAAAAAAATGTAATAAAACATTATTAATAACAAATAGGAACGTTCTCTTGCTTTTGCTTTGACAGCGTTGTGAAGCTCAGGGTTGGCTTTGATTTTTTCCCTTCTCTTTTTTTCTGAATTTTTTCTTTTCTCGCCGTTCTTTGGCAGTTTGTGGCATTTTGAAGTACTGAAAAAATCATAAAAGTGTACTACCAACATCCAAAAAATCACTTTGGGTGTGCTGTAGTATAAGGCCTGCTAATTAGAAAATTGCTGGTAGCTGGGACTGGTAGGTGAGGGTCTATGGAACTATTACCAAAAATAATTGTTTGCCGGAAATGCGTAGTTTCGGAGAAAAAAAAAATTCCCATACAAAATTAATTTTTCATACAAAATAATTTTTTTTTTTAAGGCATCAAATCATTGGTTTTGAATATAAATGTATGTAAAAACAAGGGAAGTGGTATGGGTGAATGGTATGGTGGTTTAAAAAAAAATATAACCAGGGACCGCTTGCTTGCCCGCGCTCCGAACAAAAGTATGCATTGTTTGCCCGGCCGCCGCTCCGCGCGCCGTCACTAACTGCCCGTTAAATAAACAAACAAACGAGTTGTTTGCCCGCCCCTCCGCCGCGCGGCGCGCCGCCGAGACCACTTCAATCGAAAGCGATTAGAGCGATGATTAATGGATACACATACTTGAAGTGTTCTGAGAATTTGTTATTAGTATTCTCAAGAAGGCCGTCGTGTATTTGTTATTGTTACAAATGGAATGATTTATTCGTATTGAGCTGTTGAAACACACGGGGGGAGTGGAGGGGCACTTTTGGCTCTTGTAACATGATATTGAGATTATTACGAAATCGAGATGAGTAACATATGGATGTTTTATGTTTTTTGGGATCGTTATTAGTTGCTTTAACAACAGATAACAACAGATTCATATTACCAGCGTGGATTTAAACGTAAACAACCTCTAAAGTGCGTACAAAATCGAGCACTTAAGTCAAAACACTCAAGTGCTTATTACAAGTGAATATGGTTTGAATTCTATTGACGGCAGGCGGACGGTTTCTAAGAACGAAAGAACGCCTACTATGTAAGGAAGAGACAGAAAATCAAGTGAGATCGATATCTAAATGCGTTTGAGAGGTATAGACATAGTTTCATCATGATGGCTCAAGGGATAAAAATGACCCGAAGTCAATCCATGCACACTTTGAGCTGGGTACAAATCATACCCGAGGGCAAACAACTGTCATTTTTCGCTGGGTACAAATCATACCCGAGGACAAACAACTGACATTTTTGGCTAGGCTAAAATTTAGCCTGAAGTCACTTGAGCGGTTTATAGAAGATGCGTCGCGGCGACGCATCTTCTATAAATTAACCCTAACCTAATGGTGAACCTAATGGGGAACCTAATGGTAATTCCTATTCAAAATAAATGTTTTGGCGCATTAAAAAAAAATATTAAAAATCTAAAATTAATTTAGTATGAAAAATATTTTTTTCAACATTTTTTTTCTCCAAAACTACGCATTTCCGGCAAAAAAATATTTTTGGTAATAGTTCCTTAGACCCTCACCTACCAGCCGCAGTTACCAGCAATTTTCTAATTAGTAGGCCTTAAATACTACAGCGCACCCATCACTTTCGTGGCATAAAATCACCTTCGTGGACAAAACGCCACGAAGGTAATGCCACGAAGGTGACGAAAATATCCCCTTTTTATAAATTCCAGCAAAGTTTAGATGTAATGTTTTAAATCAAATACTACATAAATATCTCTAACATTTTGGGCTTTCGATGCTAGCGTTGATTTCAATTGCTAAAATACAATGCACAAAAATGTTGTCCACGCAAGTGATCCGTACACATATGAATAAATGAAAACTTACTGTTCCGGATCGACTACTCAGGGCAGTGGACTGTAGGTGGTTGGTGATGCTTCGCCCGTCACCGCAGAGCGGTTATAGCGGGCGCGGAGACCGTGATGTTCTTTCTCTTTCTTTCGCGGCGAATTGGGCGACCGTCTCGCTCTCGCACAACCGACGCGTGGCGTGCGGCGCGGAGATATCACTCGCGTGGCTCGCGGGTGGTGCGATGGGTCGACCGTTTTGTCCTCAACCGTCACGCCGCGTGGCGTAGGGAGGTAATCCTCAACCGTAACGCCACGGGGCGTAGGGAGGGTGTCGTAGCGAAGCGTTAGCAGAGAAAAGTCGTACGTGGTTTGAGCGTAACCACGCACTGAGTTGCACCCGGGACGTACGTGGGTGGAGCACTCGCCGAGAGAAGAGAACCGTCCGATCGAGCCGAGGCAGTCGTTCCGTACTGAAGTGGCTCTTCTTGACTGTAGTGCGTTCCTCGGTCGATCGGTGCGTCGAGCTCAGGCTACGAGACGTCTTCTCTTGGTGGCGGTTCGGCGAATACTGAATGAACGGTCCGAAACGTGCTATGTTTGTATACGCGCGGGCGCGCCGAGCCCCGCGGATGTTGCGATCTCATCTCGACAGAGCTCGCAGCCTCCGCTGGACCAATCACAGCGCTCTGCGCCCGCGCCGCACGCCTCGGCCCGGTTCATTTTACTAACTAATTTGGCGAGTGCACACCTCCCGCTCATCCCGAATGAAACCCAGTACGCGACAACATATTTATTTTTCATAAACTTATTTTATCTTACATATCTTAAACTACGCCTATCTATCTTATTCTAACTTATATATCTCAATCCTACTTATCTATCTTATCTAAACTCCTACATATCTTAGCTAGCTTAATCTACAGTTTTGTATATATTTATTATTTAACTTTATTTAACATTATTTAACTTATTTATTATATTTACATTTTATATTTAATTTCACCTAACTAAAACTTAAAAAACCTAATCTAAAACTACGTCGGCCGCTCGCCTGGGCCCTACGCTACTGGCTCGGTGGAACGACGTGCGCGTCGTGTCGTCTGCCCGTCGCTGCCGCTCGGGCTGGCCGTCGTCCTCAACACTTACCAATATTATTTTTTCGCGGAAGGATAGCCGCACGTCTCACCTCTGCGATGCCGGAACACGACTGACGTTCGACCGAATCGAGCTCTGTGATTGGTTACTGCAGTTGTGTTCAACAGCAAGCCTGTAATACTACGCAAATCTAAAGTATCTAAAATCGTGTGACCGACGCATATTGTGTTTTCAATTCAAAATAATGACAAAATCATTTATTTTAGAGTATTGTGTGTAAAGTGTATTTATTTACGATGAGTTTAGTATATTTAACATTCAAATACACTGAAATTTGGTGAAGCAGTAACCAAATGTTTTACTGCAGCGGGAAGTGTGACATGATGAGAATGCGAAAAATGACCCGGTTTTTGACCGTTCGTGTTAATTTTTGGTATGTATTTTTGCTTCTATTACGAAAAGATTTATTTATTTTGTAGCTTAAAAGATGTTTTATCCTCCAAGTCTCAAGTTCTGTTTCAAACTTTTACCGTTTAGGAAATATAACTGTGTGACCATCAAATTTGAGCTTCGATGAGAAGTACCCTTGTACTGCGTTTGTAGACTCTATCTATTGTATAATACGAGTACTAAAACAAAATTTACGATTTTTATAAATCTTTTCTGTATGTATGTATGTATGTTCCTCCATAACTCTTAAACCGATCATCCGAATTCGATGAAACTTAGTACAAGCACATTTGATTATACAGGACACAGGATAGGCTAAATAAAATTCAGTTCCGGTTACGCTAATATATGGCTCTCAACCGAATTGTTCCGCCCGCCGAAATAAGGGTACGGTAGCGGGCTTACTTACTCGGGCCAGAGGCGGCGCAAGGCTTGGGCGGCGTGGGCGCCCGCCCACGGCCTCGCGGCCCGATGGGCCTCGCGCCTCGAAAGTTCATGCAGCTTTGATTCATGAAAAATATTCAGCTAGATCTATGAAAAGAGATCCCGAGTAAACATGTTTAGACTTAATCAGAGGCACACTAAAGCTTACTATAAAGCCTCAAATACAAAATGGGAATGCCCGACAGACGGAAGCAGTGAAGGCTGTATTATTGCAATTTGATTATGTTTACTTTTATCGACGAAAGGTATGCTGACAAAAATGTTTGATTTGATCAGTATACCGGAAATCCATTTCAACAGTGAAAATCCATAAAATCCATGCCACCAGAGAGGTCCTCGCAAAATATATCTTGCCCACATCAAATTTAGGTCTTGCCCCGCCACGGACTCGGGCAAAAGCTAGTACAATATAAATTAATGTATTTCCTTCAGTATAGGATAGGAAGAGTTTCTTAAATTTTTTTTAACTAGTCGCAGGTACACCTCGTGTGGAAGACAGACCGGGCGGGCGGTGGACAGACAGAGCAGAGTTAGATTTGAATTTGGAAACAATTAAACTCGTGTTGAATGAGCCGCAAAAATAATATGTTTACTTCTCGCATAGCGATAACGCTGGGTGGTACCGAGATAAAACATGCGGTGATTCTGATCGATGCAGCGCAGTGACATTCATTCGCGCCACGTATGTAGGTGCGTCATGCATGATTGCTGATAATAAATAATGTTGGAAAGTGCTACCGTGATCCTGATCACTGTATTGTGCCGGAGCGGCAAATGTACAAAGCGACGACAAGCCGGCGCACTATGGATCGAGAAACGGCCTCCATAGTATCAGGAGATTTTTTTCGCAAACTTGATTTTTTTTGAAAAACTGTTTTTGTTATATTTAGGGTTACATAAGATAATACCAAATATATAGTTGTAGTGATATCAGTCAAGTAGATATTTTATTAAAAATACTTGAAGTTTTCAGTTGTATGGGACGGAGAATGTTTAGTCGATTTTTTCAAAAGTCTTTCGAGGTGTCGCAGATCTTTTAATAAATCATGAAGTAGATCACGAGTGTAATAAGACCACATAAAAACTGTAACCCAATTCGACCCGGTATAGAAAATATCTAAGTCCGAATTTATAAATTTTCGTCTATTTTCTTTATACATTATTTATGGTTTAACTTTACAATTAATTACATTTTCTTATGTTTTGTGATTGCCAAGTGTGTAAGTTATACTAATTGGTACATTATGTAACAACTATACCTACCACTGTGGTCGAAAATACCCTCCAATATTTGTAGCGTTTTAAATGTTTATTCGTTATTCATAATTGATTTGAGGACATATTAAATAAACAAATATGTGAAGACGCGTAGCTTGACAGTACGTATGTATGTTAGGTTCAAATATATAAAGTATATATATATATTTTTTATATTTTAAAATTTGCAATGTATGGGACGGAGAACATTATATTTATTTTGCCGGACTACAAATATGTGTCAAACTCTTATTAGCAAGGTTGTGTAGCACAACATAAAAATAAACACACTCAGTAAAAAAAATGTTAGAAAGGTGCAGCCTTCCAAGTATCAACAGGTCAAAGTATAGCATTTTTTACCTTTTTTCTTTAACAGTAAATTTTGGTTACATTATAATTGTACAATTATTAAGCAGGTATGCAAATATGTGAGGCATATAATTCTATATCAGATATGTACACACCATTCCGATTAACAGTGCAAAAAATAGCAATATTTTTATTTAATAAAACTGAAAACATTATAGTACATTATTCGAAACTGTTAAGAACTAACAAAGTCTTAACAGTAACGTGATGTTGAACGTGACGGAAAAGAGGCTGTACAAAAAAAAATCGTGAACAGTTGCACTTTCTCAAGATGTTAAAAAAATTTCTATTCAAAATTATTTACCAAAATTAATTTTATAAAAAAATTGTTTTATATCAAATTTGAGCGGGTATAGAAAATATTTAAGTCCGAATTTGTAGATTTTTGTTTTCTTTCCTTTAAATATAATTTACAGTTTTAGAATAGAACATAAATACAAGGCTTTGCAGCTCATTCATTATGACGACGCATTAGATACTAATTACCATTCGGTAAGACGAAAACATTCCCACATCCCTGTTTGTGAAACCCCACTATATTGGTAAAAACCGGTTTAGTACATCAGGTGGTGTCCTTTGGTCGCGAATTTCAGTTCAACGCGCGTAAGGGACGGATTTCTCCTTTCGAAACGAGTTATCGCTGTTTTCAAATACTTTCCTTCCTGCATTATTACTTGAAAACTAGGTACATTTTCGGTTCGACCTCTAACATTTTACAAAATAAAAGAGTTTAAATCAAATCTGAAACTTTTTGTTTTCTTAAAAAACGAGCAAGGCCTCTCCGACCCAAACATACTATTTGACAAGTTTTCCGTTCATATATCTGATGAAAACCGTGATCAATTCAAGTGTTTTTGTAAAACCTACTTGTCTAATATGTATAAAAAATGGAAAAGTACAAATTATTCGTTCAGTTTCTTCAAATGCAAATTTGAAACATGGTTGACGTCAGACATAAAGTGGCCCGAATATGTTCAAAACATACCTCAAGAACCAAGAAATGAGGAAGCAGAACCATTCGCGCCGCAATCACCAGCGAAACAGCATTCAGAAGCTTCAACATCTCCTAAACCAGAGTTCAGTCCTCGAAAACAATTCCACGAACTTAACTACCAGCCAAAAAGGCGCAGAACCGCACATCTGTGTACGGAAAATGACTTCGACGAGCTCGCATTCGCTGCGGTGAGTAAAGGTATTAATACGGAAAGACATGATGTTGCTGAGGTGCTTAAGTTTCTTCTGGAAAATTCAGATGAGGTTGGTAGAATAAAGGAATACATTCAAGTTAAAAAAAAACACAATACTCGCCGGAGAAAGCCCTCAGCCTCTTCAGTTCCCAGCAACTCTCCAAATCGCAATACTGCGAACTACGGGCAACGGCAATTGAAGCAGGAGTTGAACTGTATCCCTTATACTATCAGCTCCAAAAAAAGGGTCGAGTGTTACCGTCCGAAAGAAAGTGTCAAGGTCACGGAAGTGGAAGCACGTGTTTTTGCAGCATACAATAATGCAGGAAGGAAAGTATTTGAAAACAGCGATAACTCGTGTCGAAAGGAGAGATCCGTCACTTACGCGCGTTGAACAGATAATAAACTGAAATTCGCGACCAAAGGACACTAATTACCGGTTTTTACAAATATAGTGGAGTTTCACAAACAGGGATGTGGGAATGTTTTCGTCTTACCGAATGATAATTAGTATCTAATGCGTTGTCATAATGAATGAGCTGCAAAGCATGCAAAAGTATGTATGTTCTATTCTAAGATTGTAAATTATATTTAAAGGAAAGAAAACAAAAATCTACAAATTCAGACTTACATATTTTCTATACCGGCTCGAATTTTATATAAAACAATTTTTTTATAAAATTAATTTTGGTAAATCTTTTATTTATAAGTTCGGTTTATTAATTTGTTCTGTTTTTATTCAACCTTGTATTTATTTTGGTAAATAATTTTGAATAGAAATTTTTTTAACATCTTGAGAAAGTGCAACTGTTCACGATTTTTTTTTTGTACAGCCTCTTTTCCGTCACGTTCAACATCACGTTACTGTTAAGACTTTGTTAGTTCTTAAGAGTTTCGAATAATGTACTATAATGTTTTCAGTTTTATTAAATAAAAATATTGCTATTTTTTGCACTGTTAATCGGAATGGTGTGTACATATCTGATATAGAATTATATGCCTCACATATTTGCATACCTGCTTAATAATTGTACAATTATAATGTAACCAAAATTTACTGTTAAAGAAAAAAGGTAAAAAATGCTATACTTTGACCTGTTGATACTTGGAAGGCTGCACCTTTCTAACATTTTTTTTACTGAGTGTGTTTATTTTTATGTTGTGCTACACAACCTTGCTAATAAGAGTTTGACACATATTTGTAGTCCGGCAAAATAAATATAATGTTCTCCGTCCCATACATTGCAAATTTTAAAATATAAAAAATATATATATATACTTTATATATTTGAACCTAACATACATACGTACTGTCAAGCTACGCGTCTTCACATATTTGTTTATTTAATATGTCCTCAAATCAATTATGAATAACGAATAAACATTTAAAACGCTACAAATATTGGAGGGTATTTTCGACCACAGTGGTAGGTATAGTTGTTACATAATGTACCAATTAGTATAACTTACACACTTGGCAATCACAAAACATAAGAAAATGTAATTAATTGTAAAGTTAAACCATAAATAATGTATAAAGAAAATAGACGAAAATTTATAAATTCGGACTTAGATATTTTCTATACCGGGTCGAATTGGGTTACAGTTTTTATGTGGTCTTATTACACTCGTGATCTACTTCATGATTTATTAAAAGATCTGCGACACCTCGAAAGACTTTTGAAAAAATCGACTAAACATTCTCCGTCCCATACAACTGAAAACTTCAAGTATTTTTAATAAAATATCTACTTGACTGATATCACTACAACGATATATTTGGTATAATCTTATGTAACCCTAAATATAACAAAAACAGTTTTTCAAAAAAAATCTAGTTTGCGAAAAAAATCTCCTAATACTATGGAGGCCGATTCTCGATCCATAGTGCGGCGTCCGGTAGCGATAAGTGTGCAACGATCAAGCAATCTGTTCATCATATCATCGCAGCAAGTATGCGATATACCTACCTACTTATATCTACTTAGTCGCACAAGAACCTCCTCTTGCGAGAGGCTCACACTGAAGTGAACACCATTTTGTTGTTCTGTCTGTCTGTTTCTGAGAACCCATCTTTACTCAAACAAAGTCGTATTTCTATCGCACCGCTCTGCTATAGGGTGTCGAATTGTTTACCGATTCATTCAACCTGACCTGGGGTCTCCAAACTTCGTATCTACACAGGCTGGCTGTCCGCAGATTTCAGTCGCAGATGTCAAAATATGTGTATGCATATTACCTTCATAGACAACGAACGTTCAGCGGAGACTTTTGGCTAACTATCTGTGAGCTTACAGAGCTGCGTGGGTCGTTCTGAATCGGACACTTTTCTGGGGCCTATAAATTTATTAGCTATGGACATTTAAAACCATTGCCTACCTAATATAATGTATGTATAATCTATCCTTAAATTCAACAGAAACCTATCATCTAAAATTAAATTTAATATTCATAGAAAAGGTGCTGCATTTTCCGACTCAACGACATCCAACTTTTCTTAGGTTTTGGTATAGTGTCCCGGTCAGTACCTGCACCTTTATGACAACAGCAACCCTAGCTTAGCTCATCTCTCATGCATGAGCGCTGCGACTGGATATATTTCAGCCCCAGACAGCTAGCTAGCACAGAGCCTGTGGGCCCGGGTAGGTAGGTAGGCACCATCCGCTCCACTCAACGTAACGCCATTCACGAGGGAAGAGATAACATCCAAATTCATATCATGCTTTCATTTCAATATGAATTTTTACCCGACTAAAGGAAGCCAAATTGAAGGTTTATTATTCTGGTAGGCACCTACTCTATGTAGGCATTACTGGTGTATGATTGCATATATATACAAGTAAAAAAACCTACATTAAATAACATAAAATATAAACCTATTATGTTAAACTAACAAACAACTTAAACTATTACAACAATATGGTAACATTGCAATTTTTAACCGCCGACCAAAAAAGATGGGTATTATAAGTTATATTATAAATTATAAGTTTAACGTGTGTGTGTATGGGTGTGTCTGATTTAGATGCGTTTTATAAGGTTCCGTACCTCAAAGGAGAAAAAAAAAACGGAACCCTTATAGGATCACTTTGTTGTCCGCACAGAAATTAATATCAAATAAGGTCTACGTTTCCTCGCAGGTGTAAAAAAATCAAAACCTATAGAGTACTTCCCTTTAACCTAGAATCATGAAATTTTGTAAGAAGCAAGGTCTCACAGCACAAGTATAGGAAAAATCGAAAATTGAAAATTTATAGTTATGTGACATTAAAAAAAATGTTTGTTTGTTTTGTATGTCAAGGTCCCTTTTTCTCAGGAACGGATCAAGATAACAAATTAAAATTAATACGAAATACTAAGATCTACGATCTCTTTAAGGTGTGTGTGATACGGCCATGGCCATCTATGTCAGATTTCGCGGCGGGCGGTTCGTGATTTTCCAAAACAATTGTTTTTGTACATACATAATACAAAAAAAAATCTTGCCGATAATTGTAAAAATGCCTTTTCCATTGAAAATCCAATGACATTTTCTTCAAAATTATATAATATACTCGGTGGAAATATGAAAGGAATGTACCTACTGAAAATTGTTAGGAAAATAAAAAATGTCATCCAGGTAAAATTTTAGAAGGAGATTTTTTGAAGAATTATTCCAAGTTTTCACGTTTGATTTGTATAAATAGCTTTCTATATTTAGTAAATACCAATAGTCTCTAGGGAGTAGCCACATCCTCGGGGTAGCATTTCTCGTGAGGTCAGTTCGAGATTTGCTGTGGCCCAAGCTCAGGGGGCCGTGGGCCCCCTGAGCTTGCGGTGCACAGCACCGCCTAGCCCTCCGATAGCACGTCACTGGCTACCGAGCTGGCTACTTATGTCATACGTATAGACTATTATTAGGTAATTTATAATAGGTAAGAGATAGGTATTTGTATTGGTAATAAATATCACAGGTAATATTTTACCGTTGGCAATTTTTTGTTTTTTCAAATAGGTAATCAATGCCATCTTCAAACAATTTATCATTTCGCAGCATTTCTACGAAATAGTCCCTCTATCATGTTTATCAATCTAAATGAATTATACCTAATTATAATAAATATTGTGCACTTGGGAACAGGAAGCTCTCGATGTTTGTGACTAATTAATTACCTACCTACCTATAATATAGATAGCCTAATCAACAATGCAGGCCGTTGGTCAAACCAATGTTTAGATATATTGTTCCGTACAGTTGCATGTGTTTGTGTGTAGCCGTTCGGAAGTACCAGGAATCTTTTGTGTTGGACCTTATGCCCGCTGCATAAGGTCTATTATCGCGTTGCCGCCGCAGTGCTCGATACTCGTGGCTCGCTGTGCGTGTGTCAATGGGTTAGTTTTCCAAAACTACCCGCGACTTGGCGAGCCGAGCGCCAACAGCCGCGGCGACAGTCGTTTTCTGTCGCTCTTTCGGACGAGGCACGCGTTCCTTGTGCTCGTCGTGTGTGTGCCGTGGTGGCAGTCCTCGCGGCGTTTGCGCCTAATACGCTCGGTGGTTGTGTGCGCGCGATCGGTGGCTCAGTGCTGTGCAGAAGAGAGAACTCTGGCTGGACGCTGCGCTGGTAGATCGTTGTGGGTCTGTGGCGGTGATTGCCTGCTGGGCACGGACGGAGGTAAGTCCATAGGTTCGAGTATCTGCGGCGAGAAATTTCTTACAGTCCATTTCTAGGGTACATATATTATAAGTAGATAAGTAGCTACAATGTTTGTCCGTCCGTACTTCCGTCCATCTGTCAGAGCCCTTAGCTCCTACAATAAACAGGGTACCTATTATAAGTAGTAAGGTTGATAATACATACAATGTATTAATTTTTTCCAAAGCCTTGTGCAAACATGGATGTCTACTAAGCAACGTATCGTGTCAACTCGCAAACTAAGTGTTTACAAGGGAACTTGAAATTGTAGTTTATTTCGGAGCGCTCCATTCCACCCATGAACGTGTAAAGGGGGTAGGAAACAAAAGGAAATCCACTTAGTTAGGCACGTGACTTAATAATATAATATACAGGGTGGCCCAGTTATAGTAGTCCAAAATTTTTTTTTAGATGGAGGACATCATGTTTACTCATTTAAAAACAACATTAGATCCGCGAAAATGAATAGTTTAGAAGTTATGATTTTTTAAAACTTTTTTTGAAATTTCTCTATTTTAGTCACATTAACCGCTCTAGTTGGATATCTATTCCACAAAATCGAATGAAAATTGGTATGGAAGTAGAGGAGACATGTAGCTAGTACGTAATGAATAGTTTTAAGGTTTACTCCTAGACTGTACTGTTGCTATAGCCCTTTCAGTGATTTTTTGTTCAGATTACATTAAAACTTATGAATTTTTGAAAAATCACTGTGAAAAAAAAAGTACTACCGGAGATTTGCCCATGCCCTTAAAAACTACCTATACATGGGTGATTCTACGTTAAGACTTCCTAGCGACGGCCACAACAAAAAACCCAACATTTTTCGAAAAATTTACACCAGGAACATAATATTTCTTTAAAATACAGCGTCTACTATTATGGCAGTAAATTTCATCATTTCAATTTGCTTAGTTTGACTACAATCGCAAATTAACCTCGAAAAATATCTCTCCCCTGGTCTGTCCCTCAACAGTATTTTCAGTAAATCAGTAACTTTTAAGTACTTCTCAAATGATAAAATAGGTTAATATTATTAATTTTATAAACTAGAATAGCTGATTAATGTTGTATATTAGTAAAACTACAAAAACATTACCTTTTTCATTAAAAAAATTCAAGACTAAACTTGTCCCCTGCATTTTGTGTCTCCTCCCCTGACATTTTTAATACCTTCAACATTGGGTAAAATAATTTCGTAGTTGCGAACCCAAAGCTGTCAACACTCAGTGTTTCACGTGAAGTTAGCAGCATACATCACGAAAGCCATCCGCACGTTTTCATTGGCGGCCATTCTGGACACGCCTGTCGTGTTATGAGGATGTGAACAGTGAACACGGTCTCTCCACTGGAGAGCATTAAATTGTAATTATTTATGTAAATAGATGATTTTATACGTTAATTAACTGTAATGTATGCACAGATTATCATGTTTGTTTGTGGTTTCTTAATGATAAATACTTTAAAGGTAATTTGCGTTTTATCGCAAAAATTTCTCTCCCCTGCCATATTTCCCCTGCCTCGAAGGACGCCAGGGTAGAGACAAAGCGTCCAGGGGAGATATTATATATGTGAGCTCACTAACATGTAGTAGGTATCAACATGTACTAGAACCGTTATGAGACAGTGTATTCATTTTTAATTTTCTGTGTTAGTTATTATTGTTATTATATTCGCCTTTGGTAGGCAGGCAAAGGTCACGGACCATACAGTCTGTTTCTGGCTGTATATACTAGGGTAGATCCACAAGTTCGTGGCCTAACATAGAAAGAGCCATGACATTTTTTTAAATCTACCCTCATTTGTTAGTACAATTCTTCAGTATTAAATGTGCGAAGTTTGGTTCCGATACTGCAAGCTATATTTTTTCCGTGATTAATTGTTTAACGCTATCTGACAAGATTTTCAATAATGGAGAAAATTGAACACCGAGCAGTGATGAAGTACCTCCATAAAAAAGGCATGTCACCGAAAGATGTCCATCAAGATATGGTGAACACATTGGGGGAGTCTGCTCCATCGTATTCCAGTGTCAAAAAGTGGGTAGCTGAGTTTAAGCGGGGTCGGGAGAGCATTCAAGATGACGCTAGGAGCGGAAGGCCTTCGACGTCTACCACGAAGGAAAGCATCAATAAAATATGTCATCTGATACTGAGTGACCGAAGATTGACCATAAATAAGATAGCTGAGATCACAGGGATTAGTTATGGCCGGGTACAAAACATTATATCTGAAGAATTGGGGTTCCATAAGGTTTCTGCTTGTTGGGTCCCAAGATTGCTTTCAGCTGAACAAAAACGAGTTCGCTTCACAATTTCCCGCGATTGTTTGGAACTTTTTTAAGCAGATCCCGAGGATTTTTTGTGCCCTTTTTTGGATGAAAGCTGGGTTCACCACCATACTCCTGAATCAAAACAAAAATCGAAGCAGTGGAAAAGATCTGGCTCATCCACTCCGAAGAAGGCTAAGGTCGTTTTGTCGACCAAAAAAGACATGGTTTCAGTTTTCTGGGATGCGACGGGGATTATTTTCGTGAATTATTTACCAAAAGGCCAAATTATCAATTCAAAATATTATTGCAACCTTTTGCGAAAAATTCGGGAAGAAATCAAAGAAAAAAGGCTGGGGTTGCTGCGGAAGAAAGTGTTGTTTCATCAAGATAATGCCGGGTTCACACTTCGGCTGAATCAATGTCTGAAATCCATAATTGTGGCTATGAATTATTGCCCCACGCACCTTATTCGCCGGATTTAGCCCCTCGGATTACCACATTTTTCAAAATTAAAAAAACACTAGGTGGCTCGGAAATTTATTTTTAAGGCAATATTCTGCCAATTGTTTTTAAAAGCCAATAAGTTATTAAAATGTGTTTTTTTTTTGTGGCAAGAAAGAATTTACGTTTAAGGCGCTACTTATTTTATTAATATGGAAAAACTGTTTGGAATGTAAGCCTGATTAATGATTAATACAAACAACTTTAATTTAAAGTTGATTCCAATAAAATTTATCAGTGCTTCATTTACAAATCTACACACGAAGTCCCTCCCCTGTTCATATTGTACCCTACCCTGTCATCATGTCCCTCCCCTGTATAAAATATCTCCCCTGGTCTCTTCTAAAACGAGAAAAAATTAAAAAAATGACTGGCCATCTTACAGAAATGCAAAAAGTAGCTGTTTAAATAAAATTATACTATTATAACTTAGAATTTAAAAGAAAATTGTCGTGCCGCCATCCCATACAACCAAGGAAGTCTTAACGTAGAATCACCCACATATCACAACTCTCCAGACCAAAAATTGTAGTGGTGTTACAATTGTAACATATTCAAAATTAACATCATTTGTACAAAGTCACTGCAATAAAAAGTGACGATTACCTTAATTTTTAAAATCTTATTTTTTTCACAACGTTAGTTCAACTACAATTTCAAATTATTCATAAACCTGTCTCTAACAGCGCTAGTCTACACATAACTGATTAGGAATGTTAAAAAAAAAAAAATTTAATTAAGGTAATCGTCACTTTTTATTGTAGTGACTTTGTACACATTATGTTAATTTTGAATATGTTAAAATTATTACACCACTACAATTTTTGGTGTGGAGAATTGTGATATGTATACTACTAGTATTACGAATTATAGTAATACGAAGGCGCCTTCGTCAGCTGCTTACAATTCAGTCGTGCGTGCGTGGCACGAGGTCGGGCTTGTTCATTAGATCAGACGCCAGGTAATTTTAGGCAGAATCACCAAACTGCACATGGGTGGCCTGGGTGGTTGTGTGTGCGGGCACAGATTATGGTGCGGGTGTGGTGAGAACTAAATAAATTAGACGGTTGTATGAACAAAATACCGACTTTTATTAACACACACTAGCACAGCCTGAATTCTGAAGGGCCCTCGCGTAGCTCGCGTTCGCTAAAATCATTGACTTATATATATCACTGGCTACAATAGCTTACGTTCTGAGAATTATATATACCTTCCTACTTTAGTCTAATTCTTACAACTGACTAGCTGGCGAAAATTACATATACCTACCGGTCTTTACTACTGTACCTACCTGAAACTGACAGCTCACTCAGCAGCAGCTCACGTAGGTACTCGTTGTTCGATTTAGAACACCTGACATGACACGCAGGCAGGGGAAAGATGATGGCTCTTCTTGTTGTTTTATTAGTTCAATGTACAATACAAACTATATGTAGGTACCTAAGTACAAATGTTTTGATGAGTAATTTTTTAAGTTGTGCAATATTTTCGCAATGCCTCGGTTTCCTGCCTTTCTTTGTGAGAGAAGTATACAGGAAGAAGAACAATTTTATTAGTTAACTAGGTGCCGTGTCAATGATTCCCTTTGGTCATGCCGGCTACACTGAATTGAATGGAAAAAACGAACCTACATTTAAAAATAAACTGGGCTGTGCTGTAGAAAGAGGAGAGGGGCGGGGGAATCGGGGGAGGGGGAAAGGAGGGAGGGGGGAGGGGGGTTCTTTTGGGGGTATACCCCCCCCCCCCCCCCCACCCCCCGCGGAAAGGGAAGGGGGTAAGTGGGGAGACAAAAACGTAATATGACTCAGTGAGGGGTGACGGGGTATAGATAGGGGGGGGGGGGGGGGGGGGGGTTGCTATGCTAGGGGGGGGGGGAATAAGTATCTCCTGAATACTCCCCCCCCCCCCCCTTCATTGGAGATATAATTATGCACTTTTCGGTACATTATCAGTTTACTCAGGGCCGACTTAGGCCATTTATTTATTTATTTATTTATGCAGGGGCCCTTGGGCACAAAACAATTTGGGGCCCTCTTTAGAAAGAAAAAACAATAATACAAAATTATAACTTTTATTTAGTAAAATAATTGTTTAATGAATTTTTATATATTAATATTATTAAATTACAATTATTTCAAATATTTCGACTTATGTCGTCTTCAGTGAAAATTATAATATTATAATTTAGTAATTGTAATACAAATATTACTTACAATAATACACTTGAAATGAAACTTAACTACGATTTTACTTTATTACTGGTTTGGCTTGGTTACAATACAATAATGGTTTCGTCCGGGATTTCTGTTCTGCAAAATTGTCAAGGGGGTCCCGGGGGGCCCCCTTGACAATTTTGATGTCGGAGGCCCTGGACCCGTGCCCCGTGTGCCCTTATGGTAAAGACGCTAGCTATTGAGTTTACTACACAAAATAGAAAATATTAAAAAAATTGGTTGTCTGTAAAGTCGGTTTACGGACGATAAAGTGGTAAGACATATTCTAAATTTGAAATCTTTTCAGACCGGCCAGATGCGCTTAATATACAGGGTGTCCAGGGTCTGTTCAGGAGTATCGAAATGAGCTGTTGTATATCATCTAATAAACACATTAAAAAAAAGAAAAATGGTCCTATCCATACTAGTTTTCGAGATATGAATTTTCAAAGTTTTCAATTTAGTCAATCTATGCGCGCTCTAAGTGACCAGACCGCGGCGGTGCGGCGGGCGCGCCGGCCGGGTCGAATGTTCGCTATAGCACCGCACCGCACCGCGCTGTTGCGCCCCCGCGCCGCCCCGTGTCGGCATCGCACGCTGCTATCAAAGGAGACGCGGGCGCGGCGGGCGGCGGCGCGCCGCGATGCCGCCCGGTGGCGGCATCGTGCGCTGCCATCAAAGGAGACGCCGCGCGGGAGCGGCGGGCGGCGCGGGCGCGGCGGGCGGCGCGGGCGCGGAGGGCGGCGCGCCGCGCTGCCTGTGGGCGACCGACCTGCATTGCGCTTCAGTCCAGCCGGTCACGCGGCGCGGAAGATCAATGTGTGTCAGTCGGTCAGTATGTCAAGGGCGGCCGACCGTGTTGACGTATTTTTGGTAATTCGATTCGTAAATTGAATTAGTGAAAGTTTCGCGCTCGTGTTTAACAATACGTACCTACCACAGGTTAAAGTGTTTGTTAAAAGTTCCATTCACGAATAACGAATATGTGGATATGTTGCTCGCGTATGGAGCAGCAAACGGAAATGGGCTTCAAACGCATTTATCGTGAAAGATTTCCAAACAGGCGTCAGACTGCCGGTGCTGGCTGAAGTGATTGTGCGTGCATTGTACTGTTTACGGGAACATGGCAATCTAGCTAGACCCGCTACTGCATCGCCCGGGTCTCGTCATAATGCATCGAGCTGCAAGGAGATCACGTAGAAAACCTTCACATCATTTGAGGTATGTAGATAATCATTTACTTTTTACTGGCTACATACATACATACACCTACATGCCTTATTGCAGTGTAGTAGGTAGGTATGCTACGCCTTATATCGAAATCTATGATTCTCGCTCGTCCGATCAGCGCCGCGCGCGCCCCGCGCCCGCGCATCTCACGCCTCGCGATCGCGAACCGCGCGCCTCGCGCCGCGTCCCTCGCATAGCCCTACGCGGCCGTGCACAAGCATAGAGCGCGCTCACACTATCGTATGCATTTACTTTGTTAGAAAATGGCAAAATTGGAAATAATTGAGATTAAAAAAAAATTCTTTCATCACTGCACTTTACACACGCACGATACATATCACGATCCTTCAATATTCCACATCACACTTTGGACACCCTGTATTATGTTTCTATTTCTGCTGCCCTGGTTCTTTAGAACCACAGAGATAAATGTGTGCAAGCCGACGCTTGGGCCGATTGTGCATCTCTATCGCTTATTACGCGCTCTCGAATGCACACACACAGGCTCAGATGGAACGTGACACTTTTTCGTGCGCGCAGCCGGTGTTCATCAATTTATAAGACGTTATCACGTCAAAGACTTAGGATTGCCTCTCCTCCGGCGCTGCGGGAAGTGCAGCCCCTCCGTCCTTGCGTAACAAAGCGCAGGCACCCGTGTGAGCCGGAGCCGCTGAGGCTGGTAGCCGAAGGCGACCAAAAAGCCGAAGCTGCGGAGGCGAGCTACAGCGAGTTACAGCGGATGGGAGCTGCACTCCCTCCGCGCCTCCGGCCGGCTTATAAATAGCACTCTAGGGAGTAGCCATACTAACAGGTTATGTCGGGCGGTGAATTTTGTACTAAATTTTAAATTTCACTAATATTTGGATATCTTTAAAAAAAAATCTCCAAAGTATAAGTCTCCGGCAAAAAATTCTTTTTCCTAATAATTCCTTAGACCCTCACCTACCATTCCCAGCTACCAGCAATTTTCTACTATCTATACCCATTACCCGCCCCCAACCCGCCCCTTTCTCTCATCTCAAATTAAATTTCTTACATCATTCAATCATAAAATGTTGATCGACCATGTAGGTATTTGATGCTCTGTGGAGAGGTGGAGATGGAGACCAGCATGACGAACAAGACTATAATTGAAAAACACACGGTACGGTACCTGAAAGCCTTTTTAGATCCTGCGGTGCCTCAAACCTGCGATCCTATTCCTTTCGGAAACACCTCGGGTTGACTCGGCTCGAAAGCGAACCAATTGAAGCCGATATTCGTTTGGTCGTTTATGTGATTTTTTTTAAGCAATGTTATATATTACCTATATTATATAATGTTATAACCACCTAAGAAAGCTTTATTTTCGGAAATACAACATACATGCATACATATATAGCGTCACGCCTTTTCCCCGGTGGGGTAGGCAGAGCAGAGACAACGGATCTCCACGTGCCACGATCCTGACCTGACACACCTCTGCCGCCTCTTCCACTCCCATAATGTTCTTCATGCATGCTCGTCGGTTACGGGTACTACGCACTTGCCCCTTTTTGAGCACATGCATGATCTGGTCCAGGTACGTGTGTCTAGGGCGATCCTTCCCGACTCTTCCACTCACATTTGCTTTATAAATTTCTTTCGTTAGTCTCTCATCCATTCTTCCAACATGACCGAACCACCGAGGCATCCCTTTCTCAATCCTTGTCACTATATTATATCTTCTTTCAGCCCACAGCGCTCTCGCACTACACTATTTCTCAATCTATCTTTCATTGTAACTCCACACATACTCCTTAACGCGCGCATTTCCACAGCATTAATCCTGCTTTCATGCTTCGTCTGCCATGCCCAACTTTCACTCCCGTACATAAGCGTAGGGGCCAGCACTCCACCATGGACAGCCAAACGTGCTCTAGTTGACATGCTTACAAACGTAACAAAAACGACATGCGGGTCATTCTTGAGATTGGGCGTATTCACTTGATTCCACTGGCAGTTTTTAAATCTTAAAATTTTATAAAACCTGTGATCAAACATTAAAGTTAGATGCATAAGAAACATAAATTTCGATTAGGCACCAAATTCTGACGTATGTATGCAAAGATATTTGATATACAAATTTTGCGTCCAGGGGAATCAATACAGAGTGACAAGGGAATCAAAAAAAGTTAATTTTTAATTGTTTGGCTTTTATTTTTAGCAAATAATCGCCTCCAACAAATCTTTTCGAACATGTTAAACACAATTCAAATATTCAATAATGCACTTAAACGCTGATTCTCACTCACTAGTAATAATTACCTACTTGTAGGTTGATTAAAACAATAATTACCTGTCTTCTCCTCATTTTATTTTGTTATGCGTACATAGGCTGTTCCGAAAATTGTTAGTGAAATGAAAAATAGTTAGAATATGAAAAAAAATTATTTACAGCTTTTCAAAATATTTCCCTCCAATCCCTATGCACTTATGCATTCGGGTGAACCAGGTTTCAAAACATTTAAAAAACGTATCTTGCGGGAGGTCGAAAAATAACAGCCGAAATTCTTCGACGGCCTCGTCTGCAGTGTTAAATTTTCGCCCGCGAAGCATATTTTTTACCGTGGGAAATAAAAAAAAATCGCATGGAGCTAAATCTGGGCTGTACGGAGGATGGGATAACCTTTGTACCCCCGAAGTTGTCAAATAGTCCATGTTTTTACCGGTGTGTGAGGGGGCGCGTTATCTTGGTGAAAAAGAATGCCACGGACGCCGCTCCTTGGGCGCTCGCTATTCAACTCCCCGAAAGCTTGAGGCAGACAAACTTCGCAATACCAATCTTCAGTTCAGCCTGAATCTCCCGATGTGTAATGTGTCTATTCTCCCGCAATAGCCACTCTACCCTATGACGTTTTAATGAGTGACTGCAGTTGATGGTCGGCCGGGTCTGGGGTCATCGTTTAGGTTCTCTCGACCACGTTTAAATTCACGAAACCAATAAGTAACTGTTGCTAACGCAAGAGCAGCCTCCTCAAAAGCAGCTTGCAAATTTTCGTGAGATTCCTTGAAGGTTAACCCTAGTTTATAAGCATAGAAAATCATAACACGAAAAGCTTCTCGCGAGACGTCCATTGTTGCAAATAAAATATGAGTGACGGATAACCGTTAAAAATATTTAAAAAAAGAACTACACGTAGGTGGCTAATAATTTTCATCAAGGAGATTTGTATTTAAATTAGCCGTCAAATCAAAATAGTTTCAGGAAAAAAAAATTGTATTTATTCTGTGGCTAACAATTTTCGGAACAGCCCACGTATTGCTATAACAACATTAACATTAAATATTTTAAAAAGAAATGAAATAATTATTAAAAACGACACACTCTCATAACAATCACGTAGAGACGCTCAGCTATTCCTTTTTTTTTTAGTCTCTCTTCCCGAGTCTGTTTTTTTCGAGGTGCGATGATTGCCTGAAATGAATAAACTATCTTTGAAACGATTACAGGAAAATAGGTACCGATTTTGGAATCAGCACCCGTAGGACATAAGATCATCTCCTCTCCTTCTATTAATTTATTAAAAAATAGTGTACTACAACGATATTTTAATTTGTAATACACACAATTTTTCTCAGAATCCACGGGAGTGAAGCCGCGAATATTTTTATTCACAAACGCGGTATATTACCTATCTGCATTATAAATTATAATATAAAGTGCTTCGTTATTCTTGTCAAATGTTTCGGGAGGCTTACATACGCACTCAACTAAACACTTTACGTAAAAAAAACATGTTTATAGGAGCATTTTTTCTCCTAACATCTCCTAACAAAAAAATAAAATCTAATAGCTCTAAAAACCAATCATGCTATAGACCCTTCTTGCCAAACATGAAACGTAGGTACTTACCTAGCGCGACGTCTCTAGTTTTATGGCGGCGCGTCGGTAGTGGCGCACTGACAAAAGGCCTAGTGACCTTGTGACTTACTTTGTCGGTAGCTGCCGACTTTGCCGCCGACAGCTCTTTGACTACGCCAAGAGTCGTTCATTTCCGTCTGTGCGTATTGCATTGCATGCGGGCGGCCGCGCCACCGCTGCACTCACCCCGTGCGTGGCGGCGCGGGGGCAATTTCTTTGTTTTTCGACCGTCCGTCAGTGTGTTGCAATCGGTTCGCGAGAGAGCACATGTCATGTTTCGCAAATTCAAAATACCGGTTACCGAGACTCAAACTGGAACTTAGTTGCTGCTGTGTGTGGCGATGTATGAGCAACATACTTACTATGACGTATGTACGGCCGCTAGATTTTCATGTATGGGGACTCTGGGGATGGGCCAAGGACCTAGTTTATGGCCAGGATGGTCACACCACCGTGGAGAATAAAGAAGAGTTACGTGTTCGGATCGTAAACGCATTCGGTATATGACAGTGACACTCTAGTTCGTGTGAATCAGAGCATCGTGAGGAAGGCCACTCTTTGCATCCGAGTGCAAGGTGGCTATTTCCAGCATTTTTTGTAAATGTAGGTAAGTACCTAGTATAGGGCTAAATTCGAGCATATCGGCAGAACTGGCGATAGGCTGAACCGGTACCCAACTGGGAGCCGTGAGTTCTGGTCTCTCGCCAAATCTGTCGAGTCGAATTTCTACCGCTCCTCACTTCCAGCTCTGCAGCGCACTGGAGGATCACTGACTCACTCCGCAAAAGATAAAGCCGACCTTCTGGTATCTCTTTTTGCGGAGAACTCCCACCTGGATGATGGGGGAGGTGCTCCCCCATCCATACCTCGGTGTGAGAACTCCATGCCAGAAGTACAGTTCTGACAGAGAACTGTGCGGAAGGAGCTTCTTGCCCTAGACGTCAGCCGTTGCCGAAGTCTCCGTTATGGCACCTACCTTCTCGGAGGTGATATTGGCTGGTCGGAGCATGCGCTTTAGCCCCTCCGACTCAGCCACCCATACCAGATTACATAAAAAAAAAGTCGATTGCCGAATGGGGCCGGAGCAACTTGGTCGTGTTCAACGCATCGAAGACACAAGTATGCGCTTTTAGTGCGAAAAGAACGGCGTTCACACCAGCTCCTTCCTTCCAAAACACGTCGCTGAAATTAAGCGACCACCTCGGGGTCCTCGGTGTCGAACTGTCGCACGACTTAAACTTCCGACGTCACATTGAGGGCAAGACCAAGCTGGCCTCAAAAAAGCTGGGTGTACTCAACAAGGTGAAGCGGTACTTCACGGCGGGCCAAAAACCGAGCCAAAAACTGACGTTGTATAATACGCAGGTTAGGTCTTGCTTTGAGTACTGCTCGCACCTGTGGGATGGCTCAGCTAAATACCAGCTTGTGTCGTGCCGTGCGACTTGTGGATGACCCTGTGATGTCCCGCGACTTAGAATCCCTGCAACTCCGTAGGGACGTCGGCTCCCTAAGTGTGTTCTATCGTCTATTTCACGGGGAGTATTCGGAGGAGCTCTTTAATGCGATTCCGTCGTCTCCATTCCACCTCCGCACTACGCGTACTGGGCAGGGGATACACCCCTATACAATCGACCTACCGAGGATGCGCAATGATCGACATACCGGGAAAATGTGGAACTAGTGCGTGGAAATAGATGAGCAGGGAGCTCATCTATTTCCTCCCAAGTACAGCCTGGGATTTTTCAAAAGGGGCGTGAAAAGGCTCCTGTCAGGCCGGCATGGCATTCGCAATCCCCGTGCATCACAGAATGTCCATGGGCATCGTAAGTCACCTACTCGTAAGTGAAACGATGCCACATGTCGCGCTTTCTATATAAAAAAAATAAAAAAACAAAAATGTAAGTTCCCAACTACTAGACTAGTGTAAGTGAAGAGTACCCACACATACTCACACTGACACACGCACACCCATTCAAAAACACACCAGCTGTTTTTAACAGCTGTTTTGCGTTTGAACATAGTACGGTCATTGGCCCCGTACATTGTAAGTTACCTACTAGTACATACAGGTTGATCTATTTAATGTTTAGGTAGCAAACATGTTTTGTTAAATTTCTCGAAAAGTAATGCTAAAACATTTTTTTTGCGTAACGTGTTTGTTTGAGTGTGTGTGTAGCCCTCCCGAAGTTTTTGACATGAATAACGAAGCACCTTATATATGCGACGCAAAATGTGTATCTGACAGTACTCGTATATTCATATTATATTTACGTAATATAACTGTATTGTACATACAAGCCCATTGCACTATCACTGTACACCTACAATACCTTCATCATACCCATAGGTTAGCTAAAATAAAATGCTGTTTAGCGTTAAGCTGACCTTTTTGTCCCGTGTATTGGTGTAAAAATAAAGAATTTAAATAAATAAATATATGTCAGATTATAGACATTGCTTTAAAATAATAATGAATTGTAATAGATGCCTTTCCGCACAATTCAAACGTTTTTTCTGGGATAAACTAAGCAAATATTGATTACCCAGGCTATAAAACCAGTGGAATCAATGCCAAGGGAATCAATATTTTTTTTAAATTTGTCATTTACCGCGAATGTACTAAAATCAGAGAAATGAGGTTAACTCAGTAGATAATGGCTACATGGAGTATTGTATATAGATCATTTAATTGATTTTGGAACAAGCCACTATAAATAAAATTCAGCCAGAGTAATCAAGGATGTACCAGAACCAAGCCAGTGGAATCAATTTCTTACCTTCGTATTTCGGAAACGCAGCGAGGAGTCGCTCAACCACTCCCCGCAGATTGAAACACGACTGACGTTGTTCGGCAAAGGGTCGATCACGCGTCTTTTAACCGTTCCGCTAGTGATGTACGCGCGATTTTGTGACGCGCCAGTGAAATCATTGTTAGGTCTCGGACAAAATTTTAAAACTAAATAAAATAAAATATATATAAAATACGCTTTTTAAAACCTTTTTTAGGAAATTAACAACTAATCACCTTGCACGGTAAATAATATCATATCAGTTAATTGCACAGAAAAAAAAATATAGATGGTTTTGTGTAACAATCTGGGCCGTGGACGCGCCAGTGAGATCAATTTTTGGGGGTTTGATAATTTTTTTGCCTCATTTAATTTTATATTTAACGCTATTTCAGTCTTTTCCCAGTTAGTTTATAGTTAAAATTTCAAGGAAAAAAATACTTCATGTGCAAATTTTTGTAATAAGTAGCAATTTTGCTTCAGGACAGTGAAAATCGAGGGGCTCAAGAATGACCCATGCACCGCCGCCTCAACATTAGGTTAGGGTTAGATTAGAAGATGCGTCGCTAGCGACGCATCTTCTATATCGCAATATATTATTAAACCACCAAAACATCACTGATCCATCTCATACCACTTGCCGATAAGTATAAGATATTGATATCGAAGTGTATGCACGAAAGGAGTAGGATGCGCACCGCAGGATCTAAAAAGGCTTTCAGATGGCGGACCGAGATCTGACTCAGCAACGCAATGCGCAGTACAGCTGTTGCGCACGCAGCCATTGTTCTAAATCTAGAAACTTCTATGACGTCAACCAACTTGGGGGGGGACAATAATTTTGATAAGTATAGATCTTTCTCGCTCCATCTTGTGCTACAGAAGTTTAAGCACTACAGCATTGGTTGAACCCGAACAGCGCCTATAAAAAGCCTCCGCCCCGCCCGCCGCGCCGCAGTTTACTGAAGATAATTTGACGGAGTGTTCTAGCTTCAGAGTATTTGTTGGAGAGTACTAATTATTTGTGTGGAATAGTTACTTTATTGAATAAGGTGAGTCATATGCTATTTGTAATTTATTTATAATAATAATATTATTGAATAAATTATATTCCCCAAAAGAAAGTCGGTATACGCCTGGCTCTTTGTTCAGTGCAGTGGTGTAGTGAAAATGATGGTTGTCGTAGTCTTTGTATCATTGTTTCTTCTGTTGGCATGTTTTTCGTGCTTTATTTCATTTCTTATATACCTATTCGCTAAATAAATGTAAAAATGTAGTTGTGCGCGCGCAGTTACCTTTGTCTCGCACCACAGCACCACAGGCGTCAGTCGACCGCCATTATTATCTTGTGTTCGTAGGTAGGTACCTACCTAGCTCGATGAAAATAGCAAAAATATTGCGTCACACACACTATGTATGACGTAGGTAGCCAGGAGAAAATGCGCACAATAAAGAAGTTCAGTTGAAAATAGTTTTAAAATAAGTACCTACGCTGTGATGGCGATATGGTTTTATTTTGTGCGTCAGAGTAGGGAAGGCCTGTAGTTTATCCGCTAGCTTCGATCAATACTTCCTGGCGTCCAATGTCCACCCGGTGACCTACTAACACCGTTGAGTCTTCACGAGTAAAGATATTATTATTGTACCGAAATACAAGTTCTAAATCCTAAATGTTGGCCTCAACATATCACTGAACTTGAATTTTTGGTGACTCCCATAAAATGTGATAATTACATACCTATTATGAGGTCGGCGTGTACGGCGTATACCTATTATGGATCCAGTACACGTCCGTCAGATTCGGCTTTCGTCAGAAATATTATTTTATATAATTTCAGTTCTGATTCGTCAGAAATGACTAATGTGGTTAATCACATGACACTTCCATCAGATTCCACTTTCGTCATTAAAAAACTTCTGGCGTTCGCAGCGCCAGTTGCTGCTAGTGCCACTTTTATTGTTACATTGAAATGTATACTTATAGCCTTCCAGCAACAATAAATCTTTATCTTTTTTACGTTTAACAAACACAATATCGTCATTTTCTTCACACTCCATTTTCAGAAAAATTATAAAATGTTCAAAATGCAAGACATATGTAGGTTTGATAACTGAGATCAGGAAATTACATGTCACAAGGCCACTTAATTTGAATCATAAATAAAATAAATAATATTACGTGGCCAGTAACTCATTAAAGTAGGTTTACACTTAGGAGTTTACGTACTATGTTGCGCGTTAATTCTTCTTGAAATATACATGTACTGAATCCATAAGGGAACTAAATCTGACGGACGGGTTCTGAATCAAGAGGTTATAATTCAGACCAATTGGGAAAAAAAGATCTGACGAATACAGAATCTGACGGACGAGGAATCACGATAATTACGGTTTCATCACCAGTTTCACAATTCTAACCTATGCGGAAAAAAGAAAACATCTGACTAATGCGGAATCTGACGGACGTGTACTGAATCCTATTATGAGGTCAGCGATGTGAATGGTTCTAGTTTAAGCAGCGGTATCGAAACTAAATACATGTGCCTAGAATTTACTGTAAAATAGTGACTAGTGGTTTTTTTCCGTAATAACATTTTCGTTTATTAATAGACAAGCTTCCTGTGAACGGGCAACGTGAGTCAGACAGGTCATTCATCTAAGACATCTGTGAGTCAGAGAAGCGTTGTTTCAAATTATTATGAAGTAGATACCTACATGCTAATTCGGGTGTTGTGTATACGTACAATGAACTGATTTTTTATATTGTTTGTCTGCAGATTCAACATGCAGATCTTCGTGAAGACCCTGACTGGGAAGACCATCACCCTGGAGGTGGAGGCTTCTGATACTATTGAGAACGTCAAGGCCAAGATCCAGGATAAGGAAGGTATTCCCCCGGACCAGCAGCGATTGATCTTCGCCGGCAAGCAGCTGGAAGATGGACGCACACTGTCTGACTACAACATCCAGAAAGAGTCAACTCTTCACTTGGTCCTGCGTCTGCGTGGTGGTATGCAGATCTTCGTGAAGACCCTCACTGGAAAGACGATCACCTTGGAAGTTGAGGCGTCCGACACCATTGAGAATGTGAAGGCCAAAATCCAAGACAAAGAGGGCATTCCCCCAGACCAGCAGCGACTGATCTTCGCCGGCAAGCAGCTGGAAGATGGACGCACACTGTCTGACTACAACATCCAGAAAGAGTCAACTCTTCACTTGGTCCTGCGTCTGCGTGGTGGTATGCAGATCTTCGTGAAGACCCTCACTGGAAAGACGATCACCTTGGAAGTTGAGGCGTCCGACACCATTGAGAATGTGAAGGCCAAAATCCAAGACAAAGAGGGCATTCCCCCAGACCAGCAGCGACTGATCTTCGCCGGCAAGCAGCTGGAAGATGGACGCACACTGTCTGACTACAACATCCAGAAAGAGTCGACTCTTCACTTGGTCCTGCGTCTGCGCGGTGGTATGCAGATCTTCGTGAAGACCCTGACTGGAAAGACGATCACCTTGGAAGTTGAGGCGTCCGACACCATTGAGAATGTGAAGGCCAAAATCCAAGACAAAGAGGGCATTCCCCCAGACCAGCAGCGACTGATCTTCGCCGGCAAGCAGCTGGAAGATGGACGCACACTGTCTGACTACAACATCCAGAAAGAGTCGACTCTTCACTTGGTCCTGCGTCTGCGCGGTGGTATGCAGATCTTCGTGAAGACCCTGACCGGAAAGACGATCACCTTGGAAGTTGAGGCGTCCGACACCATTGAGAATGTGAAGGCCAAAATCCAAGACAAAGAGGGCATTCCTCCAGACCAGCAGCGACTGATCTTCGCCGGCAAGCAGCTGGAAGATGGACGCACACTGTCTGACTACAACATCCAGAAAGAGTCGACTCTTCACTTGGTCCTGCGTCTGCGTGGTGGTATGCAGATCTTCGTGAAGACCCTCACCGGAAAGACGATCACCTTGGAAGTTGAGGCGTCCGACACCATTGAGAATGTGAAGGCCAAAATCCAAGACAAAGAGGGCATTCCCCCAGACCAGCAGCGACTGATCTTCGCCGGCAAGCAGCTGGAAGATGGACGCACACTGTCTGACTACAACATCCAGAAAGAGTCTACTCTTCACTTGGTCTTGCGTCTGCGTGGTGGTATGCAGATTTTCGTGAAGACCCTCACTGGAAAGACGATCACCTTGGAAGTTGAGGCGTCCGACACCATTGAGAACGTTAAGGCCAAAATCCAAGACAAAGAGGGCATTCCCCCAGACCAGCAGCGACTGATCTTCGCCGGCAAGCAGCTGGAAGATGGACGCACACTGTCTGACTACAACATCCAGAAAGAGTCGACTCTTCACTTGGTCCTGCGTCTGCGTGGTGGTATGCAGATCTTCGTGAAGACCCTCACCGGAAAGACGATCACCTTGGAAGTTGAGGCATCCGACACCATTGAGAATGTGAAGGCCAAAATCCAAGACAAAGAGGGCATTCCCCCAGACCAGCAGCGACTGATCTTCGCCGGCAAGCAGCTGGAAGATGGACGCACACTGTCTGACTACAACATCCAGAAAGAGTCGACTCTTCACTTGGTCCTGCGTCTGCGTGGTGGTATGCAGATCTTCGTGAAGACCCTCACCGGAAAGACGATCACCTTAGAAGTTGAGGCGTCCGACACCATTGAGAATGTGAAGGCCAAAATCCAAGACAAAGAGGGCATTCCCCCAGACCAGCAGCGACTGATCTTCGCCGGCAAGCAGCTGGAAGATGGACGCACACTGTCTGACTACAACATCCAGAAAGAGTCGACTCTTCACTTGGTCCTGCGTCTGCGCGGTGGTATGCAGATCTTCGTGAAGACCCTGACTGGAAAGACGATCACCTTGGAAGTTGAGGCGTCCGACACCATTGAGAATGTGAAGGCCAAAATCCAAGACAAAGAGGGCATTCCCCCAGACCAGCAGCGACTGATCTTCGCCGGCAAGCAGCTGGAAGATGGACGCACACTGTCTGACTACAACATCCAGAAAGAGTCGACTCTTCACTTGGTCCTGCGTCTGCGCGGTGGTATGCAGATCTTCGTGAAGACCCTGACCGGAAAGACGATCACCTTGGAAGTTGAGGCGTCCGACACCATTGAGAATGTGAAGGCCAAAATCCAAGACAAAGAGGGCATTCCTCCAGACCAGCAGCGACTGATCTTCGCCGGCAAGCAGCTGGAAGATGGACGCACACTGTCTGACTACAACATCCAGAAAGAGTCGACTCTTCACTTGGTCCTGCGTCTGCGTGGTGGTATGCAGATCTTCGTGAAGACCCTCACCGGAAAGACGATCACCTTGGAAGTTGAGGCGTCCGACACCATTGAGAATGTGAAGGCCAAAATCCAAGACAAAGAGGGCATTCCCCCAGACCAGCAGCGACTGATCTTCGCCGGCAAGCAGCTGGAAGATGGACGCACACTGTCTGACTACAACATCCAGAAAGAGTCTACTCTTCACTTGGTCTTGCGTCTGCGTGGTGGTATGCAGATTTTCGTGAAGACCCTCACTGGAAAGACGATCACCTTGGAAGTTGAGGCGTCCGACACCATTGAGAACGTGAAGGCCAAAATCCAAGACAAAGAGGGCATTCCCCCAGACCAGCAGCGACTGATCTTCGCCGGCAAGCAGCTGGAAGATGGACGCACACTGTCTGACTACAACATCCAGAAAGAGTCGACTCTTCACTTGGTCCTGCGTCTGCGTGGTGGTATGCAGATCTTCGTGAAGACCCTCACCGGAAAGACGATCACCTTGGAAGTTGAGGCATCCGACACCATTGAGAATGTGAAGGCCAAAATCCAAGACAAAGAGGGCATTCCCCCAGACCAGCAGCGACTGATCTTCGCCGGCAAGCAGCTGGAAGATGGACGCACACTGTCTGACTACAACATCCAGAAAGAGTCGACTCTTCACTTGGTCCTGCGTCTGCGTGGTGGTATGCAGATCTTCGTGAAGACCCTCACCGGAAAGACGATCACCTTAGAAGTTGAGGCGTCCGACACCATTGAGAATGTGAAGGCCAAAATCCAAGACAAAGAGGGCATTCCCCCAGACCAGCAGCGACTGATCTTCGCCGGCAAGCAGCTGGAAGATGGACGCACACTGTCTGACTACAACATCCAGAAAGAGTCGACTCTTCACCTGGTCCTGCGTCTGCGTGGTGGTATGCAGATCTTCGTGAAGACCCTCACTGGAAAGACGATCACCTTGGAAGTTGAGGCGTCCGACACCATTGAGAATGTGAAGGCCAAAATCCAAGACAAAGAAGGCATTCCCCCAGACCAGCAGCGACTGATCTTCGCCGGCAAGCAGCTGGAAGATGGACGCACACTGTCTGACTACAACATCCAGAAAGAGTCGACTCTTCACCTGGTCCTGCGTCTGCGTGGTGGTATGCAGATCTTCGTGAAGACCCTCACTGGAAAGACGATCACCTTGGAAGTTGAGGCGTCCGACACCATTGAGAATGTGAAGGCCAAAATCCAAGACAAAGAAGGCATTCCCCCAGACCAGCAGCGACTGATCTTCGCCGGCAAGCAGCTGGAAGATGGACGCACACTGTCTGACTACAACATCCAGAAAGAGTCGACTCTTCACTTGGTCCTGCGTCTGCGTGGTGGTATGCAGATCTTCGTGAAGACCCTCACCGGAAAGACGATCACCTTGGAAGTTGAGGCATCCGACACCATTGAGAATGTGAAGGCCAAAATCCAAGACAAAGAGGGCATTCCCCCAGACCAGCAGCGACTGATCTTCGCCGGCAAGCAGCTGGAAGATGGACGCACACTGTCTGACTACAACATCCAGAAAGAGTCGACTCTTCACTTGGTCCTGCGTCTGCGTGGTGGTATGCAGATCTTCGTGAAGACCCTCACCGGAAAGACGATCACCTTAGAAGTTGAGGCGTCCGACACCATTGAGAATGTGAAGGCCAAAATCCAAGACAAAGAGGGCATTCCCCCAGACCAGCAGCGACTGATCTTCGCCGGCAAGCAGCTGGAAGATGGACGCACACTGTCTGACTACAACATCCAGAAAGAGTCGACTCTTCACCTGGTCCTGCGTCTGCGTGGTGGTATGCAGATCTTCGTGAAGACCCTCACTGGAAAGACGATCACCTTGGAAGTTGAGGCGTCCGACACCATTGAGAATGTGAAGGCCAAAATCCAAGACAAAGAAGGCATTCCCCCAGACCAGCAGCGACTGATCTTCGCCGGCAAGCAGCTGGAAGATGGACGCACACTGTCTGACTACAACATCCAGAAAGAGTCGACTCTTCACCTGGTCCTGCGTCTGCGTGGTGGTATGCAGATCTTCGTGAAGACCCTCACTGGAAAGACGATCACCTTGGAAGTTGAGGCGTCCGACACCATTGAGAATGTGAAGGCCAAAATCCAAGACAAAGAAGGCATTCCCCCAGACCAGCAGCGACTGATCTTCGCCGGCAAGCAGCTGGAAGATGGACGCACACTGTCTGACTACAACATCCAGAAAGAGTCGACTCTTCACTTGGTCCTGCGTCTGCGTGGTGGTATGCAGATCTTCGTGAAGACCCTCACCGGAAAGACGATCACCTTGGAAGTTGAGGCATCCGACACCATTGAGAATGTGAAGGCCAAAATCCAAGACAAAGAGGGCATTCCCCCAGACCAGCAGCGACTGATCTTCGCCGGCAAGCAGCTGGAAGATGGACGCACACTGTCTGACTACAACATCCAGAAAGAGTCGACTCTTCACTTGGTCCTGCGTCTGCGTGGTGGTATGCAGATCTTCGTGAAGACCCTCACCGGAAAGACGATCACCTTAGAAGTTGAGGCGTCCGACACCATTGAGAATGTGAAGGCCAAAATCCAAGACAAAGAGGGCATTCCCCCAGACCAGCAGCGACTGATCTTCGCCGGCAAGCAGCTGGAAGATGGACGCACACTGTCTGACTACAACATCCAGAAAGAGTCGACTCTTCACCTGGTCCTGCGTCTGCGTGGTGGTATGCAGATCTTCGTGAAGACCCTCACTGGAAAGACGATCACCTTGGAAGTTGAGGCGTCCGACACCATTGAGAATGTGAAGGCCAAAATCCAAGACAAAGAAGGCATTCCCCCAGACCAGCAGCGACTGATCTTCGCCGGCAAGCAGCTGGAAGATGGACGCACACTGTCTGACTACAACATCCAGAAAGAGTCGACTCTTCACTTGGTCCTGCGTCTGCGTGGTGGTATGCAGATCTTCGTGAAGACCCTCACCGGAAAGACGATCACCTTGGAAGTTGAGGCGTCCGACACCATTGAGAATGTGAAGGCCAAAATCCAAGACAAAGAGGGCATTCCCCCAGACCAGCAGCGACTGATCTTCGCCGGCAAGCAGCTGGAAGATGGACGCACACTGTCTGACTACAACATCCAGAAAGAGTCGACTCTTCATTTGGTCCTGCGCCTCAGAGGTGGAATGTAATTTTGGTTTTGGTCTCAAAAAAAATCCCTTTTCAAAATGATGACAAAATAAAAATATGTGATCTCAAAGCTTACAATTTCTTTTATTTTGGTATGTAATCAAAGCTAATGAAAAATGTGCATGTAGTACCTATTTATTGGGGGTTCTTTTGATAATTATTTATTTACCATTCTTGCCTCTGATGGTCTTAATGAACGCTCTGTTTTACATCTGAGATGGAAGGTAAAAATTAGTTGGGATGTAGTTTTTTTTCCTGCTTTATGGTATTAGGGACTAGTCAACAGCTTCGTGATACGCTGCAATTCTCAAATTTAATTAAACAAATTAACATGAAGCGTATCCGTTCTGTACTAATGCTTTATATGCACGCGACTACTGGGAACAATCCGTTATGATTAGCTCATTTTCACCTTTTTTATATTCTTTGAAAAAAAAAAAACATTTGCCATGGTCTACGGGCATAATGGAAAATAGACAAAAAAAAAATTGCACCAGTACCAGACTCTAATGGTACCACGCCATTACCACGCTAATGAATTGAAGGGATTTTAGGAGTACATAGATTGAATTTTGTTAGGATATAATTTAGTTTGTTGAAACTTCTTGTACAACATTTAGGAGTGCTTTGGTTGTCTCCGTTTGCTTTCTATCTCGGGTTAATAAAAACTGCAATCTTTTCTGTTAAAGGTTTTATTGTAACGGAACTTAAATATATACTTAGTAGACGTAGTAGTATTGGATGTATGGCATATAACATTTGAAAGTGATGGCACACTAAGTAGATCACTGCGCACCGCTGCTGGCTTGCTTCACGTTCTGTGGTTTCTGCTTCGGCAGTCTGCGTACAAACCATTCAGTTCAGTTTATATATTGATCCTAGTAGGTAGACTGTAGGTCTCGTACGTCACTAGTAGGTACGAGGTTAAACCCGTATGCATTTGTACCACCACACTAAACTAAACTTGCTTGAAATGGCATCCAGTTTGCTGCAGCAGTATGATTCTAGTTGTGACAATGAGGGCCATTGATTGAAAAAAAAAATCCTCAATGGAAAGATATATGCGGGATATTTTTCTATGTAATCCAGTATGAGTGGCTGAATCAGAGGGGCCAGAGGTGGTGTTGTCGCTGCCTGCACGTGCCCCCTCATCTCTTGCTATCTGAGCCAGCTGATGTCCTCTATAAAGCCGAGACGTAGGCGACAGCACATTCTGCGACCAGCCAATATAGTTACTTCCCCGTGCCACAGAAGGTGCCATACCGGAGACTATCTTTTGGATTTTGGGCTATACTGGAATAGAGAACGCAACCGAGGCTGCTATGCGGTCATTTTTCGGTCAATACAGTGGTAACAACTCAGTGGGCTATAATTTACGCCTAGTGCAGTACAGTAGGACAGAAGTTCGACACAAAAGTGAAAACAATTATATACTTTAACTTGCTTAACGCAAAGTATAAAGTACTTTACTGAGGATTAAAACTTTCGTGTCTTAACCCCCATATACTGATGGTTTTCCCTCAGTACATTAATTATAATTATTGGACATGGTAAGGATAAATGCATGGAGGGAGTAAAATTGCCACTAGATTGGCGCGCGACGGCGCGAGTGTAGGCGAGCTGGCGACGCCAATATAGTGCCAATTGGTCATTCTGGGCCGAAACGATTTTACCCACTCCATGCATTCATGCCCGACCCACCAATGTTCCCCCCGAGGGAAAACACAGCCCGTGTGTAAGGGGTTTTAGAAGTAACGTTTCGTTCAGTCATGTTCGAGTTAGACCAGTGTCTTACTGTAAACGAGTGGAAGTGAGAGGGTGAGGTGAGGTGGACAACCTGACGTAGATGATCTTCCTGGGCGAGGAGGGGTGGGTGAAGTCGCTGCGCCGGCGCCACTCCTCCAGCTTCTCGTGCTGCCGCTGCCGGCGCCGGTCCACGTAGCTCACCTTCCAACATCACACGTGTTTACACTCACATATCTCGATCAACCAACCTTTCCTAGATATGTGACTCGCATACAAAAGTGTAGTTTGAGAGCGTTGTGGTCTGACAGAAGATATTATAGTGGCAAGGATTGAGAAAGGAATGTTCGGTGGTTCGCTCATGTTGGAAGAATGGATATATATATAGTTCTTGGTGGGAGGACTGGCGGGGTCAGTCCGGCGATCAGGTCCACTAGGTTGGGACTATATCGCCTATCCCGGAGGGGCTGGGGGGAATTAGCTGCTGCCGTCGTCTACTCCCTGCTCATGGTGGTCCAGTCTGCCCGTCTTCGCTGTATACTCCAATAATTTCTTCCAGTCGATTCCTCGAAGTTCTTCCTCACCGTAGTGGTCTTTCCCCAGTGTCTTCCATATCGGTCCTGCATACATGGTGCACTGACCGACGTAGTGAGCACTGGTTTCTGCCTCCCCACATTGAGCGCACAGTGGGTCTTCACTAAGGCCCATTATGTGGAGATGTCTTTTGAGACAGTTGTACCCCGTAATTATGCCTGTGATTTTTCGTACATCTTGTCGGCTCAATCCCAGCAGCCATCTTGTTCTTTTGCCATTGATTGACTCTATAAATAGCTTGGTGGAAGAATGGATAGGAGAATTATGAAATAAATTTACGGAGTGAATGTGAATGGAAGAGCCGGGAAGGGTCAACCTAGCTAGACGCACGTACCTGGACCAGTTCGGTCATGTGCTCAAAAAGGGTCAAGCATATATGAAGAACATTAGAATGGAATGTGGAATGACATGAAGAGTGGAAGAGGTGGTGTGTGTCAGGATCGTGGCACGTGAAGATCTGTTGTCTCTGCCTACCCCGCTGGGAAACAAGCATGACGCTACGTACATATTTATGTACAAAAGTAAAGCACAATTTCATTATCAAAAAATATATTTACATTTCATTATGAACTCAACAACTCACGAAAACAATATAGAATCTTTTTCTCACATACATATGGTGAACTGGATAGTATTTCTGGATAACATTGAACGGACCTAACAAATCCTATAATCATCCTTTTTTTTTTTATGAAAACTGACACGGTTGGCTACATCACCTACAACATCCGTGATGTCAGCCCATAACACCGGGTCAACTTGGTGCCACGTCAGTGCTTTCCTTTGGTCGTGCCGGCTACACTGAACTGGACGGAAAACACAAACTATTTACATAGCCGTTTCGACCGACCTGTTAAACCCTACCACCTAGTAATATAAGAAGGGAGTCTATAAATAGTTAGTCGCCCTTAGTCGCCTTTTACGACATACACGGGGAGAGATGCAGTGGGGTTATTCTTTTAAAGTACCGGCCCCGCACAGTACATACGATCCTGGGATGTATCAGAATACATCAGTGCAAACCACATGCGAATCGATTGAGCAGTTCACGATTTATAAGCGAATATAGATTGACCATACGACACATACATACATAGATTTTCCGATTGATTATTAGGACTGGGGCTTTGTGGCGCTCTCTGTGAGTGGCCATGTCGGCCCAGGCCCACACTGGAACACACAATTTCACGATAATATAATTATAACAAATATAAACAGTTATAATGATGTTTAATGTTCCCTTGTTTTATCGAACAAAAGAACTGCATTTCTGCAAGACAAGCTGCAAATAGCATTTTCCTACTGTGCGGTGCTGCGCAGGGAGTGAAACTCGAGCCGGAGCGACTTGACCCGCCCACTGCGCCGCGCCGCTGACAACGAGGGCCGCATGCACACTCTCGCGGGAGAGGCGTTCCTGTGCGGCGGGCGCTGAGGGAGCACGGTGGGTGGGTGGGTACTCACGACACAGCCGGCGGGGATCCAGACGGCGGCGGTGACGAGCACCACGACGCCCACGATGTTGTCGCGCAGGAACTCGAGCACGTTGTTGATGTTGATGTCCTCGATGATGTCCCAGAACCTCTCCACCACGTCCTGGATCGTCTTCTCGCACACGCCCTGCGACCGCAACACACTCACATACATACCGCACACGCTGCTGTGTGTGCCCGCGCGACATAAGGTTTATTAGACAGAAGGCTGTTTGCTAAGTGGGCCAATAACGAAGTAGTCAAAATGAGAAATGGACTATTTAATAAGTAGGCCTCTGGCGCCTGAGGGGGTTATTGCTGAGTTATCGATGTTGTGAAGCGAGAACTCAAGCAAATTACAGCACAACACCGACGACCACGCTTAGCAAAGTAATAGGACAGCGTTTCTTAACCTCAGGTCGCGACCCAAAAATTCATTGCGACAGTCGCGAGCAGTGGCGGCCAATGCCAAAAAAACCGATGGTCTATCTCAATGATAAAGATGTGGTCGCGGAGTCTATACATGACGCTTCCAGTGCAGCCCGCTCAGTTCTCTCCGTGTAGGAGCTAGTCACTCTCGGTCGGGGACCTTTTTGCAAAACCCCTCGGTCTCATTAAGTTCACAATACGGCCAGGGTGGCAGGATCTCCGCAACGGATGATGGAGAGGGGATGATGGTGACTAGTTAGAGTGGATGTGGCTAGACCTTATTGCAGAAGCCCTGTATGCAGGGCGTGCCGTCTGGCAGGATGTCCATGTGCGCGACGGGGAAGCAGGTCTTGTTGAGGCTCTTGCGGCAGCACCGCTTGCACGCGTCCGCCACTGCACACCCGCACACACCATTACAATACTCTTATCATCACGTTATGTGCATTTGGAAAGTGAGATGACGGGCCATTATCACCAGCTCCGGCTGCAACGTACCTGCCAGTTAACCCCTGTCATGTGTATGAGAAATGCCTCTGTATATAACCGACAAATAACTGGTGGACTACAGGTAACCGGAGATGGTGGAAACGGGGGTTAGTGCTATGTAAATGAAATGAAAAATATTTATTTCTCCTATACAAAGTGATAACAAGAAAGAAACCTGAAGGAGAAAAAGGAACCAACTCAGCATTTTTGCTGTAGGAACTTGTCGGGCCCTTTTACGGCAATGCCACAGTGCAGAGCGGCTAGCGCGGCGAGACCGTGCCACGGTAGCGAGCGGAGCGGCGAGATCAAACATGTTTGAATTAATTAGACGCGCGCCGCTGCCGCTCAAAAATCCGCCCGTTTCGCTAGCGGCCACGGTGACATCTGGCGATATGCGGCATGTGTTTGTTGTCGGCATGCGCTTGCACCGTGGCCGAGCCGTTAACATTCTTCAGATAAATTGAATCAGACCAATACAACATAACAATATAAACATAAACAATAACATTAACGCGAAACAAAAAATTGCACACTTATATACATAACACAACAAAGAAAGAAAAAAGAAATGAAGGGAAGAACTGACATGGCACCTAGTTCACCCGGTGTTATGGGCTGACATCACGGATGTTGTAGGTGATGTAGCCAACCGTGTCAGTTTCCATAAGAAAAACACATTACCCTCCTTTGCGTCGCGCAGTCGGGTAAAAAACAAAGAATTTAATAAAAAATTTAAGGAGAAGAAGGCATGAATGTATGGCTGATTGGCGTGTATGATGCAGACTGCCGCATGCAGCGGACATACAGACCGATGTCGCACATGCAGCTGTGCATGCCCTGAGTCTCGCAGTACGGCACGCAGCTGCCGTTGCGGCACCGGCCGCGCTCCGCGCACTCGTGCTCGTCCGCCACCGCCGGCGCCTGCGGATATGTTGAGTGAGGTGTATGATATGCACAGCAGTCGGTTACTGCAGCGGACATACAGACCGATGTCGCACATGCAGCTGTGCATGCCCTGAGTCTCGCAGTACGGCACGCAGCTGCCGTTGCGGCACCGGCCGCGCTCCGCGCACTCGTGCTCGTCCGCCACCGCCGGCGCCTGCGGATATGTTGAGTGAGGTGTATGATATGCACAGCAGTCGGTTACTGCAGCGGACATACAGACCGATGTCGCACATGCAGCTGTGCATGCCCTGAGTCTCGCAGTACGGCACGCAGCTGCCGTTGCGGCACCGGCCGCGCTCCGCGCACTCGTGCTCGTCCGCCACCGCCGGCGCCTGCGGATATGTTGAGTGAGGTGTATGATATGCACAGCAGTCGGTTACTGCAGCGGACATACAGACCGATGTCGCACATGCAGCTGTGCATGCCCTGAGTCTCGCAGTACGGCACGCAGCTGCCGTTGCGGCACCGGCCGCGCTCCGCGCACTCGTGCTCGTCCGCCACCGCCGGCGCCTGTTGTATGTGTAGTTATATTGTATTTCTTTATAATAAACTTATACTCATTGTTGTTGATTTGACTTGATATATTTAAGTATCACATATAGTTACACCAGATATAGTTAACTATAATAAAATCCAACGTCTGCTTTCTGTCTGAGTGTCTGAGTGTATGTCTGTCTGTCCGCTTATAACTCGAGAATCACTGAACCGATTTTAATAAAAAAAAATTCTACGGATAGCTTGATTCTTCCCATCAACTATAGGCTACTTACTATCACGCTAAATGGCTTATGAGGTTAGCAGTGAAGTGAAATATGAGAGCGGGCGGAGCCGCGGGCACAGCTTGTAGTTAATGTAATGTAAATAGGCAGAGCACCACTGTGCTATATATAGATTCTTCAGTATTCATATTTATGCTGTAAATATTAATGCTCTTGTGAGCGGTAGTATGGGTTAATTATTTGTAAGTTACTATAATATAATACTTATAAAGTACTAACATAACATTGTGACTTGCTAAGTTTGTTTGTCAGTTCTTCTTTCCATTGAATTAGAACTGGCGGAATTTTCGACATGTCCAAACATAAGTTAGCTACCTATGGACGAAATTAGGCATACAATACATTCAGCGTCCACTGCTAGACATACGCCTCTCCAATTCCCTCCATTCCTCCCGGCCTTCAGCGGTACGGAACCACTACTTTACAGAGATGTACTTGATGTCGTCGTCCCACCTGGCGGATGGGCTTCCCACACTCCGTTTTCCCGTCCACGGCCGCCAGTGTAAGGCACGGTTACTTCAACCATCATCGCCTTTTCGGTTGAGGTTCACAGCCTACTTCCACTTGAGCTTAGCCACCCGGTATCCAATATCGACTACTTTGGTGCGTCGGCGGATTGCCTCGTTATGCACCGAGATATTCCCAGCATAGCTCGCTTTTAGCTTTTCAACTTTCATCTTTATATTATCTAATCTCAAACATCCAAAGGTTGACTGTAAGAAATCTCTGTAAGGGATAAGTACGCCTTTGCACCTTATGTAAATTTTCTAATGTATTTGTTACTGTTTAATGTTTACTGGAGCAATAAAGGATTTTCTGTCGGAGTACTTGTTTCACACTCATACGTCATAACCGGGCCAAATCTTGAAATCAAAATTGTATGATAAAATACCTTGGGGCAGTCGGCGGAGGCTCCGTTGCAGGTGGCCTCGCCCTCGCAGGCCGAGTGCGCCGCCTCGCGGCATACCACGCCCGGCAGCGCGAACACGCACCCCGCGCAGCACGGCGAGTTCTTGTCGCTACGCACGCACACACACAACAACCCTCCGCACATCATCCACTTGTTAAGCTAAACGCTGACTGCAAGTATACTCCCATAGTGATAAGTCTGTCTTATGCACTCCCAGAGCCAACTGTCATTGTCTCCCTCTACGGAGACAAGTCATGCTGCATCGTCATAGCCCCAGTGCGGCGTTGCTATCGCTTACTCGCTCTCGCTTGCCTACCGATGACAGTAGCGAGAGAGAAACATGAAATCGCTCACCCTTCATCGGGCGACCGTCGCAATCTTCGTGTTTCTCTCTCACTCCTGTCACAGGGAGGCAAGCGAGAGCGAGTAAGCGATAGCAACGTCGCACTGGGGCTATGACGATGCAGCATGGCTTGTCTCCGTTGAGGGAGACGAATGACAGTCGGCTCTGGCACTCCTGTACTTGTTTTAAACTTTTTGCCAATACCATGTCGGCTCGACGGGCTACTGTTTTTTTTTTCTAGACAGCCGAGCCGGCACACGCATCACACAGCCAATAACGCCACTCCTCGCGAAACCACGCTCAGAGAGGCGCCATGCCAGCTACAAGGCGGACAAAAAGGTTCTTGTCTAATTTGTCAGCCTCGATAGCTCAGTGGTGCAGACAGTCAACTGTCGCTATTGAATGTTAAGCAACGCTGGGTGCGGTCAGTACTTGGATGGGTGACCGCTGACCGTTGGAGGCTGACCGAGGTTCGGATTCCTCGTAAAACTGTAGGTACCTTCCCTCCTAATCTTACTTGGTGGTAGGGTTTAACCCGCCCGGGTTGGTACCACCGCACTGAATGAAACGTCGGTCAAAACGGCTATGTAAATAGTTTGTGTTTTCCGGCCAGTTCAGTGTAGCCGGCACGATCAAAGGGGGAAGCACTGACATGGCACCTAGTTCACCCGGTGTTATGGGCTGACATCACGGACGTTGTAGGTGATGTAGCCAACCGTGTCAGTTTCCATAAAAAAAAAAAAATAAATAAAAAATTTATTAACACGCCTTTTGAAGATCCCCAGGTTATATAGGTGGTGGAGAACACACTCGCCGGAAGACCGTTCCATATTTTCGCCGTACGACACAGAACGATTTCGAAAAGCGAAATGGATGTTACGAGCTATTCCGGCGGGTGTGACGGAAACGGATGGAGGCAGGAGGCTCATACCTCCTGCCCCCAATTTCAGACCACTGGCCACAGTAGCACAGATTACTTAATAGTTACTCCGTAACAGATAAATCTCTCCATAGAAAAAGTTCCACAACTACGGCTTTAATAGCCTAATGTTTCACGTCGCCAATCGCTGCGTGCGAAAATGTACCTAAACGATCGAGTGTAAAGTGCATTATTGCTTTGCAGCTGCACGCAGTTGCGTGGGCGCGCGTGTAGGTATGCTCCGCGCGGCTGTCGAATTTCCACTGAATTATGCTCACCGGCGGCCGCCAGGCGGTAGGTAGTTAGCGCGCGCAAGTACATAGAGTGCGTGAGGCCTCACAGTAGTACCTATATAAGCTTATTTACGATCCTCTTATAGGAGCAGAGAATTCTACACAATAGAAACAGAATGTTACCTGCACACGGCACCTTGATTCTTTCGCAGTTTGCAGTTCTTGTCGCAGCACAGGTCATTATCTTCCGTCCCTGAAATTATCATAAACATTGTTACTGTTTTATTTGAGCCTTTGACAAAGTTTGGCACAACAAAATATGTACTTTAAAATTAAAATAAATTCTCTCATTGGTCTCCTCAGGAATGATGGAAACACAGCCGAGTCCGTCGAGACAACAAAGTAGAGCAAATATTGAACATGGAGGCACTAATGCTTGTTTTATTTATTTATTTATATATTACAATGTTACAGAGCAAGCCCCAAAATTTTACAATGTAGAATTTAATTCAAAGTTAGCTCAATGTATCTCACCGCGTGCTTTTGAATGACTTTAGTATTGCAGTTGAAGACGTCTAGATCCGGAAACATGAGCAACATTCGGTTGAGTGTGGTTTATAGTGTGGATATACTCATGTTCTCAAAAGCGACAAAGCATGTAGTACTTGTTGAACTTACAGTTCCATGGGAAAGTAACATACCGAAGGACCACAACATCAAGCTTAACAAGTACTGCAACTTAGTAGACCGGATTGTGAGAAACGGATTCAAGACTGATCTCTTCGCTGTGGAAGTCGGAGCAAGAGGACTACCAGCGAAGTCGCTCTACAGTCTCTTCAAGAATCTAGGGCTCCCAAGATCGACGCTAAGCTCATATATGGAGAGAGCTTCGAAAACGTCACTGGAAGCATCCTACAGAATATGGATAGGTAGAGAGAGGGAGGTCGAGAGCGGGACTGGTGGTTTCCCCGCGTCCTAGTCAACGCAGACTAGCTGACGAGGGCTTGAAGCGAGCCGAAACGTGAAGCATGCGCGGGAAATTTTGAGTGGCCACTCGCTAGTCCCGGCCTCGATTAATACCCTTCTCTACTGCCGATGGGCCCGGATATGTTCGGTGAAGCCATCGCAAGCCACTCTCACAATCCACACCTTCATGATTAGTGTTTAGTTAGACAGTACAGTCGCGCGCGCGAGTGCCTAGTGCCTTGCGGGTGACTGTTCACTTGTGTCTTCCTGTCGAGTGTCACTTGTTTCATTAAATGTAATTGCAATTAATATTTTTTTTATGTAAACCAGTATAGGTAACTGAGTCAGAGGGGCCAAAAAACATGGCCCGACCAGCTAATATCACCTCCGAAAATGTAGGTGTTATATCGGAGACTTCCCTTTGGATTGCTGGCCATACTGGGCTAGGGAAGACAGCCGAGACTGCTATGTGACCACCTTACATTCAGTATCAACCCAGTCGGCTACAATTTGAGGGGACTTATAGTAAGGGGTAAGGAAAGGGACCTGCTACGCCGGTTCCGAGCGGTGAAGCAGCAGGTGTAGGTAAGCACGTAAATTTTTCTTCAGAAAAAAACTCATCGGTACACGCCAACCAGATTCGAACCTCGGACCGCTCGCAAGAGAAGCCAACGCCCAGACCACTCGGCCAACCGCCACCATTATACTATTGTTAAATTTTAATTAATAGTAATTTACGACACATTGTTAAGATTCAGATTCAGAGCCGGCGAATTTCACTTTCCACTATGTCACTCCCCCACCCGGCGGGAGGTCTCCCCGCACTCCGTTCCCCTGTCCACGGCTGCCAGTAAATGTGAATCGAGCTTAAGGTCAACACTAAATGAGTGCGGTCTGGTGGGCACATCAGCCGACAAGACGACAATAAACGGGCGTAGGCGGCCAGGAGACCACCCACCAGGTGGTATGGCGAAGTACATTGGTAGCAATCTAGAAGTGGATGCAGAAATTTCGACAGACGGACTGACTATAGTCCATATAGCATACAGTCTGTGTTTTTGGAAGACGGAGTAAATTGATGTTTGACAGACATTAGAGTGTTGCACGCTTTGCACCACTACTGATTGTAGTGGATGAAAATAGTATCGACTTTTACACGACACGACACGACACACCTTCACACATAATATGTGGCGCTACCTGTGGCGCTGACAACTTAACAGTTTTCTAGCTAGGTTTAGCTGAATATGTTGTCAATTAAATCCACAATTAGGTAAATATTAGAGTTTACAGCATTTCATTAGTTAATCAATCGATAAAAGTATCGATAGCAACTACATGCCTATTTAAAATTTGCCAGAAACTGGCAACACTCCAGACGTCACTTTCCTCCGTCTTCCAAAAAAACAAACTATAGCAGTCTTGGCTATGTATATCGATGCAGCGACTGTCGCCGTGAGGTATACAGACCGAGCAGCCCTGCGTCGCACTCCTCGCCGCCCTCCACGCGCAGGTTGCCGCAGAAGCTCTCCTCGGGCTCGGAGAAGCAACGGCCCGACTTGGCCTGCAGCACCTTGCGGATAGAGCGCAGGCTGCACGGCGAGAACCTCTGCGCACGCACACGTCACACACTATATTCACTTTATATGCCATCATTGTAGCCGCTGACGCTGTAGGTGTACATGAGGTAGGAGCCGCCCTGGCTGGCGGAGGGCGAGCACTCGGGGATGTCGGGGTCGTGCTCGGAGCCCCAGTTGTGTCCGAACTCGTGTGCCGTCACCGGGTCCGCACAGGGACAGAGGAGCGAGTGGCGGTTACCTTGTTGTTGACGTCATAGCCGCTGACGCTGTAGGTGTACATGAGGTAGGAGCCGCCCTGGCTGGCGGAGGGCGAGCACTCGGGGATGTCGGGGTCGTGCTCGGAGCCCCAGTTGTGTCCGAACTCGTGTGCCGTCACCAGGTCGGCCTCGCGCGTGATCACACGCTGCCCGTAGTGGTTGCGGCTCGAACTCAGCCCAGAGTTCAGGTATAGCGTGTAGCCGTTCTTGAAGTATTCTGTGAGTGTATGGCGATGTTATAGATATTATACCTGCATGATACTGCAGCCGATTGTATATTTAGGAACTTTACAAAGCACAAAAACCAAACGTAATGTCACCTAATCCAATGTTAGCTTCATTCTAACGCCCCTAGAAACTTTGTAAAGCAGCTAAATATAGAATCTGCCTGCGAAAGATATATCAATGGACATATGGAATTTGTAACTTGTGGCGATTCATAGTAACTTCAAGCTGCACCGAGATCAATAGAACGGTTCTCGTGCATATCTGTTGTAACTTTCAATATGTCTAATGGCCAATTTCGCCATTACTCTCGGGGAGTATGTATCGAATACAATATTCTCAAATAACAAGATATGTGTAAGATAACTGTAGCCATTCTTTTGATGATTCTCACATCATCGGTAAAATGTAAAAAAATTAACTTACTTTCTACTTACAAATACCTACGTCAGATAGTATTTTCTACTGCCACAAATGTATAGGGCTCAAAACTTAGCACAAGTTCGTCGCAGTGGACGAATATTAGTGGTAGCCGCTACTCCCTAGGTACCACTGCATCTTGCCAACCTTTTAGAACAGTGTCAATACTTATTTATGATAAAAGCCAATAGGTAACCAGTAAGCCAGTAGTTTAAATTTCAGTAACGTGCAAGTCATGCGAGCATAAAAATAAAATAGAATATATATTAAAATAAAAAAACGTAAATAATAAACTCACAATGATCCACCACCAGGGCTGGAACAAAAATAAATAATAAAATAAAAACACGTATAAACAATAGTGCGACAACGACACAGGGGAGGTGTAAAGCTCTAGCTAGGCACATAGCTACCTAACCTACCTCACTCTAATCATTTTGTACCGTGTGGGGCCGGTACTTTAAAAGAATAGCCCCACTGCATCTCTCCCCGTGTATGTCGTAAAAGGCGACTAAGGGATATGACTCCCTTCTTATATTACCAGGTGGTAGGGTTTAACCCGCCCGGGTTGGTACCACCGCACTGAATGATAGGTCGGTCGAAACGGCTATGTAAATAGTTTGTGTTTTCCGTCCAGTTCAGTGTAGCCGGCACGACCGAGGGGAGGCACTGACGTGGCACCAAGTTCACCCGGTGTTATGGGCTGACATCATGGATGTTGTAGGTGATGTAAGTCAACCGTGTCAGTTTCCATAAAAAAAAAAAATGTAAAGAAACTTGCTAATCAAGTGCAAGATAAACAGTCTAATTCAGCGTAGCCAGCACGGCCAAAGGGAAACATTGACTCGGCACGATGGTGCGATGGGCTGACATGGCGGGTGTAGCAAGGTGACGTAGCTGTTTAACGCGATCCCGCCGTACCCTTTCCACCTCCGCACCATGCGCACCGATTGCATCCCTACACACTGGACTTACTCTTTAAACTCTTAAACGCTCTACCTTCCCATATATTTCCGGTCTCGGGTCCTTCAAGAGAGGTGTGAATAGGCGCCTGTCAGGCCGGCACGGCATTCACAACCCCCGCGTACGTCCAAATGTCGTCAAAATCGGAGGAGCTGTTTAACGCGATTCCGCCGTCCCCATTCCACCTCCGCACTACGCATACTGGGCAGGGGATGCACCCCTATTCAATCGACCTACCACGGCGCACCGGTTCTGTAGATCTTATATTCACAGAACCGGGAAATTGTGGAATCCCTGCCCATCTATCTCCTCCCAAGTAAAGCCTGGGGTTCTTGAAAAGGGGCGTGAAAAGGCTCCTGTCAGGCCGGCATGACATTCGCAACGGCATGGCATTCGACAGCCCATGCATCACAGAATGTCCATGGGCATCGTTAGACACTTACTTGTAGGTGAAATGATGACAAATGTCGCGCTATCCATAAAAAAAATGTCCATGGGCGGTCGTTAGACACCTTATGGGTGTCTCGGTGACATCCAATTAAAAAAAAAACGTAGCCGACCGTAGGTTCCATACAAAAGCATCAACAAATAATGTCAAAGTAACAATAAGCTAAGCCAACTCTACAAACGATACAGCACACATCAAACGGCACGACGAGCCGAGCCGGCCCAACATCGGACTGTGTCCTGCGACCGCGCCGCAGTGAGGGACGGGTGCTACGTGTCACTGCGCTCTAAACATAGTTGCACAAACATAACAACAACAACGCAGCGTCACTCGGACAACAACAACAAGCGAGATGCGAGAGGGAGGAGATGGGGTGGGTGGGAGTGGGACATGTTCAGCAACTAGTGTTATTCAATCATGAACTATTCCATCTTTAGGAGTTAGGGTGGATGCATACTAGGCGATATAGTCCCAACCTGTGGACCTGATCGCCGGACTGACCCCGTCGGTCCTCCCACCAAGAACTAGAACGCTCTCCCTGCCCACATAATCCCCCGCAAGTATAGTCTTGGGTCCTTCAAGAGAGGCGTGAATAGGCACCTGTCAGGCCGGCATGGCATTCGCAACCCCTGCGTACGACCGTCCACGGGCGTCGTTAGACAACTTGGGTGGTTCGGCGCGACATGTCACGTGAGGAAGAGAGAGAGAGATAGATTAGGGAGGAGAAGGAGGGCCAGGGGGAGGGCATGGGGGCGGGTGGGAGAGCGAGGTGGTGTGTGATATGGAGAAGAGTGCGGAGGGAACGGAAGAGGGAAAGAGAGATTGGGAGGTTGATGATGCGGGAGCAGCGACCTGGAGTGCAGATGCCGCCGACCGAGTTGCGCCGCGGCGAGCCCACGTACGCCAGCCCGAGGATGCCGCCCTCGAACTTGAGGTCGGTGAACAGGTGGGCGAGGCAGAAGTCCTTGTGTGAGTACTCGCGGCTGAACACCTGTCGGTAGCCTTTGGTGAAATAAAATCTATAGACACGGAATGTTACCTTCTAATGACTAATGGGACGAATTTCGGTACGGCGGCGCCGCGCCCGCCCGAGCGCTCACTGTTACCAAATCGCAATTCACTCTTGCCACGAAAAATCCCCAGGGTTCCGGTATAGATGATAGATGATATTGATAACACATAAAAAATCCTCTCTGGACGTGGAGGATATTAAGAACAGGAATTGACTATGTCCAAACTATATGAATATGATTTAAAGTGTGAGAGTTAGGGCCCCTGAGCCCTGATGTCACTGCGACCTAGGAAAATCTATTGTGTTTGTGTGTGATCTTTCAAAAGTTTAGAGCCGAAGTCCGATTTCCGCTACAAACCGAGTTAGATTCTTGGAGTTGAGGCATATTTGGCATGGGTTAAAAATATAAGCCCCCAAGAATCCAACCCTCCAATCCATACAAAACTCCAAGTCCAAACTATAAGCAGAAGGTGTTACTGTACACATTTGTAAATGCTGACGCTCAATTCATGCACCAAATTATTGTTATAAACAATTTTGTTAGCATTCATCTTCAGTCGCCCGCAACCGGTGAGTCGAAGCAAAAGATCAGAGAATTAACAGCTAGATGGGCGATTAAGCATCTGCTGAGTCGCTGCTCAATGTGGAGAGTTAGAGAAGCTTACGGCAGAGGATGTCCACACATTAGCACACTCTCATTGGTTGCAGTTGTCGACTAGCAATCGTTGAGTGGTCGCGGAGCACTGTAAGCGATGGATTACTTCTAGTTGATTGGTCGGAATGTTGGCGACACCGTGCTCCCGAACAGATCGCTCTTGGCTGTCCAACTAGCCATTATTTCACATTCACCAGTAGGTTATATATAAATGTTTAAAGTTGGCTTGCACGGATAGAGAGCGCTCCATAAAAAAGTTCCCTTCGCCGTTATGTTGGCTCCACTGTCTATCTGTCAAAACAGCGTTGAGGGTTTACCCGTAATTATCAGTATTTACCGTATTTATTATACGGTAAATAGCGATTACATTATTAGGTAATATAATCTTCACAATCTGGCAACAGGAATTTAAGCACTGACAGTGACACTGGCAGTGGAGCCAACATAACGGCGAAGGGAAGATTTAGTTGGATGGAACGCTCTATAGTATCTATTGATTACACCCGTATTTATATTATTGTCTTCTCATTAGAGTAGATGTTGCTAGTAGCAATTATTTGCCAATTGTTTATTGAGAATTTAAGGCAGTAGGTAAGACTGCACTCGAACTTGTCACAATTTGTTCTATCCGGTTCGATTGCACCCATCCTCTCCATGGGAAACTTCGCAGATTATATTTTATTCATACATATATTACAAGTATTTTTTTAGTGACTATCCGCATAATAACATCGCTTACAGTTTATCGAAAATACAGCTTGAGAGCAACATTATCCAGTTTAGAGTGTGTTTCGACTACAAAGTTTTTTTATCACATTTTCCTTTGTAATATCTCCGCTGTGGTCAAATCTCATTATTCGCATTGGTTAGTAATGTCCGGCGGCAGACAGACGGTCACCTATGTCGCCGGAGCAGACACCGCCGGCGGCGCCGAGGCGGGCGGAGGCCACGTAGCCGAGCCCGAGCAGCGAGCGCCGGCCCTCGCCGAAGGAGCGGTGCGTGAGCAGGTGCGCCAGGCAGAAGCGCTTGTTGTCTGCGTTGCGCGAGAACACCTGCCGTGCCACACTGTTGCCGCATTTGGCCCATTGTCTCATTCATTATTACTAACTGCACCGTAGATCGAATGTACGCTGTCAGCCTCGGTAGCTCCGTGCTGTCTGTGCATCGGTATTCAACCGTCGGAGTTAAGCACACGCGGAGCGGACCTAGCTCGAACGCGTGACACGTTGATGCTGACCGCGGTGCGGATTCCACGTCAAACTGTAGGTCCATTCCCTTACCTTACTAGATGGTAGAGTTAAGATACCATCGCACTAAGGAAATGTCAGTGGAAACGGCTACGAAAATAGTTTGTATTTTCCGTCCAGTTCAATGTAGCCGGCACGACCAAAGGGGGAGACACTGACACAGCACCTAGTCCATCAAGATGTGACGGGCTAACATGAAGTGATGTGAAGTAGGTGATGCAAGGTAGGTGGTAGTTGGTAGGGCAACTGAAACGCAATAATGTGTAGGTATGTAGGTCACCTCGAGCAGGTTGCGGACGTCCCACTTCTCGCGGATCATGTTGTAGTGCGCCTCGCCGCCGCGCACGCGCGTCGGCTCCGAGTGCACCAGGATCTTCTTGATCACGAACCCCATACCCTTGAAGCCGTCCACCTCCTGCGCCGACACGCCACTACGTTACACTAGCTAAAACTACCTTCATTCTAGTTTTGTAGGGTTCCGTATCCGGTACGAGACCCTATTACCAAGCCTACGCCGTCTGTATGTCTGTCTGTCCGTCCGTCCGTCCGTCCATCTGCCTGTCCGTCCGTCCGTCTGTCCGAGGCCTGTATCTCTTGAACCGTAATAGGTAGACCGTTGAAATTTTCACAGAATATGTGTTATTATGGCCGATATAACAATAAATAATAAAAATAAGAAAAAGTAAACAATTCACGGGGGTTTCCGCCATCTACCGAATAGAGCGTGAAGCATTTTAACTGATCATAACATTTAACTAATATGAAGCATTTCATAACACGCCATAGATGGCGTGAGTGGCGCTAACCATGACATGGCGATAAGGAACCCTCGGTGCGCGAGTTCGACTCGCACTTGGCCGGATTTTTTTTGTATAAAAAGTGGCGCCGAGCGACTGATAAAGTGTCTAACAACACCCATGCACATTCAGTCATATGCGGAGGTTGTGAATGCAGGTTGCCAATTCACGACACTCTTCGAATGAGGAGACAGTAGGCACGCGAGTATCAATGGATGCTCACCGTGCGTTTCATCAGTTTATTTGAGAGGTGGCGGGTGAGAGGTGGCTAGTCTGTCTTTAGATAAAAAATATGAATTTCAGTAAAAAAAAGGCTTCAAAACAATTCATGTGATATGTATGTATGTGAAGGGGAGTGCGGATGTTGATTGTACCAGTAGGTACACAATGAACATAATATGTGAGCTGCAAGGATGTGCTAATGTCATGGTGTGATGGTGAGTTACCTGTCGATCTTGCCACACCGTGTCGTTGTATATTTTGTGCACTCGGTCTATGAGGCTTATCTGCAAGAGGGAGAAACCATTTGTAGGAAGAGCGTATAACTTCACTTCACTGAGGAAAACTTATCCGAAAGGAAAGGCAAACCGATAGCCGTTTTCTAAAATATTTTACTTCACCAATGTATTTTTAGTTTTTTTATGGAAACTGACACGGTTGGCTACATACTACATCCGTGATGCCCACCCTGTCAGTTTCCATAAAAAAAAAAATGGAACCTACCTCCTAGTAATGGGCAAGGCTTAATAATAATAATAATAAGAAGAAAAGCTGTCAAGATGACATGTTTTGCAAAATCTGCCCTTAACAAGAAAATAATTTAAAAGGCAGCTGAAGACGCCTTACCGGGCCCGCACAAAGCGCGGAACAAACACCAACGGCGCACGGCCCCGCAGTGCTGGAGTAAGCATGCGAGCCAGCACAGAAGCCGAAGCCCGGCGGCGCCTCAATAGCACAGCACATGTCAATGCATGACAGCGGCGGCTCCCGGCGTACGGCGACACGGTCGGCGCCTCAGCGGGCAGGTACAGCTGCGAGCGGCGCTGCAGGCCGTGGTCAGAACACCCAACTAGGACACCGTGCACGGAACACCACACGCCGCCCCCGACGCGTGTCTGTGCACCGGCCCAGCAGCGCATCAGACACCTCGCCCTCCCCGCCCGCGCCCGCATCACCGTGCCGCCGCCGCCTGCGCCCACGAGTCGCCACTTTGACACCATCCACCGCACACCCTCCACCGACGCCCGCCGTGACGTCGTCAGAATCATCTGGCGACGACGACGACGGGCCGACGACGCCGCACCCGTCAGAAGAACTACGACGAGGACGACGTCCACCACCGGCCGGCTTGGGGCCATCGGGGCTTCATGCTCCGCCTATAGTCCCCGCTACCGATGGTGTAGTGCGCCGTATGCGCTGGCCCTATGACCTTAATATGAAAGTCATGACGGCGTACTACAGGGCCACAGAGGGAGAAACCAACCGGACCATGTTTCGAGCAAGACTGCTTACTGAGTTTCAGGCTCTTGAACCGACAATGTCTTTTTCAGCCCAGCGTCTATCAGACCAGGTACGCGTCATCCGGACACGGAAGTTCTTGGATGACGCCGTGCTGGAACGACTGCGCCTAGATGCGCTTCCTACTACCATAGCTCCCGCTTCTTCGCAGCCGCGCGCAGACGCTGTCTGCGCCTTGTCGGACGCGCTCCGCTCACCACACGCCCCTGTATGTGAAGTGGCGAATATAAGTGAGCTGCTGTCACAGCCACAAACTTCAGCGGAGGACGGGGGTGAGGTAGTAGTGGGAGACGTAAGTACCCAGGATGATGAGCAAATGAGAAGCGCCCTGGAGCGGGCGATTTTGGAGTTTCGATCGGTAAGCTTTGTAACTAGGCCGCGAATACCGCGCTTGCCCACAAATAGAAAAAATATAAGCATTGTGGGGACCATGAATTCCCATTTAAAACCATATATGGAATCAAGCGAGAGCCTAGTCGATACCCACTCACTCCTCTGTTGTGCGGCGATCGCCGCATGTCGAATGGCCGGTGTCAAATTCGAAAACAACAACCGCGCGAGACACACAGGCCCAACGTTGGCGGTCCCCGCTTGGCAGAGGAGAATACAGAAACGTATCGACGAGGCACGGGTCCTCATAGGGAAGCTTTGCTGCTTCAGGTCAGGAAATATGCGACCAAAAATTATGCGGTTCGTGACTAAAGTTCTAAAAGGGGTTGTAATAAGGCCCTCCCATCCCAACTTCAAGTCAGTGGTCACGGAGCGCATAGACGACCTGAAGCAGCGGATCAGCGCGTGGGCAAAGCGTATCCGCCGCTATAGAGAGCGTGTCGATCGATATCAACTGAATCGCCAGTTCCAGAGTGACCAAAGGCGGGTGTATAGAAACTGGGAGCAGCCTAAACAGCTAGTGGCAGATGAGGCTAAACCTACCAAAGCAGAAAATTATCAATTCTGGAGTAAAATATGGTCAGAGCCCGTCTGCCACGTCGAAGGTGAATGGATGAGGACTGTCGAGCGAGCATGTCAAGACATAGAGCCGATGGAGCCAGTGAACTTGACAGAGCTTGATGTTAGTTCGGCAATCCGTCGTGCCCACAATTGGAAGTCTCCCGGGGCTGACGGACTGCACAACTTCTGGCTCAAATGGCTTACTTGCTGCCATGCTCGCTTGGCAATTCAATACCAAGAAGCCATAGACCAACGAGCGCTACCAGAGTTCATGACCACAGGAATCACCCACCTGCTCCATAAAACCGGTAGTACCGCGGATCCAAAAAATTACAGACCAATTACATGTTTGCCCACTATCTATAAACTGCTGACATCCATTCTGACAAACAAAATAAATGTTCACGACCGCCAAAATAACATCATGTCGGCTACTCAGAATGGATGTCGGGCTGGATCCCGCGGTACTAAGGAGCTTCTTCTCATAGATGCGACTATTTTCCAGCAGGTTCGCCGCAGCAGAAAGAATCTGTCCGCCACCTGGATTGATTATAAGAAGGCATTTGATTCTGTACCCCACACATGGCTCAAGAAAGTTTTACTAATATACAAAGTTGATGAAAACATCTGTCAATTCCTGAGTGCATGTATGGAACAATGGAAAACAGTTCTCAGCCTTCCAGGTGAAAGACAGCTTTCTGATGTGGACGACTGCATTCATATACGGCGGGGCATCTTCCAGGGTGACAGCCTGAGCCCGCTTTGGTTCTGCTTAGCTCTGAACCCTCTCAGTTCGCTTCTGGAGGATTCAGGACTGGGCTACTTTTTGCGGAGAGGGAGCCACTCGATTTCTCACTTGTTCTATATGGATGACCTAAAAATACTGGCTAGTTCGGACTCTGAGCTGATGTCGATGCTGAAGACAACTGAAAATTTCAGCACGGACATTGGAATGGAGTTCGGAATAGACAAGTGTGCGAGCATCCATATAAAACGAGGGAGGGTCACGGCCTCCGACGGGATTCAACTCTCGGAGTCGGTGAACATTCGAGCCCTCTCTGACGAAGAAACCTACAAATATTTGGGTATGCAGGAGTGCCTTGGTATCAAGGATACGGTTATGAAACAACATGCAAAGGCTAAATTCTATCACCGTCTCACAATAGTACTGAAAAGTCTATTGTCGGGCGGTAATAAAATCAGAGCCTACAACGGTTGGGTCATGCCCGTTCTTATATACACCTTTGGCATACTCAAATGGTCTCAGACTGAGCTGGACGCCCTGGACAGAAAGGTCAGAACGCTGATGACGACGTCCCGGATGCATCACCCACGATCATCGGTCATGAGATTGTATATCCCGCGGAAGTGTGGGGGTAGAGGTATGCTAAATGCCAAAAACCTACACAACCGCGAGGTATGCAATCTCCGTCAGTATTTTATGGAAAAGACTGATGTTTGTGAGACGCACCGCGATGTCGTCGTCAGTGATAAAGGCCTTACCCCGTTGGACATGGGAAAAGAGGACTGGCGGAAGCCAGTTGTACTGAGCACCGAGGACCGCATGGAAGTATGGAAAGGCAAGGCGCTGCACGGTAGGTACTTCCGGTCTCTCACGGGGCCGGATGTAGATCAACTCGCCTCCGTGCACTGGCTACGCTTCGGGGACCTCTTTGGGGAAACCGAGGGTTTTGTCTGTGCAATACAAGACGAAGTTGTCAAGACCAACAATTACAGGAGATTCATTATGAAGGATGGCACCATTGACATCTGCCGCGCCTGCCACAAACCTGGCGAATCCCTCAGACATGTAATCTCCGGTTGTTCGCAACTTGCCAACTCCGAGTATTTGCACAGGCACAACCTAGTGGCCAGGATCATCCATCAGCAACTTGCTTTGAAGTTCAACCTTGTCGGCTCGGAGGTGCCTTACTACAAGTATAACCCACAGCCAGTTCTCGAAAATGCTCACATCACGCTCTACTGGGACCGGTCGATTATCACTGATAGGACTATTATGGCTAATAGACCTGACATAGTGATAATCGACCGGGAGGCGCGGCGCGCAGCGCTCGTCGACATCACGGTGCCGCATGACGAGAACCTTGTGAAGGCAGAAAAAGACAAGATGTTAAAATACATCGATCTGTCTCACGAGGTTACCGACATGTGGCCCGTGGACTCGACGATCGTTGTGCCCATAGTCGTGTCTGCGCATGGGCTGATAGCGAAGAGCCTCGACCATCATCTCAAGAGGCTCTCGCTAGAGCCACTTGCTTGGATCAAGGGTCAGATGCAGAAGGCGGTCTTGCTCGACACCGCTCGAATTGTCCGGAGGTTTCTCTCTCTCGGGTCCGACCATCGGTAGCCTGGGTTCGCCCCGCCGCCGGTGGTGGAAATTCCATTTTGTTATTTTGTATTAATTTTAGATTTAGGTTTTATTTGTAAAATTAATATAAAAAAAGAAAAAATGTGTAAATAAACGAATAATAATAATAATAATATAACTTTATTTCAGAATATATTAATTCCATAATGCAGTCAGTCAGTCCGTCAGTAATTATTATCTAATACACAATGAAAATCTAAATTATTAAAAATTTGACCACACCCTGCCGTACCTATACTCTATAGCTGGCAAATGGCAGGTGGAGTTGGGTCCAGAATTTAAAAATATGACCAGCGCCACCTTCCAGAGTGACGGACAGGGTATGGTTCTCAGTTAAATACATTTTCTTACGGAAGCCAGCCACTCGCTTCCGAATTATAGCAGCAAAACTGAAATGTCATTAAATTTTCATCTGCAAATACAGTGCGACAAGGCTTGAAATGAATGTGGCTGAGAGCGGAACTAACCCCGCCACAGTGTTGCCAGATGACCGTCTTGCGTTTCACCCGTTCACGCGTACGATAGTATCTCTTCTTAGTCTGTGGTGTTGTTAGCAGAAATCGAAGTCTATCTGTTATTTTATTAATGAGCTAGTCTTCTTAAAATTCAAGACATAAAATAAAAAATAAATAAGTACATACCTACCTTATAGGTACTATACATACATTTTCTTTTGCAGCGATATTTTCCCCTAGAGTAAGGCAATTTTCAAAATTGACAACTCTAATGCTGCAGCAGCACCCCCGCACAAACGTCATCCACGTTCATTTCAAGCCTTGTCGCACTTTAAGGTGGGGGACAAGCATGCCGGTGAAGAGTCCGCTGTATGTAGTTGTGAATGTATACGGCTTGTATGCAGACCAGGTAGCTGATGGTGGTCTTGGTGTTGCTGGAGCCCATCTCCTGGAAGAAGCGGTAGTCGGCGACGAGGAGCAGCGGGCAGCGGGTCTTGGTGGGCGTGTACTCGTAGTCGCTCTGGCGGCGCGCGCGCCGGTGCGCCGCCCCCGCCCCCGTGTACTTGTCCCGCTCCCACCGCGCCTGCGCGCGCTCCAGCTGTTCCTCCTCCTCCTCATCCTCTGCCTCCATTTCTGAAGCAAATATATTTCATTTTAAAATCCTAACACCGACCGACTGACCGACAGACAACATACAGCCTAAACCGGTGAGTCTAGAGTCTAGAAGCGTGAAATTTTGCATAGGAGTTGGGGAAATGCGAAACCGCGGACCAAAAGCTAGTATTAAAGAAAATTGAGCATCCCCCCCCCCCCCCCCACAGTTGAAATTAATGAGACTAAAAAAAAAATTTTATATAGGACTCTTTGAGTTTACAGGAAAATCTAAATGAAAATCCTAAGTGTTAAAGTTCTACGGAAAACGCAATGGTACGGGACCCTCTCCACGCGAGTTTGACTCGCACTTGACCACTTTTTTTAAATTGTATTACTTTTTTATTATTAAAGATAAAGTGTTTGTCCAACTGATTTTAACTATGTAAATAGTTTATGTTTTCAGTCCAGGTCGGTGTAGCCGGCACAACCAAATGGAAGCACTGACATGGCATCTAGTTCACCAAGACGTTTTGGACTAACATGTATTAGGGTACAGTAGGTGATGAAGCCAACCATGTATGGAAAAAAAGTGATGATGAACTATGCCGATATAAAGCAAAATGATTACCTGCGCCCTCCTTAACATAGCCGCAGGTGCGAGGTGCCATGCCACCCTCGCGCTCCCAGCTCAGCTTGACGTCGGACGCGCGGTACGCCAGCATCGTCTCCGCGCCCAGCTCCGGCAGGTGGCGCCACGACGGCTGACGCAACATCACAACTCACATTCACAATTCTACATGTGATATGTACCTCTCACCTCTATCAACAGTATCAGAGCAGTTCCAGCGCAGGAGGAAAAACAGACATTGAACCTTTGAGTGTTGTCCTCCTCGCGCGATAGTGGAGCTTGTTGTCATTTTGTTACTCATTTTAAACTTAAACCTGTTTACTTCCAAGGCTCATTGGTACACAATGACCGGATTCGATCCTGGGAACTCTCGCAAGAGAAAGCATGTCCAGACCACTCAGTCATGCGCCGTCCCTTTACCAGCTTTACAAACTCGGCGGTGTGAGTATGAGATGATGAGTGCTCATCAAAGAGGTTCAGTAATGCATCCAGTCACGAGCCGCACATTAACCGAATGGCTTCAAGGAGAGAATATAAAGATGTTGCCTCACACAAAATTATTCTGTTACACCGAATGTTCACTAAACAACTGACACATGGAGTATGACAATCGATAACACACCGGCGGAAGTACCGTGCCAAGGCGTTAGGTCGCTAAACTGTCACCCTACAGTACGGCATCTCGCCCTTTTACAACATGCACGGGGACAGATGCAGTGGGGCTATTATTTTTAAGTAACGGCCCCACACGGTACCACCGCCGCTGTGCGATACCCTCGGCGATACCTCAATGTGGTAAGTCTCGTGCGGGGTGTGTATGGAGGCGGTGATGAGTCCGTCCTCGTCCAGGTGCAGCCGCACGTCCGACGACATCTCACCGAACACACGGCCCGAGTAGAAGTTGTCCCGGTCTGCAACGCACACATATACACAATCAAACTCAATGTTTCAAACTCAAGGTTTTTATTTGCAGACAAAGTAGCAGGTGTATAAAGTATTATTATTTATACCTAATTACATAACTGTAAGTTAAATCAAACAGAAAAAACAAAATAGATTAAATAATTATAACAAACAAAAATCACATAAAAAAAACAACACATTGTTTACAAAAAGGATGCGGCACAGCTCTTATTCCTAAGGTGAACCATAGGAAAGCTGATTATAGGCCTAAATCAATGGGTACTAATAATAAATCTGTAAGGGATGGTCATGGAGTAAGTTACTTTGTTTTTAGGTTTTTAGGGGTTCGGATTAGCGTGGCTCTACTGTACTTCTCACTTTGTTATAGGTATATAGTCTGTTTTTTTGGAAGACGGAGTAAAGTGACGTTTGACTGACATTAGAGTGTTGCATGCTTTGCACCACTAGGGATTGTACTCGATGAAAATAGTATCGACTTTTACACGACACGAACACGACACGACACACCTTCACACATATTATGCGCTACCTGTGGCGCTGCCTTAAACTTAACATTTTTCTAGCAAGATTTAGCTTAATATGTTGTCAATTAAATCCATAATTAGGTAAATATTAGAGTTTACAGCATTTCATTAGTTAATCAATCGATAAAAGTATCGATAGCAACTACATGCCTATTTAAAATTTTCCATAAAGTGGCAACACTCCAAATGTCACTTTACTCCGTCTTCCAAAAAAACAGACTATAGTTATCGACCCATCGACCGCCTCAAGGTAGCGCCGCACAATATCTAGGTACATTTTTTTATGGAAACTGACACTGTAGGTGATGGCTACATGGCTACATCACCTACAACATCCGAGATGGCAGCCCATAAACCTGTGTAAACTACCATGTTAGTGCTTCCCTTAATTTCATGTCGGCTATGCTGAACTGGACGGAAACACGAACTATTTACATAGCCATTTCAACTGACGTTTCATTTAGTGCGGTGGTATCAACCGGGGCGGGTTAAACCTACCACCTATTAAGGTAAGAAGGGAAGGGACCAACAGTTTTACGTGGAATCTGAACCACGGTCAGCCTCCAACGGTCGAGCGGTCATACAAATAATTTTCATGAGGTGACAATGATTATTATGATTTATTATTAGAAGTTGAGAGTTAGGGCCCCGTGCATGACGTAAAAGGAGACTAAGGGATAAGGATAAGATGCCGTGCTAAAGGGCGACAGGCTAACCAGCTCTCACCTTGGCGAGGTCTTTCCACTGAGTCATGCATGCAGGTGTCTTACTTGCTGCTTGATAGTTATCTGGTCATGTAACGTTTTTTCTGAGTTTACTCCACATTTTTGTTACCTCGTGAATTGCGGAACGGACAGCAGTAAACATGAGCATGATGTAAGGTGCAATATTGACAAGAGCTAAGAAGAATGAGCAGTTGTAGTACAACTGCTCATTCTTCTTAGCTGTTGTACAGACCGACGTGCACAGTGGTCTCGCGCCCGTCCGCGTCCACGGCGTACGCGCGAAAGTTCGCGTGCAGCACGTCGGCGCGCGGGTGCAGGATGAGCCGGAAGTCGCGCCCGAGCGACCGGAAGTTGAGCTCCTTGATAGTGTTGAACGGATGCGGCGACGGGTTCGCGCCGCGCTTCACAATCCGGTGCGCGAACGATGAAGCGTGCAATGTCTCGAAGTACTTCAGGTTCTTGTAAATCGAACCTGAAAAAATATTGTTCAGTCACGTATGTGCCACAGGATACCACACACACCACGTGCATCTCATTAGCCGACAATGATCCAGTGAAACATTATTAGTAAACAAAATTTACTTTACCTTGCACAACTACTAGATAAATGAACCCAAGCGATATGCACACTCCCTGCATTGTGCAGCGCTCTGTTATCATCACATAAGTTACTCTATGATCATCACTGTGTTCGTTCAAAGCTCATTCAGTTTCCTAATGGATTTCTTTCAGTGAAACTAAAACAAGCAACGAAGATATATAGATAAAGAATGAATGGTCCAACCAAATGTCCGTCCATCCATCCACATTTTGCGTTGCCTAGACGCTCACTTAAACACTTCAAAAGAATCTGATTAGATAAACAATTTGATAATCTAACTAAAAAAACTTAAAGTAGATTGGCTTCTTTTGAAAATGCATTTATTAAGCTAGTACACATTCAAGCACACATTATTTCATAATAATAAATAATTTATGTAAATAAATAGTAGCGAGATGACGAATTAATTTTGAGAAATACCTGAACGTCTAGGAAAGGTATATTTTGTTTGATAATCATGTGAACGTCAAATTGACAGTTGGGCGAAAACTACATTACAGTGTACAATATTAGCTAGTGTTAGGGATGTATTATTAATCACTTCCATGATTGGTTCATTCGTTATGAAACAAACAAAATACCTATTTACCTATCATCAAAATAATACTGAAATTGGTTGGATGGCATTCTGTACAAAACAGATTACATTATTTCAGTTTTTCAATAAAAAAATTTGACTTCAGGTAATGCCATCTATCGGCGATTTAGATTGCGTTTGCACCGATTTCTTACTAGATGGCGCTAGTTTAACTACCATTTAGCAGGTGTTGGTGAGTGGCAAAACCATAAAATAATAACAACATCTACTTATTGGCAAAACATACAAACACTAAACTCTTTCGTGATTGGGTTATGTATGTCTTCGGGTGTAAAGCCTGACCAGGAATATATGAGAGCTGTCAAGATGGAGCCACTTTTTAGATTTATATAGCAACATTCAGTATAGTACGCACACATTGAATTGGCCGATGTTTTTATTCAAAATGTACTTTTGCACTGAAATACACAATAAGATATACAAAATGTATTTTAATTTAATGCATCTTTTATATATATTTTGATGTCAATGTAAAAAGAACTAGCCTTGACATTTACATGTTCACAACATTTTTTCCATGTATCTGCAGATATGTCCTGACTGAAGCAAAGTTTACAAATTATTAAAAAAATTATTAATCGACCTTGCTGAAACACTAAACTTTTTAATAAAAATTCTAGTTCAGAAAAACTTAACCTAAGCTATATTTATTCGAACGTTTCGCATTTCTGTAAAGTCAAAAAGTGTTTTTTGTTCAGAACGAATAATATTTACGTCCATCTTTTGTTTGCTATTCGGTAATTAAATGCTTGAGATACACCTAGACAGAACAAAAAATAATTACCTAATTGTACATTACGGCGGCCAATTCATGACAATCTCACTACAATGACATAACGTTTCACCTAAATGTCAGTTCAGAAGCAATTTTGACATTGACAACAGATTAATAAGCATCAAACATAATTGTGACCAGTGTAAGAAATTAGTTCCAACGAAATTCCGCAATATGGCGGCCCCTCATATATTCCTGGTCAGGCTTTACCTACCTAATATCATATTTTTCGAAGTAGGTATCAGGTCAGTCATGATTATTTTTATTTTCATGACATGGAGGTTTTTGGGTTTCCGTATCCCAGACGGAAGCCTATTATTAAGACTCCGTCGTCCGTCCGTCCGTCCGTCTGTCCGAGGGCTGTATCTCTTGAACCGTAATACGTAGCCGGTTGAAACTTTCACAGAATATGCGTTACTATGGCGGATGAAACAACAAATAAGAAAAAAATAAGAAAAGGTTAAAAATTAAGGGGGGCCCCCATACAAGAAACGTTTTATTAAAATAGATTAGTCACACTATTGAATAACAGATGGCGCCAACGGCTTTTATACATTGCATGCATTATTAGGTGCAGTCATTTTCCCACCGTAAAGTGCTATCGACCTCATTGAGGCTTCTCTAAAAGATAGCCGCTTCTTAATCTTTGGTCGTTCCAATAAAATAATTTTCAGAAGTTGAATGTTTGACAGCTCACTTTTAAAAAATAAAGTGACGTTACTATGGTAACAGCTGTCAGTGGGCAAACATGGAGACCTATGACCTGTGTAAAACAATGACGTAGTAAAATAAACAAATATCAGATAATTCAAATTCGAAGACCATGCCACCTGAGCGGATAGGCGGATATTATTGATAGCGGATTGATACGGAAACCTCCGCGCGCGAGTAAAACTCGCATTTGACAGATGTTTTTTTATTGACAGCGGAACATATGGCGCCGAGCCACCCATAAGGTGTCTAACGACGCCATAACGACGGTACGGACGCTGGTTTAACGAATCCCATGTGCCATGGACATTCGGACGTATGCGGGGTTGCGAATGCCATGCCGGCCTGACAGGTGCCCATTCACACCCCTCTTGAAGGACCCGAGACTGTACTTGGGGGGAAATATATGGGCAGTATGAGCAGGGAGAGCGTTCCAGAGTTTACCGGTTCGGTAGAGGAAAAATCTGCAGAATGTATTGGTACGCATCCGCGGTAAGTCCAGCGTTTAGGGATGCAGCGTGAGGTAGAAAGCGCATTGTCTTCGAAGACGCGAGACTGTTAAATGCCCGTACCAAAGTGAGAGGTGGTAAATCTGTCGCCCTCAGCACGGCATCTTGTCTGTTTTTAATTCCAAATGTCATCGAGCTTGTGGCTGGATTCGTCCGAACATTCACAAAATGAGTAGGTATTATAGTACGAGTAAAACCGTTACTGCATGCATTGCATTGCATGTTCGTGTACAGGGCTCAGGGTTGCCAGATGATGCAGATGATCGATGATTTTTACGAAATATGCGACTGAACGTCCTTCGGGCGTCATTAGGCATCTATGGTGGGATAGACGCCACACACACTCACACGCACACGCTTTCTATTATAAAACGCAATTAGTCACGGCGAAAATATGCAATGCTCTTCAGGTGTATTAACACGTCTAAGGCCCACTTGCACCAACACAAGTTCAATATATAAACCAGTTCAACTCGTTAAACTAGCACCCGTTGTATGTGTGAACCGCGTTTAAATCCATAACTCGCTACTTAACTTTAGACCACAAGAATTATCAATTCACGCTCCGGCTGCCAACAGCAGCGCGCCAAGTCGGTATGGATTTGATTTTGCGAAACAGTTAGTTAATAATGTGTGATACGTATACCTAGACCTACCATACGCTGTATCCCGACAATCAGGGTAAGCAGAGCAGTCGGTGTTGTACTGCAAGTACTCTTGCAAATTACAGCACAGCACCGACAAGACAAGCATACCTAACTATCAAGCGCAAGTAAGGCACGAAGACCTGCCTTGCTAGGAATGTAAATATATACCAAACAACTCATATTTCGGTATTTTCGTCATACTGAACACCGAACACGATGAAATATCGAATAGTTCGGTAAAAAAGCTTGCAAGGGTTATTATGATTTATGGTCTATACACGGACCATTAGTAACTATTTACGGCTCGCACGGGGAGAGATGCAGTGTGACTTGTTACGGGAGCCCACCCACGGCCGTTAGTTTTGAACTAGGAGAACTTAGATTTTGTTAGGATTGAACTTCTGGTCACTGCCACCCGCGCCGGCTGCTTATAAAAATAAAAAAATTTAATAATAATAAATTGTATTTTCTATTGCACCAATTTATATAAATCGTTAGGTATCTACTTAGGTACTACTTGTGTGAGCGTGCTCGATGTACATACAAGCATAGAACAGCAGTCGATCTCGAGGCGATTTCTTGCTCTGTGAGACAACACGAAGGGAGGGCTGTGTAGTGTATGGTGTGGGTGGTTAGAGGCGACATGGGTGACTATACGACGTGAACGCCGCTCACCGCCTTCACTTCATACATAATAATGGACAGTTTCAGAGGTCGGTTGTAGTTGGTGGGGAGGGGTGAGGGGTTGGGAAGTTGATGCCCGGCTAACAAGAGGCGGAATAGTTTTTATTGCGATACGTTATGCTGTCGCGACGACGCGACACGGGAGGGCTGTTGGGGGTGTTCGTGTGTTGGTGATAAAAGTTGGTATAGGTGGCAAGAAATTTGAAATGCATTCTAAACATTAACTTCTGCTTTACTATTTAATTTTGTAATAAGTACATACATACATATCACACGCTGAATCCCGACAATCGGGGTAAGCAGAGTAATCGGTGTTGTGCTGCAAGAACTCTGGTAATAAGTATGTACATAATAATATGTAAACAGCATTTACACAGGAAGCCACCGCGCCGCCCCCGCCCCCGTTAAAATTTGAACTATCCATGTGTTGAAATAATTATTTGGAAGATTTATTTGATGAAAAAATCGTTGTATTTGTATGGCAAAGAGTTTGTATTACGTCGCTGCGCTCCTTCAGCGACGTAATACAAACTCTTTGTTGTATGGAATGAATAGATGAATGGATTAAACCATACTTTTAACGATATCAGAGCCGAACCCTTCTTTGAAATCGGTGAAGGTCCTAAAAAGTCATAAAAAAAAGTAGTGGCTAGCGCGCGCTCGTTGAAATCTATTTCACTAGCGCGATGAAGATGCTGCGCGTGCGCTTGTGATACCTACAGGTTGTTACAGTCGACTCAACCTCCACCATATACACGACTCCTTAAACAATGTACCTAATTGTGAACCCCGGGTGTTCTGATCAAATTGGAAACCACCTGTTCGTTTGAATCTAAAGTTCATTTGTGTAATTATTTTTTAGAACAAAACAGCTTTACTCACGGTTATTAACGAGCTATGTGGCTCTATCATAGCTCGTTAAAACCGTGAGTAAAGCTGTTTTGTTCTAAAAATAATGTCTAACAACCACGGTAATTTAAAAATTCATTTGTGTAAATTACATAAGTTAGAGGGTATTGCTAACATTGCGGTACAATGACAGGTACAAGTTATATAAAATTATTGGATCCCATTTAAAATTGTAGGTTTTTAATTTCGTGGATGAAACAAACAAGATAATGATCGATGATATAACACCGGAGGCGATAGGGGAAGATGTCATAAATTTGGGTGCCAGGTTGATGCAACCCCGTTTACTTATGATAGTAGACAGGTACCTAATACGAGTACTTAGGTTTCATTCTTATTTGTTTATGTCATTTAAAACTTTGTATTTCTGCTGTATTCATTGAGTATTTCGACATATAAGCGGCGGGTGGCCTAGTGGTCTGCGGGTGTCGACTTCCCTTGCGAGAGGTCCGGGGTTCGAATCCGGTCGGCCTGTATCAATGAGTTTTTTCTGAGGGAATAATTTACGTGTACACCTGCTGCTTCACCGTTCAGAATCGGTGTAAAACTGTAGGTTCCTTCCCTTGCCCCTTACTAGGTGGCAGGATATAATTGTAGCCGGCTGGGTTGATACCACCGTACTGGGTGTAAGATGGCCGCATAGCAGCCTCGGCTGTGTTCTCCTCTAATCTGGATAATCTCCTCTATACTGGTATAGCCAGCAATCCAGGGAAGTCTCCGGTATGGCACCTACCTTCTCGGTGGTGATATTGGCTGGTCGGAGCATGTGCTTTGGCCCCTCTGACTCAGCTACCCGGATTACATACAAAAAAATCATATTATGGGAGGCTACGAATATTTTTTTTTTATGGATACTGACACGGTTGGATACATCACCAACAACATCCGTGATGTCAGCCCATAACACCGGGTGAACTTGGTGCCACCTCAGTGCTTCCCTTCGGGCGTGCCGGCTACCTGACGGAAAACACAAACTATTTACATAGCCGTTTCGACCGACCTTTCATTCAGTGCGGTGGTACCAACCCGGGCGGGTTAAACCCTACCACCTAGTAATATAAGGGAGTCATATCTCTTTGTCGCCTTTTACGACATACACGGGGAGAGATGCAGTGGGGCTATTCTTTTAAAGTACCGGCCCCACACGGTAATAGATAGGTACGGAATAGGTTGGATTTTCCGCTATATTTGTGAGCACAGTGGAGTATTGATTGAGATAGCATAATATTAACCGTCCAGGTAAATTTGGAAAAGATGCATCTTCCTGTAGATTCGGACGCCGCCGCACTCGTCCGTGCGGCGCCCGCAAGATGGCGCTGGCGCGGCGTCTCGTTATTCCGCGCGGCCGCCCGCGCCGCGCGCGCGGACCAACACAATCTTTTATTTTGGCGCGCTGCTGCTCTCTGCGGTAATTGTGACAGATGGCTCCGCGTTTTGCGCCGCGCGCGCGGTGTTAGGTAAACTTATTGTGAAGAGGCACATGTACGTACAAGAGACATAGGTAACCATAATGTTATTTTTGTAGCAAAGGGTGATTGACTAATGTTATGACATTTACTTCCTATACGAAAGTTCAATCAAATATTTACACACTGCACAGCTACTTGTAGACTTTATGTGGAATGCAAAGAAAGCGCAAAAGTTTCTGTCAGCCCAGTGAGAGAGGAGGCTGTCTACTCTAGCTCGCTCCCCCGTGTCCTGTACTTGGCGGACGAGGTCCTCGATCTTCATGTCCCTTCCCAGGCGAACCTCGGACCTCTCTTGCAAGAGAAGCCGAGACGCCAAGACAACTCGGCCACTCGCCGCTTAAAAGCTACTTATATATGCTTATATGTAGGTATATAATGTAAAGGTGAGGCACATCCCTATATGTTTATCTTCTGAATTTTGTCAGCCTCGGTAGCTCAGTGGTGCGGTCGGCCGACTGTTGTTAAGCAACTCTGAGCGTGGTCAGTACTTGAATGGGTGACCGCTCGCACCGTTGGAGGCTGACCGTGGTTCGGATTCCACGTTAAACTGTGGGTTCCTTCCCTTCTTACCTCACTAGGTAGGGTTTATCCCGCCCGGGTTGATACCACTTCACTGAATGAAACGTCGGTCGAAACGGCTTTGTAAATAGGTAGTTCGTGTTTTCCATCCAGTTCAGTGTAGCCGACATGAAATGAAGGAAGGGAAGCACTAACATGACACCTAGTTCAACCGGTGTTATGGGCCGACATCACGGATGTAGTAGGTGATGTAGCCAACCGTGCCAGTTTACATAAAAAAATAAATTGTATAACAGTAGGGATTACGCCCGAAAAAGGTAGGCGCGTACCTACTCCGCCCAATGATTGCTTGTAGATGCGGCATTACACTTTTCAAGGATAATAAAACGCTCTCTCACCCCAGCTGGGCTGCCTACTGCATAGTTAGGCGAGGCTAGAGCGGGGGCAGCGACACCGCGCGAAGCAAACTCTTTATCTACCTTCACATTATCGCTCGCCAATTACTTTTTAATTTGAAAGCGAGCGGCCTCCAATAGGATTGCCATAATTGAAGTTTTCCTGCTGTGAAAATTGCTTTTCCGCCGGCTCCGGGGCGGCGCGGGTGAGGGCGCGGGTGAGGGTGCGGGGGATGGGACGGCTAGAGGCGCTTACATCGACGTTTAGCTGCGGTATAGTTACGGATAAACGGAGCGCCCACGGAGAATATAGGTAGAGAGGAGTTGATTTAACCTGAGATAAAACAAATAATCACTAGATATGATACGATTTGTACCGTGTGGGACCGGTACTTTAAAATAATAGCCCGACTGCATCTCTTCCCGTGTATGTCGTAAAAGACGACTAAGGGATATGATTCCCTTCTTATATTACTAGGTGGTAGGGTTTAACCCGTCCGGGTTGGTACCACCGCACTGAATGAAAGGTCGGTCGAAACGGCTATGTAAATAGTTTGTGTTTTCCGTCCAGTTCAGTGTAGCCGGCACGATCGAAAGGAAGCACTGACGTGGCACCAAGTTCACCCGGTGTTATGGGCTGACATCACGGACGTTGTAGGTGATGTAGCCAACCGTTTCAGTTTCCATAAAAAAAAAAAAATAATAATCACTAGTTATGAATCACGTGTAACGCCTGTCGCCGCCTTATGGCCAAAACTGAGCATGAAGTACATGATCTCGACATGTTTGCGCTGAGTACAGAGTGGTCGATGAGGCGAATGGCTCGTCGCTGAATAGAATGGAACCCAGCGCGCGTGGAGCTCAATGTTGCATGATTGATGGACTTAGGCCCACTTGCACCAACACAAATTTAATATATAAACCAGTTTAACTCGCTAAACCAGTTTAAGCTAGCACCCTTTGACTGTGGGAACCGCGTTTAAATCCATAACTCGCTACTTAACTTTAAACTCGTGTTGGTGCAAGTGGGCCTAAGAAGGCGTGCCTCTCCCCGCAGTGGCGACACGTAAGTTCCCAGTGTTCCCCTACCTACCACTCGTAATGTGTTCCCGGTGCCTGTTTGGCCGGTGAAGCTTGACGTAAAGCGCGGATGGGCCGCGACAACTCTCCTCTGCCGATCTTCTCCGTGGGCGGGCCTACCTACAGCGCCGCTCTGCTCCACCCACACCTACATACACTTATTTATTACACACCAGCTCGCCAGCACTCGGAGGCTTTGTCTAAATATTATATCATATCTACCTTGTACGGTTTTGAGAGGAATTTATTGGTTGACCTAAGTATTTTGGAAAAAAATTATAATGTACAGGCTGTTCGACACATGGACCGACAATTTTTTTTTGTAGGTAAAGTTGTTATCGTTCTGTTTTGGTCTCTGTCCCAATTTTTTGCCATATAGTGAATGATTTTATGACATATGTCGTACATCGTTGGAAAGGGCGTAAACTAGCGAACTTTTTCAAGGAAAACGAAGCTCTCAATTGCTGTCAGTTTTTTTTAATGAATTAAGAAATTAAGATTCTGTGTTCTTTTTACTCGTCCTCGGGACTTTGGGAGATCATAAGTCCTTTTCATAGCATTAACTTCATCAAATGATATTTTTCCTATAACAAGGATACAACGTAAAATTAAATCATAAACAAAAAAGTTACAAGGGGTTAAAGCTGAGATATTGGTAATTTTCAAAAATAAAGAAAAAAAATCGTATCTCGATACCACGTGACACCAGACAAACGGTGTCATAGGTCAAAACCTTGCAAATGACCCCACTTACCTAAAAAAAAAAATTTCGGTCGATGTTCCGAACAGCCTGTATAATATTCCTATAGTTTATGACGGTATGTACATCGAACATATTCAGATTCAGATATATACTTGGCCAACACTGAACTTTAAAAATATTTCATTGGAATGCATACCTACTTGTCTTGTTATTCAACTATAATACTTGTAGTACCTAAGTACCTACATACCACGCGCTGTACCGAACACATGAATAATAATTATTACAGCTTCTAATGACAATTTCACAATATTCATCCCACTACAATCTAAATCAATGTAAAAATCAATGTATCAAAATCAATGTAAACTCGATTGAACCTTACTGAAGTAATTCTTCGGGCACCCAAGCACGACACCACATGCGGTCTTCCGCTCTTCCCATCCATCCATCAGGGTCCCTTCCCTTGCCCCTTACTAGGTGGTAGGCTCAAATTGTAGCCGACTGGGTTCCTACCACCGTACTGGATGTAAGATGGCCGCATAGCAGCCTCGGTTGTGTTCTCCTCTAGTCCAGTATAGCCAGCAATCCAGGGAAGATTCCGGTATGGCACCTACCTTCTCGGAGGTGATATTGGCTGGTCGGAGCATGCGCTTTGGCCCCTCTGACTCGGCCACACATACGGGATTACATAAAAAAAAATCCACTCCTCCCCGGTTACGTTTGTTGGGTCGTCTGTCCGCTTAGCCTGGGGGGAGGGGGGTCCCAAGCTACTTTTACCTATAGGTACGTGGCCTAAATGCGAGCACCCGTCTACCCCAGCGTTTATCCGTTCTGCGACAGATGTGCCCAGCCCATTGCCACTTCAGGTTACTAATTTTCTTAGCAATGTCGGGTAGGTACCTCCGTTATTTGTCGTATTTCGTCATACGAATACACGTCAGCATGTGAATACTCTTTATGTTGAACGAAAGCTCTCTCTTCAGACGCTTAGAAAACCTTTTCCAAATCGACTATAGCGAAATCGAAATAAAACTACTCAACTATGGGGGAAACTTTAATTGCGTAAGTAAGCAGTTATGAAATCCCTCAGCAATATTTCCCGCAATAAGTGGATTCCATATCGACAATGGGTCACCTCTGCGTCCCCATTACGAATTGAAAAAAAACAATCAGATTGTCCGACCTGCCGCTCTAAAGCAAACAGACTTCTCTGTGTCGGCTCTGCGGCGAATTGACCGTGGCGGCATTGTGCGCTGTTTTGCCGATTTGGAGGGAGTTTAAGAAGAGCTGCGGTCTCTCAGAGCTATAATGATAATAGAGCGCCTGTCGGAGTATGAAACGCACTGTGCACGCGCCACTTCATAACGTGTCTTTTTTATTATTATTCTTTATTTCACATTTTTAAATACATTTACATTAATTTTACATATATTATGACTATAAAAAGTAATAAAAATAGACAAAATTAATACAAACAAATAAAAATTATAATTATTATTAGGTTTGTCCACATAGATTCGCTCCATGCATTATAACATAACTTATAATGACTTAACGCTATCTAATGGGCCCGAATGCCCATGGACGTCGTTAGACACCTTATGGGTGGCTCGGCGCCATATGTCGCGCTTTCAATAAAAAAAGGAAAAAAAAAGAAATAAAAAAAAAATTAATGAGCGTCAAACAAAAGTTGTAATTTTTTTTTTATCAATAGGCGATACATATTTGTTTTGTATCGCTTCATAACAAAATTATATTTGTCGGAGTGTGAGCTCAGGAGCGTTTGACAAGGTTCCTGGGCATGGTCGCGAGGGGCGGGGGGTGCGGGGATAGGAAAGGACCAGCGCGTGCGACGCGTGGCTGTACAATCGAACCGTCTAACCTCGGACGTGCCTGTGGCGCGGCGCATGCGGCAGTCCCCGCGAACTTGCCAGCTTACACCTGCGACTGTGGTCTTCCTGATTGTATCTGTTGTTAAGTGTACCTACCTGGAAAGTGCATAGTCTCTTGTGTAAGGGTTGCTCGAGATACAGCGCCTACACCCTAGTTGAAGAGGATTATGTGGAAATAAAGGCTGTGCTGCCGCCCAACCCTGCCGCCCAAGAAACCTACCCTGCCTGTTCCGACATATATCAATGCAATAGTTAGTTCGGGACGCGCGCGTGCTTACACTTGGCAGTATGAAGCAGACAGCCCGCACGTGTGCTCTATACATAGCCGCTGTAGCTCTGAGTGTGGTGTGCTGTCGCTCCTAGCGGCTCGCGGCGCGGCGGGGGTGGAGGGTTAAGTCGCGCGCTCGGCTGCACGTATTGTGCGGGTAGAGAGGATAGATTGGATTGCGCATGCCCCGCCCCGCCCCGCCCCGCCCCGCCCCGCCCGCAGCGCGAGCGCCACGTAGGGCTGTCACATGGTTGTCACAATCACAATCAGGGCGGCGCGGCGCGCCGCGTGGCCGAGCGCTCTGGGGTTTGGCTTCTCTCGCGAGAGGTCCGAGCTTCGAATCCGGTCCGCGTGTACCAGTTTTTTTTCAGATTTGAACAAATTTGTGTGCATGCCTTCATGAGGTTCAGATTCCGTGTAACACGGATTCCATGTAGCTCCTCCGAGTCGACTGAAAGGAAGCCTAAGGCAATGAGTCCGCCCTTGCTATACAGTAAGTGGCATGAAGTGTAACATTATTTTTATAAATTATCATCTCACGAAGACGTCTTGCCGCGCCTCCACTACCAGCTCTATTAGAACAGTAGATATTCGGAGAAAATAAGGTACGACAGCCGGACAGAGAGACACGACAGTGATCTTATGAGACCCTAAAAATGAATATATTCGTTCGTTTTCAATGCATTCGTAAACCATTCATCCGATTATGATGAAACTTTAGGTTGGTTGCTGCTGGTGGCAGCCCTGCTTGCGTGGTGGGAGCGGGGGGTCGCAGCGCGGGCTCTTATTGTTATTAATAACGATGTTATATTACAATTCAATTTGAGAGGATTACGTATTGTTAAACTCGCTCGCTGCCCGCGCCCCCCGCGCCTCCCGCGCCCCCCGGCCGGCAGACCGGGAGCTCCGCCGCCGCGCCGCCCCAGCCGCCTCGCACACGTAGACTCGAGAACTTCAAGTGTTCGGACGAGCAAATATCTTTACGGAGATTCTTCCCATTTTATAAAAGCTCATCTCGCAATTATGCACTAGCAGCAGATGGACGATCGGACGGTCACACAATCATCATCTCAAGTGCGAACGCGCCCGGTGTGCTTAACCTCTACGTTCGGGTGCCGATTCATAGCACCACCGAGCTACCACCTACTTTGTGAAATTCACTCACTCACCGTAGTTGAATAATTTCCAAGATGGAGTTTTTAGAAGATATTTAGAAGTAAAAAAAAAATATTTTAAAACCATACTATGATAAACCTAGGGGGGCCTCTCTCTGTTCATTCTGATTCGTATAAACGCCCGACTCCAGCATTTTATGCTGCTGTTAAAGGCCAACCCACCTTGTTTTATTATTTTAGCATAGTCGGGTTTTATAAAAAAAAAACATTTTTTCATTTAATTATCCATAGTTCTCAACCATAAAGTGTCCCATAAAATATTTTTTATAAATCTCCGTTTCAAGTTCTAGACAATGATACCCCTCTTAATGGATTTTGGATAAATTGTTACAGTTGGGCAATATGGCGAACAACAGCCGCCATTTTGAATTTTCTAACATACATATAATACATATAAATATTCATACAAGCATTTAGGCTAAACACATTACACTACTTTTGGCTTCGCAATAGTCGGGTAAAAAATGCAAAGCAACAGGGCGCTTACGACTTGACCCAAATGTAAATACTTAATTAATTACTTATGTTTTGATAAAGGTACCTTCAGTCTAGCTAGGCACACACTGTACTGTACAAAGCCATATTTAGTCCTGGCAGCACTCTCACTAATGAAGCTCTGTCGTCAGTTTGATTGGGACAACGTGTATTGTAGTTGTTGTAGGTGAATATTCACCGGACACAGGTAGCTGGTAGGGTAACTACTCTTTTCTTTATTCATCATCCATAGACAGTACACTGCACTCGGATTCGTCATATGTTAACATTTAACATTTAGCATTTTGCCAGTTCGGTTATCACAGCGAAGAAGACCTGCCAAGAATCTTCGCTGGATACTTTTTTTTACGTCCAATTAGTCTACATTTACAAAAATGTTTGCCACTGCCTACATAGTACGAGTCATTATTAGATTTCTAAAAAAAAAATCACTTTCATTTTCGAACAAAAAAAGTGTAGCGTCGTGTCGTGCTCGTGACACATTATTTACCCGCTGATGCGTGAAGCTCACGTTTACACATGTGCATTGTCGTAACCGTGAGTCCCGGCGGCGTCACTCACTCTGCGCATAAGGTGTTCGATTTCCGGACTCTCCGGGTCATTCTTGAACGGGTGTTAACTCTAGTTGCCGCTCGGTGCGAGGCGGGGGCGGGCGCGCCTAAAGCCCCGCTTCTCTTAATCCGAGAGATACAAATTTGTGTAATCTGCACAACGTGGAGTGTGCGCCCCGCCCCGCCCCGCCCCGCCCCGCCCCGCGCCGGCGCCGGCCCGACGGATTGCACACAATTATAATAAAAGCCGACATGAAAATTTCACAAATCGCTGGCGACGCGTATTGAGATTTCACAAATCGCCGGGAATAATGGTATTGTGCGGGAGAGAGGCATTACCGGGGATTATGTCGGATGCGGCCCGCGCCCCGCGCCCCACAACAGTGCTACGTTCACAAACCGATGAGCTAGGTCGATAAACCTACTAGAAATACATTTAGGTGCCTATTTGGTGATCAGTTATATAACGGTTAACATCACAGGTGTTCGGGAGCTTGCACAAAAACATATTAATAAAAATGCTTTCATGCGAAAAATATTATTTTAGGTACTAAGTAGTAACTTTTATGTTCTTCTGGCAGGAATGCTTCCGTCGTCGGTCACTTCGCTTACAGTAAGTGCTAGGGGCAGGGCTGGTGCCTCCACTGCACCGAATGAAGGTCGGCCGAAGCGGCTATGAAAAGAGTTCGTGTTTTCCGTTCAGTTCAGTGTGCCCGACCAAACGATGCAACGGACTGACATCACCACGGATGATGTAGTAGGTGATAGTAGCCAATCATGTCAGTTTACATAGAAAGTAAAAAAAAACGGTCAAGTGCGAGTTCGCCTCGCGCACCGAGGGTTCCGTACCACCACGTAATACGACGATTTTTATTTTGTTGTTTTAGTTTGGAGTTTGGACTATTAAGTAATTACACTAAGTTGAAAGCTTTTTAATACTTACCGTTTTTACAATTGAGTAAAAATATTGATTCCTCACTCCATTTTCATACCTTTCGATTCATACTTTTGTAGTTAAAATGTTATTTAAATGGTCATTCGGTAGATGGCCCTGGCTCTTCCAATTGTATGGGGATTTTTTTACTTTTTGCTCTTTTTATAATTTCTTGGCATAATAATAATGAACATTCTGTGAGAATCGGCTACCTATTACGGTCCAAAAGCTACAGCCCTCGGACGGACACATACAGACGGACAGACAGACAAACAGACGGCGTGGGTTTAGTAATCGGTTTCCGTATAGATACGCAGATCCATGAAAATGACCCTCCTTCAGAGAGAGCACCCGACGATAATGCTTAAGTGCAATATAGCTGGTAAGTAATGTAATCAGGCCGTAGGTAATACAAAGGCCAGTGACAGGAATTCTAGACCTGGCATTTGAAAGTTAAAATGCATTTTTGAAAGCACAGTTCTGCTTATGACACTTTCAAGTCCTTTCTTAAGACCAAAGTCAAGCGAACATCAAATTAAAATTATATAGATTATATCGATTGATAACTTGATACTTAAAGTATCTATATAATTTAAAAATATATAAATTTAAAATACCATAAATTAATTGGATAGTACAATACATACATACATACATATCACACACGCTGAATCCCGACAATCGGGGTAAGCAGAGTAATCGGTGTTGTGCTGCAAGAACTCTGGTAAATTACAGCACAACACCGACCACCACGTTTCGCAAAGTATTCGAACAAGATTCAATCGATCAAGCAGCAAGTAAGGCACGAAAACCCACCTGGATAGTACAAGTTACATAATGAGAAAACTAATTAATAAAATGAAGCTATTAGATTTTTTTACATTACTTTTTTTTAATAACAGTTTAAGAACAGTTAAACAAAAAACTTAATACCTATAATATAAAATAACCAGTAATTATAGTAAATTAACCAGTAACCTATAAACAAAAAGATTGATCCATCATGGGGATCAACGGGACGGTCCCCACGACGCACGTACCGTTCCCCCGTCGAATGTATGTCAATGCTAATACGCTGTACGAAGTACGTCCCGTCCGGCCCGACGATCCCCGGATGCCTCAATAAGCTGTTTTCAGATTTGCTTTGAAAAACTGACGGCATCCGACCACCATGCTCCAAGCGTCTCTACCGCGAAGGCCACAAACTCATAATTTGCAGTACAATAATATTAGATTCTGTCAGCCTCGATTGCTCAGTGGTGCGGTCGGACAGATTCCACGTTAAACGTTAAACTGTTAGGTCCCTTCCCTTCTTACCTTACTAAGTGGTAGGGTTTGTCCCGGCCGGGTTAGTACCACCGCACTGAGCGAAACGTCGGTCAAAACGGTTATGTAAATAGTTCGTGTTTTCCGTCCAGTTCAGTGTAGCCGACATGAAACGAAGGGCAGCACTGACATGGCACCTAGTTTACCCCGTATTATGGGCTGACATCGCGGATGTTGTAGGTGATGAAGCCAACCGTGTCAGTTTCCATAAAACAAAAAACAGATTATATTAATATTATAAATCGAGGTAAAATCCTATCGATTGAGTAACAGTTCAAACGTTATACAATTCAATGGTTTCCTTCGGTTGTTGAAATGTGTGGCTGCGAGCGCGGTGCGGCCGCTGGCTGCGTGTAGGTATATTGGGAAGCAGATGAGCTTGGGGTCGATGTAATAAGTATATTGCATTCTTGCCTCACTGAGTGTGGACTATACTTATCCTGTGCCGCCCCCGCGCCGCCGCCCCCGCGCTTCCAGTCAGCACAATGCTGAAGGGATTTAGGAAATAAGGAGAGCGGTTCGCCGGACGCGCAGATTTACTTACTCGCTTTCTTGCTACAGTTATTCAAAGCGAGGCGAGGGACTGCGTTGTGTGAGTAATATGTTGTAATCCGTAGGCTCTACCCGCTCCCCGCCCCCGTCGCCGCCGCCGCCGCCGCCGCCTGCGCTGCGCCAACAACTTCTTAATATATAATGTAACCTAATGTTATTTGTTCGTTTAGGCTTTTACCGCTGTCACTTAACCTTAACTTAAGAATAAAAAAACTATTTAAAAAATATATAAACCGCCTTCAAAAATTTATGAAATAAAAAAAATCTAACCCTAGAGTTGAAGGCGGTGCTAAAGAAGGCTACACAAATCACAAAGGATAACATTCACTCATGTTTTCTTCCATGCATCATTTTTGCTTGCGGTTTTTATATTTTTTAAATAATTTTTTATTTCACAGTTTTTTTAAATAATTTTTTGCCATTAATGTACTCGGCGGAATCGCTCGGCCTTCGGCCCCGCGATTCCGCCTCGCTTTCCAATCCGATCTTGACCAAATTGAAATGGGACCACACGGGAAACACCAGCTTTCAAATAAAAAAAGAATCATCAAAATCGGTTCACCCAATCGAAAGTTCTGAGGTAACAAACATAAAAAAAAATAATACAGTCGAATTGAGAACCTCCTCCTTTTTTTGAAGTCGGTTAAAAACTAATTTACTATACATTTTATTTTGTAAATACCTACTTACGCAGTATAAACACAATTTCTACGGCAGGGGTTCAAACCAACTAATAATTATATAGGAGTCAACTATAATTTTTACTAGTCTGGTTATATGCTAATTTTCTTTCAGAATTATAGACTAAGCACTTTCGGACATAAGAGCCCTTCTCTAGGGTTTTTTTTTGCATATTTTTATTATAAAAAAACCCAGCAAAGTACGAGTCGGATACGCGCACCGAGGTTTACGCACTAAAAAAAAGTTGAATAAACACGTTTCTTTGTTTCGTTTATATGTTGTTATGTCCGCCATAGTACCACATATTCTGTGATTTCAACCGGCTACCTACTACGGTTCCAAAGATAGGGCCAACGGACAGACAGACAGAAGGTGTAGATTTTGTAATAGGCTTCCGTACGGGGTACGGAAGCCTAGAAATATACTACACTTTATAGTAGAGAAATGAAAATTAAAAAAAATCTAATAAAATAATGTTATAAAACCCGACAAGAAACGAAGGAAGGTTGATCTTAAAGAGCTGTATAAAATGCTGTAGTCGAGCTATCTGTCCATTCTAATTCGGTTAAACCTACAGGTACTATCACGGGCGCTGCTCTGAGGTAATAGCATCCCTTATTCCCTGCAACCACCCATCCTATCTCCGCAGCACTCGTCTCAGAGAAACTCTGCTCTGCACACCTTTTTTATTCGTGTGGAACTGTCTCCCGGCGAGTGCATTTCCTGAATCCTTTAACCAGGGTGTCCTCAAACGTCGTATTAACAGACTAGACAGCCTAGCAACAGTCCGCATATATGGTATATACCCATGACGCTTTTTGTTCGAGGGGCTGAACAATGAACAATAAAGTGATGTTATTATGCAGTCAATAGAATACTTGTAATAATATTTATGAAAAAACAAAATAAGTGCGTGTACTTTATGTACGCGCGTTAGAGGTTATACTTCTACACCTCCCCCCCCCTCTCCAGAACCGTGATGATGATGGTGACGTTTTTTCTGAGTTTACTCCCCACTATCATAGTACGCCTAAATGAAGTAATATTAAGTGAATATGAATATAACTTCAGAAATACCTTGCGAAGTTACACGCTGATTCTTCTTCGTGGGTATAATCGAACCAATTGAACAAAGCATAGAACAAATTGTGACAAGTTCGAGTGCAGTCTAACTGCCATACACTTTTGTATTTCGACCTTTCATTCAGTGTGATGTTTCCAACCCGGGCGGGTTAAACCCTACCACCGAGTAAGATAAGAAGGGAAGGGACCTACAGTTTTACGTGGAACCTAAACCAGGGTCAACCTCCAACGGTCGAGCGGTCACCCATCCACGCACTGACCGCGCTCATGATCCGACCGACAGTCGACCGACCGCACCACTGAGCTACCGAGGCTGACAATAAACAATAAACAGCACATAATGCTGCGAGCGGAGCCGCCGACAAAGCAAGTGATAAATAAATGTTGTCCCAGATTAACCTTCAATCAACATCACATTCAGAACGAAACGCAATAGCATTTGATTGGGCGGCGCATCAAAGCCAATCCTTTACCGCTCGGATTAAATCTGCGGAGCAAATTGTGCGGACCGCATTGTACTCGCGCCGACCTCACCTATTGTTAGGTCGCTCCCTCTGCCCTCCACCCTCCACCCGCCGCCCTCGGTACTCAGTGCGTTGCGTGGCGTCCGATAGTACTGCGTACAGCGGGCTGTTCATTACAAGTCAAACTCAAGTTCTAACCTCCTCGGTAGAAGTGGTTTGGTTGGATTACTGCGATTGTAGAAACGTAAATAAAAAAGCGATCAAGTGCGAGTCGAACTCGCGTTGAGAGGGTTCCGTGCCATTATCCAGTATATATTCGAAGAAAATAAGCTATGACAGACGGCCAGACAGACATAAGAGTGATTCTATAAGTGTACAGTTTTTTTTCCACTTTTAAGGTGCGGAACCCTCAAACCGTTACGAATGATTTAAACTGTTTTTTTTTAAACTTTATTTTTAATAAAAATATTCATTTACAAAAACTAAATTATCTCTATTGAATACGAAACGTAAAGCATAGGTACTTTAAAAATAATTAATTTTAGCTTTTTAATAAATAAAAATCTTTAACAAATAAAACTAGATAAGCCCAAAATCACTTTGTACTATTTCTGATATCACACTAGTTCAACCAATAACACTGTATACTTCATATACGCTTCCGTAGATTGTTTGAATCTTATTCTCACTCCCTTGCAATCGCTCTGTCCTTTTCGAACCGTCACGCCGCCGCCCCCTCGCGAAACCACGCTCAGAGAGGCGCCGTGCCAGCTACAAGGCGGACAAAAAGGACGTTGCTATTATTACTTTGCAGTTACAATTTTCGTAATTGAAGTGTACGCTGTAGGCGGTACTAGTAGGTCCGCGCTGCCTCGTCGTAGCCGCGCGCCGCGGTGAACAAGCGAATCTCGTTAATCCCTTCGTTAGTGGTCCCGCAGGGCGGACCGGTCGACTCACCTGCAGCGAGGCCGCGTGCCGATGCCAATAAACACACCCTTGCCCTTTCTATTTGTCGTAATTGGCGAGGAGCAAAGAGTTGAGAACCTATTTAGATGATATTCGATTTTTAATCATTTAGGTTGGAAAATAAAAAAAAACTTAACAATTTAAAATTCTGTAGACTAGAGAAATGTTGCCAGCACATACAATTGCCGCTAATCTTGTAATTATTTATTTATTTATAGTTTATTTCTTCGAGGAAACACTTAGGAGCCGGGATGAGATGAGCGGAAGACAGCGTTCGGTGGCGTGTCTCGGGAGAGGCCTGTGTCCAGCAGTGAACCGATACGGGCTGATATGTTTGTAACAATTTCGTATGGCAGTGTGTGAGACCACGCCTCAGTTAATTTCTATAACTAAGGTTAATTTTATTATTTTAATTTCCTTCTTTAGCTTTCACACTCTCGAGTCAAGTCAAGTCAACTCAAGTCTTTTGCTACTACCTACTTATATCTCACAACATACGACTCTCAAACATCCAAAGGTTGACTGGGAGAAATCCCTGTTAAGGGATAAGTCCGCCTTTGCCCCTCATGTACATTACTTATTGTATGTTTGTGTAAAATGTTTTCTGGAGCAATAAAGTATTTCTATCAAAAGTAAATGCCTACCGACACGTTTTGGCAAAGGAATATGATGTTCCGTGAACATAACGAATCCATCAGATTCCATGTGGGTAATATCATAACAATATACATATGGACTCTTCTAGCATTTGATCATAAACAAGCCGGTGCGGTCCGAGGCGGGAGGGGAGTGCGTTTCCCTCCACTCCCGTATAATTCCCTCGTTAATGCTTGTTAGTGCCGCCGCCGGGGGCGGGGCGGGGCGCATCACATGCGCAATCAAACTAACAACACGCCTCGCGAACTCGCGAGATAAGAGATCGCATAACGACCGATAACGACGTGAGATTTGAGAGAGTTATTACTGTAGTCGTTCAAATAATGAACTGTTAAAAATTATTAAATAAAATAAAAAATAAAATATTTTTTTATAAAACCCGACTACGAAACACAAGGGAAATCACAAGGAAAGTTGATCGAAAATGCTGTAGTCGGTTTATCTGTCTATTCGAATCATTCTACACGACACGCCTAACTACACCATATTTACCTACCTACCTACCTACAGTTTAACACCGGATCCGAACGATGAAGCAGCAGGTAGTATGCACGTAAATTTTTCCATCAGAAAATACTCATTGGTATGTACACGCCGACCGGATACGAACCCTACGACCTCTTGCAGCCGACGCCCAGACTCCCGCCGCCGCTTCAGGTACGGGCGACCCTTCCCGACTCTTCCACTCACATTTACTCCATACATTTCTTGCGTTAGTCTCCTATCATCCATTCTTCCAATATGACCGAACTACAGAAGATTACGGAAAGGAACATTATATAATAATCATAAGCCAGCAATCCACGGAAGTCTCCGGAATGGCACATACCTTCTCGGAGGTGATATTGGCTGGTCGGAGCATGCGCTTTAGCCCCTCGAACTCAGCCAGCCATATCAGATTACATATAAAAAATAAAATAAAAAATAAAATAATTCAGTTTATAGATTTCTTTATTAATAATATATCAAAGAACATTACATTCACTTATAGATATATTATACATAGATATTTGCGGTTACATTATTCTAATATTATTTATTGCTTCTATTATACTTACTTATAGTTATATATAGTACGTACTTATTACTATTATATTTATAGACAGACGACGGACGGACATATACTTGTATTTACCTAATTTTGGGAATTTAGAAAATATAATTTGGCAGCCCTTTTAAACATTTTATGGCATGTTACATTTTTAATTTCATTCGGAAGAGCGTTATAGATTTGTACTCCTTCAAATGTAATATTTTTCTTTCCATAATTAGTTCGGGCTGTAGGTATCCGTATATTACGCGCGCTTCTTGTAAAATAGGTGTGTATCTCATCATTTGCATTTAGCGTGAGTTCAGTGTGAATTTCCTTGTTCAAGATTTTTCTAATATGCAGGCACGTGTGAAATTTGTAGATCAAGGAAATGCTCATAAGTTTTGTTTCCTTATAAAGAGTGTTCGTGTGCGTAAGCCGGTCTAGTTTGAATAGCGTCTTCACGAGTTTATTCTGTGCGACTTGTAAGTCGTGTAGAATTTTGCAGAAATAATTTAAAATAATTTCACATAATAAATGCCTAATCAGCTGCGGCAACAGAATAAGCGACCAACCACCAGACCTGTTGCTCGACGCACTCGTAGTCAATTATGATGAGTTTATTTGTCGCCACCGGGATTAGTCGACAAGTAAACCCACAAACTCTATCAATAAACCCCCCCGTGCGTGTAGTGCGTTCAAACTCACTTGGCACGCCCGTTGTATGGGCGGACAATTACACGAGCTGCAGTGTTGTCTCTCCCCGTACATGTCGTAAAACATAACTAAGGGATATAAAGGGCGACAGGATAGCCACCTCTCACCTTGGCACGATCGTTCCAAGGAGTCATGAAGTAGGTAAGTCGTCATGGTTTACTTGCTGTTAGATAGTTATATTGTCAAAATACTTTGCTAAACGTGTTGGTCGGTGTGGTGCAGTAATTTAGAAGAGTTCTTGCAGTGCAACACCGATTGTGTGCGTGATATGTATGGTGCTGGTACTGAATTGTGTGCGCGGTGTCCAAAGGGCCACCCGTGCATATACATTTCTCCATAATATAGAAGCTTTCATTCAAGGACTTCACAAGGCAAACGTCTGTACAGATACTTGACATTACTAAATTAAATATCTATCTATATAATAAATAACACAATTGGGAATATTCTTCAACAAATGTATGGCTAAAAATAAGTCAGCCTCAATAGCTCAGTGGTGCAGACAGTTGGCTGTCGCTATTGATTGTTAAGCAACGCTGGGCGCGGTCAGTTCTTGGATGGGTGGGTGACCGTGCGACCGTTGGAGGCTGACCTTGGTTCGGATACCACGTTAAACTGTAGGTCCCTTCCCTTCTTACCTTACTAGGTGGTAGGGTTCAACCCGCTCGGGTTGGTACCACCGCACTGAATGAAACGTCGGTCGAAACGGCTATGTAAATAGTTTGTGTTTTCCGTCCAGTTCAGTGTAGCCGGCATGACCAAAGGGAAGCACTGACATGGCACCTAGCTCACCCGGTGTTATGGGCAGACATCACGGATGTTGTAGGAGATGTGGCCAACCGTGTCAGTTTCCATAAAAAAAAAGTAAACACCAAGATAGTGTGGCGAGAGTGCGTGTCACCCGCGCCACATGAATAGAGAAGCGTCCCTTCTTTACTCGGTGCGCGTTAGCCGGGTGTGTAGCCGGTGGCGGGGGGTGCGGGGTGGCGCATGGCGCGGTGTCAACACGAGCTGCATTATGCGTCGCGCGCGCGCGTCGCTCTAGCTAGGGCACGAGGGGTGCGCTGTGCTGCGTATCTACTTGTATCGAGGTACGCGGGGTAATATTTGTAAAGTTGTAGGTGAAAAAGATCCACGCTCTCCTTGCCCATATATTTCCCCCCAAGTATAGTGCAGTGTTTAATTTTGTATTTAATAAAACAAAATAAAAAATAATCGTATTGACTGTAATATTTAAAATATTATTTTGTTTCAATAGAACAAAGCTATTTACGATGAAAGGGTTCTATTAACAAAAACAAATTAATTTACCTATGTATTTATGTTTTGATTTCGTAATCAGTGTTTTAACAATTAAAACGAACACGTACACATAATTATGTTCGTTTTATTTGTGCTAAACATTGGTGGGTACATCACTAGCGGAGTATAATAGTGTTGTTGTATGTATCGATTATAGCAGTTAACCCTTCCCGCGTGATTGTTTGTGTACCCCCGCCCGCTCCCCCCGCACCCCTCGAGCGACGAACAGACAGAGTGGAGTGCGCTCGAGGCGGGGCGGGGCGGGGCGGGAGGGAAGGGTGAAGTGTACTCCGTCGAGTGCAGACTTGGAGGCACTCGAGCTGTTGGGTGTTTATTTGTAACTGATTTAAATTTAAATTTAGAAGTAAGTAATGGATATTCATGTTGCTATTATATATTAATTGTGAGAATTATATTGTTTAGCAAGAATTATATCAAGAATTTTATCGTGCAATGTGGGGCCGGTACTTAAAAAAAATATCCCCACTGCATCTCTTACCGTGCAGGTTGTAAAAGGAAACTAAGGGATAAGGACAATATGCCGTACTAAAGGACAACGGGCTAGTTACCTCTCACTTTGGCACGATCCTTCCACCGAGTCATGCAGCCGCTGGGTCTTCGTGCCTTACTTGCTGCTTAATACCGTGCTTTATACCGTGTGGGGCCAGTACTTTAAAAGAATAGCCCCACTGCATCTCTCCCCGTCTATGTCGTAAAAGGAGACTAAGGGATATGACTCCCTTCTTATATTACTAGGTGGTAGGGTTTAACCCGCCCGGGTTGGTACCACGGCACTGAATGAAAGGTCGGTCGAAACGGCTATGTAAATAGTTTGTGTTTTCCGTCCAGTTCAGTGTAGCCGGCACGACCGAAGGGAAGCACTGACGTGGCACCAAGTTCATCCGGTGTTATGGGCTGACATCACGGATGTTGTAGGTGATGTAGCCAACCGTGTCAGTTTCCATAAAAAAAAAAAATTATAGTTATCTTGTGCGAATACTTTGCTGAACGTGTGGTTGGTGTTGTGCTGTAATTTACAAGAGTACTTGAAGCACAACACTGATTACTCTGCTTAGCTCGTTTGTCGAGATACGGCGTGTGGTATCTATGTATGTAATTATATAGTTTTGGATAAATGTTATGATGTCATGTTATACTTGATTGTGAATGTAGAGTTCAGAGTTTAGAGATATAGAGTTTGTAAATTAAAACTAGTGAAATGATTGTGCTGTTGAAAGATGCCAATTAATAATATATTAAATTGTAAAGAAAATAATGTCTCGTATTAAGTAATTTAAGCTTCTCGTTATTTGCTTACTTAAATTTGTCCTATCACAGATTTAAAGGATCACTTTGTTGCCGGCCCTTCTGTTTATCAGGACCATTTTTCTCAGTAACGGTTTGAAACTTTGTACTTTTATAGAAAAAAACTCTAAAGTAAAACAACACATAATAAAAACGGACCAATTACATGGTGGCAAGGAACGCTCGTTGCGCGAGTCCGACACGCACTTGGCCGTTTATATTATGTTTAGCGGGTGCGCGCAGCCAAAGCAGTAAAGGCGACTCTTGCAACCCCATTACCCCACTAGCGTAGCCACCGCCGACGCCAAAGCAGTAAAGGCGACTCTTGCAACCCCATTACCCCACTAGCGTAGCCACCGCCGACGCCAAAGCAGTAAAGGCGACTCTTGCAACCCCATTACCCCACTAGCGTAGCCACCGCCGACGCGCGCCGCGCCGCGCACAACAGATCGCTTCCCTCGCTCGCTGTGCGCTGTGGGCGGAGCGTGAAGATGTTGTGCTTTTAATCGACATTCATAATTGGCGACGGTTTGTTTTGACGTGAATTTGATTAAACGTCTTTGGGCACGGGTAAGGGGGTGCGACTAAAAAAAATGAAGACTTTTTTTTGTACTTTGCGACGCTTAGTACTCAGCAACCAGACTACGTACAACAATTCTAAATATGTCGGATTATTATATTATAAGCCGCGGGTGGCCGAGTGGTTTGGGCATCGGCTTCTCATGCGAGAGGTCCGCGGTTCGAATCCGGTCGCCGTGTACCAATGAGTTTTTTCTGACGAAAAAATTTACGTGCATACCTACACCTGCTGCTTCACCGTTCGGAACCGGTGTAAAATTGTAGGTTCCTTCCCTTGCCCATTACTAGGTGGTAGGCTCAAATTGTAGCCGACTGGGTTGGTACCACCGTACTGAATGTAAGATGGCCGCATAGCAGCCTCGGTTGTGTTCTCCTCTAGCCCAGTATAGCCAGCAATCCAGGAAAGTCTCCGGTATGGCACCTACCTTCTCGGAAGTGATATTGGCTGGTCGGAGCATGCGCTTTGGCCCCTCCGACTCAACCACCCATACGGGATTACATAAAAAAAAATCAAATATGTAATACATTTTTATTTTGTCATTCCATCCCTTCTGGCCCAAATCAGCCCTTCAAGTTGGAATGTTTTGAAAAATACGAAAACACGCAAACTTCAAACACCTCTCGCGCTTTAGTCGTTAACGCTGCATAATTGAGACAAACTCTAACGAACAGACAAAGGTTTTAACTTTATCCGATACTTCGAACAAAACCTTGCATAAAGCCTAGATGGGGCAATATGGGCTACCAAAGTTGATAATTTTTCTTACGAAATAATTGTATCACACTGCTCAAACATCAAATTCACGTACATCACGTAAATCGACTCCCTCGATTTTTTTTGTGACACCGTGACTCGGGTCAACTCGTACCCCCAACTAACTGACAGCACAACAACACTTCTCCTATCTAACGTGTAGGTAACAATTTGTTTATGGTCAAAACCTTAGTTAGGTACCTGGAGTGCTGACGCGACTGAGTTGTTCCTGAGAAGTCTAGACCCGATTTTGATGGAGGCGACTTGTGTACCCAGGTCAAAGGTCTACTCCTACTAAGTTGGTTTTCAGTTGGTCAATCGCCACGTTTCCTTTTAACCCCCGACGCAAAAAGAGCGGTGTTATTATCTATATTAACCATGTTTGTAATCAAGTAATTGAGTAATCAAAAAAATTCTTATCTTAAAAAGTGGACCGATTTGCATGCGGCTTTTTTTTAAAACTTGAAATAAAAGTTAAATTACAAATTTAAAAAACCCCGACCATTAAAAAGTCAAAAATAATATCCGTTTACTTACTTAAAGGAGTCGGGGGCAGCTATGTAAATAAAATTTAAAAACTCACAGGTGCGCGAGAATTTATTTAGCGGTCCCCCGACTCCTTTAAGTTTTTTTTTATGGAAACTGGCACGGTTGGCTACAACACCTACAACATCCGTGATATCAGCCCATAACACCGGGCGCACTAGGTGCCATGTCAGTGCTTCCCTTAATTTCATGTCGGCTACTGACACTGAACTAGACGGAAAACACAAACTATTTACATACCCGTTTCAACCGACTTTTCGCTCAGTGCGGTGGTACCAACTCGGCCGGGATAAACCCTACCACCTAGTAAGGTAAGAAGGGAAGGTACCTGCAGTTTAACGTGGAATCCGAACCACGGTCAGCTTCCAACGGCGACCCATCGAAGTACTGACCGCGCTCAGTGATGCTTAAAAACAGTCGACCGACCGCACCACTGAGCTACCGAGGCTGACAAACTAAGTAAACGGAAATGAATTTTGTCTTTTTAATTACATTTAAGTACTCGACTGTGTGAGTACAATGTGAAGACACGCACTAACGGTTTTCAATTGAATATTTATGTACTCACTACTACTACTACTTATTTAGTAACTCATATGAATTTAGCTCTGAGTCAAATAAGTTCTCCACAGAGCAAGAAAACGGAAGGGAAGAAGGCCGACGTGCTTCTATTGTATGGTATAATATCATATCTATACACGTATTTAAAGGTGTGCATAATGGTGTGTATATTATAAATGTGTTGATTTCCATAGGATACTACACGATCGCCTCAGCGGTTGCGTCGTCGTCGCCTGCGTCGCCGCCGCCATGGCGTGGAGTGTGGAGTGACCCACATTTCCCCGATCACCAAATGAATCCTAATATCCCGCATTAAATAAGCTTCGCGCTAGTAATTAAGTGAGCTAGTCCGAGCGCGCCAATCGATACGGCGACTACACCGCGGAGGGGCGGGCCCCGCCTGCCTCAGCGGTAACTAAACTTATATACGGCGACCCGTTGGTCGAAAGCTTCAGAGGGGCGGAGTTCCGGCGGGGGCGGAGCTTCCGGTCCGTGCTGAAGCGGGCTCGAGCGAGCGCGTTCCAAATACAAATCGGGAGCGCACCCGTTCAGTCGAACTGTTAGCGTTGGCGGGCGCGGGAGGCGACGGCAGAGCGCGCCACGTTCCATTTTTGAAAGCTTGGATTAAACCATTTTGTTTTTAATCGAATATTGCGCGAAGTTTAGGTTTATTTTTAATTTGCATTTTTTAGTTAGTGCGTTTCATTTTAAGGATCTATTTTTGATGTGTTCCGTTTCGTTTTAAGTGCATACGAGCGCTGCAAGAAAATAATTGAGGTGAGTATCTGATAAGTAACTTAGTTATTATTTTACAATAATATTGGGATGCCTTTAATTTTAAATAATTTCTCTACAAAAACACATTTTTCTACTATTAAGGTTACAAAAATTAGTGTACAATTCAACATTTTCATAGAAGTTTATAGGTATTTAATGTATAACGTTTTACTTGAGACCATAAATATTGATTTACCTACTAATTATATTTTTAAATAGGAATTATTTTTTAATGAAAGCGCGACATATGGCGCTGAGCCATCCATAAGTTGTCTAACGACGCCCAAAGCCATTCGGTCGTGCGCGGGGGTTCGAATGCCATACCAGCCTGACAGATGCCTATTCACGCCTCTTGAGGCACCCGAGACTGTACTTGAAATATATGGGCAGACGAGCATTCCAGAGTGATGCAATCCCTGTCCAGTGCGCGTGGTGCAAAGGTGGAAAGGGCACGGCGGGATCGCGTTAAACAGCTCCAGCGAGCAATCCCTATGGAATAAGGGAGAGAACATACTTAGGGAGCCAACATGCCTACAGAGTTGCAATGGTTCTAGTTCGCGGGGCATTCGGGACAATTATATATATTTTTTTCTAAGTAAAAAGCCGTAGAGGTTCTACGAATGTGTGCTACGCAGCGAGCCGAGCGCCGCTCGTAGAGGTTCTACGAATGTGTGCTACGCAGCGCGACGAGGATCGCTCGTAGAGGGTCTACAAATGTGTGCTACGCAGCGCGCCGAACGCCGCTCGTAGAGGTTCTACGAATGTGTGCTACGCAGCGCGCCGAGCGCTGCTCGTAGAGGTTCTACGAATGTGTGCTACGCAGCGCGCCGAACGCCGCTCGTAGAGGGTCTACGAATGTGTGCTACGCAGCGCGCCGAGCGCCCCTCGTAGAGGTTCTACGAATGTGTGCTACGTAGCGCGCAACATTCACAGAATAATACGTATGTAAATTAAAAAAGAATGTATTTAATTGAAAAGAAGAATTTCCAAGTAAATCTAATTTAACTATTATTTTTATTTTCACTATATTTTGTTCATTTCTCGTCCATTTCGATATAGACAAAAATACCTTCTTTAATGCTCCAATCACTTATAATAATAAGTCTTTGTAGTCAGAAGTCTCAATCAAATTGTTAATCTTTCTCTCAAGTTGTGTTTTCGATAGACTGTGGGTGGGCGATGAAATAATATTGTTATTACCTACAAATTACAAGTATTTAGTCTAGCCAGTCACTAAATACTTATAATGATACCTGTATGAACAAAAAATACCCTGCGAAGTTTCTTGTCGGTTCTTCTTCGTGGATGTAATCGAACCGGATGGAACAAATTGTGACAAGTTCGAGTGCAGTCTAACTGCCATATGAATGATCAATATAAACAACACAATACAATACAGGTTGTATTAAAATATTTAAAATATTAACCCTACACTTTATTTATTATCAATATCACAATATGTAAATGTATACTTTCGTACCTACAATCATAACACAAAATCTACACCCCCACACCTAAAAACAACCGGAGCTTAGCGATACAGGTGCGAGCCTAGTGCCTAGCTCTGAGCACACATCGTGTAAAAGATTTTTTTGTACTTTCTTTCCTCGTACTGTAAAACACATGAATGTATCTTTTAATTTAATTTACACAATAAATGATTTTGTTTGTTTGTTTGTTTGTTATTGAGACCTAGGCATACATAGCTAGGCAGGTACGAGTACATTACATTTGGCTAAGTAATGCGTATAATTATTGCGAGGTATTCTGTAAAATGCCTAGAGGCATTAATTCTTACCTTTTCCCCATATTCTATTTTAGTTCAAATAATAATTATCCTGAATGGTCTTAGTAATAGTAGTCAGTCAGCAAGCTTGTAAGCGTCCACTTCTGGAAATACGGCTCTCCAATTTTCATCCAGTCCTCCCGGCCTTCAGCGGTACTGAGCCACTGCTTTCCGCAGACGTACTTGATGTCGTCGTCCCACCTAGATTTATATTTATTATGTATTCTTATAATTATAGTTTTTACTTAACTATGTACGAGTACTTACATTAATTTAATTTATAATTTTAAATAATTTATTTAAAAATAAATTATTAAAAATTATAAATTGTTGTATTGTATTGTTTATTGATCATTCATATGGCAGTTAGACTGAGCTCGAACTTGTCACAATTTGTTCCATCCGGTTCGATTACACCCACGAAGAAGAACCGACAAGAAACTTTGCAGGGTATATAATATATATATTTTTTTTATGGATCCTGACACGGTTGGCTACATCACCTACAACATCCGTGATGTCAGCCCATAACACAGGGTGAACTAGGTGCCATGTCAGTGCTTCCCTTCATTTCATGTCGGCTACACAAAACTGGACGGAAAACACGAACTATTTACATAGCCGTTTCGACCGACGTTTCGTTCAGTGCGGTGGTACCAACCCGGCCGGGATAAACCCTACCACCTAGTAAGGTAAGAAGGGAAGGGACCTACAGTTTAACGTGGGATCCGAACCACGGTCAGCCTCCAACGGTCGAGCGGTCACCCATCCAATCACTGACCGCGCTCAGCGTTGCTTAATAATATAGTTGATTAATTAGATTTTGGATTTATATTTAAATTCGTTGAATGTAAGAAATCTCTGTAAGGGATAAGTCCGCTTTGCACTTCATGTAAATGTTCTAATGTGATTTTTACTGTAAAATATTTTTGGAGCAATAACGTATTTTCTATACATCTAACTGACCTCCTTATAATATCTTAAAATTGTTGTATTTGTAATGGTTGAATGGAAGAAGTGAATTAAGAGGTGAATTTTCGTGTTTGCATTTTTCCTGATATGTAAACATACCTATACCTTACAAATGAACCCGAGTGCAGTTTCTATAGCCCGCGCGTCCGCGTGGTCGGTCGAGGTTCGGTCGAGGTCGAGGTACGGTCGAGGTACGGTCGAGGTTCGGTCGAGGTCGAGATGCACGTGTACGTAGCGATTTGAATTCGCGTTTTTTCTTAACATTAACGAATTGGTTTCTATTATAACCGTACGTTTTAATTAGCTTTTTTGGTTTTGTTGGAATTCAGAAAAGTGATTCCCACAACTTTCAATATATATAACATTGAGAGTAATTTTTCAAATGAAACGCCCTACAGTCGCAGATACATCCAGTTTATGACAATAATTTTAAATGTTCTCGTAAGCATTTTATTGAAAAAAAATCCTGTTGACGTCCGTCCGTCCGTACTACCTTAAAAAGCTGTATCTTTTGAACCGTAATATGAAATGAAATGAAAATATACTTTATTGTACACCGTATAAAAAGGTTACAAAAGGCGAGTTTAATGCCTTGCGGCATTCTTTACGAACTAACCTTTGGGATGTGGAACAGACGTAGGGGCGGACAATGCAGTACTAAACAGGGAACAGTTGTATGAAATATAAATACACACATATACAAATTGTACAAAGATACATACAATCAATATAAATCCTTACATATACATAATTACATATATACAATAAGAAATATACATATTATAATATACCTACATCAACTCTTATATACTATACATACATACATACATAATAGGTAATCGGTTGAAATTTTCACAGAATATGTGTTATATAACAAATAATAAAAAAAAACAATAAGTAAACAAAACTGTTTAAAAAAACATTGAACCGATTTCAAACCCTAAAAAGTATTAAATAATATTTTGAACATGAGTAGAAGGCGGTACAAGAGCACAAAAGGGTCCCTCTATACATTTTCAGGTGTGCTTTTGTACCGCCTTCTACTGAAGATCCAAATGTTATTTTAATACTTTTTAGGGTTTGAAGTCGGTTCAATGTTTTTTTAAACAGTTTTTTATTTCACTCTTTTTTAGTAATATCACATAATATTAAAATCGCCTGACGGGAAGTGGGTGATTGAAAAATTCCTTAGTGTGAAGTTTTCATCCCTTAATTTCCTATTCTTAGGAGTGGTATTATTTTATAAAATTTATGAAAGTACCACCCCTGAGAGATAACCTACTTATGAAAAAAATGATCATTAAAATCGGTTGAGAATTGGCGGAGAAATGGAGTAACATACACAAAAAAAAAACAGACAAATTGAGAAGCTCCTCATTTTTGGAAGTCGGTTGAAAATTAAGGCGGGGACCTCATACAAGGAACATGATTTTTTAACGTCTTTTGTTTTTACTCGTTAAAATCGGTAATACACACTCAAGCGTCAAACTTGGTGTGATTATAGTGGAAACTCTAAAGTAAAACAACAAATAATATAAACCGCGGCCAATTACGTGGTGGTACGGAACCCTCGGTGCGCGAGTTCGACTCGAACTTGGTCGGTCTTTTATTCACAATCCAAAGAACGTACTATGTATGTAGGGGTATACACCGGACGCTGGGTACACACACATGTATATACATACATATACATATACAAGCTCTCGTCGGCGCGACGCGACGCGACGGCAGACGACTCTCGCAATGCAGTTTTATTTAAACAATCTTGAATAGAAATTATCGTGGGCCGCTCCCGCGGGGCCGCCCGTAATTGAAATACAAACAGGGGCGCGGCGGGGGCGGGGTAGGGCGGCGCAGGGGTGGCGGGGGCGGGGAGGGGACGGGGGCGGGAGACAATTCACGACGAATTAATTATTTGTACATTAACTTGCGTCAGCTCCACTGTGGAGCGCCGAGCGGGCCGGCACTCCACTCGCCGACACGACACACCACACAGCGGTGGAATTTTGTATCCGGACGGCTGGTTGAGCTCGGGTATGGAAGTGCGGCCACGGCCAATTCCACCTTCGAGGAAGTGTATTTTCCGATTTGGCTCATAGGCTTATATTATGTTTATAATAATTTTTCGCCTGTATGTTAAACGCCTTTAGTTTGGCACTTAAAAGTTTAAACCAAAGATGAAAGACAAGTCAGAAGAACCGAGTTGAGCCGGTACCTGCGTGTCAGTAGGTACTTAAACATTGAACAATCTAATATTTGGCTCTGGCAGACGTATTGCGAGCGAAGCGACGAGCAAAAACTAATTTAAAATAAATATTTATTATGAAAGTATGTACTTATGCTTCAGTGGAGACTTCGCCTTATGCTTCACAGTCGCGCTCTGCAGACTCTAGCGCGGCACAAAAAGTCAACACCCCCCCCCCCTCTCCTCCCCCCTCAGATCTGCCTCCCCCCCATCCACGAGCCACGTTCTGAATACCTGCTATTTTCATTTTCAGCAATTCTTTCCTTTGTTTAAATATAGCATTGAATGTGAGTTCTTGTGTGAAATAATTGCTTAAGGATACTCTATCTACACAAAATGTTGAATTATGATTCGTCTCGTCTGTTGATATGACAGTAGCACCTAGCGCTTGCATAATTTTGCCGGAATGTAAAGGTAGAGGTAAATTGTAAAGCTCTTTCATCACTCGCTTTGTAGAAGTAGCGATACCTATCGAAATTTGTAACAACCTTGCCATGAATAGCATTTACTGGTTTGTTTGAATCGATATTTAAAATTTTAAAAAGTAATCATTGATTTTCCTGCCATTGCCTGGGATAGCTGTTGTCAAAATCTATAAATAAATAAAAAATCTATAAAGTTAGTTAATTACTTTCTTCATCTTTTTATTTACTTGTGATATTTTAAATATTAACTTAAATATATTATTAACCTATTAATTTATCGTCAACACTATAAAACCATAAAATATCACTCAGCAACATATTATTATGTACTTACCTAATATAACAAATTAATAAACACTCTATTCAACCCTTTATAAAATACGGTTAATAAAGGATACTTGTATTATAATATTGTTCAAGTTCACGAAATAACTAGCGTTAGTAGCCCGACCTCTATTCACCCCGATTTTTTTATCATAGAAAGGAATGGATTTACTTAAAGTAAAAGTTAACTCATAATAACTAAGCTTGATGTACCTACAAGATTTTCCTTCAAAAATGACTAACAATGAATATGGTAATGCGGAATACATTGTGAGCCATAATCCGCGACTGCTCATTATCTACGTCTGCCGCCCCCGCCCCCGCCACCCCGGCCGCCTTTCCACTTCGCAAAATATCTAAATAACGATGCAAATCTACTGTAGTTAGTTATAAAAGTAATTGAATTGCTCATTCCGTTCCCTCCCGACAAAATGTAGACGTCAAAATTACATTTCGCGCCATAACTCGACAGGCGGCGGCGGCGGGCGCGTCACTTGGAGCGAGAAAAACAATCAAGTACGGCGGCGGCTCCCCCCGCCCCGCCCCGGCCCGCCCCGGCGAGCACTTGTATCGCGACTCGACAATTTTGGATATTAAGTATTTAAACTTTGTTATTTGTTTGGTAATTCATGCAAAAGTTGATCGCGTTTGGAGTAATGGAATTGCGAAGGCGGAGACAGCGGCAACGCCGGAACACCTAGGAGCTTTGCCTACAACAGACGGAAAGCTTGGGCAAGTTGAGACGGTGTTGCTAGAGCCGTGAGTCGGACGCTGAAAGTTCTATAGACGTGACACTGCTGAAAAAAAGGTGCGCTTACTTACGTACTGCGCGTTAGAAGTTTCAATTCAATTCAAAGTTATTTATTTTTCAATTCACTTAGATATACAATATACAATATGCAAACATTTTTTTTATGTGAATTGAAGAAGAGGTGTAGGTGCAGCATGTGGCACTGGCATTTCAGTGCCGCTCTTCTAGGTACCTAACTAAAAACCAAAAGTGACAACAATGTAAGTGAAAGTAACAATGGTAGTAAAGAAAGAAAATATAGGCGATGTGTTAATAATATGAATGAAGTGTTGAATTAGGTGTGGAACTTGGAAGTTATACTTCTTAAAGTTATACTGATAAAAAAAAAGTTAAAAAAAAAAGTTTAAAAGAATACCCTGGTAGTCGTGGGACTACCGGTAGACATGACATGGAATCATAGGCAGCCATAGGTGGAATGGGGCCCAGTGACTCTTTATGACAAAAAATAAATAAAATAAAAAAAAAACGTAAAAAATTATAAATTAAAAAATTTTAAAAAGGCAAAATTGATAGGTACCTAACAGGGAAAACAGATATCTAGCAGGCAAAACAGACACCTATTAGGAAGAACAGATACTCAGGAGGCAAAACAGATTCCTAACAGGCAAAATGGATACTTAACAGGAAAAATAGATACCTAAGAGGCAAAAGATCCTGCGTGGTATGAATTGTCAGTAGATAAGGTGCGGCCATGTTTGGTTAAAATTCTCGGTTGAGAGCGCACAGAAATGACTCTCGGTCGCGGGGTCTTGCTTCACGACTCCGACTCTATCTCAAGGTTCGTGGTTCTAATCCGACCGACGAGTTTTGCCTTGCACCTCGAATCACCAACGCTGTACTGGTGGTACTCGTCGCTAACATTATGGTTTAGGTAAACAGAAGATTGAATAATTATTTATTAATTAAGAAACAAGGCAGTGTAGTGTAACATGAAACTATACAACAAAATTAAAATAAAGATTTCCTCCATTGGGACTGCTTTTTCTATTTTTTTTTTATTGAAAGCTCGATATATTTCTCCAATCCACCCATAAGGTGTCTAACGACGCCCATGGACGTTCGGTCGTATGCGGGGGTTGCGAATGCATGTTTTCCCAATGACCGAAGCGAAAAGCTGGTGAGGCAGTTGGCCCAACTACTTCACTGGTTCTTTGGCGTCCGGACTCCACACCCCGAGAGTTTCCACGGCAAAAGCGACAAACTTGTAATTATTTTGTTTTATATAAGGACTAGCTGAGCCCGCGGCTCCGCTCGCGTGAAATTCGTATTCCAAAGAAGAATGTAAGTAACTAAGGGCGAGGCCGAAGGCCGAGCTGCGTTCAGGTAATCGATAAACCTTCTTAAAGAAAGTAACTAACTAAGGGCGAGGCCGAAGGCCGAGCTGCTTTCAGGTAAACGATAAATCTTTCTCAAATAAAGGAAGTAAGTAAGGGCGAGGCCGAAGGCCGAGCTGCGTTCAGGAAGACGATAAACCTTCTGGAAGAAAGGAAGGAACTCAGTGCGAGGCCGAAGGTCGAGCTGCGTTCAGGTAAACCAAAAACCCTCTTCCGCCTTCGGGCCTCGCCCTTAAAGACTTCCTTTCTTCGATAGAATATAATATCGTTTACTCAATCTATTTATTTCATAAAAATAAAAAAGTAATATTAATAACTAAAGAATTAAACCTACCTAACAAACATTAAAATAACTATCAAAACGGGCATTTTCAAATGTTCTTAGAGCACTTGCGGCATTACCCCGCTGGATGGCAAGGCTTACCCTTTGAATGAAGTACATAAGCCCTTGATGACGGGACACCAGTTGCGTCAACCAGCTCAAGCCTCTTTTGGCTTCACTGCTCCACGGACCGAGGGTTTCAACCGCAAACGCAACAAATTCGAAATCTTGAATTATATTTCCATATTTGCTGCGTTTGAGGCTCTCCGCCCCAGCCTCGCCGCGCCAGCCGCTCTTGAAGATGTCCTAACGTGACTTGGAGCCAATGTGAGAACAAAAGTGGTGTCCCACATCAAAGAACTACCCTTAGTCCATGGCACTAAGGTGACAGCATTGGGCCTCTTTCCATCCAGCCCGGAATAACGGCGAGGTTCTAGGATGCACGGTATATTTGCCGTTAGAAGCGTGGACTTTATAATAAAATTTAAATTAAATTAACTCAATCTTAATATTAATTAACTTTATTCGAGATGGTTTAGCTTCTTCCTGAACGCAGCTCGGCCTTCGGCCTCGCCCTTAGTTACTTGCTTTCTTCGAGATGGTTTATCATTTGTCAGAACGTAGCTCGGCCTTCGGCCTCGCCTTAGTTCCTTACTTTCTTCAAGATGGTTTAGCTTCTTCCTGAACGCAGCTCGGCCTTCGGCCTCGCCCTTAGTTACTTGCTTTCTTCGAGATGGTTTTTCAATTATCCGAACGTAGCTCGGCCTTCGGCCTCGTCTTAGTTACTTACTTTCTTCAAGATGGTTTAGCTTCTTCCTGAACGCAGCTCGGCCTGCGGCCTCGCCCATAGTTACTTACTTTCTTCAAGAATGTTTTTCTTCTTCCTGAACTCAGCTCCGCCTTCCGCCTCGCCTTTAGTTACTTTCATCGAGAAAGAATATCGTTTACGTGAGCGCAGATCAGCCTTCGGGCCCGCTTTTAGTTACTTACTTTCTTTTTTTTAAATACGAATTTCACGCGAGCGAAGCCGCGGGCAACAGATATATAAATTTTATTGCACCAATGACAGCGACATAACTTCGACTTTCAATTATTATTTTTATTTATCAAACAATTTGTCACCGGCCAGCTCACGTCGAGATGACAGTTCTCCGTTGTCAACATGACATTTAAAATAGCTTTTTACCTTTACTTTGGATTACGTGATTTTTATTATATTTTTTAATTATTATGTTCATCCGGGATATACACTGTCACTATAAAAAGTTTCGTCAAATTTCGTTCAGTGGTTTTTGCGAGATGCGCGTACAAATAGACATTTTTGCATTTACGATTTTATGATATGTATAGAAATAATAGATATGTATAGACTATTGTGTTCAAGTTATAAAAAAGAAGAACTGTCATTTTCGTTGTATCTACTTATTTTTAAATTTCGAATGAAAATTTCAAATTGTATTTGCTGACAGTTCTCAATATATAATTATGCACTTTGGACTACGTGATTTTAAACGCGCAATAATGTTTATAATTGTTAATTTTTTTTTATTTTTGTTATTTTTTTTTACGTATTATGTTAACCCGGCATATAAACTGCCACTATACAAAGTTTCGTCTAATTCCGTTCAGTGGTTTTTGCGTGATGCGCGTACAGACAAACAAACAAACAAACAAACAAACAAACAAACAAACAAACAAACAAACAAAAATTTTAAAAACTGTTCTAACATGTTCAGTATCTCATTTTAAGCCACCCTGGTTAGTTTTTTTCCGAATACATTCAATGTACAGACTTTCTTACCTCTACGATTTTATTATATGTATAGATATTTACTGTGTTTTGAGCGTAGTGTTGAGATATATATAGTCTAATGATCGCATTTACTTTGACCGAAATGTAAGCTTTATCGTTACATTATAAAAGATCACAGAATACTGAAATTGTGATGTACGGAACCTGAAGAGGGCCACACCAGACCTGCCGAATGTAATGTGGCTTACCCGGAGTGGACCGACGAGGGCTGGCGACGCGTTCGCGGCAGCTGGCCGGCTGCACCCCCGGGGGCCTCTGGTCTTCGGGCAGGTCTTAAGCGCGTTCAGATTGTAACACACACGCACGAGAAGCACGACGTTGAAAATGTCGTGCTGTTTGAGTCGTTTTTTATGACAGACTGAAATTGACATTTTAACTGTCTAATATTATTCTTTAGCCGGCCCATCTAGGCGAGGCTCACATCAATCCAGCAGTTGATGGCCAGCCCTGCTTCCAGATGAACCGTACGCAATTTAAATGTTATAATTGTCGAAAGGTTGGATTTAGAATTTATCTTCTAAGGCTACAGAACATACCGGCCGCCTTAAAAGAATGTGATGTTTTTAATGAATTAAAATAATAATAATAAAATTACTAACTAGACATAGAAGTATCCTAGTAATAAAAACACCTTAAATTGATAAACAAAACAAAAACAAAGATGAATTTCCATCTAAAAATAAATTTCATTAAACAGTGACAGGTAGACGACTTAATTTCACAAGAGGTCGCCTCATTACACCGTTAGTGGTACGTACAGTTACTACACGAACAACTCCGTCGTGTCCCGGATGAGTATCAATAACCCTTCCCAATCTCCAGTAAAGAGGAGGCATATTATCCTCCTTAATGAGAACAAGGTCATTGTTTTTAATTGGAATAGCTCCTGGACCAAACCATTTATTTCTTTGCTGAAGTGTATTCAAGTACTCAAGATGCCATCTCTTCCAAAAATGTTGAACACATTGCTGAACGACATGCCATCTAGACAATCTGTTTGATGCTGTATTTAGTAAATCCGGTTCCGGCAATGCAATCAAAGGTTCGCCTATCAAAAAATGTCCTGGTGTTAATGCTTGTAAGTCTGTGGTATCGGCACTTAGTGGACATAAGGGACGAGAGTTCAAAACAGCTTCGATTTGGCATAAAAGAGTGATAAATTCCTCAAGGGTCATTACGTGGGTACCGATGGTTCTAAAAAGATGACCCTTTGTACTCTTCACACCGGCCTCCCATAAACCTCCAAAATGTGGGCTTGAAGGTGCATTGAATGACCACGTTATGCTCATGGATGAACTCCATTTTGATAAATGATCTCTAAATTCAGAAGTCTGCATAAGTTTGTGCATGTCCTTCAGTTTATTGTTAGCTCCTACAAAATTGGTACCACAATCGCTATAAACATGCGAGCAAATTCCACGGCGCGCTATGAACCTTTTTAGAGCGGCCAGGAAAGCTTCTGTAGTTAGATCCGATACGACTTCTAAATGAATCGCCTTAGTCGAGAAGCAGACAAAGACACAGATGTATGATTTAAATATCTTGGAGTTACGTATTTTGTTATTGCGAATATCAAAGGGACCTGCAAAATCCACTCCAACCTTCAGAAATGGACGTGATGAAGTAATACGGTCTGCAGGCAAATCTCCCATTATTGGTTGCTCGTGTCTAGGGCGATTGCGAAAGCATCTTATGCATTTAAAAATTCGTTGTCGTATTATATCACGTGCTGACAATATCCAAAAACGTCGCTGTAATATGTACTGCAGGGTTTGTGCCCCGGCATGCAAATATGATATGTGTGCACTATCAATTAGTAGTATTGTAAGAGTACTATCCTTTGGTAGAAGTATTGGATGTTTCATCTGATATGTCAAATTTGAGTGCTCAATACGTCCACCTACACGGATAATCCCATTAGTGTCAATAAAGGGTTTTAATCGCTGAAGGCGCACTGAACACGCACTGTTTTTGCGTAATTTAAACAAATCATCAGAAAATGCATGGTTCTGGACTATCTTTATCCAGCACAGTAAGGCATCATTCAACTCTTGCACTGAGATTGGTCCCTTTACACGAAGCGCTATATTTTTTCTACAATTATTCGCAAAACGGAAGCAAAATGCTGTTACTCGTTGTAGTTTTTCCAGCGATGAATACATAGTCAATAGGAAATCGTTCAATTCTATTCTTGTTTGAACAACCGTTGCAATATTTTTTTTCTCCATGTCAATATTTGTACTAAATTCCGTGAAAGTATTTGGCCATTTTTCACATGGAAATTTTAAAAACCGGGACCTGTCCACCATAGTGGATGATTCACCAATGCTTTTGGATAAAGACCTCGAGATGCGCAATCTGCTGGATTTAATGTACCACTCACATGTCCCCAAGACTCAGGCGGTACGTTTTCTTGTATTTCCGATACTCTATTTGCTATGAATGTTTTCCACAAATGAGGAGCAGATCGAATCCATGCAAGGGCCACCTGGGAGTCCGTCCAGGCAAATGTTTGGTTAATGTTAATTTGATCTTGCAAAACTCTCAAAAGATACTTAAGTAGACGTGAAAGCAAAAGTGCTCCACATAATTCGAGTCGTGGAAGGGACACTCGTTTTAATGGAGCTACTCGTGATTTGGCCAACAGAAGTGTAATTTTTACTTCTTCATTCGAGTTTTCAACTCTCAAATATGCCACTGCTGCAAATCCTTTCTCAGAACTATCACAAAATCCATGCAGTTGAATATTATCTCCAGGTGACAAGCAATAGCGGTCTATGTGTACATTGGATATGGCCGATAATTCATTTTTAAATTTCATCCAACTATCCATAATATTGCAAGGCGGTACGTCATCCCATTTGATACCCGCTACCCACAGATCTTGTATCAACGCCTTCACAAGAAAGACCATAGGAGATAGCCATCCCAAAGGATCGAAAAGACGCGCAATGCTTGATAGCATGGTACGTTTTGTGCAAGTTGCATCCGTTGAGTTGATTTTATACACAAATGTGTCACTGATAGGGTTCCATTCGAGGCCAAGCACCTTAATACAAGTTGTGCTTTCAGACTGGGAAAAAGAAATATTGCCTTCTCTATGTTCAACAGAAACACTAGATATCAATTCCGGTTTATTGCTCGACCACTTTCTAAGTTCAAAGCCTCCCAGTTTACACATTTCAATTAAATTATTTTGTAAGCATAAAGCATTGTTCAAGGTCTCAGCTCCAGTGACAATATCATCGACGAATACCTGGTTAAATATAACTTTAGCTGCGTCAGGAAATTTCTTGCCTTCATCGAGTGCGAGTTGTTTCAAAACTCTCATAGCCTGAAATGGAGACGAGGCTACTCCAAATGTGACTGTGCATAGTCTATAGTCCTGCACTATACCACTCTTCTCATTTTTCCAAATAATACGTTGATAATCTCGATCCTCAGGGTGTATTAGGACTTGACGATACATTTGCTTTATATCTGCCGTTAGAGCAATGGGTTTCAAACGAAAACACATAATTATTTTGACAATATCGTTGTGTAATTTGGGACCAGTTAATAAATTATCATTTAAAGAGCACCCAGACGATGACTTAGCCGAAGCATAAAAACGACTCTGTGTTTTGTGGTTGAACTGCTTTCTTTAGTCACACAGTGATGTGGAATGTAATATGGATTTTCGACAAAAGTGGTCGACTCTGTGACAGCTTCCATGTGATTTAGTTGTAGGTATTCATTTAATACATTTGAATAGTCGTTTCGAAACGTTGAATCACGCGCGAAGCGTTTCTCCAAGCCTTCAAAACGTTTCAGTGCCGAGTTACGAGACCTTCCTAAATTAGGAGGATATTCCCGAAAGGGTAAGCGTACTATGTAGCGACCAACTTCATTGCGAGTGTGTGTTTCTTCAAAATGCTTCTCGCATACTTCTTCTTCAAGGGAGAACCTCTTTACAGCAGGTGCTTCTTCAACCTCCCAAAATTTGGTTAGTAAATGATCAATGTCCACCTTTAAGCAGGTAACGTGAGAGTATACTTGAGATTGTTGACCTTTTATGTTTCCCATTAGTATAAAACCTAAAGAAGTGTTTTGGGCAATAGGCGTATTTGGTTCACCCTTTATCAGTCCATCAAGTACTATGTCGCAGTATACATCCATACCGAGCAATAAATCAATTCTGCCAGGTCTTTCATACGTAGGATCGGCTAAGCGCAAACCAGTCAAATGAGGCCAGTTAGCAAAGGGTATACGCGTATTGGGAATATTTGTTGTAATTTTCCGCAGGATCAGAGGGTTTATGGTAAGTTGAAAATCATTTGGCTTTTTAGGTTTGAGAATGCATGAAGTCATATTTTTTACTTGTGTGTTCGCAGATAGTCCAATACCAGAGACAGTGATGTCCACTTTTCTTCGAATTAAACCTAACTTCTGCGCGCAATTTTCAGTTAGGAATGTGCACTGAGAACCCGTATCTATCAAAGCGCGTACTGTCATTCGATGTCCATTTTCAGAATTATAAAGCTCCACTTGGGCAGTGGACATCAAGACCGTATTTCCTTGTAGTGGAGACGTAGAAAGAGAGACTATAGCCTCATCGTCTTCAGCGGTCTCAGACGAAGAGCTCTGTTCGTCCTCCGCGTCTTCAGTTGCTACGTAGACTGCAGCATTCTGTGTATCACCCTGATGCAACAAAGAATTGTGTCTTTTGTCGCAAACACGACAATTGCGCTTACTCGAACAATCATTTGTGTTGTGTGATGTTTGTAGACAGTTTTTGCAGAGACGCATATCATTTACTTTGGCAAACCTCTCGGAAGGCTGCATATTGATAAATTCAAGACAACTTCGTAAAAAATGACCCTTTTTGCAGAGAGGGCATTCCGGTACCACAAAGGGTACCTTTGACGATGAATCTCGCTTTGACACCAGACTAGTAGTCCGCGTCCCGCCTGACGTCTTACCTTTGGAATCAGACCCTTTATTAACATCCATAACCTCTAAGGCAGCAGCCTGCCTTTCAATGAATTTAAGGAAGTTATGTAACTTTGGAATTTCAGACGGTGGGTCTAGAGATGTTTCAAAGAGAGTGCGCGTGTAAGGATTTATTTTTCTTAATAAAAGTGTAAGGATCACGAAGTCCCAATGTTCAGTGGGAAGTCCCAGTACCTTGAGCGAGCTTAAGCTTTCATTTACCACTGTTAACATATTTCGAAAATTTGGACCAGACAGTTTGTAATTGGTGGTAATCGGTTCCAAATCAATAATATTTTCCAAGTGCTTTGCAGCAATGATTCTCGTATTCGAATATCGAGATTTCAGTATTTCAAAGGCCGTTACATAATTATCATGAGTAACTGGCAATGATTTGACTAAGCGCAGGGGTTCGCCAGAGAGGGATAACAACAGGTACTGAAATTTCTCCACATTGTGTAACGACTCGTTTTTGTGAATGAGTGTACTGAATAGGTCGTGAAAGTGTGTCCACTCCGTCGAGAGACCGGAGTAGGTGGGCAATGTCAGCTTTGGCAACCGAACATTCGGTGCACTTGAGCTTGTTGTCTCAGACGTGTGGATTATTGGATTTTCATTTTCCATCATAGTGTCATGAATCGCTATGACGTCATAATACAACTCGTCAAAGCGTGTGTGCACTGCTGATTGCTCTGCCGAAACGAATGTTTTGTTTTTGATAAGTAGTTTTTCAATAGCATTTTGAGTGCTAATGAATGATTTCTGTAAAGACTCTACATCGCGGAATCGAGAAAGGAAAATTCTTTTATTTTCAGTTGTTGTCAGAAGCTTTTGAAGTTTATCAAATACAAGTTCCCTGTCAAATAATAGCTTTTCCATCTCCATTTTCGTTTTTCGAATCACATATAAATAATCAAAATGACGATGAAATAAAATAATTGACTGTTGTCATAGCAACGAGATAAAATACATTTTATGAAATGAAAATGAATAGATAATGGAATAGATTATAAAATGAAAATATAGATCATAGACGATCGGTATGAACTGTTCCGTAGGGAGGAATCCAGCTGATGAAGGACCAAAATGTGATGTACGGAACCTGAAGAGGGCCACACCAGACCTGCCGAATGTAATGTGGCTTACCCGGAGTGGACCGACGAGGGCTGGCGACGCGTTCGCGGCAGCTGGCCGGCTGCACCCCCGGGGGCCTCTGGTCTTCGGGCAGGTCTTAAGCGCGTTCAGATTGTAACACACACGCACGAGAAGCACGACGTTGAAAATGTCGTGCTGTTTGAGTCGTTTTTTATGACAGACTGAAATTGACATTTTAACTGTCTAATATTATTCTTTAGCCGGCCCACCTAGGCGAGGCTCACATCAATCCAGCAGTTGATGGCCAGCCCTGCTTCCAGATGAACCGTACGCAATTTAAATGTTATAATTGTCGAAAGGTTGGATTTAGAATTTATCTTCTAAGGCTACAGAACAGAAATAACGTAACTTTTCTCACTGTTCAAAAATATTTCCGGCCTCGACGGGTTTGCGCTTATTTGTAAAGGCATATCCGGTCCGCGAGCTGTAACAATACAAGGCGGGAGTTGGCTTCGTTTACGGAGGAGATACGTAGAGAGAAGTTGCCGGATATACTTGTCAGCCTTCTCGGTTGCTCAGTGGTGCGGCCGGTCGACTGTTGTTAAGCAACCCTGGGCGCGGTCAGTACTTGGATGGGTGGGTGACCGCTCGACCGTTGGAAGCTGACCGTGGTTCGGATTCCACGTTAAACCGTAGGTCCCTTCCCTTCTTACCTTACTAGGTGGTATGGTTTATCCCGCCCGGGTTGATATCACCGCACTGAATGTCGGTCGAAACGGCTATGTAAATAGTTTGTGTTTTCCGTCCAGTTTAGTGAAACCGACGTGAAATGAAGGGAAGCACTGGCATGGCACCTAGTTCACCCGGTGTTATGGGCCGATATCACGGATGTTGTAGGTGATGTAGCCAACCGTTTCAGTGCCCATATAAAAAAAAAGTATATCGCCACCAACTGGGGCGTCGCTTATAATCAGCCGCGTGCACGGAGTCGTGGCGCTAGACTCAGGTGCGGGCGGGCGGTGCGCGGTAGTCTGAACCATCCTTAGAGTAAGCAACTCCTCTCTATCTATATTATCCGTGGCTTTGTTCGTCCGCCTCGTGCTGTGCCGGCGGACATGCTCACAGACAATGCACTAAATACTAGAAGAGGCAATGCGCGGTGAAACATGTCACGTATCAGTAAACGTAGTGAGGGTGCATGCATTTATATGCAACTGCCAATACTGCCATTCATCACGAATACATTCAATGGGTCGCAATAAGAGCCATCTCATGCTATGAATGCGCTAACGCTCCTCACTCGCGTATTTGCGGACAGAAGATTATTAGGTGAGTCATATTTAATATACTAAACAATAAAGTTGATTACTAAATGATACCCCATTTACTCAGCAAAATTAATTTCCGATATCCGAAGTTTCGCACACGTTTTGGTTATTTATTTAATATTCATAAAAGAAATTGTAAATACCTTAGTAATGCTTTCCTTCGCCGCTCTTGTGTAACTTATAATAATACATTTTCTCATGTTGGCTTCACGCACGACCATCTCAAAAACATTATTATTTTACACTTAGTATTTCATTAGTAAGAGATTGAGTTAATATTGGGTAAAAAAAAAAATTCACATATAAATATATCAGTTTAGGTTATAGGCATTTATTTACTTTTGTTAAAGTCAAAACAAAGAAACAAAAACAAACACGTATATATAAGGTCTTTCAATAGTAGGTAACGATACGCTAAGGGATGTATGTGTATCAGATACTGATCAAGTGCCCATATCATTTTTTTACGATATAAAAAACATACTTATTAAGGTGAAATTCGCGCACTTCACGTATGAAATTTGAGGAGTGAGTAGGTTTTTTATATCGTAAAAAAAAATTGGTATGGGAACGTGATCAGTACCTGCAGCGGGAGCACAAATGCGCCTATATCGATCGATAAACATCTATTTGCTTCGTTCGACGAAGTAGAATAGAAGAAGATGAATAGATGTTTATCGATCGATATAGGCTTATCGACGCATTTGTGCTCCCGCTGCTGATACACATACACGCCTTCATCATCATCAGCCTGTATCGGTCCACTGCTGGACATAGGCCTCTCCCAAGGCACGCCACCACACGCGGTCTTCCGCTCTTCTCATCTTTTTATATATTTACTACTTATCTATTAATTAAATCTTAACTGGTTTTTAGTCTGTTAAATATTTTATACTTATTAATTGTTTCCCTATGTACTGTATGATTACTGAATAAAATAAAATAAAAAATATAACACAAGCATCAGTCATTGTAAGCTGACTCAGCTTATAAGTTTTAAGCGGCGGGTGGCCGAGTGGTTTGGGCATCGGCTTCTCGTGCGAGAGGTCCTCGGTTCGAATCCGGTCGCCGTGTACCTATGAGTTTTTCTGACGAAAAAATTTACGTGCATACCTACACCTGCTGCTTTACCGTTCGGAACCGGTGTAAAACTGTAGGTCCCTTCCCTTGCCCCTTACTAGGTGGTAGGCTCAAATTGTAGCAGACTGGGTTGGTACCACCGTACTGGATGTAAGATGGCCGCATACCAGCCTCGGTTGTGTTCTCCTCTAGTCCAGTATGGCACCTACCATCTCGGAGGTGATATTGGCTGGTCGGAGCATGCGCTTTGGCCCCTCCGACTCAGCCACCCATACCGGATTACATAAAAAAAAACTGATTTGTTCGGTAACATGTCTTATCGGCAGTGATGTAGGTACCTCTAGTATGTATTTAGCTCAGTGCTCGCAGACATTATGTCGCGCGCTGCGAGCGCTCGCGGGGCAGCGAAGAGGAGGGGGTGTGGGGGGGCGGGGCACAGAGGCGACTGCTTAAATATTAATCGACGAATTAACGGCTACGCGTCTTCGTTCCTTACAACACTGCGCTCCAATTAAGCGGCACAAAGTACCAGAGTCAACACACGGGACCCGCTCGCCCCGGCGCGGCGCGGCGGCGGCGGCGGCGGCGGCGGCTCCCTCCGCCCCCCCGGACACTCCCAGCGCCGCCGGCGGCGGCGGCGGGCGAGGGAAGAGACACGAATTAATTTACAAAATGAATGGCTGAATGGTAGTTTGTTTAACGCGCGGGGGGCGAGGGGAGGGCGGGATTAGGCGCTGGAGGTGCTTATGTCCCAGGAGCAGGTTAAGGATTTTTGTGGGGATAGTGTGTCCTTGTGCCGGGAACACAAGATATATTTGGTTATTTACTATCTAGACTCAACTGACAATAGATGAAGAATCTAAATATTTGCGAGAGATCCTACGAAACGCGAGTGTGTCGCGAAAATGTGAATTCCTATTACTTTAAGTGAGCTGAATTTCGTATATATAATTTTTTTTTTTTTTTGTGAAATAAAAACTTTTTTCAAGTTGATCGTAAATACAAAATTACATGAATCATCAATTTAAAATATAAACGTATACCTAATATAATTGGTTTCTCGGAAATGGCTCTAACCGTTAGTGTTACTAAATTCAAAATTTCATACAAATTGTTTTTTATTTTTATTGTGATGACACCCGCAGGCATAACAATATTGCAAACAACAAAACCAAATACAGTAATTGACAAGGAAAATAATACAAATTTCAAATAATCTCGCACTTAAAAACATACAATTGAAATTTAAAATTAAGTTAATTATTAAACCTAAAAATAGCATAATATGTAAGTAAAATAAACACAAAATACAATCTTAGACAAATAGAGTCAATAAAAATCTCAGACAGCCTCACAAATTAAAAATATCAAATGTAATTTAACGATTTGGATTAAATTTTGAATTTAGATAATGGTTATTTTTTTCAAGTTTATCTAGATAGGTGTAGGTACCTAGACGCCGAGCGAAGCTCGGTCGCCCAGGCACTTAGCCTTAAAATGTAATGTAAATTCCCAGCTAAACAAATGATTATTGTAAGCATTCATATGTAGTGCTACTACTTAGTCTCGAACTTACAATTTGTTTTTCTAGTTCGGTACGGAGCCCTATTACCAAGCCTACGCCGCCGTCTGGCTGTCCGTCTGTCCTACCTTTAAAGAGCTATCATCTTCTGAACCGTAATACGTAACCAGTTGAAATTTTTAATAAAAAAAGTTATATTGCAAAAAATAACTTCCGACCCTAAAAAAAATTAAAATAATAATTCAAAAATAATTTCCGTTTTGCTACTTAAAGGCGTCGGGGAAGCGCTAAGTAAATAACCGCGCAGCTCTGATTTTATATTTTTTTACTTTATTGTTATAATTTTTGGTCATAATTTCAGTAACACATGACAATATTATTGTGTTCCATTAATTATTGCCTATTATTCGGTGATGGAACGAACTACGCCCGGTTCCATAAAAATATATAATAGGAGCGGGCTGATATAATATAATAGAGGCTGAGGTAAGGGCAGCGGGAGCGGGTGGGGCGCACGGGAATGCGGCGTAAACCAATCACAAAATAAAATGCCACATGTTCAAAATATTTTGTAAACTACGTTACAAGGCTACCTCTTCGTTTTATCTTCAGTTTTATTCTTGCGGTTAGTATAATAGAGATCGTGATCGGGGTTTTATTTCCACTGGCCACAGACGCGTAAGAATGTATATATAGAATACTAGCTTTTGCCCGCGGCTTCGCTCGCGGTGGACTCTGTTTAATATACAAATACGACTTAAACGTAAATATGATAATAACGATGGCTTCTTTATATTCTCTTTCTCTCCCGTCCATACTTTACTTTCTTTAATACTGCTCAGCTATTTAGCGTGATGGTATATAGCATATTAGTGAGCCTCAAGATCTACTCTTTCCATTGGTGCAAACCGCATCAAAATCTGTTGAGTGGTTTCGGAGTTTACCTCAAACATACAGACGAACGTTCCCTTTTATAAGATGTAGAGATATTATAGATATAATGTAGCTACATATAAAAAGAGACGTAAGTTAAACCGTACACTTGTGCACAATAGCTGAACCCTCGAGCTGGTGGGAGTGGGTCGCGCGGATTAGTAGTGCATTCTCCGCGGATTACGCATTATAGATATCGACCGAGCTTGTTGATAATAACTACACGCGGTGCGGAGCAAGCTCTCTCTACTGTACTGACTGCCCCACTGCTGCTACAGATGTAGCACCCATTTTTTTTCAGTCTCGGTGGCTCGGTGGAGCTATATATCGCCGTTCAATCGTCGAAGTTAAGCACACCCGGTGGCCTATATCGAAATACGTCCCCGCGGGCTGAGACGAACTGAGTTAGGTTAGGTTACGATAAGGACGTATTGAAGTAGCATTTCGATATAGGCCACCCGGTGCGGTCGGACTTTGGATGGGTGAATGTCCGACAGTCGCCGTGGATCAGATTCCATGTAAAACTGTAGGTCCCTTCCCTTACCTCATTCGGTGGTAGGAAAATCGGGAAATAATTCGTATTTTTCGCCCAGTTCGGTGTAGCCGGCACGACCAAAGAGAAGCACTGCCTTGGCCTTGTTCATCAAGGTGTGATACGCTGACGTCATGCTTGTTAGTATAGGTGATGTAGCCAACCGTGTCAGCTTCCATAAAAAGACCACCAGAGGAGCAAGGTTCGAGTCCCGAATCGACACATATAGTAATCTCGATGCACCACCGTCTTCGATCGTTCTACGACAACCGTTTATTTTAAATATATTTATAGAATAAAACCGGAAAATGAAGATGTACACTTGTAACGTAGGTAGTTTACAAAATGTTTTTCTTTTTTTGTAATCGTAGTTTTGTACATCGATGGGGTGTCTACCACAGAGCAGGAAACTCCGGCCGGCCGGGGAAACACGGCAGCCGATCGCTGTTCTGTTGTGTCTTCGTAGTAATTTTCGAAAAAAATCATGAATGAGGACATTTTCACGGACTTTTAAAGTCATATCGACAATACCACAAAAAGCTAGCAACCCTTTAAATTATTCTCAATTCCCACTTCAATCACCCCCTTTTTAAATGCACTATAAACAAAACTGAACAATAGCAACAAGTGTAGAGCTAAACTGTTCAGCTTAAACTCCGGGGTAAACATCGACCGATTTATCTTGACTTGACTTTCTGTCATTTCATATCAAAATATTATTTAGTATAACCACTGGGTTACAAAAAATAAAGATATAATAAGGAAAATTATTCGAAAAATGTTGGGCGCGTAGGAGAATTCGAACAGACGCAGGTAGCATTCTCGATGAACTTTCCTTGTTTTTACCTTAGTTTTTCGTATTAGTTGGGTTTTATAAAATATTAATTTCATTTTTTATTTAATTACCTTTAGGTCTAAAACATTACGTGCTGTATACTTTTAAATTGCCTTTTCTTTTCAAGTTCTTGACACGATGGGGTTGAAGAAAAAACTATTTTAAAACTTGAACAAAATGGCGCCTAATGATCGCTATTTTGAAATGAAAAAAAAAATGTGTGCTACTCGTTCCTCTCTCTTTTCACTCCCACGCTCACTCTCTCGCTCTCGCGCTTCTTTTTCGCGTCAGTCCACCTTTCATCGGTGACTCGCTGTCCTAGCAATAGACTCCAGGGAGTAAAGAAGGCACGTTTCATAGTAAGATTGTAGGGGTGTAACAGTCGGTGCGCGCGGCATGTGCGGCGTACAACATCGGATAATCCTGCGCGTGAGGGTTGGGCGGGGGAGGGATGCGCCGGGGTATACGAGGACGAGTTATAACAGCCATATGGCCGGTGTGATGCTGTAATCAATATGCAGTACCCTCTTGCAGTGAACTCTGTGTCTGTGTGCCTGTGAGGGTGTGCGAGCGATCATTTCGTAATGCACATGTTGCAACTATCAAATGAATTCACCGTGACGGAAGATGAGGCGTAGTTAGTCTGTTGCGTTCTTACATTATTATAATAATTAACATTTATTTACATGCTTGTATCTAACATTTTGTTATTATTCAACAATGCTTTATACAAGGCGAGAAGTTGTGTCCCATTTAAAATATAATGGAGAGCAATAGAGTAGGTATATATTTTGTTTATGTTCGATTAGAATGAACATCCACGTATCTATAGCTGAAACAATATTATCATGAAAGAGAGAATGCGAAAATATAAAATAAAATCAAAGGATAACTTCTTGAAATAAAACTTTGTTTTGTTAAATTATTTAATTTGCCTACGCATAAATTTTAATACACTCGTTATTTCATATATTTTTTTGTAATATAGGTAATTGGAACGGTGACCAGACACAGCCTATAACACCACTCCTCGCGAAACCACGCTCAGTTATTTATAATTAAAGTATCTGGAACGCCGTTTCAATGATAGTTACCATATAACACAAAACGTACGTGTGAGCCCACAGAACATAATTATTACTCTAGCTGGAGTAGAGTGTTTTCATTTTATGAAGGCACGAGGGGTATGAGGTAGGAAGTTGTGTGAGACCGCGCCGAGCTCAGTAGGGAACGACTCGGTTCGATGGAGTGACGCGGAGACGTGTAGAACGTGTGCACCGACCTGGCATCGAGTTCGTTCTCTACTGAGCTCCGCGTGGTCGCCTCTCGCACCACTTCCTACCTCGTACCGCTCGTGCCTTCGTATAATGAAAACACTCTAACACATTGTTATTTATTGTTAATTGAGCATTCTTTAAGGCAGCGAGACTGCACTCGAACTTGTCACATTTTATTATATACGGTTCTATTACATCCACGAAGAGCCGGTAAGAAATTTCGCAGAGTATTTAGTTAGAATAATATTTTTTTCATAATAATTATTAAAAGTATTTTAGTGACTATCCACATAATAGCATCGCTTACAGTTTATCGAAAACACAGGTTGAGAGCAAGATTACCTAACCATTTTACTGAGAGCTCTGACTACAAAGACTTATTAATTAAGTATATTAGGTGTAAAGAGCCTTTGTCAAATGTTTATACGTGTGTAATTTGTATCAACTCATTATTATTTATTGAGAATTCCTAAGGTACCTAGATGGTAAAATTACCCTTAAACTTGTCACAATTTCTTTCATTCAAAAGTCAAAACCTAAAATGTTCCTCCACGACAAGCAAAGAATCAAATCAGAGGAAAAAAAAACAGTTTAACCGTCTCGATAAAATCAGAATGCACCGAAAAAATTATTAGCATAATGCCACCACACTCTCCCGCCCTCCGCCCCTACACATTGTTACAACAATTTGATTATTCACCCGCTATTGTGCCCGCGCGGGGGGGCGGGGGCTGCGGTCCCGCGGGACATCGCCTCGCCGCGCCGCCAGCTAGTAAATTAACTAATCGCATGCAGTAATGACTAGTGAAAGCACACTTGCCGTTAATGTTGAACAATCGCTGGGATTCGATGTGGGGGGTGGGGCGCGGTAGGTCGGCTGTTTGGTTAGGTTTGCAAATTAGTTAATTGATTAAATATATAAATGTCACAAATTTCACAATCTAAGCAAACACGGACCTTGAGGATTTTTTCGAGGTTGAAGTGAAATACAATTTGGTAACAGTAACACTAGTACCAGTGATAGTAATAGTGATAGTGAGGCTCGCGTAGTACTTAGCAGTACCGTGCGTGCGAGCGTGCGCGCGCAATGAATGAGATATATCTGATATTTACATCGTGAGTCCCGCATTCACACTTTGTTTTTAAGTATGATGCACGGAAAATAATATAATATTAGATTATTAGATGTTCAATCGATTTTTGAGCGGTAAAATTGTAGGTGGGTACCTCCTAAACGCTATTTCCAATATGACATGAACACTATGAACGGTGCCTTTTTTAAATGAAAACCAGCATGGGTGGCTGTGCCGAGGGAATAATTTCACCTCTCCTCGAGAAACCACGCCCAGTGAGATGAGTGAGATGCCAGCAGATCTGCGTACTATCGCCGGGCTGTCTAGCCTATTGATACGAGACGTTTGAAGACATCCAGGTTAACGCAAAACCTAAGTTCATCTAATATAGAAAGACCAGGTTTTCTTAGATCTTATAATCAACTACTACATTAGTAACATTACAAAGTTTGTAATACAAATCCTGCGACATCTACATCAATAGGAGTTTGATATTCAGCTCCCCTATACTATAAGACATAATTTCGCGTAACATATTACAGTGGTTTTTATTACAATTCCCCTGAAAAGCACATCCGAATTATTCAGTTCTGCTTGTTTACTTCGTTTAATGAAAGGTAAAAATGAAATTAAAAAAATAACAATATAATTTATACTGAAAAATTATATCGAAAATTCGACACAACATAGCGATCCCGAAGGATGCCGCGTATCCCTAACGCCTCGAGTGGGCGTGACGTCACATATCGCCGAGGTCATTAATTTTATGACATCCGCGTGTACATTTGCACAGCCCTGCGCTGCTCCCGCGCGCACGCGCGCTGCACACTACGCGCCAGTAGTAGGTACGTACCTACTACCTACTCCTGCATACGAGTATAGCTGTAGGTACCAGCGAGCATAATGAGGTGACATCCATATTTCTTTCTGTTGTAATTTGGCATTTAGTTTTATTGTGCGTGTGCGGCGCGTTAATGGGCTAATTTCGGTTTATTTGTCTGAGAAAATGAGGGCGTATTTAGTTTTTGCAATATTTGTTGCGCACACGCGCCGCGACACTATAATTAGGATTTGTTATAGCTGCACCTTTTCGTTGGTAGAGATATGTGGCATCGGCGATCGGCTAATTCTCATAATATTGTAATCCAATTTTGTAATGCTTTTTTCGTATGTTAAAAAGTAAAAACGGAAAAATCAAAACGTTAAAAATTAAGGAGGGTACGTGACCCATACAAGAAAGGTGATAAGGAATCGATTAGTGCATATTCGCTACTGAATAGAACACAAATAATATATAATTTTTATAGACAACCTGCACGGCAGAAAATATGACGAAATGGTTTTTTGACAGGTATGGTTGGTATACACCCATACTCAACTTTTTCCCCCTTGGGCCACATAGTCGCTACTGCTACACGTTGCGGGCCGCAGTAATCTAGCTGACACTCTATGTGTATTACATAACATATATTAAACTACAATAAAACGCAACATTTGAAATAAATAAGCATTTTATTTAAAAATTAATGTGATTTTTGACACTGAGACAAACTTTTGACAATTACATTTGAAATTAATAAGTAATTATTTAAAAATTAATGTAATTTTTAACACTGAGACAAACTTTTGACAATTTTTCATAAATCTGGCACGTAATTTACTGCATGCGACTGTCAAAACGTCGTCTAGGTGCGAATCAGTAAGTCGAGATTTGTAGCAAGCAATCTGTAGCGAGCAAGTGTGCCCAATTTTTGAGCGTTTCAAAGTTATCGGGTACTAATCTCCATAATTCTTCGTATTGGTTAGAGTTTTGGTTGGTAAGAGTGAGGAATGAGAGTGAGCGAGTGAAATAATGAATAAATGAAGAACATTATTTATGCACAATTTTTTTTTACCTTTATCAATAAAATACTACTGTTAATCTAAAAATACCGTACTAGGCTTCGGGCCGCGCAGAAAAGTCTATCGCGGCCCGCGGGCCGCAGGTTGAGTACGGAGTACGGAACCCTCCGAGCGCGTACAACTGGCACTTGACAGGTATTTTTAATAAGAATAAATTGTTTTTCTCTTTAAAGACAATTTGAACAGAACAAGTGAAGACAAACAAGGTTATAATGTGTTAGCAGGATGGAGGGCGCGAGCCTGGCGCTGGCAGCGCGGGAGTCGCTCAAGTCTCGCGCCGCGGACTCCAAGGCGCTCGCGCTGCAGCAGCTCAACTCGAAACCCAACCAGGTCAGCCAGCCCCCTCACACACGCGCCACTCCTGAGTCAAACCATTCTTTATTACTACATAGATCAGAAAGGAATGCTGTGTAACCGGCACATGAAAATCAGTGCGTCTCACCTAATCGTGGCGACTAGATTGAACTGGACGAGAAACTCGATTTATTACCCATAATGGTTTTGAAAGAAATTTATTCAGTGTAGTGATACTAGTCCAGGAGAATTAAATATTATACCATCTAGCAAGGTATAAGTGAGTACCAATTAGCTCATACCTTGATACAGTACGAGACAAAGGATAAAAAAACACGGCATGTAGAGAATGGGAAGAATAAGGATAGAAAAGAATAGAATATAAATACTTTATTGCACACAAAAACACTAACTGAGATACAGGAGAGCAATAGAAATTAACAATAAGCTTTCTCTAGAAGCCGTCTTTGTTACCGGTGTGCTCGTATGGTACTGGACTGGGTACATGCGGTATTGGTTGGAGGGAGACGTTGCGTGGGTGTGTGCAGGTGGGCACGGTGCTGCTGTACGGCGTGCCGATCGTGTCGCTGGTGATCGAGGCGACGGAGCGGCTCTGCCTCGCGCAGATCTCCAACACGCTGCTCAAGCAGTTCTCCTACAACGAGATCCACAACCGGCGCGTCGCGCTCGGCATCACCTGCGTCCAGTGCACGCCGGTGCAGCTCGAGATCCTGCGCCGGGCCGGCGCCATGCCAGTCTCCTCCAGGAGATGCGGTTCGTACACACTGCACACAGTAACACAACCGGCGCGTCGCGCTCGGCATCACCTGCGTGCAGTGCACGCCGGTGCACCTCGAGATCCTGCGCCGGGCCGGCGCCATGCCAGTCTCCTCCAGGAGATGCGGTTCGTAAACACTGCACACTGTAACACAACCGGCGCGTCGCGCTCGGCATCACCTGCGTGCAGTGCACGCCGGTGCACCTCGAGATTCTGCGCCGGGCCGGCGCCATGCCAGTCTCCTCCAGGAGATGCGGTTCGTACACACTGCACACTGTAACACAACCGGCGCGTCGCGCTCGGCATCACCTGCGTGCAGTGCACGCCGGTGCAGCTCGAGATCCTGCGCCGGGCGTTGGCTACATCACCTACAACTGCTTCCTTACTGAGACGAGGTTACCATCGTGCGGCACGGCGATATCGACGAGCGTTGCGCGCCTTGCCGCCCGGTCTATTAATCACAATATCAGGCCTGTTATTAATAAGGCTACTGATTACTCGGCCCTTCTCCATCTCCAGCTTCATTTTCACGTCTTCGTTTGGCTCCTTCTGATTCTGAGTACCATTCGTACTTTTTAGAAAAATTCGGACGTAATTACGAGTTCGGACAAAAGTCCGGACATGGTTGCCAAATCCGGACAGTCCGGACTAAATCCGGACGTATGGCAAGCCTACGTAACTGGTATGGTGACGTCCACCAGACGCATCCATGTAATATACGAGAAACTGGACATCACAGAACACAAGTGTACTCGACAGCCGATAGCGCGTCACAAATGACGAAGGTACAGGGAGGGCCGAGGCGGGGTTGCACTCGCACTCCAAAATATCGCCAACGATTGGGGCGGATGCGTCCAGTGGACGTCACCATACCAATTAAAGGTTAATTTAGTTTACATATTTGATATTTCTCTAGTTACATTAAACGCTGTAATCATCGTGAGTGCTACCTATCTACTTTAAGCATAGCTTTATCTTTTCCATCGTTGAACTCAAATATATGGCGCTCTAAAAGACATCGGCTTCCCAACAAGGTGAATAAAACACAATTGGATCTATTTGACTCGAAAGAAAAAAGAGCTAAATAATAAGGTCTCGAAAATTCGCAAAACCCATGTTTCCGTGCCGTTTATTATGGTATAGTAATGTAATTGCACATACTAGATAGAGCATACCACCTTCCCGCCAGGGTGAGTGTTATGTGTAAATAATTGTCCTAGTTGAATATTAAAGAAATTTTAATTTGAGTAAACAACCATGGGGACAAACCGATTTTTGGTAGTGCCGGGTCTTAACTAATTCTCAACAAGGTATATATATAAATTTTTAATTATTTATTGACGTGATGACGTCACGTCTTATAAATTAATGAAGACCGGCTGCACACACGAAAAAGTGTCACGTTCCATCTGAACCTCTGTGTGCAAGCGAGAGCGCGTAACAACCGATAGAGAGGCACAATCGGTATAGTCAAAGTTACCATGGAAACGTCTTAAGAAGTAGAACTGTCAAGATCAGACAACAGAAGTTTATTGATGGCCAGTCACAAGATGATTAATCTTTCTACTGGAAATATAATTGCTGATATTTGCTCTATGTACTACGATTATCCACGTCATCACGTAAAACTATCGTCCGTAAATCGACTTTACATACAACCAATTTTTTTTAAGGAAACACAGTTATAAATATCTGAAATTAAATAAACGTATAGTAAGAACATAAACCAGTAAATGTTTCCAATAAGTCGGCAAAACTACAAAAGAAGAACACAAGAAGTGAAATATATGCAAAAAAAAAAGGTTATTGATTAAATTTTAAGCACCTAGAAGAAATAGAAAAAAATAATTTGTGTGCACAAAGTTAAACATACATACACACTAAGCGTCACGCCTGTTTCCCAGTGGGGTAGGCAGAGACAACGGATCTCCACGCGCCACGTTCCTGACACACCTCTGCCGCCTCTTCCACTCATACATGATCGTCAGTTACGGGTACTAGCCGATTGACCCTTTTTGTGCACATGCCCGATCTGGTCCAGGTACGTGCGTCTAGGGCGACCCTTCCCGACTCTTCCACTCACATTTGCTCCATAAATTTCTTTCATTCTTCCAACATGACCGAACCACCGAAGCATTCCTTTCTCAATCCTTGTCACTATATCCTCTTTCAGACCACAGCGCAGCGTTAGGGTTAGACCACAAGTTTCTTAAAATTACTTATCTACAATATTGTGTTAAAGATGGACACTATGGAAATATATATACATACCTATTATTTTTTTGGTAATGCAGTGCGATTCCTATTACGAAATACCATGTTTTTATACCAAATATAGAAATTGAAAATTTTAAAACCAACGCTCTTACCCCCTTTTTCGGCATCAATATGTTGATCCAGAATACCCCCCCCCCCTTTTAGGAATGTCGCCTATTTAGGTTAACACTGTGTATAGATGAGAAGTGTAACGCTCGCTACTGTGGTGCAGGTATGATAACTCGGCGCGAGGCGGAGCGGCTGTGCAAGTCATTCCTGGGAGACAACGCGCCGCCGCGCCTGCCCGACGACTTCGCCTTCTCCGTGCACCACGAGTGCGCCTGGGGGTGTCGCGGCGCCTTCCTGCCCGCCAGGTACTCCACTCCACACACTGCGCCGCACCTCTCCTCGAAACATTCAAATATTTTTTTTTTAATCCGATATTGGTGGCTGAGTCAGAGGGGCCAAAGCGCATGCTCCGACTAGCCAATATCACCTCCGAGAAGGTAGGTGACATACCGGAGACTTCCCTGGATTGCTGGCTATACTGGACTAGAGGAGAACACAACCGAGGCTGCTATGCGGCCATCTTACATCCAGTACGATGGTACCAAGCCACTTAGCTACAATTTAAGCCTACCACCTAGTAAGGGGCAAGGGAAGGGACCTACAGTTTTACACCGGTTTTACACCACAATCGGGGCAAGCAGAGTAATCGGCATTGTGATGCAAGCACTCCCTGTCATTAACCGCGCAACACCGACGATTCACAAGATAAATATCAAGCAGCATGTAAGGCACGAGGGCAGTTTTCTACTGCTGCACAAATTGGTGGAAGGGACCGTGCCAACGGAGCGTGGCTACAGGTGGCTAGTCTGTCGACATACATAAAGGACGTCAATTAAATCTTTGAAGGACGTATAAAGTATGATGGGCAGTCCATATCGACTATTAGTACTCAGTGGGTGAGACTATTCTTTTTATATTGTCTGATCGAGTTAAATCAAACGCGCGCTTTCGTGGCGTACGCTAGGAATGCGAGTGCGCTGTAAGCATGCTGTGAGGGTGTGTTAAGTGTAGGGCAGAGGGCGCTTAAACTTTATCATTTCTGTGCCGTCTCACTCACATGGCACAGAAAACTAAAAAGTGGCGCGTAATACCATGGCAATTAAAATATATATATAGTTTGTAAACTAATTCCAAGCACTTCTTAGTTTGTAAAATCGTTCCAATGCTCTTCTTAATTCCATATCCCTTCTTACCTCACGAGGTGGTAGGGTTTATCCCGCCCGGGTTGGTGCCATCGCTCTGAATGAAGCGTCGAAACAGCTATGTACAAATTCGTGTTTTCCGTCCAGTTCAGTGTCAACAGGTCCGACATGAAATGAAGGGAAGAACTGACACGGCACCCTAGTTCATCCGGTTTTATGACCTGACATCACGGATGTTATAGGTGATGTTGCTAACCGTGTCAGTTTCATCATCATCATCATCATCATCAGCCTGTATCGGTCCACTCCTGGACATAGGCCTCTCCCAAGGCACGCCACCACACGCGGTCTTCCGCTCTTCTCATCCATCCACATCGTGTCAGTTTACATAAAAAAAAAATATCTGTCTGTTGTCAGGTACAACTCGTCGCGAGCCAAGTGCATAAAGTGCTCGTACTGCGGGCTGTTCTTCTCACCGAACAAGTTCATATTCCACTCGCACCGTGTGGGGCCAGGCGACAAGTACGTGCAGCCGGACGCGGCCAACTTCAACTCGTGGCGGCGGCACATGAAGCTGAGCGGCGCGCCGCCGGACGAGGTGGTGCACGCGTGGGAGGACGTCAAGGCGATGTTCAACGGCGGCACGAGGAAGCGCATGCTCTCCACCGGCGCCAGGTACCGCCGACCGTACGTACGCTATACTTACAACTTCAACTCGTGGCGGCGGCACATGAAGCTGAGCGGCGCGCCGCCGGACGAGGTGGTGCACGCGTGGGAGGACGTCAAGGCGATGTTCAACGGCGGCACGAGGAAGCGCATGCTCTCCACCGGCGCCAGGTACCGCCGACCGTACGTACGCTATACTTACAACTTCAACTCGTGGCGGCGGCACATGAAGCTGAGCGGCGCGCCGCCGGACGAGGTGGTGCACGCGTGGGAGGACGTCAAGGCGATGTTCAACGGCGGCACGAGGAAGCGCATGCTCTCCACTGGCGCCAGGTACCGCCGACCGTACGTACGCTATACTTACAACTTCAACTCGTGGCGGCGGCACATGAAGCTGAGCGGCGCGCCGCCGGACGAGGTGGTGCACGCGTGGGAGGACGTCAAGGCGATGTTCAACGGCGGCACGAGGAAGCGCATGCTCTCCACCGGCGCCAGGTACCGCCGACCGTACGTACGCTATACTTGCTAGCTACCGTGTGGGGCCGGCACTTTAATAGAATAGCCACACTGCATCTCTCCCCGTGTCAGTCAGTCAGTCAGTCAGTCAGTCAGCGGGTAAGTGTCCACTGCTGGACATACGCCTCTCCAATTTTCCTCCAGTCCTCCCGGCCTTCAGCAATACGGAACCACTGCTTTCCGCCTGCGTACTTGATGTCGTCGTACCACCTTGCGGGTGGTCTTCCCACACTCCGTTTTCCTGTCCACGGCCGCCAGTGTAGGGCACGGTTACTCCAACGGTCATCGTCTCTTCGGCTAACGTGCCCAGCCCACTGCCACTTGAGCTTATCTCTCCCCATGTATGTAGTAAAAGGCGACTAAGGGATATGACTCCCTTCTTATATTACTAGGTGGTAGGGTTTAACCCGCCCGGGTTGATACACTGAATGAAAGGTCGGTCGAAACAGCTATGTAAATAGTTTGTGTTTTCCGTCTAGTTCTGTGTAGCCGGCACGACCGAAGGGTAGCACTGACGTGGCACCAAGTTCATCCGACCAAGACATCACGGATGTTGTAGGTGATGTCGCCAACTGTGTCAGTTTACATTAAAAAAAACTTTCTTGGAGGGCCTACTTACTGCTACTTACTTGGAGGTACTACTACCTACCCTGAAGTACCTAGAAGCGTCAAAAGCCATAAACCTTCAATAGCCTGGCGCCCCCACAGAGCGGAGCACCCGTCGGAGTCAGTCAAGCGGCCGGCGCTGGCGGGGTCGCCGCCGGAGTCGCTCTCGTACGCGGCGAGCCCGGGTGCTGCGGCCCCCGGGGGCGGCGGCGGAGGCGGAGGGGGCGGCGGCGGCGTGGGGCGCGTGCCGGCCTTCCCCGAGGTGATGGGGCGGGGCCTGGTCGTGGACTACATGTGGCCCCCGCACAGGCTGCCCCTGCCCTACGCGCTCCCCTGGCTCAAGCGCGGTCTATGGACTCCCAGTAAGTCAATTATCAACTATCTATATATTCGCCCTTGCTCGTTGACTAGTTGTTCTGGCTTGTTCAGGAAGAAAGGGATTCGTTTTAGTCTAGTCCATAATGTCAGTAAGACGAAAACTAAATTTACTCACACAAGATACTATGTATATTCTATCTACCTAAATGTACCGGATATATAATTAACTATTTAACTGTTAGTGAAATAGTTAATTCCTGCTCTCAAGCTGTATTTTCGGTAAGCGATGTTATTATGTGGATTGGGTAATAATATTATTTATGAAAAAAATTACTTTCTAAATGTCTTGACGGCTTTCTTCATGAGCATAAATGAACCGAATAGAACAAATTGTGACAAGAGCAGTCTTACTGCCATAAGAATGCTCAATATTTATGTTATGTCTCATGTATTGTCTTGGTATTTGAATACAATCAAGATTTTTTATTTTATTCTAACCTGCTCGTAGGGATGATTTCTGTTTATTAGGTATATGTTTTGTGCTCACATTATTTCAATGAACACGTTGATATACATAAGTTGTACCAAATACAGTTACTTCTTATTTTTTCTGTTTGTCAAAGTTAACCTGCAACTCTTCGGGCAGTTTTATTTCGAAAAAAGAAATTACAACCTATTTAAATGTAAAAAAGAATTACATTTAAGTAGGTTCAGTATGCGCGAGCGTTCGTGGCGATCGGGGGCCGAGGTGGAAGTGAAAGAGGGTGGGCTGCATACTTCCCATCTCTGCTATCTCCTCGCGGTGCGCTCTATACATAACAACACACCGTCGTAGCAGCGTATAGACTCACATTACGAACGCGCATCATTCTCACTCAAGCGCATAGATCAATGTTGGATGATATCTGCCAAGGCGCGCTGACGGCGTTGAGCGGCGTGGGAGCTGGCTGCGGCGGTGGCGGCGGCGGTGACGGAGAGCCGCGAGCCTTCCGTCCAGTGCGGCGATCCCGCACCCCCTCCCCGCCGTCGCCGGCCTCGCCGCCGCGCTCGCTCTCCTCGCCGCTGGTCGCGTCGCCGGCCGCCTCGCCGCCGCCGCCGCACCGCGCCGACCTCAGCGACGAGAGCGTCGACGTGGAGACCACAGAGGACGAGCGACCGCACCAGCGGGAGCAGGTCAGCTCACATTCCGTTTAGTGTTTTCTTTCCGTCGGACTGTTGATATTAACGTCCGAGGTTCGAAATTCGAAGCCGACCGACGCGACGTTCATAGAGAGATTTACTGTATTAGTTCCCCTGCTGCTTGCTGTAGCGAAAATGTGTTAAAATTGTAGCTCCCTTCCACGGAGTAAGGAGTAGCTGGAAGGGTCATGAGCCTGCGGAACTATTAAACTTTTACGGAAACTACGATCACCGTTTTATTTACGAGATTTTAGTCCGTACTACGATCACAGTGGTCTGCTGACATGATTGTATATACATTTCCTACTAGACATTTCCAAAAGTGGTTCGAGCGAATGGAAAAGTGTACCAATTATGAAATACTTGTTGCGACGAGTTCTTTAAAAAACAATAACGGGTATTTCAGCTTCAAATTATTTATGGGTTTTTTAAACGACGTGACTTAATATATATATTATATCCTCTAGCTACTTAGTAATGTATAAGTCAATGGGTATCTTGCCATTATATTTAGATGATGAGGGCGGGCGGGAGCAGGGGGTGTAGTTGGCGTGGGGCAGGGCGGTCAGCTGTCAAGTGCTGGCGCGGCAATTAAACTCGCCGGAGCGACACGGCGGCGCGGAGGCGGCGTGGCGGCCGGCGGCGGTGCCAGCTACAATTAATTAGTCGGACGTCACATCCGCCCCCGCACCACCCCGCACCACACGTCACGTGCCCGCGCAGCCGCCGCCGCCGCCGCCGCGCCGTCCCCGAGGACAGCTCGCCGGTGCATGTCGGCTCCTTATTGAATCTCGATTCACTCTACCTACATACGCCCCGCCCACACAACGCTATTCCATACACACAAAGTGCGCTCACAACTACAGAGCTGTAACCACAGGACAGCGATCGGTGGACGTCTTCACCCAGTGCCGCGCCTCCACCGCACCAGCCGGCCGCGCCGCCGCTCAGGTGCGACGCGTTTCCTGCTCTGCGCCTACTATAACAGACGTGTGGCCATAAATGGAATAAAATTGAATAATTTCCTCATAAAAAGCCACCAAGTGCAAGACGGACTCGCTCACCAAGGGTTCCGTACAACCACTGAATTCACACATACACCAAAACAATTGTTTTGGAAAATAACGAAACGCCTCAAAATCAAAACTCCCGTAATAGTTTGACTGAGGCAAACCATTTGCTTGCTTCTTGAAGCTAAAATATAAAAAAATATTTTTTTGCCGCATCTATTACGTTGTCGAAAAAACCTAGTTTTCCTGTAAGGACATTTATAGCTATAGTATAATTAAAGACCACTGAACTTAAAATAACAAAAAGAATATTTTTAGAATGATTTTTTAGCCACACAGCTACGTCTCGTAGCAAGTGTTGTATATAAGTGTTGTATGTTCTACGAAGCTGCGGGCGTAGCGGGCGCTACGAAGCGAGTGCTGCGCGTGACACACGGCTACGTCTCGTAGCAAGTGTTGTATACCTACTCCCGTTCTATGAAGCTGCGGGCGTAGCGGGCGCTACGAAGTGAGTGCTGCGCGCGACACACAGCTACGTCTCGTAGCAAGTGTTGTATACCTACTCCCGTTCTACGAAGCTGCGGGCGTAGCGGGCGCTACGAAGCGAGTGCTGCGCGTGACACACAGCTACGTCTCGTAGCAAGTGTTGTATACCTACTCCCGTTCTACGAAGCTGCGGGAGTAGCGGGCGCTACGAAGCGAGTGCTGCGCGACACACAGCTACGTCTCGTAGCAAGTGTTGTATACCTACTCCCGTTCTACGAAGCTGCGGGAGTAGCGGGCGCTACGAAGCGAGTGCTGCGCGCGACACACAGCTACGTCTCGTACCAAGTGTTGTATACCTACTCCCGTTCTACGAAGCTGCGGGAGTAGCGGGCGCTACGAAGCGAGTGCTGCGCGCGACACACAGCTACGTCTCGTAGCAAGTGTTGTATACCTACTCCCGTTCTACGAAGCTGCGGGAGTAGCGGGCGCTACGAAGCGAGTGCTGCGCGCGACACACAGCTACGTCTCGTAGCAAGTGTTGTATACCTACTCCCGTTCTATGAAGCTGCGGGCGTAGCGGGCGCTACGAAGCGAGTGCTGCGCGCGACACACAGCTACGTCTCGTAGCAAGTGTTGTATACCTACTCCCGTTCTACGAAGCTGCGGGAGTAGCGGGCGCTACGAAGCGAGTGCTGCGCGCGACACACAGCTACGTCTCGTAGCAAGTGTTGTATACCTACTCCCGTTCTACGAAGCTGCGGGAGTAGCGGGCGCTACGAAGCGAGTGCTGCGCGCGACACACAGCTACGTCTCGTACCAAGTGTTGTATACCTACTCCCGTTCTACGAAGCTGCGGGAGTAGCGGGCGCTACGAAGTGAGTCCTGCGCGCGACACACAGCTACGTCTCGTAGCAAGCGCTAGAAAAAATTCACATTCTTCAGCAATGCTCGCCAGGAAATCATACTACATTATTTTTGAAGAATATTTCTGAAACCAGCTCACGCAAATACTGCGAATACTAACAAAACTGCGAATTATATTAAAGACAAGGCTTGAAAAACGCCAATACTTAAGAAGGAAATTGCATCCAAGATTTGTTTTAACTGTCTGCGCCGTCCCCGGGGACTAGAGCTGCACGGTTCTGAATTCCTAAGTAGGCTGACATCGAAAACGTCTCCCTTCTAAACGAAAAAGTTTCAAACGACTTTTTTTCGAACGCGCCGTTCGAAGTTCGAACGAGGGACCAAGATGGCGGCCGCTCGGTTGTCACGTCGTTACCGTGTAATTACTAGCCCCCGATGAATTTAAATAGACTTCGATTCGCTTTTAAATAAGACAAAACCGTTGCCGAATGTTAATTTACGGCTGGAATTTGATTTCCACGACGGAGGACGGTGCTCTACTTGGGTGTCACCTAGCGCGGCGCTGCCAGAACCAATTAACTGGGGATTTGTGCCGCGTCTGTGGTAAATACTCCCTTTGAAGTACCGTCACTGCCGACCCGAAACGCCTCGCTCTGTTACTGGCGTGTCCCACAACACAAACCTACTCGCAATGCATTCACGAGCAACATTCAATCAATAGACTGCTCATCAAAAGGGAGGTAAGTACGCTCGTGTGCTTTGAGTGGCTTTGAGTGTGTTTACCATTGCATGCCCGCCCGCCCGGGTAAATGTTTCATGCTGTGTTAACTAACCTACTTACAGTATGAAATATGACTGTCGAGTTACTTAATAGATTAACAAATGAATCATTAAGCCGATGACAAAACTAAAATAACAAACGTACAAATTGTCCGTGTAAGCGGATTTTCAAATGAATATGGGGGCGTTAGACTTCCAATAATTCCGAAAGAAGGATCGTCTCTTGCAATATCTAGTATTATGAATGTTTAATTTATTTAAATTTAAATTATTTATAAATTTATTGAAATTGACGATGGCACTATACACCAGATATAGGTACTGTAAATAGGCAGAGTGATCAGATTCTTGAGTATTCATGTTTATGCTGTAAATATTAATGTTCTTGTGAGCGGTAGTATGGGTTAATTATTTGTAAGTTACTATAATATAATATTTATAAGTTACTAACAAAACATGTGACTTGCAAAGTTTGTTTGACGGTTCTTCTTCACATTGAATTTAGAACTGGCGGAATTTTCGACATGTCCAAGCGTAGGTTACCTACCTATGGATGAAATTATACAATAAACAACAATTAATTCGATTTTCAAATTGCAAGGATTCATCGAATTTAATTGGAGGTAGTTTGATTATATTGTTTGTTTGTTAATAGCCTACATCGACGAAATGGAATAATCACAAGTTCCTATACATTATTTATATTTTCCCGGTTCATTATTTCACGTCCCACTTCTGAAACGGTGAGTGCTCAACATTCATAATAGAATCGACTGTATCGTACAAGCAGACAGACGGACAGACGACAGTGTCTAACTCAGCGTCCACCGGGGCGTGTGTTTGTGTTTTGCTTACGCTTTCAATATGATTAAAATGAGTTATTGTTTGATGAAACATAAGCCACGCTGTCTTTGAGAGCAGGGGTGTCACAGCTTTTTAGCTTTATATAATTTTGTCCTTTTATAGATATAAAACAATATTTAGTTTTTATTGCAGATTTATGGCATCGACAATGGCATGTAGTATAAATTTATGAATGCCTCGCTCTTTTGCCCGCGGCTTCGCTCTCGTGAAATTCGTATTTAAAAAGAAGAATGTAAGTAAGCCCGCTACCGTACCTTTATTTCGGCGCGCGGAAAAATTCGGTTTGTATGAGAGCGACCTCTTAGCGTAGCCGGAACTGATCAATTTAGTTTTAGTATCATAAATAGAGTTTACAAAAGCAATATTTCATATAACAAAGTAACTTACTCCATGACCATCCCTTACAGATTTATTATTAGTTTGATAATAAAATGGTCACGTTGTTGGTTTGTTCTTATTCTAGTACCAGTATCTGTTTTTAGTTTATACCTTCTCGCAGACAACAGCAAACCAATATGTAACTCATTCAGATTTAATTTTTGGGTCTTTAAAAACACTATAGTTCGTAAAATATAGCTTGATACGCGTGACAGATGTCAGGGTGACATTTCTTTGTGTGCGTGACAGATGTCAGAGTGACATTTCAACAAAGTATGACGTTGTATTGCGTGCATTTTACTGTAAAAAAATACGGAACTTCATGCGAGGTGTTCTCGATGACTGGTGTCACAGGTATCATGCTATATTTTAAGGAGTATATATGATTGATTGCGTTGCACTTTTGCACTGACAACTTTTAAATAAACAGAACTGACGCATTATGTTCTGTTAACTAAGAAGTAATCGATAGAATATAAAGACACTCATACTCAGTAGGCATTTATGTTGTCTACTACTCCACACTCTCTCTTATATCCCAAGATTGGCTGGTATATTGCAGCCTGGCTGTTGTGCCTTTAGCCTTTAGATTTTTAAGTTAATAAAAGTATTTTTATTTCGTTTGATTAATTAATGAATAGCAGTGGTGGCAGCCCTGCCGCCGCGCCCGGCTAGGCGCCCCGGGCTGGAGCGAACGTACGTCAATATTGTTGTAAGTAGGGGCGAGCGGGAGCCGGCGGCGGCGGCCGGCGCGCCACCTGGTAGTGAAGTTGGGAAATAGGTACTCCGGTCGGATTAAATGCACAATTCGTCACATTGCCTCCGCGCCGGCGACATGTCGCTAATTTAATACGAATTGTATGCTTAATTTTAAATGGGCAAGAGATTTATTTGATATAAAATGAATACAAAATTAAAATGCTAAACAAACTACTTACATAACTATATAAAATATTTCACTGAAATTTTGCCTAGGGATGGAGCTGAGTGTTATTTTAAATTATATTAGATTATTAATTATATTCTGATTTCTAATTTTTTATTTCAATTATTTTAATTTTATAATCTAATTTTTAATTATTTTCTATTATATTATAAAATATTATACAATTATTAATATAAATAATAATGATAAATAGACATGATAGAATTATTATAGAATATTTAAAATTTATTTTTAGAATTAAATTAAATTAATACCAAAATAAAACAATAAAAATTTTATTTATATTTATACTAAACAATTAGTCATTTATTAATATAATTCGATGTTAAGCTATGTGATTTTATCATGTAAAGCCCTCATAGGCATATTTCAATTCAAAAAATGAAATGCGGCGCGGCTCCGAACATAGTTACATAGGGTACACAGCTCGGTATAAGGGATGGTGAACCCAGTTCAATAAGGTGAACAATTGACAACACTAATCCACTATAATATATGTTGTAATATATTATGGAATTTCTATATAGCAACTAATCTCGCGCCGATTCACAACAGTGTTGTATATGCTCCCAATAGTGAATTGCGTACTTGTACGACTTAACAATAATTTGATAGCAACTTAGTTTTTTATTTCTCTAGAGCTTAACCAGCCTGTGTCCAATATCGGTGCGATGAGCGTCGGCGGATTGCTTCGTCAGACATCGCGTAGCGATATTCCCAGCATAGCTCGCTCTATTGCTCGCTGTGGCTGATAAACTTTCAATGTTTGGACAACAGCGACGATTTTCTTTGTCATTGAAAATACAATAATTTACTCGTTCATTTTAATAAGTCCTAGAAAATTTCGGAACAAAGCTCTTACGTTACTTGGGGTTTAGTACATATTAAGCCTCGGTAGCTCAATAGTGCGGCGTCGGTCGACTGTTGTTAAGCAACGCTGAGCGCGGTCAGTATTTGGATGGGTGATCGCTCGACCGTTGAAGGCTGACCGTGGTTCGGATTCCACGTTAAACTGTAGGTCCTGAATGAATAGGTAGGCACTGAATGAAACGTCGGTCAAAACGGCTATGTAAATAGTTTGTGTTTTCCGACCAGTTCAGTGTAGCCGGCACGATCAAAGGGGGAAGCACTGACATGGCACCTAGTTCACCCGGTGTTATGGGCTGACATCACGGACGTTGTAGGTGATGTAACCAACCGTGTCAGTTTCCATAAAAAAAAAGGTCCCTTCCCTTCTTACCTTACTAGGTGGTAGGGTTCAACCCGCCCGGATTGGTACCACCGCACTTAGCGAAACTTAGGTCGAAACGGCTATGTAAATAGTTCGTGTTTTCCGTCCAGTTCAGTGTAGCCGACATGAAATGAAGGGAAGCATTGACATGGCGCCTAGTTCACCCGGTGTTATGGGCTGACATCACGGATGATGTAGGTGATCTAGTCAACCGTGTCAGTATCCATAAAAAAATAGCTATATCACTTGCTCGCTGCCTCTTAGGGCGCTACAGAGAGTTTGCCTCCGGCCGCCCAACTCCGCGCGGCGAGCTAGCCCCGAATGATTGATGGCTAATGTACACTTAATTTCAGTAAGTGTCGGTGTTTTATTACTGTTGTGTGGACGGATATCGCGCGCGGCCTTCGGGGACTCGATCAACTCGAGTTTTAATCAACTTATTGGGCTATTAATTTATTGGTAAGCATTCATAATGAATGCTCCACTTTGGAAATTGTATTTACAGTCCTCGCGACGCTCGTCTCTTTGTTTTCTCTGAGAAAATAATTAATAATGGCATTCGCATCCCCGCATACGACATAATCTCCATAGGCGTCGTTAGACACCTTTTGGGTGGCTAGGAGACATATGAGGCCATTTCAATAAAAAAACAAGGTTTTCACGGCTTCGTTAAAACACATGACTATATTAATTATGATCGTCCGATGAAACGTTACATCTCACGAAATTATGCAAGCTTCGTTTCAACATCACCCACTTCATACACATAATAGTTTGCATTAGTGTATACTCTACTAACTGCATTATGTAGAGCAGCAGACAGACGAACACATGTAGTACACGCTATACTCTGAACGTACCACGGATGCGTACTAATTGGTTCTGCAGATATTTTCTCCACAGAACCGGTAAACTCTGGAACTCTATCCCTGCCCAGTGCCCACGTATTTCCCCGCAAGTATAGTCTCGGGTCCTTCAAGAGAGGCGTGAATAGGCACCTGTCATGTTATGGTCTCTATGCCATTCGCAACCCCCGCGTACGACCGAATATCCATAAGCGTCGTTAAACGTCGTGTTTACCTTATGGGTGGCTCGACGCCGCATGTCGCGCTTTACAGTTATATTACAAAAAACTACATTTAATTAATGTAAATCATTCATTATTGCTTTCCCTTGTATGTAATAAATATATCAATGAACTCGAACAGCGCGCGTGGCAGACGGACGGGCGGACACAGGTGTATTTAGCAAAATCAAGAAAACGTTGAAGAACATGGTTTTTGTATTCTTTTTTTTAATAAATATTGTTACAAGTATTTTAATGACTAGCCACATAATAACATCGCCTACAGTCTATCGAAAACACCAGGTTGAGACTTGAGAGCAACATTAACAAATTTTGCTGAAAATTCTGACTAGACAGCTAAAATTCTGTGTAGAGATCTTAGCTACATTTTTCTAGCTCCACAATGTAGCCAATTTTCTAAGACTTAGATTAGTCCAATCCTCTTTAAAAAAATACTGACTAAATGCGAGTTTTCTTGCGAGCTCTATCTCGCCGTTAATAAAAAATAAATAAAAATAAATTTATTGGCGAATCTAAACTGAATGCTGTGCTGGGCCTAAGAAAGCGACGCGTCGTATGCTCGATCCTCTGTTAGATCTAGCTATGATTCTCAGATCTGTGGAGGAAGCAGACGAGGCAACAGAGAGCGGTGCCGCGGCGGCGGGGCGGGCACTCCGGCGGCGCAGGAGACAGGAGTGAGCATTATCAGGAACGAGCGCCGGGGGAATATCCGGCCAGCTGGCCGCTAGTTCTGCTCCGCCGCACCTCCTCCGCCCCGCCCCGCTGCTCGCTCGCCGAAACTCGCACTTTTGTTATCGCAGTTAGAACCACGGATACTCAAGAGTACAGAGTATTTTCCTTATATCATATTTTACATTCCCACACTCAAGTATTTTGCTACTACCTACTTATATCTCACAACATACGACTCTCCAACATCCAAAGGTTGACTGGGAGAAATCCCAGGGATAAGTCCGCCTTTGCCCCTCATGTACATTACTTATTGTCTGTTTATGTAAAAAGTTTTTTTTGAGCAATAAAGTATTTCTATCTATCTATCTAACAATGGATACTACGAAGGAAATGCTTTTAAGTACCTCAATATTTGAACACTTTCCGGTCGGAACACACGCTATGTATTTGTGTTGGATAATGTAAATTGTCAGCCTCGCTATAGCTCAGTGGTGCGGTCACTTCTTGGATGGGTGACCGCTCGACCGTTGGAGACTGAACGTGGTTCGGATTCCACATAAAACTGTAGGTCCCTTCCCTTCTTACCTTACTAGGTGGTAGGGTTTATCCGGCCCCGGGTTGGAACCACCGCACTGAATGAAACGTCGGTCGAAACGGCTATACTTATAAATAGTTCGTGTTTTTCGCCCAGTTCAGTGTAGCCGACATGAAATGAAGGGAAGCACTGACGTGGCACCTATTTCACACGGTGCTATGGGCCGACATTACGGATGTTGTAGGTGATGTAGCCAACTGTGAATCGATTGAGTGCTTCTCCACTTATAAGCGAGTGTAGAATCGGCGACGGCGAACGCATATAATGTAGTTCCTAAAGATTTTCCACTATAGCGATGACTTTGATTGAAAAGAGCAGGTGATGCAGCCAACCGTGTCAGTTTCTATAAAAAAAAGTATCGTCGTGCGCGGCAACACCTCTCTCCAGTCAGCTCCAGCACTCTCCAGTCAGCTCCGGCATTCTCCAGTCAGCTTCAGCAGGGCGTGTCGACTGAAATCCGTCTCCAGTCATTAGGTTTATTTGCCACGTATTCAGCTGACGACTTTCAATAAGATGTCTTTTTTATATTTTTCCAAATCCTCTTACACAGCGGCGAACCCCCCCCCCCCCCCCCCCCCCCCTTCGCGATTTCGCTCCATGGGGTTTTCGACCTTGCGGGATGGCGGGAGAGCCTAATCTCGAGTGTGCAGTGTGTTTGTTTGTTCGCTGGGTGTGCGGGTGGTGTTATTGGCACACGTAGACGTCGGACACATGTTTAATGGGGTTTAATACGACGGGAACGAGGACGCAGCGACTCCACACGAATACTAATACTTAATGCGACAAGCCGGAACGAGCGGGCGGGCGTCGTCGGGCGGGAGTGTCGCCGCGGGAGCCACTTGTTCTCGTCACATAGGCACCGAGAGGGGATTTGTTACTCTCCTGTTAATCTGAGCACGGAGGCCGGGAGGAGTTTGCGCACTTACAGATGATGCGGCGGCGGCGGCGGGAGAATCGGTGGGATTCGAATAGAGATTTTAAATTGATTCATGAAAAGAGTTAATCTAATTTACCATCTTTATCGATTTTAGTCGTCATGGAAAAGTACTAAATGGCCAGAAAGACCAGCTGGAAATAGTCAAGTAGGTACACTTATACTTGAAACCTTGTACACTTGTGTACAACAGATATGACTGATGAGTTGTTACGACGGAACCTTTGCAGAAACATGTGTGAAACAACCATGATGAAACTTTAGACTTTTAATAATTACTTTAAATTATTCCCCATGCTTGTTGTCATCTTCAAAGTACGAAACTGGCATGATAGCCGCGACGACGCTTTTGTGAAAAATATTCCTAGAAATGTTAAATGGCTCAACGGATAAGCTCGTCCGGACCGCGGGGTGAAGCTGGAGCTCCTCCGGTTAGGATAGGGTTGGCAGGTCAGAGATTATGTCATTTCTGGACGTGATATTAACTTCACGTACGTACCTGGACCAGATCGGGCATGTACTCGAAAAGGGTCAGGTGCGTAGGACCCGTAACCGACGAGCATGTATGAAGAACATTATGAGAGTGGAAGAGGCGGCAAAAGTGTGTCAGGATCGTGGCGCTTGAAGGTTGGGTTGTTTGCGTGGGTTGGGTCTGTTGTCTTTGCCTGCCCCACTGGGAGGTAGGCAGGTGTGACATTATGTATGTGTATGTATGTATGAACTTATAGCACAACACCGATTACTCTGCTTACCCTGATTGTCGGGATACAAAAGCGTGAGTTATGTATGTATGTATGTATGTATATTAACTTCCGAATGTTAGGATTAAGGACATGACAAATGTTTCCAAAAATATCTTAGAAAAAAAAATGTTTTAGCTATCTATTGGTTTCTGCCACAATATTCGAGAAAATAATAAATAGTGTCGTATAAATTAGTCCCGCGACGGTGTTGAAGTGTTGTTGTCCATACTCCACGTGTCAGTTTTGTATGTTAAGTGGTAGGTAAAATTATTTCATGGGACAAATTTGTGTATATTTTCGGTATATTTTTGTATTAGACCGCGCATCTCTATTAATTTTATCCTCGGTGGCCACAAAAATTAAACTATTTGGTAGATTTTTTTTTCAAAGCGGCACTCTGCACAACGATTATGATACCAGAATCTGGGCTATGCCGAGCGGCTGGCAACCCTATAGGTACGGAGCAGCGGGAGGGAGGCAAGTCACGTCTGTAATAGATACTTTAGCGGAGATTGAAGCGGCGGCCGCGGAGGCGAGCGGTCGCGTCTCGCGCTCTCGAATCACGCAGAAACGACTCCTATTCTATTACACGCTCGTAACTTACTGCGCGGGCTTCCCTCTTACGTGATTCGAGTTGCGTGAACAAGAGCGGCGATATCGATTTGGTTTCGGAAAAGAATATCTTGTAATAAACGTATAGGGAGACAATTACTGATTTATTGATAAATGGAAGTAAATAAGCACGCACTTATTAGGTAATTTGTACGTAGGAATATCACTGCGCCTATGTACAGACATTGTGGAATGACTGTGCAAGCCAAACTTACGCCGCACTCCCCTGACCTCTATGGACGTAGTCTTGTAGACTTGCCTCACTTGTAGTAGGTACGTACCTACTAGTACATACAGGCTATACGTGATATTCTCGCAAAAAGCTTGCTTACTCCGTAGGGGGTGTGTGCAGGGAAGTATTTTCCATAAATGCACCGGGGTCATGGGGCATGCACAAGCCCATAGGGCCCCCGACTCGATGAGGGCCGACGTCGTCGTCGTGAAGAGGACAGGAGCAAATTTTTTAGCGTATTTTACTAAAGATTGCCGTTAACATTTTTAAATTTGAATGTAAATCGGGAGCCCAATGAGATTTCTAAATATGTTTTAAACAATGAACAAAATTTTACTAAATGTAAAAAAATCTGAAAATATACATCATCATCACTTAATAAAAGTACATACTGATATTTCCATGAATTCTTTTTTACTTTCTGAAAGTGCCCCAAATGTGCCCCAGGACCCCAGCGTGGCCTAAGACGCGCCTAGGTGTATGTTGGCGCTCAGGCGAGGTGGTAGCTGGTTACGGGGCGGAGAAGGGAGAGTAGTTGGCTCGGGCGCTACATTCGCTGCTATAAATCAGTGGCTCCGTACCTCAGACCTCTCACGGGAGCTTACTGCGTTATTTTATCCTGTCTCGTCTCGGTGAAGTAATGCGAGCGCGTGACTCTCCGCCCGAACAACGGGGCAGACGCGGCGGATACAAGCGAATGAAAACACTCACGCAAACCGTTTCTGGAGGAACATTTAAGTGAAAAGTTTGAGCTCGCCGTCGGGACGGCTTTATCGTTCGCAGTGCCGCCGTCTCGATTCGCTCGATGTTCTCTGTGTAGTACGCGGTAGCGTTATGGGTATTTTAAGATTTTTGTCACATACTCGTATATCACCACCTCAGAACCTCCTAGGGGGTGAAATTAATTAATCAACCTAAACTAATTTTACTATTATCCTTTTCTTTTTTTTTTTATTTAAACCAGCATGGGTGGCTGTGCCGAGAGACCAATGGTGCAGTCGACAGAGCCAAAATCACCTCTCCTCGCGAAACCACGCTCAGTTAGGTGCCATGCCAGCAGATTTGCGGACTGTTGCTAGGCTGTCTAGCCCGTTAATACGACGCTTGAAGACACTAAAACGAATATTTGAACCCACTAGTCATAATGTAATATATTATATAGTCAACCCTGACTTGTATTTGACTAGACGTATGAGTCATAAAAAATACGTAACCCAATTTTGACCTATTTTCATTACAAAGGTTGGCTGGTTCTAAAATTCACTAATCTATAGTATGAGCCTTTCTCATACATACGTACCTCCCGAAAAAACATGTCATCGGCGAAAGGAGCTTATAAGCTGAGTTCATAATAATTTTTTTTTTATGTAATCCGGTATGGGTGGCTGACTTGGAGGGGCCGAAGCGCATGCTCCGACCAGCAAATATCACCTCCGAGAAGGTAGGTGCCATACCGGAGACTTCCCTGGATTGCTGGCTATACTGAATAGGAGCGTTAGCGTAGTTATAGCATGAGATGTCTCTTAATGCGATCCTTTGAATGCATTCATGATGACAATTTTTTTTTTATGGAAACTGACACGGTTGGCTACATTACCTACAACGTCCGTGATGTCAGCCCATAACACCGAGTGAACTAGGTGTCATGTCAGCGCTTCCCCCTTTGATCGTGCCGGCTACACTGAACTGGTCGGAAAACACAAACTATTTACATAGCCGTTTTGACCGACGTTTCATTCAGTGCGGTGGTACCAACCCGGGCGGGTTAAACCCTACCACCTAGTAATATAAGAAGGGAGTCATATCCCTTAGTCGCCTTTTACGACATACACGGGGAGAGATGCAGTGGGGCGATTATTTTAAAGTACCGGCCCCACACGGTACAAGCGTAAGCATTTAGTTCGGTACTAAAATTATAATAATAAATCAGAAATGAATGATTGAATAAGCAATGAATCGATAAGACACGAGACGCAACTTGTTGCAGATTTGTGCAAATTGATACTCACTTTAAGCTCGCCACACACGATGTAGAACAAATATTTTGGAAGGAGAGAAGATGTGTCGTGAACGCCCACTCGTATCAGAACCGCTGTCACCAGTTTCTGATCGCACACAATCACAATTCACGCACACGAACGCCCGTACACATTCGCACCAGCGAATGCCCAATCCAAAGCGTTGCATCCACGTGTGCTCACTCACGCACACATCGACAGTTAATATGGGAAAATTTGCCCATGTTAACGTGTCGCGGGCACGCCTCCTTCGCATATCTACTCTACTTCTAAAATCTTTGATGAAGATTATTAAACACATATCTTACCAGTACATATACATGTCTTAGGAGGAAATATGTGGACTGGGAAAGCGTTTCAAAGTTTACCAGTTCAGTGGAGGAAAGATCTGCAGAACCGATTGGTACGCATCCGCGGTAGATCAGTCGGGATGCCTCATCTAGTTATTATTCTGTGAAGTGTGAAGGTAACAGCGCCGGAGGACGATACAGTAGCCTCATACATTATTACAGCGTAACGTGGCGCGGGGCGAGCGGACGCGAGCGGACGGACCGACACAAAGGCGACAACTTTTTTATTTGCAGAGTATGTCAGCGCTCGAGCAGAATGTTTCATGGGCTCGTGTGCCGTGTCGGCTGCAAGCTGCGCCAGCGGCGGCGCAGCTTTTTGCTTGGCCTATATTTAATTTAGAGCTGGGACTAAATGAGTACTGCCGACCCGCAGTGCCTTGCGGACGTACCTACAGTCAGTCGGACGACCTGAATATGGACTTTATATGGAGTGGGAAGTCTACGATACAAGCAACTTGTTACTCTACACATACAAGGTACTCGCTGCGCCCCGCCTCTCAACTCTCAAGCCCCATCGACAACCCCACCATTGCAACAACAGGCTTCACCTACAATCTGCTACTTGTGTCCAGCCAGACTTTGTCAGCCTCGGTATCTCAGTGGTGCGGTCGGTCGACTGTTGTTAAAAGCAACGCTGAGCGCGGTCAGTACTTGGATGGGTAACCGATCGACCGTTGGAGGCTGACCGTGGGTCAGATTCAACGTAAAACTGTAGGTCCCTTCCCTTCTTACCTTACTAGGTAGTAGGGTTTATCCCGCCCGGGTTGGTACCACCGCACTGAATGAAACGTCGGTCGAAACGGCTATGTAAATAGTTCGTGTTTTCCGTCCAGTTCAGTGCCGACATGAAATGAAGGGAAGCACTGACGTGGCACCAAGTTCACCCGGTGTTATGGGCTGACATCACGGATGTTGTAGATGATGTAGTCAACCGTGTGTGTCAGTTTCCACAAAAAAAACTTTCTTCGGGCAATTTGCTGCATAATTTGTATATAATTTTTTAATTTACATATTATGATTTTGTTTGTTTTCTTTTTTTTTTATTACGGCAATTTCGGTTGACACATACCTTAGGTTTGATTTTTTATAAATACGAGTATTTTGGAATCATTACAAACTAATTTGTTTATTATTTACCCAGGTTCTTTAACTCATTGTTGTTTGCTTCAATGCGTTCCGACACTACGACGTGCGCTAACACTGAGTTTGCGAGTTGACACGTTGCGGACAGCCAGTTGTTACATACGTTGCTTTTCATAATAGTAGACAGACATTTTAACAAACTCATTTAACGTTGTACGGCTCTGATATTTATTTTATACTTATCATATACGCAACGCATATATTATCACTATATTATTGTGTTTTGCTTCGTTATTTTGTTCATATGCGTATGTAATCATATGAGTTACTTCTTTTGCTACTCTTCAATGTAATGTATTTATATAGTATAGATAGATAAACAACAGCCCTTCCCCTCCGAGCCTACCACCCGTGGCCCCCCGCGGCCCCCCGCGGCGGAGTCGAATGTCCCTCGCGAATGAGGTAAATAATAAAAAATAGCATTTACCCAAATGCCAAGCCGACATTTAACTAACGCGAATATTAATACCGCCGCCGCCGCCGCCGTGCATGCCCCGGGTGGGTGCCATGCCCGCGCCGCACACCCGCGAGCCCCTAAAGATGCCCCGACCGATATAAAAATATGTGTAACAACTTACTGCAGAGATGTAGGGTTCCGTACATTCAAATGAAGCAATTCGAAATTTAAATTTAAACTTATTAGATTTCACAAAATGGTGTCGAGCAGTACATTGAACACTGAAATTTCAATGTACACAAAAAAGATAAACATTGCTGCATTTATACGAAAATATTAAACTTTCCTTCAGTATTTTTCATGAAAACATAATGCATTTACAGAAAACACTTTACTCTAAAAATAGCCTAAGGGCTAGCACGCACAGCGAATATTGTAATATTCGCGCAGAAATTTCCATATGTTACAAAATAGCAAAAAAAATCTCGCGGATTATATTCGCAGTGAGTGCTACACCTTAACCTTTATCGTTCTAGCCTTAACCTATCTAAAATTCTGAATACAAAATTAAACAAATAAATTACTTATCTATGGCACAGATTACTTAATAGTTACTTCGTAACAGATAAATCACTCTATAGAAAATGTTCCTACCTTCGGGCTTCAATAGCCTACTGTTTCACGACGCCAATCGCTGCGTGCGAAAATGTACCTTAACGATCGAGTGTAAAGTGGTTATTGTTTTGCAGCTACACGCAGTTGCGTGGGCGAGCGTCTATGTATACTTCCTGCGGCTGACGAATTAGACCACTGAAATATACCGCCGCCGGCGGCCCGTCGGGCGTAGGTAGTTAACGCGCGCAAGTACATAGAGTGCGTGAGGCCTGCCTATGGGCACTTTTTCAATATATTTGTCGCCGATTCTTTTTGTTCACCTTACAGCTTACATGGCGCCTGAGAGAAGTGATCTTATTGGCTGTCTGATCTTTCGGCGGACTATTGGCAGGCCTCACGCACTCTATGTACTTGCGCGCGCTAACTACCTACCGCCCGACGGGCCGCTGGCGGTCTATTTCAGTGGAAATTCGTCAGCCGCGCGAAGTATACATAGACGCTCGCCCACGCAACTGCGCGCAGCTGCAAAGCAATAACCACTTTACACTCGATCGTTAAGGTACATTTTCGCACGCAGCGATTGGCGACGTGAAACAGTAGGTTAATAGCCCGAAGGTAGGAACATGTTCTATGGAGTGATTTATCTGTTACGAAGTAACTATTAAGTAATCTGTGCTATTGGGCGCAGCCTCAGCAGTGCTGGCTGTTTATACAAAAATGTAATATTAATTTTCTTCATAGTCCAAAAATTTTAAGTTGTTCTTAAGTATTTAATCACATCTAAAACCGACAGAGTTGGCAATTGAACCCACACCCCTAAACAGCAACTGTGGGGTGTGAGTGTGCTAGCTATTGTCCGAGTGCGCGTCGTGTGAACAAGCGCGTAACATTGAGTGATGACGCGGGGTGGTGGGGGGAGGGTGGGGGAGGGGTCGGTGAGGGATGATTGAATATAGATATCCCCCGGGAGCGGAGCGTGTAATTACTACTTTAATGTGCCATTCGAGATGTGTCACATTTGATAAGCGCCAATGAAAACAAAGTCCTCGGAGTGGTAATAGGTAAGTAAATATATTTTTTAATATTTATTTTCATAAAATAAAAAAAGTAATACTAATAACTAAAGAATTAAAAACCTAACTAACAAATTAAAATAACTATGAAATGGGGCGTTTTCAAATGTTCCTAGAACACTTGCGGCATTACCCCGCTGAATGGCAATAGGCTTACTCTTTGAATGAAGTAGACCCATAAATAAATAAATAATTTTCTTTTGATAGTTCACTTCTCATCACCATCACCTACTACAGACGTGCGTGATTTCAGCCCACCGCACCTTGGCGAGCTAGGTGCCACGTTAGTGCTTCACTTTGGTCGTGCCGGCTACAGTGAACTGAACGGAAAAGCGATTACTAAACTAATATTGAATTTTAATGTACACAACTCTTTCAATCCTCAACAGAAGCTAAACAAACACCGCACAATATACATTGGCATTGTCAGCCTCGGTAGCTCAGTGGTGCGGTCGGTCGACTGTTATTAAGCAACCCTGAGCGCGGTCAGTACTTGGATGGGTGCCCGTTCGACCATTGGAGGCTGACCGTGTTTCGGATTCCACGTTAAACTAATAGGTCCCTTTCCTTCATACCTTACCAGGTGGTAGGGTTTATCCCGGCCGGGTTGGTACTATACCGCTCTGAATCTGAATGAATGGTCGGTCGAACGAAACGGCCATGTAAATAGTTAGTTTTTTCCGAACAGTTCAGTGTAGCCGACATGACATGAAGGGAAGCACCGACATGGCACTAGCTCACGCGGTGTTATGGGCTGACATCACGGATGTTGTAGGCGATGTAGCCAACCGTGTCAGTTTCCATAAAAAAACACACACATTTATGTACACAACCACAGATCATAGGTTCTGTGTACGCAACATACCAACGATATTTCCACAAAACGATTAATTCAAAACTAATTATTAGCGTGTAATGAAACCGCATGAAATAATGAAATAAGTGTGGCGTGAGCGGCACGCAGGCCGGCCAGCCAGCGCGGCGGCGCGGCGCGGCGGCGACGCGGTTCAGTAGTTACGTGATCGTTAGGGGCGGCGCGCAAGTTACGTTACATCGGGGGTGGTGTAGCGACCGATGCTGAATTCTTCATGAGTGTGATCGCACCCGGTGATAAACTCTGCCAGTACCTATCAGAGTCTCCACCTACCATGCACACTCACAGAACTGACACTTTGTTGACGTGAATACGTCTTTACTCCAGCACAAAGCCCTTGATTGGGCAGATTCGGTATTTTTCTAGATCTAGCGAAAGTCTTCGATACAGTATCCGTAATAATGCTGCTGGACAAGCTGTGTGGTGTTATCGAAGTACTCATAGGTCACAAATGGTTCACTTCTTATTTATCTCAGAGAACAGAACGGGTTATGATTGGACACAAAGTTATTGATTTAATAGAAGCCGCGTGTGGAGTACCACAAGGATGCCTATTAGCTCCATTAGGTTCATCCAATACTTTTTCTTCAGTAGTGAGAGTCATGAAGTCATGACGCACGTGTTCGTCCGTTATGAAGTACGTGTGTGAAACGTGGACTCTGACGGTCGCTGTCGTCCAAAAGCTGAAAGTTGCCCAGCAAGTAATGGCGCTAGCCTTGCTGGTAATATTTTTACGAGATATAAAGGTGCGTAACGATAAAATCCGCCGACTCAGCAAAGTAGTCAATATTGGACATCGGGTGTCTAAGCTCAAATGGCAGTGGGCTGGGCACGGCAGACGATGAGACGTCGAGCGCTGCAGTAAATAGGCCCTACATTGGCGGCCATGGATGGGGAAACGGAGTGTGGGAAGACTCGAAGAATTAATCAGTAGCTCCGTACCGCTGAAGGCGGTAGTGGACACATAAACGCTGAATGACTGACTCGGAGTCAATCCTAGAGCTGCAAGTATGAAATTTTCGACTTTTACCGTTCATTAAATGTCGTTAAGCGCGAGCACCTGACTGACACAGAAACTATCATCCCGCGGTGGGCGTGTTGGCTCGCAAACTTTTACTCCACGAAACCCCGTCCGTATCTCCGATAAATACACATTAACGATAAAGATACGGATTAATGTTTTATGAAAACTGCTTGGCTGGCTACACCCTACCTATCTAATCACCCCACAATAGCCAATCAGCCCACGATACCTTGTCTCTATAAGAACTAGGGGCCTTGTCAGTGATTCCTTTTGGTCATGTCGCCTACAAGGAACTGGGTCGGAAAACGCGGACTATTTTCATAGCCGCTTCGAAAGATCTTCGGTGCATAATTTGTAAATAAGACAATTTAATTGCAACATGTGTACCTAAAGATAAACACATTCAGTGTGCTTTCAATTGCTAATTTACACATATAAGGTAAAAACACCGAGACAATATAAACTACAACAAAAACCACTCAATATGGTATCACGAGAGACCACACGCGCTATCTCCACGCGGTCCACAACATTGCTATTTTCTCTTCTCGTCGTATGATATAACTTCGAAATAGTGTTCACAAGCACAAGTCCATATGGGATGAACTATAATTTATTGATTGATTTTTAGGTTTCCGTATTCCGTACGGAAGCCTATTACTAAGCCTCCGCCGTCCGTCCGTCTGTCCGAGGGCTGTATCTCTTGAACCGTAATAGGTAGCCCGTTGAAATTCTTACAGAATATGTGTTACTATGGCGGATATAACAACAAATAATAAAAATAAATGTTAAAAATTAAGGGGGCTCCCATACAGCAAACGTGCAATAAAATCGATTAGTCGCGCTACTAAATAATAGATGGCGCCACAGGCTTTTATACATTGCTGAAAGACAAAAGATAGGCGGATATTACTGATAGCGGATAGATACGGAAACCTCCGTGCGCGAGTAAAACTCGCACTTAACAGATTTTTTTATTGAGCTTTACGTTCCGTTATCACCTCGAACAACGCGTGTGCCAGACACATAACCGATTTTATAACCAGCATCCCTAAAAAATAGCGAAACATGCATGGCATTCCCTCATCCATTCAGCATTGAAATTCGTATATCGACAACTTGTACAATGTACGCTTGCAGTAACTGTAGAGTGAACAGGCTGTGGGTGGTGGTGCGGTGGCGTGCGTGGAGCTGCCGTTGTGTTGTGTTGAGTCGAATCAAACCATCATAATTACTGTGCGCTTTATTTTATTATCTTATCGCATCGCATCGTTCAACTGTTCCGTCGCTTTTGTTCCGTGACATCACCCGGCGCCGCTTTCACACTAGTCTGTAAGTAAGTAAGGATCTGTAAGCTTCAATATTTTTTCAAGAAGGTTGTGCGTGCATCGTATACTTAGTATAGGTCAAATTCTACGAAGAATATTTTTAGGTAGATACAAAAAAAGTAGAACATTAGGTATTGACAATCCTTGGTAAATATGTCTAGGTATACTTGAAGAATCGAATACGATAGATGTCTATCTAATTGTAATAATTTTAAAGAAATGCTTGATAAGTTTCCTTTGTGAAGGAAGAAAAAGAGCAGGAACGCTGTTTTTCATTAACTTCTACTATTGATCGCCGTTTAGATGGGCTACATAAGTAATGGAATTTGTCTAGACCTCAATAAAGCTTTCCACTTTATTAACCTTTCAATCAATTTCGACAAATTCAATTGAAGTTAATTCAAGGACTTACCTTACAATGGTTGCGATGTAACTGAAATGGAAGACTATTTATTAAAGTTAAAAATATGTTTTATTACAATCTATGCCAGCTCTGTTCGGAGTGCCACTGGGTAGTGTTCTAGGTCCTATTATGTTGTTATGTAACCTAACTTTGAATTTTAGTCAAAAATGTTAGTTAGTGTTACGGTGTGTGTAGCGAGCCGGGCAATGTGAGTGGGTGGTGTGGGTGGACACGCGTGTCACGTATTAACTAATTGCGGAGTCCTCGAGCAGCACACGGCACAGTTGTTGGAGATAGTTGTTGGAGATAGTGAGCGGTCGCTCTCGCGTGTCGCGAGTAATCGAATCAGCAGATAGTCAGATAGCGCAGTAGGTGAGCGGGGGCTCCCGATCTACCTGTCCGCTGTTCGATACTCGCGTGTCATGGAAAGGTTTAATAAATTGTCTCTATCTGTGAGTGGCCGGTGGCTAAGAACCGAACGTGGTGCTACCAATAAATACAAAACATTAAATTAAATCCAAAAATACCTGTGTGAATTATGTAATATCTATACTGATGTCTAACTCCACTCTAACTCGTATCGAGCTGCGCTGCCCGATTCTAACGCAGAACTACTAGAAATATAACATCATGCTTTAAATTCAATATTATTGTTAAATCATAGGTTTCCTCTGCATTGAACTCTCTCCCATACGGGCAATATTCCGCGCGCTAGCTCGATTCGATTCGCACAATAATTGAGGACATGGTTAGAAAATTTAGGGCATTTGATTCCTTGCCATTTTTATTTTTTATTTTTTTATTGACAGCCGGCGCGGGTGTCTTTGCCCAATACTTCAACGGAAGATCAGACACAGCCAATTCATTGCGAAACCACGCTCAGAGAGGTGCCATGCCGGCTATGAAGCGGACAAAAAGGTCGTGGTCTAATTTATTGACACGCCTTTTGAAGACACTCACCGGAAGACCGTTCCATTTTTTCGCCGTACGACACAGGAAAGATTTCGACAAACGATGTGTTCTTAGAAGTTGGGTGTCAACAACATTATGTATGTTCCGAGCGAATCCGGCGGATGTGGCGGTTATTCATTTTATTAGTACACTGCCCGATTTAGGCCTGCGGATATGGTAATGGGATATAATTTTAAATTTTTTTTTACTCACTTCATCTGGAGAAGAGGCGCCCTCTCCTCCCGGGCGCGCAATTTATTGTTCTTTGGTTCGTCGAACAACATCTGCTGAAAGCAAACAGTTTTGTTTTAATCGAGCACCCGACGCTAAAGAACTCCACTATCGACTTCATTCTTTACAGCTCCATCGAGGCCTCAATAAACTAACTATTGTCCGACAGAACGTATTAAATATGCGACCGTGTTCGTGCCTCAATAGTGACAGAGTCGGGAACAACAGAGCGAACTAGATTGTAGAATATTTAAACATGTGCTTTCAGGCGACGCGACGATCGATTCATTTCGCTGAATGAATAATTTCAGGGAAAGTCGCTTGGGTTACATTGTGTCGGTTGTTAGAGAAATTAAATCAAATACTTACATCGTAGGTACATATATGCATACATACGAACATACATACATACATACACACATACCAATATTTTGCCTTTACTACCTACATTTTTCTTTTTTTTTATGTAATCTACTATGTGTGGCTGAGTCAGAGGGACCAAAGCACGTTCTCCGACCAGCCAATATCACCACCGAGAAGGTAGGTGCCATACCGGAGACTTCCTTGGATTGCTGGCTATACTGGACTAGAGGAGAACACAACCGAGGCTGCTATGCGGCCATCTTACATCCAGTACGGTCGTACCAACCCAGTCGGCTACAATTTGAGCCTACCACCTAGTAAGGGGCAAGAGTGTACACCGGGATCTAGGAAATCGATTGCAACAGAAGTTTTGTGGAATGTACCATCACCATCATCTCCCTGCGAGTAAATCATATTCCTGAATACGTGAACTGGGCTACAATAATGATGAGAAGGGTTGATACCACCGTACTAGATGTAAGATGACCGCGTGCCAGCCTCGCCTGTATTCTCGTGTGAGGTTCTCCTCTAGTCCAGTGTAGCCAGCAATCCAAAGTGAAATCTCCGTTGTGGCACCTACCTTCTCGGAGGTGCTATTGGCTCGTCCCATACAGGATTAATAATGAAAAATTCGAAATCTAAACGCTGCTTGTTTAAATTTTTCTCATGTACCTACCTCATCGCCGAAAGGTTGAGTGGAAGAAATCACTACTAGTGATGAGTCCGCCTTCGTGCGGTATAGTTCTATCTTTGTTTTTTATGGAAACTGACACGGTTGGCTACATCACCTACTACATCCGTGATCTGTGTGTCAGGCCCATAACACCGATGAACTTGGTGCCACGTCAGTGCTTCCCTCGGTCGTGCCGGCTACACTGACTAGTGATATAAGAAGGGGGTCATATCCCTTAGTCGCCTGATCTGAAACATCTGCGTCTGTTTATTTACTTGTGTACCTAATTGTTGTATTTGGTGTGTAGGTAATTAGCAATGTTGATTCTAATAGAGCGTCGCGTCTGCCGCGCCTGCGCACCACCGTCAACATCGTCGTACTTATTTATATTTGCGTATATTCCTTGCACTCAAATATGGGCTTTATGATGAGACGGGTTGGTACCACCGTACTGGATGTAAGATGACCGCGTGGCAACCTCGCCTGTATTCTCCTGTATATGCCTTCGACATTTTCTTCCAGTACTTAGTACCTACTTCCGTCCTCTTACAGTACCTTTGGTGTATGATATTGATAACTACTAAATGAGTGCCGGAAATATACTTAATGTCATGTCAGTCAATCAGCGTGTAAGAGTCCACTGCAGAATATAGGCCTCTCCAATTTTCCTCCAGTCCTCCCGGCCTTCGGCGGTACGGGACCACTGATTTCCGCCGACGTAGGTACTTCATATCGTCGTCCCACCTGTCATGTAAAACATTAGTCTTAAATATTCATAGTTAGGGTATACATATACTATATTATATCAAATATACCCACAATATTTACATAAACTGTCTAGACTTAATTTACTATGTATTCATTTTGTAACTGTTTGTTTCTGAAAGTTTAAAATAAAAAAAATAAAAATAAACATTAATTAACTCTGAACATAGGAGTTATCGTTTGCAGATCACAAAAGCTACGAGGACAGATATTGCATCTTTATTTATTAAAATTTTGTTATATTTTTTTTATTTATTAATTAAAGAAAAACATACAGTATTGTAGGAAGCGAAGAAAAACTAAACCAGTGAAGTATCTACATATATAAGTTCTTTAAAAGAATGTTGAGAGTGTTGTGTGGAAGTATGTAGTGACGCGCGGTGCGTTGCAGCTCAGCTGTGGTGGGTCGGATGGAGTAAACGCACACCGCCAGCCACCAGTCAGGCAGGAGAGCAATCACTGCGGCGGCGCGCGGTGCGGTCACTCCGGACTGCGGAGGAGTGGTCAGCTCGCGACTCGTGTGACTTGCGCGTGTCACGTGTCGCTTCCGTGACGTGACACGCGCGTGAGGCGTGCGTGTCGGTCGCACCTCACGTGACACGCTGCGCTCACACGCCCGCCGCCGCCGCCGCCTGTGCGGTTGGCCGTTGGTTGTCTATTAGTGCACAGCACAGAGCAGTTGCTTCAAGCGAACTGTGTACGTCGCCACCCGACATATGTTGTTTTACTAGATCGATCGGCAGTAAATAATAAACAACGAGCTTTAGAAAGAGACAATCCGGTTGTACAGCGTCGTCCGGCGATGAACTTACGTGAGTTGTTGAGGGCTCGTTATGCGAAAGTTCTGAAATAATAATAATAAAAATATTGGCCAAACTACACCACAAACACGAAATAAAAAGACTTCGCGAGCTTCAGAAAATGACGAGCAGCAGGAAATAAGACTGGAAACCGTCCGAGTGCGCACTGCTCAAACCCGTTCGTGTGAAACAGACGAGCAACGAACGGGAAGCGAGATGGTCAGCGAAGGTAACGAGACCCGGAGAGCCAACAACGCAGGCCTGTAGGTGCGAGGGGGGCCGGCCGAAGACCGTCCTCAGCCAGCTAGTAATCTATACACATAAGTTAATTATTTAAACACACATTTGAAAGCCCTGTAATTGAGAGGATCATCCTTCAACCTAGAAGGAGGTATAGTAATGTGGTTACGTGATCGTTAGGGGCGGCGCGCAAGTTACGTTACATCGGGGGTGGTGTAGCGACCGATGCTGAATTCTTCATGAGTGTGATCGCACCCGGTGATAAACTCTGCCAGTACCTATCTGTCTCCAGTCTCCACCTACCATGCACACTGCCTTTACTCAGGGCCCAAAACCCTTGATGAGGCAGATTAGATATTTTTCTAGATATGGCCAGGCCTCACGCACTTTATGTACTTGCGCGCGCTAACTACCTACCGCCCGAAGGGCCGCCGCCGGCGGTATATTTCAGTGGAAATTCGTCAGCCGCGCGAAGTATACATAGACGCTCGCCCACGCAGCTGCTCGCAGCTGCAAAGCAATAACCACTTTATACTCGATCGTCAAGGTACATTTTCGCACGCAGCGATTGGCGACGTGAAACAGTAGGCTATTAAAGCCCGAAGGTAGGAACATTTCCTATGGAGTGATTTATCTGTTACGAAGTAACTATTAAGTAATCTGTGATATGGCTAAAGCCTTCGATACAGTATCCATAATAATGCTGCTGGACAAGCTGTGTGGTGTCATCGAAGTACTCGTAGGTCAAGAATGATTCACTTCTTATTTATCTCAGAGTGCACAACGTTTCATGATTGTGATGTTGTGATGGTGTGTGGTGTGTGTCGATGCAGGAGTGCTACGTGAGCGGCACGAGCTGGGCCGGGGCGGAGTCTCCCACCCTCGTGCCCAAGCTGGAGAAGGAAGACACGGAGAGCGAGCCGGAGCCGCCGCCGCCGCCGCTCAAGCACGGCATCCGCGCCCTCACCCACCCCTCCCCGCCGCCACCCGCCGCCGGCCTCTACACCCGCCCGCCGCCTCCGCGCGCCTGGAGCCCGCTCGACCTGCAGCGCGCTGCGCCTCCCTCGCGCTACCTGCACCCGCCCTCCGCCGCCGGTCAGTATAGTACGTACTATATACGGTGTTGCAACCCCAACCGTAAAACCCGAAAGGGGGTAATTCTGTACGTGAAATAGAACAACTTTTGTTCTACAACTTTTTAATTTGAAGAAAAAAAAATTTTTTTTCTCCATACATTTTGGGAATAGGCATTTAAAATTTGTATAGAAAAAAAATTTTTTTTTTGTTTAAAAAAAATGTTTTCGCCACCGAAATTGTTTAGTTTCACATATAGAATAACCCCCTTATGTCAGTTAAAAATATTACGGGGGCAACTGCAACACCGTGTATCGGGCACCGCACCGCTCGGGCGTCCCTCTCCGCCGCGCGCCTGGAGCCCGCTAGTCCGACTGCAGTACCCTAGAGTGCACTTGGGGGAAATACGTCAGCCTGGATAGCTCAGTGGTGCAGATAGTCGACTGTTGCTATTGACTGTTAAGCAACGCCTGGGCCGCTCACTCCTTGGATGGGTGACCGCTCGACCGTTGGAGGCTGACCGTGGTTCGGATTCCACATAAAACTGTAGGTCCCTTCCCTTCTTACCTTACTATAGGTGGTAGGGTTCCACCCGCCCGGTTTGGTACCACCGCATGAAACGTCGGTCGAAACGGCTATGTAAATAGTTTGTGTTTTCGGTCCAGTTCAGTGTAGCCGGTACGACCGAAGGGAAGCACTGACATGGCACCTAGTTCACCTGGTGTTATGGGCTGACATCGCGGATGTTGAAGGTGATGTAGCCAACCGTGACAGTTTCCATAAAAAAAAAACATGCAGACAGGGAGAGTATTCCGGAGGTTACCGGCTTTGTAGATGACAGGCCTGCAGAACAGATTAAATCCGCAGTCAGTCAATAGTGTATTAATGCAATTTCTGCTCAGTGCGCGCTGTGAGTATCACGTTAAAAAGCTCCTTCGAGCACTCTCCGTGGAGTAAGTGATAGAAAACGTGTGCTCTAGTCTGCCCCTCTCAGTCGCCCGCCGTCCTCTACCCTAAACCCTCAAGTGGGCTTCCAGCTTGAAGGATGACCATGAGAGACAGCGACGGTCTCTCTCGGTGGTGAGCAATATGCTGGCCAATCTCCTGGTAAATGTTCAGATGATGCAAAGGTGACATTAGTTGAGGCATTTTGCCAGTCCCTCTATACCTACGTGTCACCTATGGATAAACAGCACGAAAGGATCGTTTATTGGCATAAGAATTCTAAATGTATTTCGGCAAATAATGCGTTTTCCGCGCTGTTGTAGCGCGTCAAGCATGTTTGCCGAGGGAGAGTCGAGTATCGGATTGTTGTGCCATTATGTGTGTTTATAGTTTTGTACAACGACTGTAAAATTGTGACAACGAAATAATAGAGGGATCGGCACAATGGTGCTACACCCCGATCTTCAATGAATGGGAACTTATCATGTTGGGTACTCACTCGTGGAAGAGACAGAAAACTGTGTGTTTGACGAGCTCAACAAAGAATGATGATTTATAAATTCTAATATGAAAATTGAAATTTGTGATTTGCAACTTGTGGTTTGTAACATGTGTGAAAATGGATCTTGTGTCTGAAAACAAACACATCAATAAGATAATCGTGCAAGTTGACTGAACGCAGCAGATTGCGTCATACCTACTAATAGAAGATTCAACTGTTCGAAAATTTTGAGAGAATACGTCATTGACCCGATGGTGTAATCGGTAACGCGCTGGCGGGTCAAGCCGGAGTTCCAGGTTCGAATCCTGCTCGGAAAGAATGTTTTTTTCTTCGTTTTCGGCTTTGCATCTATCTAGTGAAGAAATATAAACCGAGTACATGCTTAGTTTTTTTTTTTTTTTATGGAATCTGACACGGTTGGCTACATCACCTGCAACGTCCGTGATGTCAGCCCATAACACCGGGTGAACTAGGTGCCATGTCAGTGCTTCCCCCTTTGATCGTGCCGGCTACACTGAACTGGTCGGAAAACACAAACTATTTACATAGCCGTTTTGACCGACGTTTCATTCAGTGCGGTGGTACCAACCCGGGCGGGTTAAACCCTACCACCAAGTAAGATTAGGAGGGAAGGGACCTGCAGTTTTACGAGGAATCCGAACCTCGGTCAGCCTCCAACGGTCAGCGGTCACCCATCCAAGTACTGACCGCACCCAGCGTTGCTTAACATTCAATAGCGACAGTTGACTGTCTGCACCACTGAGCTATCGAGGCTGGCTTAGTACTGATATTTTTTTTATGTAAATGCCAGCATGGGTGGCTGTGCCGAGAGACCAATGGTGCAGTCGACAGAGCCAAAATCATCTCTCCTCGCGAAACCACGCTCAGTTAGGTGCCATGCCAGCAGATTTGCGCACTTTTGCTAGGCTGTCTAACCCGTTAATACGACGCTTGAAGACACCCAGGTTAATTAAATGTACAAACATATACAAAAATAAAATAAAATAAATAAATAAAATAAAAAAAGTTTTTAAGTACGTGCTGTAGGCTGTGTACCCACTATGTAGCTACGGGTACTACAGATGGCTGTATTGATGCGTAAGAAAATATTGAGCTCCGCAAAAGCGACGAGTACTTGGAGTACAGGTTCGCGAGTCATCAAGGAGCTTAGTGCCCTCTCAGACGGAGCTCGACATCTCCTCCAGTGTAGCGACACGCGGAGCTACAAGCGGCGCCGAGCCGGCGCGGCGGAGTCTGTATTTAATAAATTCCTTGAATTAATTATGCCTAACTACACCAATTATCTGGGATTACGCGCGTCGCCGGCACGGGGGATGTTTTGATCGCTACTGGCAACACCCAGGGGAGGGGGAGGGGAGGGCGCACACACACAGCCAACATTATGTACCAACCAATACTTCGTATAACTATAATTTACTTTCGACACTTGGCCACGCTTACAAGTATGTACAACTATATATGAGAGTAATAAATAAGGAAGCCTATATTTCCCCGGAGTTGAACATTTTGAGGCGAGACCGCACTATGCGACGTCGCGTCGGAACTGCCGCCTACCTAATGCATACAATTTCATTCAAAGAATACAATACATAGGCTGTTCCGAAAATTGTTAGTGAAATGAAAAATAGTTAGAATATGAAAAAAATTTATTTACAGCTTTTCAAAATATTTCCCTCCAATCCCTATGCACTTATGCATTCGGTTGAACCAGGTTTCAAAACATTTAAAAAACGTATCTTGCGGGAGGTCGAAAAATAATTCCGAAATTCTTCGACGGCCTCGTCTGCAGTGTTGAATTTTCGCCCGCGAAGCATTTTTTTTACCGTGGGAAATAAAAGAAAATCGCATGGAGCTAAATCTGGGCTGTACGGAGGATGGGATAACCTTTGTACCCCCGAAGTTGTCAAATAGTCCATGTTTCTACCGGTGTGTGAGTGGGCGCGTTATCTTGGTGAAAAAGAATGCCACGGACGCCGCTCCTTGGGCGCTCTCTATTTAATTCCCCAAAAGCTTGAAGCAGACAAACTTCGCAATACCAATCTTCAGTTCAGCCTGAATCTCTCGATGTGTAATGTGTCTAATCTCCCACAATAGCCACTCTACCCTGATGACGTTTTCATGAGTGACTGCAGTTGATGGTCGGCCGGGTCTGGGGTCATCGTTTAGGTTCTCTCGACCACGTTTAAATCCACAAAACCAATAAGTAACTATTGCTAACGCAAGAGCAGACTCCCCAAAAGCAGCTTGCAAATTTTCGTGAGATTCCTTGAAGGTTAACCCTCGTTTATAAGCATAGAAAATCATAACACGAAAAGCTTCTCGCGAGACGTCCATTGTTGCAAATAAAATACGAGTGACGGCTAACCGTTAAAAATATTTAAAAAAAGAACTACACATAGGTGGCCAATAATTTTCGTCAAGGAGATTTGTATTTAAATTAGCCGTCAAATCAAAATAGTTTCAGGAAAAAAAAATAGTATTTATTCTGTGGCTAACAATTTTCGGAACAGCCCACGTATAGATTAAAATAAGTAGTTTTTTTTTTCTCTCGGATTTTCCTATCCAAGGGTTGACTTGGATAGGAAAATCTGAAAGAAAAAAAAACTATTTGAACTTTGCACTATAATCGCATCAAGTTTGACGCTTGTCTCTATTACCGCAGTTGTTGCAGACCGCGCGGTGAATTTTTACTTTAGCACGTTCATATAAATTACAGAATTGCGCTTATAATTCCGCGCTCATTTGTTAAAAATCATCTGTATCTTTTGAACCGTAAATAGAATAGGTGGTCGGTTGAAATTTTCACAGAACATGTATTGTTAGGGCGGGTATACTAACAAAACAACAAATAAATAAATAGTAAAACATTAAAGGAGGTTCCCATACAAGAAACGGGTTTTATTTTTCAATATTACTGTTTGTTTTTGCTCTATCATAAAACGCGTTTGTGTATGGGAACCTCCTTTAATGTTTTACTTTTTATTTATTTAACGAAACACCTTATAGGTGTTTCGTTAGTCATGTCATTAACTTCGGGAGGGTTACATACAAACTCAAATAAACACGTTACGCAAAAAAAAATTATATGTTTAACTATAGTATTACTTTTCGAGAAATTTAACAAAACATGTTTGCTACCTAAACATTAACCTGTGTGTAACAGTAGGTAACTTGCATTGTACGGGGTCAATGACCGTACTATGTTCAAACGCAGAACAGCTGTTTGTTGTAAGTAAGTCACAAGGTCACTATGATTGGTTTTTACAGCTACTTATTTGATTTTATTTTTTTGTTAGGAGAAAAAATGCTCCTATAAACATAAGTTTTTTCTTACGTAAAGTGTTTATTTGAGTGTGTATGTAACCCTCCCGAAGTTAATGACATGACTAACGAAACACCTTATATATTCGGTTTGGTTATAGTTTAGTGAAATCTGTAATTTGGTTTGTTTGTACATATTTATGTAATTCTGTTGATTTCGTTAAAATTAAATAAATAAATAAAATCGATCACCTCCGAGAGCATCTTACTCATCTTAACAAATCCCTAACTAGCGCAGTTATTTTTCCTCCTCGAAGAGACCGTTTCCTCGCATTCAAGAGGATTATCTCCCTCCCTCCCCCCTCATTCAGTCGGGCTGAAGAGAGAGAGGGGGAGAGGTGATAATTACAGCTAGATAATTAATTAACGCCGGCTCCAGGAACCGTTCTAATACCTTCGCAAGATGTTCCTTTCGATTTCTGATAGAGAGCTGAAAAGAAGTAGAGGTAGGTACTTACTCAGTTGTGAATAGATCCAGGTTCATAGCTTTTCACAAAGGCGCCAGTTGTTTATAGAGCATGTTGTAGATATTAGATATTCTGCCGTTATAAGGTGCCATGCCAGACTATTTTCCAGAGCAGAGCAGAAACACGAGCAGCGGCAGATTCATACATCCTCATCTCTACTTCTTATAAAAGGGAACGTCTGTCTGTATGTATGTTTGAGATATAAACCCCGGAACCACATCAGCATATTTTGATGCGGTTTGCACCAATGTAAAGAGTAGTTCTTGAGGCTCAATAGGCTATACATACCATCACGACAAATATCATAGGGGTGAGCAGTATCCATGGTAGTATCAAAGAAAGTATAGTATGAACGGAATTTAGTGTCGAATGGTAGCGCCCGATGGAGAGCGGAGAGAAGGACGGAGGCAAGGGGGGGAGGGGTGGAGGTGAAGGAGGTAAGGAGGGGAGGGAGGGAGAGAGAGAGATAATACAAGATAAGCGATAATTTATTATCATATTTCTGTTTAAATGGGATTTCCTATTAAACCGAGTTTACCGCGAGCGAAGCCGCGGGCAAAAGCTAGTATACATATAGTCGTCCGCGACGGACGTTCGCTTGCTACTAATTCCAGGTTGAGGTAATATAGGAGGAGCCTGTTATAAAAATTTATATTTTGTTGTTCAGTTTCAGGTGATGCGGAGGGTTGCGTCGCGTGCGCGGCGCCGCGCGCTCCGCCGCTCCTGCACTAGAGCTGTCCCGCTCACACCGCTACACTCCTGCATATGCACATCCCTCATCTCTACTCGCCGCAATGTCAAGCCGCTCTCAGCGACCGCACATGCGCACTGTCTCCTGCTATTAAGTAATCTGTGGCAGCGCGGCGACTTTTCTTTGTATGAAATTGTATGAAGCAAACCGCACCACGCGGCAGTACGCGGCAGTACGTGGCAGTACGCGGCAGTACGCGGCAGTACGCGGCAACGCTACGCGGCGCGCCATGCTCGGCGCTCCGCGTAGCGTTGCCGCTGCGCTGCGCTGTGCGGTCTCAGCTTTAGAGGCTGTAGCAATATAGTATAAGTCAATGGCTGTAGCCAGAATACGTCTCTTCTAGTCAGAAGCTAGTCAATCGAAATGTAAAGTTTATTTGCTTATATATACGTATAACATTACATAGGTCGTCTTTATTTTAGTTTGTTACTCACGATTACCTACCTGGCCAATTAGAGATATAGAACGTATCGAAATTAATTCAAAGTATTTTTTTGTAAATATCACATTAATGTTATTTATCTAGGAAGAAAAACACATGTATACCTTATTTTTTTCAACGGACGGAATGAAACTCAGCAGAGGCAGTACCAGGGATGTTGCGGATGCGATTTTTTTGACATCCGCGGATGCGGATGCCGATACGGATTTTTGGACGCTCACATCCGCTGATGCGGTTGTGGATGTCAACTAGAACCGTTGCTTGAAGAGACGGTTGGTTTAAGTACTTGAATAAAAGATTAGGTATGCTTTTAATATCTTTATTGATCAATAATTTTTTTAGTAAGACAATTTTAAGATTGGGCTACCTATTGTATTTTATGAAAATTAATTTGGCCGCCTTTTCAGCCTCCAGCCTGTTTCGGAGGGGATCATAAATCAATCCTGCGCCACTGAATAATTATCAACTTGCACCTCCGCATCCGCAAGAGTTGCGCATCGATTTAATGCAGATGCAGATGTCAAAATCAATGCGGATGCTCCGCATTTGCGGATGCGGATTTGAACATTCGCAACATTCCTGTTGAGGAATGAAATTACCAGCAAACGCAATCATGTTTTAACCAACTTCAAGAATTAAGAACTACTTGTTTTGTGCTATTTTTGTTCAATATTGAAGAGAAGGTACCTAACATTATGATTTGCAAAAAATAGGTGAATTGAATTGAAGTAAGTAGGTAGTCTAGGTAGGTACATAAAGATGTAAATAATAATTATTTACCTGACGGTCCCTTGCTGGCTCAGTCAGTATTAATTGATTCAAGCGTATTTGTACAGAATAAGATCCTCGCGGCAGGATAGCATGACCTGTGTTCTAGCTCCTAGAGCCTAGCAACAAACAGTGTACGTAACTTGAAGACATATCACTTGCTAAATTATGTAAAATGTAACAATGAATAAATTGTACTTACACATACCTATATTGTAAATATGTACACTCTAGTCACATTGTTCCTAGAATCACTCTATAGCTAGACTATATTATAGTGAGGTGTGTAGTTATTCATTTTAGAAATTATAGAGACAGAAATATGATGTAGGTAGGTATACGGTGTCTCACTTTGTAAACTGTGTACAGTAGGTACTTAGTGAATATAACTTCATAGAAAACTCATTAAAATCTAGAGATCTAGCAAATGTAATATTGTAAATTTTAATGTTGTTAGCCTCGGTAGCTCAGCGGTGCAATCGGTCGACTATCGTTCGTGAACATAAGTACACCTGGGCGCGGTCAAAACTTGAATGGGTTCACGCATTCAAGTTTTGACCGCGCCCAGGTGTTCCTAATCTGACACCTATAGTGACTATTTCATATTTCATGATTTGTAAGATATTATGAAAATATTATATTATATTCTATAGTATTCACTACACACTGTGCTATACTCTGAAGAAATCTGCAATTTGTACAAAAATAAAGTTGCTATTCATACTATTGAACACACACACACACGCACCCTCACACCCTGACATACTCACACACACCCTCACACACACAAACGCGCGCGCGCGCGCCCCGGCACTGTGTGCTCACTGAACTATAAGTAATTTAGAATTCTTCACGGATTCTCTATCCTGGGAGACTAGGGCATCTTTGAAGATTATAGCCACCATGCATGGGGCTACCATAGTCTTTTCGTTCGGCGGGCGGGGCGCTAACTAGCTGATAGATCCATGTCCTAATAATGAAAAACCATTTTTACAGATTATAGCATAGTGCATGTACGAAGCGTAAAAAATATGTACACTTCTATAGTCATCCTGTCAAGATTGCTATAATTTATATTATAATAATTATATTCACCACAGTTTTGTTTTGTACAGAAGCGGCACGGGTTGCTGTGCCCAATTTTTTTGCCATCGACAGTATTTAGTAAAAGTTCTCACGTGTCCTTTTTCTTGTGAAAGCTGCTGCATTTATTGATGACGTAATGAACACTTAAATAAGTAATATTTTCTTGTATAGATAAATTATTATATCGCAATGTTGAATAAAATGATTTAATTAGAGTGTTATCTTTTAAGTAATTACCTATGCATGTTATCGCTTATGGGCAGAGGATGTCGACATCTGGCGCGCTCTCATTGGCTAGCTAGACGTTGCCATGCGATCATTGGTAGGAGTGTTGGCGAGATTGTGTTCACAGTGTATTTTCTCTATGAACAGTGATATAATTGCACCGCGATTGCTAATATCGTATATACAGGTTGTTGTAACGGCCAGTACATTAATTTCGCCAGCGCAATCTAGCACAGGGTGCTGGCGCGGGAACGGTCGGGGTGGAAAAACTCACGCCGCGCCGCCCCCGCGCATCTCCTCGCTCCGCGCACTCGTCCTTGCTCGCTCACTCACCGCGCGCCATTCATTCCCACGTTGGTGTAGAACATTAGATCATTTTTACACTAAATTAATCAATTAGTAAGGGAAATCAGAAAAAAGTAATTCGACTTTTTTGTTACTATTGATTCCAATAATAATTTTCTAAATTTAATGTGGCAATATCATTGCCACAAACATTCAATATTTTCTGTATGCACTCGGTCGGACAAGGAAGGGAAGGAGGACGCGACGGGCAGACGAAATGAAACAAGCCGCTCAATTAATTGTTAACATTTTATTTAGGAGGCGAAAACGAGCAATTAGTTTTTTTGGGATAATTGATAATAGGTAATATAAACCAATGTTCAGTATTATATTCCGTAACTCCTCGTAAATCTATTCATTAATTATTTAAGTATATAATGCAACATGAACAAGGATATAGTTAGGTACGTGTACGCGGGCGGGGCGCTCCCACCTCCCCCGCGCGCCCCCGCCGCACCCTCACACCAACAAACAACGCAGTCACATTACATACGCACTAGACACATTTATATATGTAGTGGCGACACCGGCGCGGTGCGGCGCGGCCGTCCGTCCCCGCCCCTCCCCCGCAACTGTACACCAAGGAGGCAGCACCGATCAGTTGTAGCTAGCCATCACTTCTGGTTAGACGTCTGTCCAGTTCAGTGTAGCCTGAACGACCAAATGCAAGCACCGACATGGCACATAGCTCACCAAGTTGTCATGCGATGACATCACGGGTACAGGTCTGTTAGCCAAAGCTGGCGCGCGCACAGTACTCACACCAATGCAATTGTGCAAGTGCGAGTGAGACAGATCGGGTTTTCGTGATGCGTGTGCCCCGATCTGTCTCACTCGCACTTGCACAATTGCATTGGTGTGAGTACTGTGTACGCGCCAGCTTTGGTTAACAGACCTGTATTGTATAGTGATGTAGCCAACCGTGTCAGTTGCCAAAAAAAGAGTAAATGTGCAGGAGTAGCGGGTGGAGGTGACAGCTTCGTGCGTATAGCCTCAGCTCCTCCCTACTCTCCTTCGTTCAAGTCTGCGTAATACTGATGCGGCATCAGCATTTACCATAGGCAAGAGGCGACGGGGGGGGTCCAGTGAATCTTCATGCAAGCAAACTTTCGTGTGGAACTCGGTGAAGGTAATTCTGTTGTTGATAATGATCATCATTGTTTAGAAGACGATTTCGCTTCAAGGTTGAGCACGGACGGTCTGCAGCCACTTGGCCATGTCTGGCCGGGGCGACTGGAGGCCGAAGGGGCTTTGCATGAAGGTCCACGACTGAGGCCAGTTTTCAGACAGAGTCACCACAACAAATTAACTTGGATTCCTGACCCGGTGTATAACCCACTTTTTATAACTGTGCACTTCGAGCTGTCAAAGTCGTTAGGTTGGCAGGACTGAATTCACCCCCCGCTTACTTCCTCACCTCTCCGCCGCCGACGCCTATCAGTACACACACACACACACAGCAGGGGCGCGTACTGATAGGAGTGGGCGGAGAGGTGAGGAAGTAAGCGGGGGGTGAATTCAGTCCTGCCAACCTAACGACTTTGACAGCTTGAAGTACACAGTTATAAAAATTGGGTTATAGCCACGTCATGTTCTATAATAATGAAGTGTGCTCGCACGCGCACTGAGACGACCGCACCTCACTTCACATACATTAGTTCCATCGAGGTAGCAAAACATTTAACCTATAAAATGTTATGTTAAAAAAGTAAGTATATAAAAAAATCTCGAGCGAAAAAAAGGACAACATCCAAAATGCTAAGAAGTAGGGCGCGTCACGAGAACATCAATAATATAATTAGACTAGAAATATCGGCTCTTTAACCTAACATTATTTATTACATTTTTACAATACAAGGAAGATACCTCGATAGACTAATTCTATTGTGATCTGTTGTCTCCGGGCAACCACTGCGCAGCTCAGAGATATAATGCTCGTACAGAGGGTCATCCATCACAAGCCCTCTGTATGGGAACACGGTGTCGCCTAAGTTCCAACTAATCAACTTACTAGAGAGTGTTTCAACTAAAAGTTCCCTTCGCCGTTATGTTGGCTCCACTGTCTATCTGTCAAAACAGCGTTGAGGGTTGCTATGTGTACAGATTTACCCGTAATTATCGGTATTTACCGTATTTATTATACGGTAAATACTGATTACATTATTAGGTAATATAATCTTCACAATCTGGCAACACGAATTTAAGCACTGACAGTGACACTGACAGTGGAGCCAACATAACGGCGAAGGGAACTTTTAGTTGAAACGCTCTCTACTCGTAGCAGATCAGGTGGCACTAGAACTCAATTGCCAATCATCAAGGTAACGTCAAAAAAGTCTGCGACGCAGATCTGTTTCCCCCTTCGCCGACGTGGAGAGCGAGATGACCGTGACGCGGCGATGATTAGTTGTAATGTTGGCGACACAGTGTTGCCACACGGAGCACTCTCGGCGGTCTATATAGTGATTATGCTGCTGAGCCGCGGGGAGGGACAACAGACCGGCGGTAAGACAAAGCAAACACAGAGCGAGTGCCGCACGGGGCGGGCACAGGACACGCACGCGCTATATGTAAAGTATTACAATCTCAACATCAAGAAGTTATACACGTATGTAACAACGACACCCACACGCACACATCTCTCTCACGAGAGAGAGAGAGAGAGCGCTGTGCCGGCGATCTACGTCTGTAAAGGAAACAATATACATTTCAAGGCTAACAAAAATAGATTGCAACTTTACAATAGAAGTTAAATTTATTTGATAAAAATTTCATCATAATTCTCACAATTTCAAATACTTTAAAATACTTGCGAGTAAATGTACATAATATTTTGTGCGGAATCTCCTACACACACACACCCGAGTCCCCGTACCGCCACTCCAAACATTATTTAGGCCTTATCCCATAAAATGATTACATTTATAAAATTTGCCTCTGTTCGCATCAGGTTTCGTCCATATTACAACACAGCATGCAATAAAACAAGAGCATTTCTTTGAGTTCATTGGAAAACCAACTATTCTCCCCGTGCAGTGAATGCACACTGAACTCTATTATACTAGCACGTTGGAGTGGCTTAACTTTTTGTACCAATGTGATGTCGCCATTTTGGCGCTGACAGACGTAGGGACCCTCCATGGAACTAATGTTAGTCTGGGATTTTCTTTTTGATAAATATTAGCAGATTACGTTACACCACTTCTATTTGGTAACGTGCACCCGATAACGATTGAAAAACATTATGCATAGTTAAAACACTTTGAAAACACTGAGAAATGTAAAATTTAGTTCCCGGGACGCTCGCTGCTATCAGCGCCAAAATGCGAGAACCACATCGGCACAAAAACCAGCTGTCATTTTGTTTGCTAGGACGCGTAATATCAGCAAACTAGTACAATAGGGCTCAGTGCTATCGACGCACTCGTACAGTGCACGTGCGCGACCTAAAGAATGATGTATTGCACGGTGTCTTGCCATAGCATATACACTCATGCAGTACAACAAATTATTTACTCCATCATAGAAAACATGGAATATGCGTTACTCTTGGAGTAGAAGAACTTTGGAAATGGACCGGCACCGATCAACTCGCACTGACTTCTATTATTTCTATTATACAGGTGTGCTGGACAGGATTTAAACTAGATTAGAGCAGTAGTGAGCGTCAACGAAACTAATGTTAGGGATGTTAATTATTTTTTTTATATTAGATATTAATAAAAAATTTTTTTTTAATATTAGCCTTGAATTATGAAATGTTACCCCCTTAGTAACACACTCGTATTTGAAAAAAAAAATTACATAATATTGTATTTTAAAACACCATCCAAGCACACGAAACTTATCTAACATTGACGGCCATATATTATTCTTATTTATTATTATTTCTTGATAAGCTAGCGGCTTCATATGCCGATGTGTTCATGTCTATGACGGTGGTTACACGCTAGGTTTTTCATCAGTTCAGTCCGTGACCTTGGTACCGACCAGATTGACGCCAGACTGACGCCAGACGTAAAATGCATTCGCACTATCAGTCTGCCATCAGTCTAGTATCAAAATATTTTAAAATCCGTCAGTCTGGTCCATCATTCCAAACCATCCATCCATCAAAGTAGATTAAACGGTCAGTTTGGACATTTGTTTAACCAGACTGATGGACTGAACTGATGAAAAACCTAGCGTGTAACCTCCGTCTATTATGGATGACCACTGCTATTGCTATTTTTTTTTTTTCGTTTTCGAAATACTTGTGAAGCTAATTTTTTATGTGTTTATGGTGGTTGCTTCAATAACTTCCTCGGGCAGTTTATTCCAGCTGTGTATTAAAATCAAAATTTAGTTCCCAGGATATTCTGTAGGTAATATAACTGCCATTTGGTAAGGTACAACCAGTCCAGCGTGCCGGTATAACAGATGTCAGTGAGCGTGATGGGAGCGCGAGCGCGGAGCGAGACTTTGAATCTCGGCTCTGCACTCGACCTCCGCGTGTGTTTATGAATATAAAGAGACAATTTACACGAGATAAGTAGGGCTTACGTACAACTAACATTAGAACTAAGTATTGTCTTTAAACGTCGGATAGCGTCGACGGGGTCCGAGAGTTCTCGACGCGAGTTGAGTGCCCCTTAATTATAAAGTAGAGCATAGCTTACGCGTACGTGCGAACGTATTATGCGGGCCAAGTGACTCGGCACAGACAGTTGGCGTGTCACCACACCACCTCATCATCATCAGCGATCATGGCGCCGTTACTCGTTGAAGTGATAGCTTTATGGTTAGTTTTAGTGATTTAGTTGTTGTCGCGTTCATGCTGTGAGTGAAAATATAGAGGTAATTTTGAGAGGAATAATTTTGCGAGCGTTTACTGATGAGGCTCTGTGAAGTAGTGTAGGTGAATCTCTACGCCTTCATACATTACGATTGCGAAGGCAACTAGGACGTGTCAATAATAAAATTAAAAATTAAAAATAATAATAAAAGTATATTTTGTAGCGGACTACTTTCCAACCCTAAACTAAAACAGGCCATTTTAACAGTCGACAGCTCAGTGTGACAAAGTTCCAGTGACAATTATAGCAATGTTTTCGGTTACGCGATACACTGGAAGCGACTCACTTTATTTGTCGACGTTTCGTCGCACACTCCAGGGACAAACATCGACAAATAAAGTGAGTCGCTTCCAGTAGGTATACCGCGTAACTGAAAACATTGCTATAATGTGTAATAGCAGTAAAAACCTAAACGAACATATTCCAGTGACAAGGTTCATCAAATACCAACTCATTTGGCCCGGATAGTATGTAGGTGCGAACACCTTTACCCTTTCACTTAACCACACACCTAGGCTGAGATATAGGAGAGGCAGACTTAGCGTAGAGCAACCTACCCGTGACATTTTGATACTTCTTCTGTACAAAATATGCGAAACTGATCGAGTGAGACATTATTTTACAGCAATTGTACACTTCATTCATGTCAATGTTATAATGTAAGCAATCAAAGTGTGATCAATCATACTACTAACATTTTAACTAAATTGCATCCAAATGATCCAGATTCAACATCAAATATCAGAGTGCAGTTGCGGTGATAATAACCTATTAGGTTATTTTTTAAAGATACTTTTCAAAAGCTATTTCCTCTGTCACATACAATAGACATTTCGAAATAGGTAATTTTTTTTAAATTTTCTATAAATCATATAGACGTGTCTGACAATCATTCTATACAGTTCATATTGTTGATCAAGCAAGCCAATGTTGCCACTATCAGTCAAATAAAACACAGCGCGGCATAGCTCCAGTGAAGTTACATAATGCAGAAATTCACAATTTCATTGTTTCAGGCGGCAACACTCGATATGATAGGTGAAGTTGGTAAAGTAAAAATATATTCATATATGTACAATATAATTTAATTATGGCAATAGCGGCATTCTCAAAAAGATAATTAGTGCGTACATATGTCTGTATTCAACTACGTTTTTTTTTTTTTTTTTTTTTTTTATGGAAACTTACACGGTTGGCTACATCACCTACAACGTCCGTGATGTCAGCCCATAACATCGGGTGAACTAGGTGCCATGTCAGTGCTTCCCCCTTTGATCGTGCCGGCTACACTGAACTGGTCGGAAAACACAAACTATATACATAGCCGTTTAGACCGACGTTTCATTCAGTGCGGTGGTACCAACCCGGGCGGGTTAAACCCTACCACCAAGTAAGATTAGGAGGGAAGGGACCTACAGTTTTACGAGGAATCCGAACCTCGGTCAGCCTCCAACGGTCAGCGGTCACCCATCCGAGTACTGACCGCACCCAGCGTTGCTTAACATTCAATAGCGACATTTGACTGTCTGCACCACTGAGCTATCGAGGCTGACATGTGTACTATGTGCAAACATAGCGATGTCACCTCTCAAAACGGTTCACTTGGCCAACATATTTAGTTGGAGAACACATAAATAACACATACAAAGCAGCATTTTTTTTCGCTCTTCAGTGATTTCGAGATCGTCTACGTGTATAAAAATGTTAGCAACACAAATGCAAAAATATTTCACTATTTCACGGTAGTCATATCTGTGTGTTGTATTTTTGAACATGCATTCGTAAAATATGTAGAGTAATTAAAACAAAGTTCTCAATGGAAACCGTGAGGCGAAGACTTTTAGACGGAGCAGCTCAGCACAGCACCGAGCCTCGCGTCGTGACCTCACCTGAACACTGAACTCCATTACTGTACGCTAGAAAGGATTTCGGAAGCAATTTGTTCGCCGATTTGATTGTCACCTTCTTGCCGTTTATAGCAGCAGTGAGTGTCCAAGGACTTAATGTAGACTGGCGTTATTTAAATAGATATTAGCGTGAATTCACTTACTTGTGGAATTTTACCCCCTCCACTGTTTGATATAACACGCACCGTGTTTAAAAAATGTATCCATATGACATTTATCAATACAATCGAAGCTGCCAAGCTCTGTGTCCGCCAAGTCTGTGAGGTCAGACTCAGCTCTACCAGCGGGACAAGCTGAGGAGGCTGAGGGAAGAACTGGCAGAGAGAGTCGTCAAAGCAGAGGATATCATCACCATTAAGTATATCAACAACTGCCCCAAGATAGTGCAGATCGCAAAAAAGGGATGTCACCCAATATGACTATTAATCTACATGAATCTACACAAATCATAATAGGTACTCAAAAGACAAAGAAAATCACGATGAACATTTTAAAACAACACGTCAGTTACTTGTATTACAGGTAGTGATGTGTGATATGAATAATACTAATAAAATCGGACTAAATCATACTTGGACATTCTAGAAATCAGCTATAATAGCACATCACTAATAAAAAGTCTAATTTTTCGCTCACTAATAGCATCAGGGCCAAAATGGCGACAAACAAATGGGCACAAAAAATTGCTGTCAATTTGCAAAGTGTGTCCATTCCAGCGTAATAGTATATTAGAGTTCAGCGCACATTAGTCAAGATATAAGTGGAAGGGGAAGGAACAGATGTGAAGTGAACTCGGAGCGTGTCTCGTGTCTTCGTATATAGATAAAATGCCAACGCTGAACATGCGGAAACAACGAGGTGTCGGAAACAAACAGTAGCTAGAGCTTACGCTAACACTTCGACGGTTATATTAAAATCCTATTATGTAGACACCAGTCAAATTGTTTTAAGTTAAAAAGGAGATCTCGGGGGCTCGACACTAAGCGACTATACATCCACACGGGGGGATCGCTACGAGAGACACTGAATACGAAACAATTTAAACATCGGCCCGCGGGCATACGGCCTCCGGTCCTCATTGGCTAAAATGTTTTTACAAAACAATCTACAAACTTAAAATAAAATCGATACGCGAATCAATATACAGAGACAAAATACACTTACAAAATAACTTCTAACATATAACTACACAACTAATAAAATAGCAGTATGTGGCTACGCACGCTATCGTACACGCATTACTTCAAAATATCACGTTTCGGAATTGATACACCGCCGGCGTCCTCCCCCTCCCCCCCCTCCCCATTCCGCTGCGCGAGCGGGGGCGGGTGGGAGCGGTCGAGGGGGGCCCAGCACCACGCGGCCGGCACACTCGCCTCGCCCGCCTCCTCCGGCTAACTTACTGCATACAGTCAGTCATTGTTGCAATGACGCTAATTCACTTGTCAGAAATCATGGTGTTCAATAAACTATCTCGAAATATTGAGGCTAATATGCGGCCCCGACTATTTACCTCAAGCGTGAGCTTTAATAACATTTTTCGCACTCTAAGGGCCCTCACAGAGCAACGCTGACAGTGCACGTTGAGGTCAGCTCCGCTCTGAATCATCGGCGAGCAGACAACGTACGCCCCACGCGCGCCAACGGTCCACTTACGCCGAGAGTCGCATAATACGCGGCGCGCACGGTGAGCGTAACTGTGAGAAGTCTCATATGGCCACACTCACGTCATATGGCCACGTCAGCGTTCACCATCGGAGTTGCTCTGTGGAGGCCCCTAGGCGTCGCGTGCAGCACGCACGGCGCCGATTCCTCCAACAACTCTAACTCCTAAAGCCTAACTCCTACTCCGCGGCGACCACGGCCGTAAATCAGCAGTCGGACCCCTCCTATACGAGATGAACGTTTGAGCTGCAATCGGTTACAACGCGACGACTCTCTCCTCGCTACCGCTGAGCGAGCGCCGCCGCCGGTAACCGCAACAATGATAAATGCCATACAAGTTTTGTATACGTGCAACGCGCGACCGTTTAACCCACCACCGGGCGACCGGCTGTGCGGGCTCGCTGACGCAACACACAGGGCAGCCGAGACCAACGACGACGTTGCGCCAAACTCTACATCCAGCAGATTACCTAGGTTGGAATAAAACCAGCAATTCAGGAATATGAGTTCAAAGTTTCTTGTGTGTCAAGACAGTTTGGCGGCTGTCTGATTTCAAACGCAAAACAAAGACTGGCCCATCCCTGGTGTTATCGCAAGCAGTTCCAGAGGGATTGCCTTCGCATTTGAACAAGATTTTATGTAAAATTCACATTCATGACTCCCTATTTTCAATTAATAAACCAACACATAATGTGACTTAGAGCTAAGTATAATTAATCTTAAAAGTTGGCTGCAAAGACTAAATCAAAATTGTGAGTATTTCTGCAGAAAACTTTTGCATTATGTCTATGTCATTTAGTATTTGCAGTTTACTATAAGATTAACCCTTTCGACGCAAACGAATAAAACTGTCAACAAAAATGCACCCTCAGACTTCATTCTAAGAGCACATTTTATTTGAAGGGGTTAACTTGGCAACGGACTGTCAGGATGACATTTGTCATTGTTTGTACCACATAAAAACTATACAGTCAGTTTGCACAGGAAATGGCGTCGTAATGTCACAGTGAGCCCTGTTTCTATAGGGCGACAAAGCTCAAAATGCGTTTGAACGGGGACACAATAATCACTTTAGAACGATCCCTCTGGATCGAATTTTCAGAATCTTGGGCGATCTAATATGAAATAACCGCAAAATAAATCGGAAACTGAATGGCCTGTCGAATCGCAATAAACAGAATGACATTTCATTAAGTCCCTCCGCCCGGCGCATGCATTCTTAGCTATGCCGCACTCTACAAACCATCAAAACCACTTTGACAGTTCGTATACAATATGGCGTGGTAATGTGAGAGTGAGCCCAGTGAGGGTGTGGGTAGTGTCGGCGGCGCGACGCTGCGAGTTTACATGTTGGGTAGGGGCACGTTGACCTGCACGTAGGAGACGGGGAAGTAGCCGGTGCGGCCGTTGACGGAGCCCTCGAACCAGTTGTCGTCCACCTTGTTGATGAGTGTGATCACGTCATTCTCCTGCAAACCAACCAGTCTCTTCCAGTCAGCGACGAGTATGATCATGTGTACACAAGTTGGCTTAGTATGGATGGATGGATAGTGATTCCAATTACATTTATTCTAGAGCAGCAAATATTAAAACATTTATTGCCATAAAACAACAAAGAAAAAGAACAAATAAATAAAAACAATATAAATATAGTCAGAGTTAGATAGTAAAACGATTGCATTTTATTGTCTTTTTTACCCGAGTGCGCAAAGTAAAAAGGAGGGTTTTGTTTTTCGAGTCTATGTATGTCTATTTCTTTGTCACGCTCTTTAGCTTAAACGGCTTGATGGATTTGAACATGAGGTGTCGTTGGATTCGTCTCACTTGTGCGAGTGTCAAAGGGTAAATTTTTTCAAGAATTCAAAATGGCAGCTGCCATATTGTCAAACTTTGAAAATAGTTTTTCCTCAAACCCCATCGAGTAGGGTATCATTATCAAGCGGCCATTTCAATACGACCGTATTGTAGTAGACCGGATTGTGAAAAACGGATTCAAGACTGATCTCTTCGCTGTGGAAGTCGGAGCAAGAGGACTACCAGCGAAGTCGCTCTACAGTCTCTTCAAGAAGCTAGGGCTGCCAAGATCGACGCTAAGCTCGTATATGGAGAGAGCTTCGAAAACGTCACTGGAAGCATCCTACAGAATATGGATAGGTAGAGAGAGGGAGGTCGAGAGCGGGACTGGTGGTTTCCCCGCGTCCTAGTCAACGCAGACTAGCTGACGAGGGCTTGATGCGGGCCGAAACGTGAAGCATGCGTGGGAAATTTAGAGTGGCCACTCGCTAGTCCCGACCTCGATTAACACCCTCCTCTACTGCCGATGGGCCCGGATATGTTCGGTGAAGCCATCGCAAGATTAGTTCCACATCTTCCTTCTAACCAAAATATACCACAACTTTGGAATTAAGAGGAAACAAATAATAACAATTTGTTTTATTTTTTATATTTTCTGTTTCTGTTATGGATGTAAATGCTTTTATTCTTTCTTTAAGGGTACTATGTATTCAAATAACAAGGGTATGTCGTCACCTTGAAGCCGAGCTCGCCCTGGTTCTCGGGGTCGAAGTCGTAGAGCGCGGTGCAGCTGGGCGCCTTGGTGGGCGCCAGCGGCGTCCGCGCGGGCGACTTCATCGGCGACGGCAGCGGCGACGCTGCGCGCGCAGAAACACACACACACACACACACTCAGCGTTACACAACACACAACACCTCACACAACCGCACCGTCTCATTTGCATTTGCTTTATGAAAGCTGACACGGTCGGCCGCATCGACACCTACGGCCATTTCCGCGATGTCACCTCCGCATGCCTCTTGTTCCTCTATGTCAGTGGTTCACAATTATATTTTCATCGGTCTTACCCCTTAGCAAACTTTCTGAGACCAAAGTACCCCTGAGTAAAATTTGTATAAAAACCATTTCCATATGGTTCCTTATTATTTTTAATTTCATATCTATCCATAGTATCCATTAATGATATACACGGTGTTGCAACCCCAACAGTAAAACCCGAAAGGGGGTGATTCTGTATGTGAAATAGAACAACTTTTGTTCTACGTCTTTTTTATTTTAAGAAAAAAAAATTTTTTTCTCCAATTCTAAAAAAAAATTCTCAATTTTGAGAATAGGTAACTATTTAAAATTTGTATGGAAAAATTATTATTTTTTAGTTTCAAAAAATTTTTTTTCTTCACAGAAGTTGTTTAGTTTCACATATACAGGGTTTTTGATGAGTATAGGTCAAGAAGCAAACCAGGTACTCCTGAGCCTATTTGCAGCAAAAAAGTTACATGACATTTTGCTCTACGGTGAACTTTAGGCTGACATGCACGGGGAGAGATGCAGTCGGGCTATTCTTTTTAAGTACCTACGGGCCCCACACGGTACTACTAATCTATCTATAATGTTACTATGTACCACTCAGCCGTGTTGGCCCGAGCAAACATGCACCGACCGGCATGACAGCTAGTGGTGACAGGAACGAGGTTACGCGGGATGACATCGCGGGCGCGGCAGTAGTCAAACAAAACAACTAACAACACTCTAAAATGAAATGAGATCTTGTATTATTGTCTTCATACCATGCAGAATGTGAATGCTAAAATTCAAACCAGTAAAGGTACAAATTTTGCTCTAGTTAAATCTATGGTAGGTGGACTTAATTATAATCTTATTCAAAATTGTTACAAAATCAGTAATAATAACCTGCAAGCATGCCGCTAATGCAGAATATAAAGTAACAATACATTACATTACTAATACAAAATAAGACTGGTAATAATAAGACACAATATCATGCTCACTGGATTCCAAATGATGTTATTAATGATTAGCATGATTAATATGCAGCTCAAAACCACAGATCAGAGACATAGCGGCCAGATGTGGGATCACGCGTACCACGTGTCGCCCCCTTCAGAGAACGTCGACAGATTTGCGCGCTCTCATTGCATGTAGATGTTGACATGTATTAATATTTCTCTCAAACTCACAGCCCACACCAACTAGAGACATCGGCACAACTCGAACGAATACAGAGCATTCAGAGATGTGCGTTGTCGAAATACAAAATTACTTTTAATTGAGTTATGATTAACTAAACAATCTGAAACTATGTAGGTATATGAATTATATTCAAATTCTCATTTTTCGGCATGATAACCTATGATTTTAACAAACCATAAATAAAGAATCACACAATTATTTAATAAAACACTTGCAGAAATGAACAAACAGTCACAGAAGCTTGTTAGGAAACACAATCCGAACGATTTGAAAAGTGATGTGTGTACCTATTCGCACATGACATGTAAACTTTTTCCAGTGATGGAATGACATGGTCCTAAACACTTCTGAAAGCAAAACAACAAATCACAGCACAACAACGACGAAAAGCCGAAACTATAGTTTCACAGTTCAGACTTTTATAACATACTATGTCGCGCACAGATCAAAATATAAAAATTGGCCAGATGGGCGATGATGCATTGTCGCTGCATCGTGCGGAGAGTTACCGCTTATGGCGGAGTATGTCGACATTTTTTTGCGTCTTCTCATTGGTTAAAGATGTCGAAATCTCTGAGAGCCTGTGAAGCAATGGGTGTACTGATGTAAATTTGCCTTCCCATACGCAGCCCATCTAGCCAATTATTTATTGTGATCTGTGATCTGGGTACACTAAAAAGGGAACTAGCATTCACTCGGATCATGCAGACAGAGCAATAAATTGAAAACGGAATCATCAGAAAGGAACAAAGTATATACAATATTTATTTGGTTTTATGGCACAAGTACCAAGAATACTTTTCAAATTACCACTAATAAAAAAGCGAATATCTAAGCGGCTTAAGTTCAGAAGCCATAAGGTACTTTGAGTCCTTGAAATGTTTCATACCGATGTATTTCGAAAAGCAGTTTTGAGATATGTTCAGTGGTTAGCGTTGTGAACAATAAAACGTTGGTTGTTCCCTCTTGACCTCGGATAACTTCACTGTGTAGCCGTGGCAATGCTATCTGTCACTCTTGATTTGTGAGCTCATTTATCGTAAGTGACCATAAAGGTAGGCGTCCACATCGTACGTATCGCATCAAAGGGATATTTAAAAGTAATGCGTCCACTGTATTCGCTGCAATCGGAATGCCGACGCTGGCCGACACGGCCGCCATTTGCATTCGGATTTTCACGATGTCATCCAACGCACGTCGCTCCGGTGCGCGCGCGCGTCCGATGCGCATGTGTGAACGCTATGGCAAATTCTACAAAGAATACTAAAGTCCGTTTGATGCGATGTGAGAGTTGTTCTGATGCCGACATGTGAACACTTAACTTTAGGAAGTATGTAGGTAGATTTATATTATAGACGGTTGGAGTGTCAGCCCCAGTGACATGCCACTATTTGACTCATTAACCCTTCCAATAACCCACTGTTAGGCTATTCACATCATTTTGAAGGAGAGTTTTTCATAATAGCAATCTTAAGGAACTTGTATCAGATTTAACGACGGAGAAGGTGTGGAGGTAGAGAGGAGTTGACTGGGTACGTCGCCACCAAGTGGGGGTTTCTATACATTTTCGAAGTTGTCTTGTCATGGCATTATGTAGTTAAATGGTGCGCGAGGCGCAACTTCTTAGTCCACCAAACTAAGAAGTCTTGCCTCCCTGTGCTACTCTGGCGACCAGTTTTATTAGAATTAGAGCTAGAAACATCTCCTCTCTATCTATATTCTCCGTGGATTTAACAATGGTGAAAGAGCTAGTGCCACTTGATCCTGTGCGCTTATGTGTCCATGTATGATATTTTGTGTGTCTGTGTGTGTGTGTGCGTTGTTATTTGTAAGGGATGGCTCTAAGCCTGCAAACTAGGGGTCTAGCAAAACCCCTTGATCTCCAACTGCCCCAGCCAGCGTATGGCCTCCACGAAGGTCACAAGACGGCCAGGGCAGCAGCAGACTACCGCAACAGAAGATGAAGAACAGACTAATTCCCTTCATTGATTGTCAAGTACACTGCGATCTAACAAAACATGCTCGGCCGTTTCGTCCTTCGCCAAGCATGCGTTAATGACGAGTGTGGTAATGTTGTGTGGTGCGCGTGGTGTGGTGCGTGTCGTACCGTTGTTGGAGCGTTGCGTGCTCTGCTGGCTGCTGGGGAAGAGCTCCAGGTTGGACGGGGGCTTGTGTTCCGGCGAGCCGGAGTGCGACCCACCTTCAACCCACAACCCCACAAGCGTCACAACTTCCCCTCTCTCTAACCTCTACTTTCTCTAATCTCTGTACGGGGTGTAAAAACATATCTGTGGGATTTTAAAGAGCAGTTGTCGAGTGCATTTGGGCCAGATTTGCATCACATTTACTCCGCAGTGATCATCCTGTTTCTGTTTCACCTCCACTTTGACGCTTCGCAACAGAGGCGTTTGCAAGGATCTGTTTTGTTTTGAGATATTTTTAATGAAAAAAAAAATCACAGTAGAGATAATTTTTATAAAAAAATATTTAATACTAAGTAAATCACTTCAGAATAACCTAGGTAGAATCCCTCAGTTTACACCCCGTATAGTTCGATTCAGATAAGGTTTGGTTTAAAAATATTTTACCCAAATTCTACACGAGAACGTATTCTCAGTACGTAGCAGAATAAACCTGTGTTCCTGTACTTATGTGTTAAGAATGTTTAAACATTTGCCAATTCTGATGACATTCATCCGCTGTCAATATGGAAAAGGTGACGGGGCAAGAACGCACGGCTATAGACACAAATAAACACAACAGCAAGTCGCACGCCATAGACAACAGTGGTCCACAATAACGAGAAGATCTGAAGATCTAATAGAGAGACAGAATATTGAACAACAACAAGATGATTCAAGTTGGAGAGGAGACTCACACCGAACATCAACAGCAATATTTTTAAACAAACGTGGCGGGCGCGAGCTTCGCTCCCGTTTTATTTATAAGTGGTGTTTTTTCAATGACCCGCACCGCTATAGGGATGGTTCTGTACCTCAAATTGAATGAAAAATAAAAGAAGCAAAATACGAATAACTAATTGCACCATTTCCATAATTTTTTTTTATATTTCTTACCACCGAATGAGAATGGGGACGGTGAAATGATTTTGGAACTTTGCCTCCGCTTATTCACTGCTAAGGTTGTTCAGTTTGAATTATAGAAACCCTAAAGCGGTGCTAAAAATCTGAGTGGAACTAGATGACTTTGCAGTTATTAGAACAAACATTTTAAAATGTCTTTCAACGCTTGGCAAAAGTTTAAAACATTTTTAATACACTGCAAGTATGATTTTTGTAGATTGACATTATCGGACGAGTACATTGACGGATCAGAAACGCGCAAGATTGGACTGAAGACGACCGCGACACTCAGCTGTACATACGGCGTACCATTATCAAAATGTGTAGTTGTATTCTGGATTTAATGCACGCAATATGGCGACTATCAACCCACGCTAAAGCTGACTCCAAACATTACCCAAACAAGGCTAATATTTGATCTGTACAAATCTCTCGCTTAAACTGAGCAATTAAAGGAACATTTGTGTGAGTGTTGCGATCATCTCAAGTGTCGCGGTTGACAGTGGGGGAAGGATTACAGACCATGGGAGAAGGATTGCCGCTTATGGGAAGAGGATTATTGCCTATGGGAGGCGGATTGCCGACTACGGGAACGGTAACCTGAGCAGACGACCGCCGCTGTTCCACCGCCGCGCGCCGCACGCCGCCACATCACTTACTGCCACTCTGTCGACGGCATTGCCGGCCCGGTGGGGTTAGTAATTTGTCTAAACACGAATATCAGGCCGTGTTGGGTTCATCTTTATCTGAAGCTGAACTGATTTTTGTTCCGTTTAACTGAAAATTTTATATTTTTTATTATTTCATCAGTTTTCTTTCTCTTCATGCAGTTCACTACATTCAGTATATATTACAAATAAAGTTGTACAACAAAATTGGTTCAATGTCAGCATAGAAGGGCTGACGGTTTTGCGTTTATGATTAGATCACAATTTCCCTTCATTTCAGCTTCGTGATTAAATGTTATCATATCACAGTTTGATATTATCTGAAAGTGTTATTTAAATGAAAAATTAGTTTTTTTTTGTGCATTTGATATGCTACTTTTGTGCAAAGGTTACTATATTCTTACCTATCTTTTACAGAGGTGCGAAAGGCGGGTATATTGCATAGTGCAATTTCCGCCAGTGCAAAAAAAAGATCACGTAGAAAAATCTAAATTTCCTCCACCAGTGACACACTTCCCGCATCCCTAGACTACCAAATACCAAAACAACAAAAACAAAACCAATCTTCACCACCAAAGTGCCTGCCAAGTGTGAACCCACTACCACAAAAAAGCGGATAAAACAGTAAGAAGCGGTGAATGATAAAATGAAAAAATTGTAAAAAAGGTAACAAATAATATGGGAAGTGGGAAAAATGGTTGTCTGCAGATAAGAGCGAACAGCAAACAGTGAGGGGGCCCTCCCACCCCCAGAAGCATCCGTTGAATTGAGCTTCATAATGTTGACTTTAGAAGAATATTTTCTTTGGAAGGAGACATGTATGCACGACGCTGGGTCATTGTAAGATCCGGTTTATTATAATGAACCTACATTCACTATAAAAACCTAGATTATCGCATAATATTCAATTTCATTTTGAAAATGTTACTGGTCAATATTATGTGTATTATCAAAAAAACTCTAGTGTCTGTCAGGGTTCTTGCAAATTGAGACAGTTTATAAACCTGGGTTTATGAGGATGCAAAATCAATGTATGTGTAACCATTTCATCGTGAATCAAATCAAGCCCTTTAAGCCGAGCTGCAGGCTGTGGTGGACAGACAGACAGACATACACCTGACCGCTTTAGACCAGCGCTGTTTAGCTCACCTTCCAAAAAGCCTAAAAATCGCCCCCGTAAAAAAGTAACCAGGTGTCGCCGCTCGATCCGCAGACAACAATAGGAGGGGTGATGCAAATTATAAACCAAAAGTCACCTTTCCAAGGGTCCCACGCTCCGTTGGAGTTGGCTATACTGCGCGGCGCAGGCGCTGGCGAGGGCTTGGGCCTCGCCGACGGAGGCGGCATTATCCACTGGTGCTGGCCCGACCTATTTACAGCGTGTCGGCTATTTACACTGGCGGCGGTGGCGGTGGCGGGTGCGGGGGGCGCGGCGGTAGGTTGAGGTTGCTCCCACATGGAGAAGGGGTCGTGTGCGCGCGTGCTTAGGTTACCGCTCGAGTTGGAGTGGCGGAGGCCGGCGGCGGGGGTTGGTCGGTTGGGGCGCGTCAGGTTCGAGGTGGAGCCGTAGCCCGTCCTACCGTTGTTGAGGTCGCCCACGCCCTCGATGTTGAGGTCCGCGAGCGTCTTCGGCACGAACTCCAGCTTCGGACGGTTGGCCGCCTCCTCTTTCCTGCCGCACGCACACACATTATATAATCTTACTAGCTACGACGTAAGCCGAGAGAGCAAACATTCCTTCGTCAGACAGTCAGCAGGTTGAAATGAATCTGCAGCAAGATTATGAGTAGTTTGAACACTTCACTTTGTTCAATGATTCCATCCAACGAAATGATTATATGGCAATTTTGGTACGCAAATGGCCCACTAGAGACGCTACATTTATTCTCTCATACAATTATATTTTTCAAACGAGCTTGCGAACTTAAGAGTCCGTAATACCTCAGCTTTAATTATAATTTCACATCCATTTCTCCGCGCCGTTTCAATATCCACCCCGCTTACACACCGCTATTGTCGGAGGGGTATTACGGGTTTAGGTTTTTTTACCAAGGTTTTTACACTGAATGAAGAGTCGGTTGAAACGGCTATGTAAGTAGTTTATGTTTACCGTTCAGTTCAGTATAGACGGCACGACTAAAGGGAAGCACTGACATGACACCTAGTTCACCGAGGTGTTATGGGTTGTATGTTCTATGTGATGTAGCAGACTGCATCAGATTCGATACAAAAATAAATAAAGATATACTTAATAATATTATGTATTGAGATTATACTTAGTACTGACTTCTCCATGAGGTCGGACACGAGGACCTTGAGTATCTCGGTGCACTGCTGGTGGTACTCGAGCAGGCCCTCCGCGAAGAACGCCATCTGCGCCACTTGCTCTACCTGCCCGCCCGCATTGTAACACTTTAGTGCCGTCTCTGTCTGACACGCTATTACACGCACCGAAGCGATGTGACTCCCCCTTCTTATATTACTAGGTGGTAGGGTTTAACCCACCCGGGTTGCTACCACCGCACTGAATGAAAGGTCGGTAGAAACGGCTATGCAAATAGTTTGTGTTTTCCGTCCAGTTCAGTGTAGCCGGCGTGATCGAAGGGAAGCACTGACGCGGCGCCAAGTTCACCCGATGTAATGGGCTGACATCATGGATGTTGCAGGTGATGTAGCCAACCGTGTCAGTTTCCATAAAAAAAAACCCGAGTCGGACGTCACACCCGGCGGCGTTTGCAATCGGTCAACGAACGCCTACGGCCAATCTTTAGCCACCTGCAAGTAGGTGGAACGGAGCCACATTTCGCATTTCCCATTAGAAAAAAAAGCCTCAGAAAGTGTTTCGTCCCTCGCTCCGGGAGACATCGTCAGGACTCGCGGAACTGCGAGGACCCGGATGACACCCGATATGTCGTCATAGTAAAAGGAGACGTGTAGGGTAACTGGAGCACATTTTTAAAATAACTACCTACGCGGCGACGAGCCACCAGGGCTGTCACAACTTGCAACACTAGAAAGAGACAGAAATAGAAAGAGAGAGAAATATAGAAAAAGAGAGAAAGAAAGATAGAAAGAGAGAGAGAAAGACAGAAAAAGAGAGAGAGAAAGATAGAAATAGGAAAGAAAGAGAGAGAGAGAGAGAGAGAGAGAGAGAGAGAGAGAAGTAGTCAATCGTGTGAGTTTCAATTTAAACGAGTGTGGGGCGGCCAATCTCTGAGAAGCGAGGTAAGTGAGAATGTAAGTATTGGTTGTGTACGGACAGCGTGCGCTGGCGCGCGCTTGTGTGAAGATAGTCGACTAGTCTGTTAAACTATGACGTCGTCCAGTCAGCTGATGTCAACTGTTGATGTCAGAGTTGACATCTGACTGGACGACGTGTCGGGTGTCCTCCAGGTCGTCGTAGTACCGCGAGTCCTGCCTGAAGATGACGCCAGAGCAGACCCCAGAACGATGACCCAGAAACGTCGACGAATGTGACCCGCTTTCAGTCATTCGGTCTAACTTTATGGCATTGCAGAGCAGGCGTACAGCTGACGTCAAGTGTTATATATCGTCAGCCTCGGTAGCTCGGTCGATAGCAGTAGTGCGGTCGGTCGACTGTTGTTTTGTTAAGCACACCTGGGCACAGCGGTCAGTACGTGGTGGATGGGTGACCGCGGTTCGGATTCCGCGTAAAACTGTAGGTCCCTTCCCGTCTTACCTTACTAGGTGGTAGGGTTTATCTCGCCCGTGTTGATACCACCGCACTGAATGAAACGTCTGCCGTAACGACTATTTAAATAGTTCGTGTTTTCCGTCCAGTTCAGTGTAGCCGGCAAGAACGAAGGGAAGCACTGACATGACACCTAGTCATTCACCGAGGTGTTATGGGCTGACATCTCGGATGTTGTAGGTGATAATGTAGCCGACCGCGTCAAATTCCATAAAAAAAATGTACCAACTTCATACATACTAAAAGCTGTATCTCGACAAACGAGGTAAGCAGAGTAAACGGTATTGTGCTGCTTGGCTCTTGTAAATTACAGAACAATACCGAACATCCTCGTTTAGCAAAGTATTCTGAAAAGATCAAGTAGCAAGTAAGACACGAAGACCCACCTGCTGCATGACTCGATGGAAGGACCGCGCCAAGGTGAGAGGTGGCTAGCCTATCGCCCTTTAGCACGGCATATTGCCAATACCTTAGTGGCCTTTTACGACATGCACGGGGAGAGATGCAGTGGGGCTATTCTTTTTAAGTATATAATTCATCTTAACACATAATGATAAAGAGTTTCTATTCTATTCTAAAAATTATGATGATGACGAATGAAAGATGGCGTTGTCATGGGTTTGACAACGCCATCTATCATTCGTCATCATCATTTGACAAGCATTTAACACATTAAACTGCATGTATTTTAAAATGTTATTATCTGTCGACGACTAATAAAATACTTTTTTTTATTTATTATGTACATACTATTATAAAAATTAAAAAAATTTGTAATTAAGAGTTTAGAAATGATGACACTTTAGCGCTATATTAAGATCATTGGCTTGCTAAATTATGACAATAATTTTATTATATACAGATTGAGTTAAACAAGACATAATATAATTATGTACATAACAGAGGGAAGAAGTAAGGTGGAGTGTTTTCATTTTACGAAGGCACGCGGGGTACGAGGTAGGAAGTGGTGCGAGAGGCGACCGCGCGGAGCGTAGAGAACGAACGCCGCTAGCTGAAAGCTGAAGCAAGTCGATTTTGAGTTAAGTATACAGAAATATCGAGTAAATCGAGCTCCATCCAAGAAAACAGTGGGTTTCCAGAAAAAAAAATGTTTTTATCCCCCTTATAACGATAACTCAAAGTTGAATGTTAGGTTTTCATAATGCAACACAGGGTTAATGGTAACTTCTAAAAAAAAAATTGTAAAAAAAATTAAGCAACACTGAGTTAGTTATACAATTTCAAAAACAACACCTTATCGCATTACAAGAAATTGCTAAAAGTTAAAAGCAACACTGAGTTATTTATGCAATTTCAAACTTAACCCACAGTTGCTCATAACCCACTGTTGCATTAGAAAAATAACTTCCGTCCTTCGGCATTCCACCCAAACTCTGCACCTGGATCGCCAGCTTTTTGGCGGGTCGTTCCATCTTCGTTACCATCGATGGCTCGAAATCGGAAGACTTTCCAATTAACGCTGGTGTTCCGCAGGGCTCTGTGCTGTCGCTACGCTTTTCTTAATCTTTATAAACGATCTACTGTCCTTGGGCATGATACACAGCTATGCAGACGACAGCACGGAGCACGAGGGCTATGTTAAGGACTGGAAGAGTAGAGATTCGCGGCACAGGGAGGCACAACGCTCAGTTGTTGATAAGGTCGATAACGTTCTCGGAAAAGTAGCTATATGGGGCCAGGAGAACCTTGTCGCCTTCAACGTTAGCAAGACTCAGTGCTGCGCATTATCTGCTAAGGTCGATCCCTTTCCTTTCCAAGCTAGTTTCCAAGGCAGCGTAGTACCTGTCTCGGAACACCTGGACCTCCTGGGCACCACTATTTCCAAAGACGTGGGTTTCCGGCAACTAATCGAGTCTAAGGCCAAAACTGCATCCAGAAAATTGGGAATACTTTTCCGCAATCGGCGGTTCTTCTCACCGGCACAACTATTCCTGTTGTACAAAACACAGATTAGGCCGGTGATGGAGTACTGCAGTCACATCTGGGAGGGTAGTCCCCATTATCTGTTAGCATCCTTGGACTCGATACAGCGCCGAGTCATCCGTCTTGTTGGTGACCCGAAACTTACAGATGGTCTGGAGTCCCTGAGTCACAGACGATTTGTGGGTTCGCTTAGTCTGTTTTACAGATACTATCACGGACGCTGCTCTGCAGAACTAGCATCCATTATTCCCTGCCACCCGTCCTATCTCAGCATGACTCGTCGCAGAGAGACTCAGCACCCTTTTGTTGTTGACATTGGGCTTTTGAGAACCCATCGGTTTTCTAAATCGTTTCTTTGTCGCACCGCTAGAGTGTGGAACTGTCTTCCGGCGAGTGTATTTCCTGAATCCTTTAACCTGGGTGTCTTCAAGCGTCGTATTAACGGGCTAGACAGCCTAGCAACAGTCCGCAAATCTGCTGGCATGGCACCTAACTGAGCGTGGTTTCGCGAGGAGAGGTGATTTTGGCTCTGTCGACTGCACCATTGGTCCCTCGGCACAGCCAACCATGCTGGTTTACATAAAAAAAAAACTGTATCGCCCATCCCAACGTCAAACTGTCAAGTCACTGGTTTAGTGCAACAGTGGGTTATTTCCGATTTTATCAGATTTTCATAAAATTAACCATGAAAATGAAGATTTATATTTTTCAAAACCATTAAATACAAAAATAAGCCTTTTATCTATTAACAATCGTGATTCTAATTTAAAATAAAAAAATATAATAAAGTTAGAACTTAACATTTGGTTAAGAAAACTAAAAATGTGTATCTCAAAACTACCTTTTTTAAGATAGCCCACTATCGCTTTCAGCTAGCGACGTCTCCGCGTCGCTCCGTCGAACCGAGTCCTTCCCTACTGAGCTCACACCACTTCCTATGTCATACCCAGTGGCGGCTGGTGACCTATGGGACTGGGTGTGCGCTAGCTACTTAGTACTATACCCAAACGTGAATCTAATGGATACCGCGGTCTTGACTTATTTGCAAAAATTATGTACCCACCCAGCGTCCTAATTGCTCGAAGAACCAAAGCGACACTTCACTGCGCGCGCAGTGGCCACGAGCGAGCCGCGCCTCGCGCGCACCCGCGCGCGAGGCGTGCCCGGCGCGTCGCGCGCGCCCGCGCCCGCCCGGCCAGACAGCGTGCGGTACTGATATTATTGTTTGTGTCGCGTCGGTGTCGCGTCCTTGCCGCGCCGGGCAATGAAGAAAACTTCACAATGTACATGTTAACTGACGAAAAGTCGTTCAAACTGCTAAAAAACGGATTTGCAAAACATCCCGGCGCAGCAGCGCGGCGATTGTCGGTCGACCGACGCGTCACGCGACGACCGACGGGTCTCGCCCCGAACTGAGAAGGCGCGGCGCGCCAAACAACGCCTGCCTAGCTCTTTGGGTGATTCCATTTTGTGACTTTAACTAAAATAGCGAAATATTTTCATAACGCATTAATGTTTGTCGTAACATTCGAATATTTTATAAATTACCATTCGAATATGTATCAAATCGATATTCGAATAATTCAAATATTCAATTGCAAACTCGATCTGTTATATATTAGAAACAACCCATATTCCAAAAATGGACTCGCCTGTCGAGTCGTGCAACAGCGTACATACATGTAGGTACTTAGCGCTTGTGTGTATCTTCGACCCAGAGTTTGGATCGCCCCCGCCGCGCCCGCGCGCTCCCGCCCGCACGTGCACGCGGTCGGGTTCACGATCTCGGCTTACTTCGGCTCATCGTCGGCTGGCTCGGTCGCGACGTGTCGCACGCGCGTCTATCCACAATATACTGTCCTTCTTTTTCCGTCGTGTGTCACACGCAGAACGCAACCTTGTTCCACACATAATCGTATGAAGAGTGTTTTGTTTCACGCGGCGGGGCAGCGGCGTTAGACATTTTCTCATAGTATCAATACAAGAGACGTTCGCGGTGTTTTCTAATGCACTCGGCGGCGGCGAGCTCGGCGGCGATACGTAGTATGTAGTACGTATTACGTACAGCAAAATCGTGCCTTGTTGTCTAGGAAATAGGAACGAATTCAGTTTGATATTTTTACTTCGATCGGGAATATTCATGGAAATGTTTAATATTTTAATTTGTTTATTTCTTTCGGGTGAAGGCGCTGTTTTGTGGTAGTGCGGCGCACGAGTGCACTTAAGGGCCAGCCGCCACTGGTCATACCCCCCGTGCCTTCGTAAAATGAAAACACTGTACTAGGCGAGCATAGAAGTACGGAAGGTAAGAAGACTCACATCATTGTCGAGCAAGTTGAACATTCCGATCTGCGCGAGGTGCAGCGACTCGGCGAACTTCTCCTCCGCCTGCCGGATCTCGTCGTCTGTAATGTGAGATCCTGCTGGCAGCCGCAACCCGTGCGCGCGCACACACCCCCGCCCGTCGCACCGTAGCAACATTCACACACACAATCACGACACAATCGCACGACACAATTACACGACATTATCACACACATTCATGACAATGCACACACACACAATCACACGACATAATCACACATTCATGACAATGCACACACACACAATCACACGACATATCACACATTCATGACAATGCACACACACACAATCACAACACATTTACAACACAATCACACGAAATAATCACACATTCATGACAATGCACACACACATCACACATTCACGACAATGCATGCACACACACACACGCGCGCGCGCAATCACAACACATTTACAACACAATCACACATTCATGACATTGCACACAAACACACACAATCACACATTCATAACAATGCACACACACACACAATCAGAACATAGTCACGACAATTCATTCAAACAATCACACATTCATGACAATGCACACACACATACACACACACGTACAATCACAACAAATTCCCAACACAATCATACAAGGAAGGCAGTGGACTCAAACAACGAACTCGCACAATCACAGCATCGCACAGGTAACAATATGATTGGTCAAAAAACATACAAAACAAAATACACCAAAGCATAAAAAAAATTTACACAAATAAAGCCAAATTCACCAATTAGGGACAAAATAACACACGTAAGCATCGTAAAGATAAAACGAAAAACACATAAAGCACACAACGATCACACAGATAGTGTGAAGAAAAATAAACAGTGAAATTATAAAAAAGTAAAGGGTAACCTCACACAGAGCACAGGGGGGCGAGCGCAGTCGGGGGGCGGTGTCCAATGTCAACGTGGGGCGGTGGGGCGGTGGGGCGGGACAACATGCAACACGACCACTCAAGTTATAGAGCTGCTTACTGTTCGCTGCGAATGCGGGCTATGTCTGTTAAAACCTTCAAATCATTCCTCCTTGCACACATGGTGTTGTTATACTGACCCGTACCGATTTAGCAGATGCTCAGACTGAATAACATTAGCGAATAAACGATGGTGAAAGTCGAAAAGAACATTTTTTTTACATGGAATCAAATTACAAGTCTTACCCGAGCTGACAGTAGTGGCGATGTAATCGAAACTTGAGCGTAACGAAAACGTGTTCTGGGAGAATTGCTATATCTCAGAAAGTATAATAAGTAGGAGTATGTTTGAAATACCTTAATATAGAAGAACGATGCGCAATTAATGGATGTGTGTTAAATTAATCAAGATTTAGATTTTTTTATCAGATTTCGCCAGTAAGTTGGTTTGGAAAAGTTGAAAAATCTCAGAGGTTGTTCACAAAATATTCAAATAACAAAAACTCCAATTTATAGGTATTAAAATGGACTATCGAACGAATCATCAGTAGTTTGAGACTAATCAGATTAGTTTGACCTGTTAACGTTCAAAGTTTTAATTCTGGACTATGGCGTGATGAATCGTTGAAAAATCTGTCACAAGATAATTTTAAGAATGTCAAAAAACATTTAGATACCTATATATATATATATATATATAGACGGCTCGTCGCTATCGTTCAAATCCAAAATAAAGAGGGTCCGACAAATTCTGAGAGGAGTTTTTTCATTTTGATTTCAGAAATTTTAAGAAATGTAGATAGTTTTTTTTTCGAATTTCATCACCGTTTATTGGCTAAGGTTGAGATCTAGAATCGCCCGCTAAAGCAGTGGTCCTGTACCTTATGTATGTACATATTCCATTAAACATGTTTATGTTTAACCAGCCATGTTTACGATAACATGAAAAATTCCCGTAGCCTCACAATGTTTCTGGAAAAACTGTCTCTCAAGAGTCGGGATGCAGTTCGATGAGAAATTGTGAATGTGTGACTATTCTAGACGTTGATGGATCTCACAGGCAATAGTGCTTATAGCGTGATCTACAATCATTGTGCACTTGTTATTGATGAAATGTGTAATTGAGAGAACAAGTTATGCTAGCTTTGGACTCGAAATTAGCAGTGATAAGTGAACGGCATTTTGAGATATTGGCCAGTGTACAAAATCATAGCTTCTGCCTGCCAATTCTCTATTAGCGATTAGCTAAAAAATAGCAGTAGCCGCAGTTTTGTCTCACTAGACGCATTGAGAAGCCCGTTGGAGCGAGTGAGACTGATCATGAGAAATTTGGATGCGAATTTGAATAGGATTGAATTGCTAATAGAGAACAGGTCGCTGGTGGATTAAGAATTCTTCTTATAAGCTGAGACTAGCGGAAGTGAAATTAGCTAAAAAAATTAGTTGAAATAGCCAGTTAGGCCAGAACGAAATTGGGCGAGCTTTGTCAGTCTACAGGTAAATTTGAGTGGTCACTTTGGCCTATTTCTGCCTATGTGTATAGTCCATTATCAAAATGTCCACCAAAAAGACAACGTGTAAGCCAATATTTGATTAAAAATTGTGAATGTTAACAGGTCGAAGCCAGAAACTTTGTCGTTTGAGCTGGCAATAACGTGCTTCTATCTACAATGAACTGTATGATTGGTGTGTATGATGTTATCCGAGTGTTCCCGGGCGAGCGGTGGCGACATACCCTGCGCGCGCGGGCCGTGCGCCGGGCTGCTGTAAGGGCTGGCCCGGCCGAACACTAACAGAGCAGAGCATTAGAAGAGGAGACAGATATAATAATGGAGTAAGTATAAAAAGTACGAACAATCACCTTTAGCCTGCCTCCGGCGCTTGCAGTCGAAGTCCAGTCGACGCCCTTGCAGTTTCTTCCGATGGTGCTGGAAGCAAGAAACAAACGTATGAGTATATTTGGCCCACTTGTTATTCCTAACGCCGCCGCGGTCGTAAAAGGCTTTGCACTATGCTCCATTAGTGATGGACGATGGTGCACACGTCGCGGCAATCTTAAGGGTATTTTAGAACAGTGACATACCGAAGATTAATTTAAGACCATTAATTTGTCACGACTGGAGGAAGAGTGGAGAAGCGTATTTTCAGCAGTGGACGCATACACGCTGAGACGTTGAGCTAATTCTGAATAGTTGTTTATAATTCAGAAATCTCTCCCTCGGGTAAAAACGGTCAACCACTACTTAAGGTCTGGTATTGGGTAGTGTAACGAGGTGTGCTAAGCTCCAACTAAGCTGCCAACAAATGTTGGGCAGGAGGTTTTTGAAAGACACCATACATTCTGAGACTGAACGCAGCAGGCCGAGTGACGAACAAGATAGCAAAAATATAGAGTAACAGCGGACAACTGAAGAACAAGAAAGAGTTACATAACACGACAGTTGAGCCCCAGTTCTAGCTAGCACCGAAATGAGCAGAGTGCTTGAGCTCACCATGACTTCCTTGAGGTCCTTGGTCTGCAGGTGGTGGAGCGGCTCGAGGAAGCTCTGCTTGATGTTGTCGTCCAGCGAGTACTTCACGTCCGCCATTTGCTTCATCGCCTCGCCCATCTCGATCAGGCATTGAGCTGAAAAGTCAATATAACATTACAGTAAATAGTTTAATCTGATATGGAACAATGGGATTCAAAGTAATCAGCGCGGTCTACCGGAAGCCATCTTGAACTAGAGGAAGAAAACTCACAGAATATGGAGTCCTCGCCGAGCTTGCGGCCGTAGGTGAGCATGCAGTCGCCGAGCACGCCCTCCGGCTGCGGGTAGGTGTTGCTCTTGGCCTGGCCGCTCAGCTTGCTGACGCCCTTCACGGCGGCCATCTTGAACTAGAGGAAGAAGACTCACAGAATATGGAGTCCTCGCCGAGCTTGCGGCCGTAGGTGAGCATGCAGTCGCCGAGCACGCCCTCCGGCTGCGGGTAGGTGTTGCTCTTGGCCTGGCCGCTCAGCTTGCTGACGCCCTTCACGGCGGCCATCTTGAACTAGAGGAAGAAGACTCACAGAATATGGAGTCCTCGCCGAGCTTGCGGCCGTAAGTGAGCATGCAGTCGCCGAGCACGCCCTCCGGCTGCGGGTAGGTGTTGCTCTTGGCCTGGCCGCTCAGCTTGCTGATGCCCTTCACGGCGGCCATCTTGGCGCGCGCGGTCGGGTTGGGCTGCAGGAACTCCTTCGTCTTCATCTGCAGCTCCTCTACCAGCTCGCACGTCACGTCTGTCTTCTGCAATCACCAGCACCGCAGCCACCGTGTACTAACCCTCACAATACTAGCATTCAGGGGAGTCTGCAGGCAGTAGTATCGTACAGGAAGCTCGATATTAGGGCATTATTACACTACACCTGATTCACTCAAGGTCATTATTTATCATGATGTCACGTAAAATATTCGGAACTTTTATAAGAATCTATAGGTAAATGTAATATTAATGAAATGTCGGAATTCGTTCAGCTATCGATTTAACCCTTTTTACCCGACTACGGCGAAGCCAAAAGGAGGGTAATGTGTTTAACCTTAATGTTTTTATAGTGCTAATTCGTGATTAGTGAGAAATATTTGTTTTGCAAAAACCGGCATTAGGCCGGTTTAGCACCTTTAGTAGACTTTACGTCGTAAATCGATTTGACCAGACAATGGAGCCGTATACTAAACACGTTGGAGCGAGTAATAAAATAAATAACGCACCTATACATTTAAGAAAATAATGAATACAAGTAAAACTTACTCTTTCCATTTCCACGAAATCCAAGTCGAGCTTCGTGCCCTCGGCACCGCCCATTTTCTCGGTGACATACTGCAAAGGAAATGTAAAAAGGTCATTTCGTTTGCCATGCAGCTTTACACTCTTCTTAATTTGTTGTTAAATGTTAATTTACTGACCAATCTATCTACATCTCCTGTAGTAGACTGTGGTAGTAGGATTCCGTATCTATAGATTTTATTCGATCAAAGGTTCCAACTATCTAACTGCCAAATACTGCCAATACATCATCAATTCGCAATCTGCAATCCCAATCTCCCAGTCATTATGATCATTATCACTCCATCCACCGCCCCCACCGGATAGATAGCTCCCGTCTCCCGTGAACCCCGAGGCTGTGCCGGGCGGGGTAGGTGCCTGGGGGGGAATCGGGTGGTGATCGAGTGCGGGTCCCCCAGGATGTAGGTCTCCGTGTCAAGGGCGCAGCCTCAGCGACAGAGCCTTGGAAGAGTTGCGGCCGACCGAGTAATAAGCTTCCTATGGAAGTCATTGCAGCCTCTGTCTTGCTTGACCTTTCATCCTAGCGACGGGGATGGCATAGGCCCGATTTTGCGAATAAAATTGCGAGTACCTAATTTCGTTTAGCTTCTGAAGTATCCCTACATATTTAGGCACCCTTGTGGATGGTTCATTTGCAATGCTCCGGAGGACAGACAGACCGAAATACGTCATATTATACATTAAAACTTTCAATTTGTTCATTTAAATGAGCATTCAAACTTTTGAAATTGAGTATTTAAAATGTCATCTACTGCGTAGTTTGAGTAAATAGCCAAATTCATAAGTAACTTCTGGTTCTCGAATTCCCCAGTATGCCACCTATATAGCAGCTTCATACAACATGAAACGTATTGCAACCCTATGACAAAACTGTACGTAGCAGCGGTCACCCTACAAGTGTTTCGTGTAGGTAGCTCTACGTTAGAATTCGCTAAGTTTTGTCAATATGGAACTTGAGCACGCCGATACTTTGTCGAGATAAATAAAAGCTTCCAACTCGAAAGATGTGATCGCAAAGTTCTCTCACCACGCACCGCCTCGAGCGAAAGTTTGCTAATAGAACAAGGTGTAATCGTCGCGCAGTGCCGTCGCCTCACGGCGGCCACCACTCTCGAAGCGGGTCTTAATTGATTTTGCTTCGAGGAATAAATGTATCGACGTTGCTCCTAAGTTGCCTCATCAACAGTCTATCAATCAAATCGGCGGAAGGCTTTATCGCGCCGTCCTGTTCCGCAGGCACTGATTCGGCTGCGCATATGTTGACTTTAGTCATCAGAGACATAGCTGGAACACCGAGAGAGCTCTGTATGCGGGAGGGCGTTGTCGTCAATATTACCACCGGTCAACTTATAAAAATTGTCGATGTCGAGAGCTACAAACAATGAGGGTGCGAAAATCGCCGTGGAGAAGAAGGCGAAAGAAGTTGTTGCAAGCTGTCATTTCCATTATAACATATTATTACGTCGCCAGCGCGTACGATGCGCCTGGTACGCTCAGCGAGCTATCGAAAGAGCAATGCTCGGCATTTCTCTGATCGATAACATTCCTACTGATGAAATACGACAAAGAACTACGGTCGACATTGCGAAGAAAATTAGCAAGCTGAGTGGCTGTGGGCCAGGCACATCTGTCGCAGACTCGACAACCGCTGGGGTAGACGGGTGCTCTAATGGAGGCAACGTACAAGAAAACGTAGCGTGGAACGCCCCCTGGCTAGGTGGACAGGCGACCTAAAAAGGAGCCGGGAGTAGATGGATGAAAATAGGTCGCGACCACGCGTGGTGGCGTGCCTTGGGAGAGGCCTATGTCCAACAGTGGACCGATACGGGCTGATGATGACTCTGGGTCGCACTCCATGTAGGCGGCTGATGCAACGCCACGCCAACTTCGACTGCGTATGCCCCCAGTTGGTGGCACGTTGAACGGCCATCTAGCCATCGATCCTCTGATCTGCCTTTAGCTTTATTATTGTCTTCTTAGGACTTTTGAAGGACGAGGAGGGTCTCCGGGGGCGGCGGGTCAGGGCCGCGCCTGTTGACACATCGGACCCGTCTTTGATGTCCAGACGACTTTTGGGGGCTCAAGATTGAGGGATCCTTTGTAAATTATACGTACATATTTGCACGTTACCAACTCTGACGTCGTCGTCGCTTATCATGTTACGAACTACATCATGCTCTTGGTACGAAGGGACACAGGGGAATTCTCGACAGATATTTGAATTATTAGCATTATATTGAAAATTCAGACTCAGAGATAGTGCAGTCCAGAAAATAGACGTTGGAAGGTGGAACTGATGCAGACGAGACGCGAACGCCCCTCGGCTTTTTTATGAAATAGTACCAACCGATGCATCGACTACAGCCGATGCATAGTACCACCGAGCTACCGAGGCTGACAATAAACGTCTTACATCGCACTTCAGAAATTGACTTGTAAGACGTTCCAGTTGTCTCACCACCGTTACATACAATATCTTTGCGAGACATAGCGCGAAGGAGTGTTCGGCGGACAATTCCAACAGCTCTATTACAACCTGCTATTGTTCGTCCGACGACAAAATACTTATCGAGCGTATTAGTCGGGCCAAAAAGCCCTCGCAGCTGGCTGCTAAACTTCTATATTGAAGATTCAATATTGTACCGCAGGCGGTCCCGGGAGGCGGCGGCGCGTGGGGAGCAGACGGTCCCAGCCTCCCGATATTGAGGCGGTGTCCTCCCCGCGAGAGTCCCCGTTCCCTGAGTACCCGCAGACATTACTCCGCCATCCATCACCCGCGAGCGCCAGACGGATCACCACGACATGATACTCGCGCGCGACGATACGCGACCTTATCAACATCTATAGATACGCGATCTTACTACTAACGAATTTCGGAACTGCACCCCGGCCCGAGCCCTCAAGAGCGAAAAGCTAATATGTAACTCTGAACCGTCCTGAGCAGCTGAAACTTCAGCTGCTCAGCTGAAAAGCATACACACATACATAGCGTCACGCCTGTTTACCAGTGGGCAGAGACAACGTATCTCCACGTGCCACGATCCTGACACACCTCTGCCGCCTCTTCCACTCTCATAATGTTCATACGTGCTCGTAGGTATTGTGCCTAAGTTGTTATTCTCTTTCTCTAAAGCAATACGCAATTAGGACTCCAGACGCGCGCGTACTTCGCTTCTTTTCTAAAAGGTCGTACCTTTTAGAAAAGAAGTACGGATATGTGAAAATCATACATATTATAGCGTCCGGAAGCGCAGAGGACTTTACGTATCCAAGATTTGTTTGTAGTATCAGTGGACGCTTAGCGGACGCCGCTCGAGCGATTAACCTCCTTCAACCTCTGCGGATTCGGTAGGCGAGCGCCATCTTGGATCGGAAAATGCTGAGGAATATTGTGGTAAATCGAGCTTCCATTCAGCGCGCCGCACATAAAGCGGCCATTAGGTTTAGGTAACTCTCTCAATGGCGGGACTGGCACAATGGAAACAACAATAGTAGTGGTTAGTTGAGTATACAGCTAAGCTTTACGAATCCAGTCAGTGACGCGGAGCGAGGAGGCTGCCTGAACTTGTTGAAGGGGGGAAAACAAAAAAAACCTTTCTTAAATAACTCTTTAGCTTGATAAATAAGTTTCCACACGTCTCCATTGAATTCCTTCTTAGAACTAATCGCCACATACCCCCTCTACATACATAATTCTCGAGCTTATCTCCGTAAATTCTGCGGTTTGGTAGACAAAGTTCTGCACAAGGAGGTCGAGAGACGCATTCAACTGGGTCGGGCTGCCTGCGGAAAGTTAAATATCACCCTGAGGTCTGACCTTCCATAAAATGTAAAATCAAGGATTTATGACCAGTGCGTCCTCCCGGTTATGACGTACGGGAGTCATACGTGGACTCTGACGGTTGCTGTTGTCCAAAGGTTAGTTGCCCAGCAAGCAATGGAGCGAGCCATGCGGGAACATGGCTACCTACCTACGCGATATGGTTCGTAACGAGGCGATCGGCCGACGCACCAAGGCAGGCGATATTGGACACCAGGATGGCTAGGCTGCAGTGTCAGTGCGCTGGGCAGGAAAACGCAGAGGCGGGGAAGACCACCAGGTGGAACGACGACATCAAGTACAACACAGCTGGTACATTTAAGTGAGTAGGGGTCGGATGTGTGCATGTTACCTGGTTAGCTTTGTTGATCTGTTTCCGGAGCCCCGCGAAGGCCATGCTGTCTGGCCGCTGCCGCCGCAGCGCCGCGCCGCCGTCGCTCTGGGTAGCCGGCAGCACTACCTCGCTCGAGCTACCTACGCTACGCTAGATAGCCTGTAACAAAGGAAAATCCATCCGTGAGAACGTTTTAACACTCTCTGCTCTCTCCATCGATCTCCCCAACTAACCCCAAGTTCTTTAAAAATGGACGCCTCCGGCGCGTTGCCATTCACAACCCCCGTGCGTGCACCACCGATTGTTCATGGACACCTAGCTAGGTGGATATATACTCGTATATCCACAGCAGATGATGAACTCAACTCGAGCGATTGGCCAATGTTGCCCTCTCGTCAGCTAGTCTGCGTTGACTAGGACATGGATCGAGGCGTGGAGCAGAACAAGTAATTGTCCATGTCAACGCGTAAATTCTGAACACAGTTTTATCAACCAGGTAAATCGGGAGTCGTACTGTCGGCGGGTCGACTTTTAACCCCGAACAATGACATTTGAGGTTGGCTTTTACATTACGAAGAAGGCCGCAATGAGGGATGAACAGAGTTGCAGGCGCTCACTACATCACATTAGCCACTATACGAAGTTTAATTGACTTTACAGAGCAGCCAGTGAGTCGCCTAGGCATAGCCAGGGTAACAGAGCATACGTAGACGTCGTCAGATCTAGCACGGCATGCACATCTCCATAGTGATCGTGTATTGCGACTATTGCGAGTGGAAGGAGAAACACGCCAAGTGACGGTGGGTAGGGCCTAGCGGAGTGGTGGAACGGACCGACGAGTTGGCAAAACGCCACCGCACCACCCTGCGGGGGTATTACGTATGCCGCTTGCTGTTGTAGTTGCATGGCTGGCTGTTATCGGCGCGCAGACTTTGTGCAACTAAAATTTATACTTACAGTAAAATAACACTAGTAAATCATGTGAATTATAAAGAGTACAATACAGGGTCATTTTTTATTAAGTGAAGTCGATTAAATGGTAGGTTCTATATCTGAAATGGATCACGTTTATGATGTAAATTTTACTTTACGTACCTAAAGTTAGATTTTTTTCTGGACATGCCACATAGTAGTGCCCATGCATACTAATACACCCTGAAAATTTCAAGAAAATCGGTCCAGTACTTTCAGAGTTATTAATAAATGAAAAAAATCACATTTACGTGCATCTCATATGCGCGGGACCAGCTGGTGCGTGCGGCCTTGAGCTACTTTTTGATTCGCACGGGTCAACGACCACCCAGCTGTCCCGCCCGAATGATGCGATGCGCACTCGTAAATGTAAGTTTTTTTCATTTTTTAATAACTCTGAAAGTACTGAACCGATTTTATTGAAATTTTCAGGGCGTATTAGTATGCATGGGCACTACTATGTGGCATGCCCAGAAAAAAATCTAACTTTAGGTATGTAAAGTAAATTAACATCATAAACGTGATCCATTTCAGATATAGAACCTACCATTTAAGGGACTTCACTTAATAAAAAATTACCCTATATACCTTTAACGCGCTTCATTCACCTAAACTGAAATGATTGTTTAAAACTTTTTCTATTAAGTTTCTAATACAATTAAAACTAAGTTTGACAGAATGCACAATGGCGAGATGCGTCGTTGGTTATCTTCGATAAGAGCAGCGAATACATTAGCAAGCGATAAAAGCCTCCTCGGGGACAGTCGGCAAGATTGAATGAACTTCGAGACGGTGCGGTGGTGGCCGCGGGCGGGTGCGGCCGTGGCGTGGATCAATACCGCGCCGCCGCGATGCTCCGGAGCGGACGGCATTGTCTCAGCGCCGCTACAAACGAGCGCAATACAGGTGCACTCCCGTCGCTAAAGACTTTTAATGCTTCTAGTCTGAGCTGCCCCTCCAGTGAAAAGGGGGTACAAGATACTATAGACTAAATACTATAGAAGAGGCAAAGCGCGATGAAACATGTCATCTATCGGTAAACAAGCGCGCGTGCCTTCACACGCAATTTTCATCACGAATACATTCAAAGGATCGCATTAAAAGACATAGGTATGCTATAAATGCGCTAAAGCTCATCCATCACTCGCGTATTTGCGGACATAAGATGATAAGGTGAGCCGTACAACACAAGCATCAGTCATTATGAACTCAGCTTATAAGCTGATTTGGATGGTAACATATTCTTTTCGGGCGTTGTGTATGAGAAAGACTCATCTATACACATCTATATACATGCCGCTTGCCGATACCGTTGTCGTAGACGATAACGGCACGACAACGGCACGATAACGGCACGACAACGGTACACCACGGCACGGCAACACTGGAGGCGAATTTATTAACTGCCGTGACGACATGCGTTACCGTCCTCGCCGCCGCGGCCGCCTCGAAAGCTGTTGATATAATTATTGCGGTCGCGTGCGTGTGTGTCTAATGTCTAATGTGCGAACGACCTATACACTGTATGCAAACACAATATTAGCTTCGAACCGAGTTCGGACGGCAAACGTTGTGTATGGGAAAATGTGTTAAATTGAATTAACCGCTGTGCGTGCGGCGCTCGGGGCCGGGGGGTGGGAGCAAACATCAAACAAGCGAACAGATAATTCAGTTCGCAGCTTCAGAGAATGTTTTCACTAACTCCATCCCAAACACGAGTGGGTGGTTTGTCTGATTATTACGTAACCACCAGTCGCTAGTAGTTTCAGTCAATTTCACTCACGACGAAGAGTCAATTGAGCGGGCGGGTGCCCGAGCGGCTCTTGCGAGAGGTCCGAGGTTCGAGTCCGTTTTTTGACGTGATGACGTCACGTCTTATAAATTGATGAACACCGGCTGCACGCACGAAGAAGTGTCACGTTCCATCTAAACATGTGTGTGCAAGCGAGAGCGCGATAGCACGATCCATCTAAACCTGTGTGTGCAAGCGAGAGCGCGATAGAGAGGCATATACAATAGTAGGAAATACAAAATATATTTGTCCGTCTTTTGCGAGCCTCGAACCCGCGGTCCCTGCCACCATCACCGACCAGACGTCTTAACCACGCGGGCTAATCGCTCTTGTACGTATCGCAGAAAAATTTGCTCAACAGTATGTGAAGATTTCATGGAGCGACATCTAGCGTCAGTAGTAAATGAAATACTTCAGCGGTATTTACATGATTTCACAGATAGGTACTTGTTGCAACGTTGTACATGTAGATGGCGTTATGTAGGTTTGAGTCCCAACACGATGTTTATATTGATAATTAATATTATTGGTTTTTTAGGTTTTTTAAATATAAAATAAACAAAAATTAATAGTCGTTATTTTCTCATATTTTTTATTAGTTATTATCACATCTTTATCATGTACTTAAATTAAAATACACAAAATTAATAAAAACGGTAAATATCCGCCGGAACTGATTTTGTATCTGACTTCGCACTTTATATACTTTATGACGTCATCACGTAAAACTATCGTCCGTAAACCGACTTTACAGACAACCAATTTTTTTTTATTTGAAAATATGTACGTGCATATCCTTGCAACATGCCGCGCAACATGAAGTCTACGTGCCGCGGCAACGTTGCAGCAACGTCGTGGCAACGCTGTGCTGTAGGCAACATAGCGGGCGATACCGTGCTCAGACAACATGTCCACCGTACGAGTTGAGGGGCATGTCGCGCGACATTTGTCCCCTAGTTAATTAGCGCAACATTCTGGTTTAGGTGTGTTTTAATAGTATTCTATGTTTATATGTTAGTACTAGGCACGTACTCGCTTTATATATATTTTTATTAGAAAAATGCAAAGCGAAAATCATTGGAAAAAATACATCCCGGCCAGGATCCTGGCCGGGATGTATTTTTTCCAATGATTTTCGCTTTGCATTTTTCTAATAAAAATATAGGTGTGTTTTCTTTGATAATTTTCAGTGTCACCTGCCTGACAAACAGCAGTCGCGACTACGACTGAAAACGGGCGTCGCTAACGCAATCGCCTCTACCCACCACCGACGAGGCCTCACCAAGCCGAGAGGGTGAGGGAGCACGGGTGCGGGGGGCGGCAGGTGCCTTGTTCAGGTGCCGGGGGCGGACGAAGGTCGAGGAATGCCTTTCATCTGGACGGGCTCGAGATACATCTAAGGTGAGGTGCTCCGATAGCGTATCCAGCTTTTCTTTACTTCATTCCCGGACGCATATATCCAAAGTCTAGTAGGCGAGTTCTCTGATTGGTCGATGCCAGTTTGGCGGGAAATTTAAATTTTGTTTGGCTCCGCCTCCGACACTCCCAGCGAAACTACTGAATCCGATATTCGTTTGGTCGTTTATGTGATTTGGTGGCTCAGTAGTACGGTGTAGGGTTTTTATTTTTTCGATTTCGACCATGGGTTCGTGTCCCTTTTGCCAAAATTTGTTTTGTTTTACTTTTTTTTTTTGTTAAGCAATGTTAGGGTGGTTAAAATTAGGTTTAGGTTATTTTTTTTTATAACCACCTAAAAAAACTTTATTTTCGAAAATATTTTCGAAAATACTTCCGAAATTTATATTTCTTACTTTTTTTTGCTAAGCAATGTCAGGGTGTTACAATTAGGTTAAGGTTATTTTTTTATAACGACCTAAAAAAACTAACACATACTCGTATATTTGTAACCAAACCTAACGTAACAAAATTATTACAATTTAAAAGTACGTCTCATAAAAAGCTTGAAATTTTTTTTTTATAACTAAATGAAAAAAAAAAAAAAAAACATCAACAACCTTAGGACAAATCGATCCTGTAAATCCTTTATTTACAGGGTTGCCAACATGTGGAATGCACTCCCACCTGCATCTTTTCCTCTAATGTACAGTCGGGGATCCTTCAAACATAATGTGAAGGTGCACCTAGCCGGCCGACATGGTATTCGCAGCCCCCGTAAATATTCGAATGCCCGTGGGCGCCGTCGGACTACACCTCTGCGTTAGTCTGGCGCGCCATATGTCGAGCTTCCCATAAAAAAAAATAACAAAAAAACAACCCTTAAAAAAAGTAAAAGAGTAAAAGTGTCGGGGTTTTTTGAATTTATAATTTAAATTTTTTAAGAGTACATTTTTAGTTTTACTCGTACCTATTTGGTAGCTGCCAACTTCCCTTTATATGCAATATAAAAGGGCCGCCATATTGTTCGGCCCATTCGCCGAACAAAAGTTCGCCGACGTATGGTAACTCTAGCTGCGGCCCTATTCGATTGAGCAAGCGAGTCACGCGCCCCGTACCGACGAAAGTACTGCGCGTATCATCAGACAGACAAGAATAGTGTCCCGAGAGATTGGAGGGAAGAACAAAGTGATACGATGAATGAGTCAATTGGATTGTTTATTGATTTATAAGACCGATGTGCCACCGCCGCAGTAGCGACGGGAAGAGGCGGCAGGGGTGGAATATGAGGCGCATTCGTGCCAGTAATTACTGTCATTTCATCAAAGTGTGGTAGTTCAGTTAATAAAAAATAATGTGTTTATTTAATTATTTTTCTACAAGTAGGGCACTATTACAAGAACATCAATACTAATCATAAATCTGTAAGGGATGGTCATGAAGTAAGTTACTTTGTTTTATGAGATACTGCGTTTGTAGACTCTATTGACGATTTTTAGAAATCTTTTCTGTATGTATGTATGTATATTCCTCCATAACTCTTAAAATGATCATCCGAATTCTATGAAACTTAATACAAGCGCATTTTACTATACAGGACACAGGATAGGCTAAATAAAATTCCGGTCCGGTTATGCTAAGATGTGGCTCTCATACAAACCGAATTGTTCCGCGCGCCGAAATAAAGGTACGGTAGCGAGCTTACTTACTTTCTTCTTTTTAAATACGAATTTCACGCGAGCGAAGCCGCGGAAAAAGCTAGTAATATAATATATGTATTCTTAAAAATAGCCTTATGACTACTTAATGATAGAAAAACACTTTTTTTTTTATGGAAACTGACACGGTTGGCTACATCATCTACAACGTCCGTGATGTCAGCCCATAACACCGGGTGAACTAGGTGCCATGTCAGTGCTTCCCCCTTTGATCACTCCTTTGAACACTCCTTTTGAATTTTGACAATAAGACATCGTCGGTGGATCGGAACGATCGTGCGTATGACGTCCATCGTCGTCCGTCCGCAAGACATTGAAAGAAAAGTACCAGCAGGGCTATCACGAGATTCGCTACGCCGGCTACGCCGACGTGTAGCGTGCGTAGAGAATGTAAGCCGCTGCGCGGAAGCGAGTTCGCAAATCTATCGCATGCGATTCCGCGCAGACGCTTACGCTCTTTACGCACGCTACACCTCGGCGTAGCCGGCGGCGGCGTAGCGAAACTCGTAATACTTAGCCCTACTGGAGTCAAACGACAGCGCGATGCGCGGCGGAGGCGTATTTGTTACTCTAGCTTTTGCCCGCGGCTTCGCTCTCGGTAGATGCGTATTTAAATGCAAATATGATCATAAACGATCGCTTCTCTTATATTCTCTCTCTCTCTCTCCCGTCCATACTATACTTTGTTTGATAGTGCTCGACACTAAGATTATTTAGCGTGATGATAAAATAGCCTATAGTGAGCCACAAGAACTACTCTGTACATTGGTGCAAACCGCATTAGAATTTGTTCAGTGGTTCCGGAGTTTACTTCAAAAAGTAATAAATAACTGTGTTTGCCGTGGACAGGAAAACGGAGTGTGGGAAGATCGACCGCCAGGTGGGACGACGACATCAAGTACGTCGGCGGAGAGCAGTGGATCCGTATCGCAGAAGGCCGGGAGGACTGGAGGAAAATTGCAAAGGCGTATGTCCAGCAGTGGACGCATACACACTGACTGACTAACCTGTGTTTGGACTTAGTAAAACAAATATTAGGGTTTGAATTTAAAAAAAAATAGAACGTATTTGATATTACAACAAGTAGGTACAAAAAACTAATTTAAAAGCGAACAACCTTTGCTCAGACACTCCTTAGATAGTAATTATCCGTCGGCGGTAGTCCAGCCAGCGATGGTTCATTTTAGCCCTCACCACCGCGCCGCGACACGGTTGTGCGGTGCGGGAGGGAGGGAGGGAACACCACCGGTGCGGCGACGCGGGCGGCATCGGCAGTTGCTACTGTGTAGTAGGTAGGTAGACTTGTTAAAATGTTAATATTTGCCGGCGCGTCGTCCCGCCAGCCGCCGCTACAAGTAGGTATCTACAAGCAAATCCAGCGCCCCATCCCACCCCGCCCTACACTCTGCTACCGCCGCCCACACGACACACACACACATCTACACAGCAGCAATCACAGATCAGAGATATAATAGCTAGATGTGTCATCAAAAGCTCTCGCTGTATAGGAACACGATGGAGTCAAAATTCCTACCACTCAACGTACGCAGCGCACGCAATATTTCACGTCCTCGCCGCAGCGATCGGATGTCGACATTCTGCAGCCAATCAGAGCGGGTTAAGATTTTTTATTTTATTTATTTATTTATGTTAGAAAACATACAGCCATTCACAATGCAGATACACATTTTTTTATGCCTAAAGTATTTACAACAGTCCAATTACAAGTTTCTTTTGATTAGTTTTGTTATGTTTGCGCAGGGCATAAACTTAGGTGTCTAAAGAAATATGTGTATGGATGGTGTAGTGTTTTATGTGGTGTGTTGTTGTGTGTGTGGTGCATAGTGTGTGTATGTGTGTGCGTGAAGATGTCGGATCACGTAGCGCCTGTCGTAATGGCCAAAACGGGCCACAAGGAAGAGAATTTCGAAATTATCATCGGTTGCAGTGCACATATCCACATTCGAGCGAAACACTACGTGCGCATTGCTGTAACTTGATTGGTAGGAATTTTAGCAATACCGTGTTAACATACAAATCACCTAGTGGCGCATATAGCCGTTATATCTGATCTATGACTACACCCGCCCGCCCACATACACACACACACCGAAGCAATAAGGTCGTGTTGCCGGCGCGGCGAGGGCCGCGGTCGGGGCGGCCTGAGATTCCACCTCCGTTCATTCATATTTACTCAGAAAATTTTCATTCAAATTAGTTTTTTTGCAAATATAATTTCGCTTATATGAAATTAATCTCGGCGTAGAGTAAACAACCTCCTCGTGATGATAATGCGAACCGTTACAAGGATCCATCCAAATGATAAACATTATTTATTTCTCCACAAATATTTTACGCAGGCATAGATCGGCGAGGCACGCGGCGAAAAAGCGGACTTACCCATTATAGAGATTTCATCTAGTCACATCGCATGTTTGAGACGTGCGTATATTGAAAGACAAGAGTAGAAAAAAAAATACAAAACAAAAGATAAGATTTTAACATACATACCTACACGGTTAATTTACAGCACTACACCGACCATAGCTATGTATTCGAACAAGATAAAAAACTTATCGAGCGCAGCTGCAAGTAAGACACGACTGTGGTAGGTAGGACCATGACAAGTTGAGAGGTGGCCAGTCCGTCGCCCTTTAGCGCGATATCATGCTCTCGGAAGTAGCGAATCACACGGTACACGGTGAATTAGAATTAAATTAAATTACATTTTAAATTCCAAGGGTTCAATACTTCTGAAGATATGTGAGATATATTCTAGTGTATTTGAATGTGTTGTGTGTGCAATGGGGCAAGTGCCTGAATTAATAAATGATTTGATTTTTGATTTGATTTGATTTGATATACAAAAATAAAAATATATAAAAAAATATAACTACTTCAAGTGAGCATTGTACATGTACAAGGTATATTTCAAAGTAACAAGTAAACTGCAGAATGCGAAACAATATATCTCTTCATAATTAATTCTTAATTACACGTTTTTAATAAAATAGGAAACAAAAATAAAGAACCGGCAATATGAGAAGGTGCGAAGATGTCATGCGACATGTCAGCACATGTCGCGTCCATTGATGAAATATTGTACGTAATATATCTTTGGTCGCGTCACATTTTTTTTTTTATGGTAAATGACACTGCTACATCACTTACAACATCCGTGATGTCAGCCCGTAACACCCATAACACATACTAATGCTTTCCCTCGGCTCCACGGGACTAAGGTCATGCCGCCAGGCCTCTTTCCGTCGTCCCGACATAGGCCCGGTGGTTCCAGCAGACTGGGAAAGTCTGCTGTAGGTAGCTAGGGATAGAATTAAGATCGTTGATCTAATTTTTAATAAAGTCTACCAGCATTTAATTTAGTAAGAGCCAACTAAGAGGCCAGAAATTCATGTGACTCTACCGAATTAAATATTATCGTCGAGACGACACGATAATAAATAACTGAGTGGGAAGGTCGTAATTTATATTAGGTAGAAACTTGAGTAAGTACAAATTGAGTGGCTCTATAAATAAATACAAGTACAAATCCAGATACTCGTAATTATCCGAACTTTCTCACTGTTCAATTATCTTCTCTTCTCCGTCGCTGTTCCTCCCCTCCCGCATCGCAACGCAAATAGTCGTCTAGCGGTGGGGGCAGGTAAGTAGAGCGACAAACACGGAGGATAGAGCGCAGAGGAGTCCTTGCTAGCTGTAATTCCTAGTAATATGTAGTAAATGATAACGCGTACTGTGTAGGCAGTGGCAAACACTTTTATGGAATACAAGCTGTGCCCGCGGCTCCGCCCGCTCTCATATTTCACTTCACTGCTAACCTCATAAGCTATTTAGCGTGATAGTAAGTAGCCTATAGTTGATGGGAAGAATCAAGCTATCCGTAGAACTTTGTTTTATAAAAATCGGTTCAGTGGTTCTCGAGTTATAAGCGGACAGACAGACACTCAGACAGACAGAAAGCAGACGTTGGATTTTATTATAGGTAAGGAAGCGGACGTAAAAAAAAATTCCAACAAAGCTTCTTGGCTGTTCTTCTTCGCTGTGATAATCGCACTGGCTTCATAATAATGTTAAAATATGACAATCCGAGTGCAGTGTACTGTCTATGGACGATTAATAAAGAATAAAATAAAACGTGTAACGAGGAAACGGCGCGGGGAGGCACGACTCCAACAATCGCGCACCAAATAAGTTTCCGTGCGGCGGCGGCGCGTATGCCCCCAGTTGGTGAGCACGCACCCAGTTTGTTTAGAGCAACTCCTCTGTGCTATCTACTTGTTGCAGTTGCAGCTAAACGTATGAATTAGTAACCATGCCCACGTCTCGTCGTGAGGCCAAAATTGAATTACTTTTAATATAAATAATAATAATAAACAAATAAAAATTATCCCCGGAGCTGTAGGTACTTGTTCCAAGAAATCGTCCACTTCTCCAACCAATCGACATTACTGGTATCGACATTCAATATGACGAAAGTTCTCGAACACTGATTCGACTGTCTGTTGTTTTGAGACAACGGTCAACGCGTTTCAACGCTCAACCACCGCTCAATCAACGCTCAATCAAGTTACGAAGTAACTATTAAGTAATCTGTGGCTCAACGCTTTCCAACGGTCAACGCGTTCCAACGGTCAACGCGTTTCTATCACGTGCCGCCTTGTTCGCGGGCAACAATCCGAAGGTTGGGTCTTGATGAGGGGCGGCGGCGGGGCGGTCGGGGTCGTTGTTCCGCGCTGTTTTGACACGCGAGACTCTTGATCTCGAAATCCAATCCATCTCAATGTCCGTGGTTCGAGCCCGGCCGGTGTGAATCAATCAGTATTTCTGATTGAAAAATGTACGTGGAGATCTATCTACCTACTGCTTAAACGTTCGGAACGTGTTCGTAGCCGGTAAAATGAAGTGTAATTTTTCACGAAAATCAGTAAGGTTATGTCGAGGAACCAAATGTGCTCAAAACAGCTAAATCGACGTCCGCGCCGCAAAACCACGCTCATCAAGGCACCATAACCGCAGAATTGGCGCGCTATTGAAGCGCTATCCAGCTTGTTAATCCGATGTTTTTAGGCAGCCGGCGCGGGTGGCTGTTCCCAAAAGCTCAACGGAAGATCAGACACAGCCAATAACACCACTCCTCGCGAAACCACGCTCAGAGAGGCGCCATGCGCGCCAGCTATAAGGCGCACTCTTTGTCTGCCTTATATATAACTGATATAATTGAATGACACGTCTTTTTAACCCCAGGTTCTAGCTAGTATAGATAGGGGATGCACTACAGTACAGCAGGATACACTCACCGGAAGACCATACCTCTAGACGACACCCTGTTTAAAAATATCTAGGGAAATACTCGCCGTTAGACATTCCACAAACTATGTAGCTATGGGACAGAGCTGCGATATTGAGAAACAATGGATTTATCAATGTCAACAGGGGAAACGGGCGTTCGGATTCTCAACGACGACGTGTGGCTGCAATAGTGGCAAAGATATTGTATTATATTTTATCACTCGCTTTTGCCCGCGGCTTCCCTCGCGTGAAATTCGTATTTAAAAAGAAGAAAGTAAGTAAGCCTGCTACCGTACCTTTATTTCGGCGCGCGGAACAATTCGGTTTGTATGAGAGCCACATCTTAGCGTAACCGCAACTTAATTTTATTTAGTCTATCCTGTGTCACGTATAGTAAAATGTGCTTGTACTAAGTTTCATCGAATTCGGATGATCGTTTTAAGAGTTATGGAGGAACATACATACATACAGAAAATATTTCTAAAAATCTTCAATTTAGTTTTAGTATCATACATAGAGCCTACAAACGCAGTATCTTATAAAACAAAGTAACTTACTCCATGACCATTCCTTACACATGTATTATTACTAGATACAATATATCACTATGTATCTATATCGTCTTCAATACAATCTTATAAATCTCATATTCAATAACATTATGGTACATTATATTAATGATTGATTACATATTTACTAGAAACTAAGAGCTATGTCCATAGAACATAGAATGTATATATGGCAAGGGATCACCATGCTTCTTTCATTTAACAGTTCAGCAATAAAGGATCGCGCCTCACCTCGTCGGCGGACGGTGGCGGTGTACAGCTGACGGTCTGTGTTCAGCATTCAATCCCAGAGCATTGTAATTAAGCACACGCAAGAGCGACTAAGCAAATCGGTCGTTGAATGTATGGCGTACGGCGCGCAATGTAACTGGGCTGGGAGCACAATGGGTCGAAGCACTACGCGCTACGACGACGACGGCGGCGGCGTAGCGGCGCTACGTAGCTCTCGCGTTCGCGTAGAGGTCCTGCTCCGCGGCGACTGCTCTGCGAGAGAGGCGCGCGGGGCGGGGCGGGGGCGCTACGAGAGCGCGGGGCGCGCGGGCGGGCGTGCGCGCGCACTCTCTCCGCTCCGAGACGACGACGACGAAGGGGCAGACACAGCACGCAAGATACAATACGAGCAGAAGTAGCGCGGTGACTCGTCGGGCAGCACAAGTAAGCGTAGCTCCGCGCACTTGATTCCCGTCCATATTTTTTTTTATTGAAAGCGCGACTTAAAGCTCCCAGTCTTGTCAGCCTCGATAGCTCAGTGGTGCAGACAAATCAACCGTCGCTATTGAATGTTAAGCAACGCTGGGTGCGGTCAGTACTTGGATGGGTGACCGCTGACCATTGGAGGCTGATCGAGGTCCGGATTCCTCATAAAACTGTAGGTCCCTTCCCTCCTAATCTTACTTGGTGGTAGGGTTTAACCCGCCCGGGTTGGTACCACCGCACTGAGTGAAACGTCGGTCGAAACAGCTATGTAAATAGTTTGTGTTTTCCGACCAGTTCATTGTAGCCGGCACGATCAAAGGGGGAAGCACTGACATGGCACCTAGTTCACCCGGTGTTATGGGCTGACATCACGGACGTTGTAGGTGCTGTAGCCAACCGTGTCAGTTTCCATAAAAAAAAAGCCACAGTTGCACTCAGGGTATGCCGGCAGAAGTGAAAACTTTTTGTATTTCCGAAAATAATTCTTAGGTGGTTATAAAAGAAACTAAACACCCTAAAAAGTTTAAACACCGTAACTTTGCTGAAAAAATAAAAAAAAAAAAAATTTTTTTTTTTAATTTAGTAGAATGGACAGACATGCATTTGTTACGGAACCCTACATTCATTTTACAGAACTTAGTAGAATGGACAGACATAAACGTGTTAAGGAATCCTACTTTTATTATAAAATAACCGTCGGAGGACCTTGGTTGAAAATTGTAAAATTTAGTAGAACGGACAGACATGCATTTGTTACGGAACCCTACATTCATTTTGAAATAAATGTTAAATTTATTAGAACGGACAGACATGCATTTGTTACGGAACCCTACATTCATTTTGCAGAACTTAGTAGAATGGACAGACATAAACGTGTTACGGAACCCTACTTTTATTATAAAATAACCGTCGGAGGACCTTGGTTGAAAATTTAAAAATTTAATAGAACGGACAGACATGCATTTGTTACGGAACCCTACATTCATTTTGAAATAAATGTTAAATTTAGTAGAACGGACAGACATGCATTTGTTACGGAACCCTACATTCATTATGCAGAACTTTGAGATTTCATGTATTGAGCGTTGTCATAGCAACGATATATTGTTATCTGACGCGCGTTGTCATAGCAACGATAGATTGTTATCTGACGCGCTGACGCGAACATACCATTTTTTCCCCATATAAAAAAGTGCCAAGCGCCGCTAAAGAAGTTTTCACTTCAAAAAAAGTAAGACACGAAAGCCCATCTGCTGTATGACTCGGTGAAAGAACCCTTTAGCACGGCATCTAGTCCTTTATATCCCTTAGTCGCCTTTTACGACATGCACGGGCAGAGATGCAGTGGGGCTCTTCTAGTACTGGCCCTTGTTGTTGTTAATGTTCTGTGCGCAGACCGTCCGAGACTATACCTTGAGTTTTCCACCGAAAGGGCTGGGAAGACGCAAAACGTAAATAGCTCGCGGCGTAATGACTATGACTTATCTGAGGGGGAATTATACTAAATTGCAAAAATAGAACAGGAGCGGGGAGACTGAGATACGGACAGCGGCAGTGGGTGGGGTGAATAGCGGCGTGAACTAATCATAGCCGGTGGGGGTTGTTGCGGGCGGGGGGAGGGGTGGCGGGGCTTAGAAATTCGGAAAACAGCCAAGCCGGACACACGCGGACGCGTCTGGACGGCCGAGCTGACTTTAACATAGTGACTACGACCTCAGCTGAAACGTCTTTTCCGTTAATATTAGAGAAATTATGTATGTACTCGTAGATAGGTACATGGCACCCACAGCACACATATTATACTAAAGAGAGAGAGAACAAGGAAGGAACGGGAGCTCTCTACGACTATCGATAAAACTTGACGACGCGACGTGACGCGGCGCCCCCCTGACACAACTAGTTCAGTCATCATTATAGATTTGACCCGTGAATAATCAGTTCTTGGATTTTTTTTTCGTAGGTCCCTCGGGGGGGGTCACTGGGAGTGTAAATTCAAAAAGTAGACTGAATCAGGCTCCTGTGTATATTTTTCTTCAATAACTTGGCCATTTTTGATTTTACAGTAAAACCGTGAGGACATAAATTACACTACAAGTTTGGTCCTCACAATTTTTCTTCTAGGATCGATATTTTGGAAATTAAATTTGAAAAAAGGGACAAATTCTAAATATTTTCATCATCTCGTTTATTTTCAACTTTACGGCATAAATGAAGAGGACTAAACTTGTAGAGAATCACATATATTCGATATACGTGAATGCAAAGTAAATCACTAAATATAATAAAATAAGTCTGCTGTATGTATGTAAGTTCGGTTGTAACTCGAGAACGACTGAATCGATATAGATGCGGTTTATCGCTATTATAATAATGCTATCTTACTCATACATATATATCTAAAGAAACAAAAGCTTGCATAAGCTATAAAGCTATATAATATAAGCTATGGGGGCCACGTTTTGGGACAGAAAATTCAATCTCAGAGCAAGCCCAGTAAGTCAATTTTGTACTATCAGCGACATATTACCAATTTCAAATGACGATATTGAGAGATAGCTAAGAATAAAATACAATACCAACAAAACCCTAATCCCAACCCCAGCCCCAGCCAGGCAGCCGCCCACCCGCCCCCCACCCGCTCGAAAGAAATGATTCGATTTATCTTGGCTTCGAGACTTTATCGGGAAGCAGTTTGTTCCACGCAGATTGCCCCCGCGCCGCGCCCACGAAGGCCTTCGCTCCAAAGCCTCGTCGCTCAGGTTACCCTGCTCTTGTTTACTGACGGAGCTAATTCAGAGCATTAATGTGTGTGCGTGTGTGTGTGTGTGTGAGCGTGTGTTTGTGTGTGTGTGTACTGAGCTAGGAACACATCTTGAGACGCGCACTTGACCGATTCGAGATTTAACCTACTACGCTATGCTACGCTACGCTACGCTACGCTACGCTACGCTACGCCGTGTTCTCCGCATCATTTTGTATGGAGAAACGAAGTTCGCAAATCTATCACTAGAGGCGCTGCTCCGTTTCTCCATACTCAGAATCTCGCCACATGCACTTCTGATGAAGTAACACTGAAAGAGGTTTCAGATGTGTCAGGGTCGTGGAGATCCGTTGTCTCTGCCTAGCCATTGGGAAACGCGCGTGACGGTATGTATGTATGTGACGCTGGCTAGCTTACCTTAGGTCGCGACTTATGGGAACGACCCATGATGTGTTCCAGATGTAAACGTCGGACGTATTTTGCGGCTCAGCAGAGAATATGAGACGCATGTTTTATTTAAGATCAGCTCAACAGCCACGCCGCCGGGGCGCCGCGCCTAATAGCTTCTACTTTGTATATAAAGCTTTTAGCCTTAACAGATTAATTTTCTATGCATATCCGCAGCTGGTATCGCTTTTATGTTGCTCCACTCTTTGGTGCTTGCTTCATTTTACAGTTGATTTCCATCCTTTCAGATATCTTTATGAGGGCGACCCTTCGCTCATTCATTCGGCTATTTCGGTTCGTAACACATTAATATAATTTAAGGTGCATCATTTTAACCCCCGACGAAAAAAGAGAGGTGTTATATATAAGTTTAACGTGTGTGTCTGCGTGGGGCATCGTAGCTCCCAAACGGTTGAACCGATTTGGATGCTGTTCTTTTTATTAGAAAGCCGGTTTATTAGCTGGGTAGGCTGATATTATGTGCACACAAGGAGTTTCCGATACTAAAGATCCCGTGACCCGTGATAGATAATAATGAAACTAAGAAGAATGTGTCGGGGCGGGACGGGGCGGGGCGGGGCGGGGAGCTTGGTGGCGCGTGCGTGGGCGTCTCGAGGCTCGAGCGTGGCGCGTGGGCGGCAGACACAAGCTTCTCTACGCCTCCTCGGTACACAAGAGCTCCAGCCTAATCCGAGATACATCCCTATTCACACCGAGCACAAGTGCTACAGAGGCGAGATTTCACCTCCCCCCGTCATCGTCAAGTCTCCAATGTATTTACTTATCTGTATTTTTATTTTTATTTATTTGGAAATCTATGTTGCCAGAGGTTTTTCATATATACATACCTACATTCCTAAACCAGTAAAACATTTTCTCATATTTACGATGATATCATCATCATCAGCCTGTATCGATACACTGCTGGACATAGGCCTCTTCCAAGGCACGCCACCACACGCGATTATATAATTTACTGAAATCGATGCACTTACAAAAATTGTACCGCAGTGCCGTAAAATAATGAAAAAAAAGAAAAATGAATAAATAATGGAATATGTATAATATTATTTTGGACTCAAATATAATAATTTTTTTATATATATATCTTTTATTTATAATGATTACTATAGACAGGTTTATTTCACGTACACTGACACGGCTGGCTGCAACCCCTACAACGCCCGCAATGTCTGCTCGCAACACCTCGCCAACCTGGTTGAATTAGATACCCAGGGCGGTGATTCATCATCACGCCGCCACCACGATGCTATACATCGGCGATCGATCTTAGAAGTTGAGCACACCAGGCGCGGTCGAATTTTGGATGGGAGACCGTCCGATCGACCGTTGAGGCTGGCCGCGCTTCAGATTTCGTACTAGGTGCGAGGGATTGCCACCACAATCGCACTGAAAACAGGTCGAAATGGCTAAGAAAATAGTTCGTGCTTTCCGTTCAGTTCAGTGCAACCGGCACGACCCAGAATGTATTCAGCGTGGTGTGATGGGCTCACATCACATCGCGGGTGCTGCAGCTGATGCACCCGCGACCATCTCAGTCAGTCAGTCAGTCAGTCAGCGTGTATGCGTCCACTGCTGGACATACGCCTCTCCAATTTTCCTCCAGTCCTCCCGGCCTTCAGCGGTACGGAACCGCTGCTTTCCGCCGACGTACTTGATGTCGTCGTCCCACCTGGCGGGTGGTCTTCCCACACTCCGTTTTCCTGTCCATCTCAGCTTCCGTAAAACAACACTCACGCACCGAGAGGAGTGCGCGGGAAGCCCAAACACTCACAAGTGCTGGAGGTGGAGGCGCGAGGAAGTAGGGAGCCCTGAGAGGAAGTGAGGGTTTTTACAACGATCCGGCTAATGGATGGAAAGGTCAGCTTCACAGCGGACGCGGGGGCGGGGGGTGCGGGGTGTCGGTGACGTCACGCGCGTCGTCGCCGACGAGGGGGCCCCATTCACGTGGCGATCGAAGTCGCCTGCGCGCGCACCGCACGTCGCCACACCACACCCCCGCCACCCCCACCCCATCCCCCAATCCGTCCCTCCGTCACCTATCGCTTGTAAACACCGTCTACTGCGGCGTGACGCGCGCGCATCATCATCACATCACATCGACACGCCTCTCTATATTTAGAAGAAATTGTTTTTCTGATTTTCCACTATATTTCAAAAAATTATACAAATCAATGTTCCTTTAAACGATAATTCACTAGCCTGTTTCACAGACCTTTTGAAGAAGAAAATGTCAATGATTTATTTTTACTAGCTTTAGCGGCTTCGCTCGCGTGTCGCTATTCATTGTTAAGCAACGCTGGGCCCAAGGAGGATACAGTATGTATCCTCCTTGGCTGGGCGCGGTCAGTACTTGAATGGGTGACCGCTCGACCGTTGGAGGCTGACCGTGGTTCGGATTCCACGTAAAACTGTAGGTCCCTTCCCTTCTTACCTTTCTAGGTGGTAGGGTTCATTCAAACCGCCCGGGTTGGTACGACACCACCGCACTGAATGAAACGTCGGCCGAAACGGCTATGTAAATAGTTTGTGTTTTCCGTTCAGTTCAGTGTAGCCGGCACGACCGACATGGCACCTACTTCACCCGGTGTTATGGGCTAACCTCACGGATGTTGTAGGTGATGTAGCCAACCTTGTCAGTTTCCATAAAAAAAATCGTACTTATAGAGAAGAAAGTAAGTAATTAAGAAACTAAGGCCCACTTGCACCAACACAAATTTAATATATAAACCAATTTAACTCGTTAAGCTAGCACCCGTTGACTGTGGGAACCGCGTTTAAATCCATAACTCGCTACTTAACTTTAAACTCGTGTTGGTGCAAGTGGGCCTAAGTACCCTTATCACGAGATTTAACCTATACCGCGTACTACGCTACGCCGTGTTCACCGCATCATTTTGTATGGAGAAACGAAGCAGTGCCTCTAGTGATAGATTTTCGAACTTCGTTTCTCCATACAAAATGATGCTAAGAACACGGCGTAGCGTAGTACGCGGTGTAGGTTAAATCTCGTGATAAGGGTACTTAGTTTCTTAATTACTTACTTTCTTCTCTATAAGTACGATTTTTTTTTATGGTCGGTATAATCACAGAATAGAAAAGAGTACTCCGTACAGAAGCTGCTCTGTACAAACACTCACAAAGAAATAGCTACTCTGCGACGACGCGATAAAGTACAAATTGACTCGCACAGAGCTGCATGCCTAAACACGATAACTGCCTACACTTCGCTTCTCTTTCTGTCGTGTAACTCTATCTCGAAAGCGCGTCGTTCTAAGCGCGTCTTGCACCAACACGAGTTTAAAGTTAAGTAGCGAGTTATGGATTTAAACGCGGTTCACACATACAACGGGTGCTAGTTTACCGAGTTAAACTGGTTTATATATTAAATTTGTGTTGGTGCAAGTGGGCCTAAGGGCTGTGTCTTTGTGCTGTCTTATTGTGAGGAATAAAATGAAGATGATACCTACCAACTTTTATCGTTCTAGCTACCAACGATACGATATTTAGGTACGGCAAATTCATGCATGCGTTAGCGTCACAATTCGTTTCTCACATCGAAGCGTGCATTGCGTGCAACCTTCCAGTGATAGTTTTGTTTGATCAATAAATTTAATGATCAATGATCATCTACAATGTACCTATTATCCTTATACAAATTAGGCCATACATACCACGCTGTTCGGCGTCATCTAACTAATGTTATTGGCAATATGATATTATTTTTAAATCTATGACCTCCTACTAATATGAATAAATAAATTACTAGAAATAAATCAAAATGCTACTAAACAAAACACTTACCTTTCTTCGTCTCTCGGCAATGAAAAAAAAAGACAAGTTTTCATTTGTCTTTTGACTTTTGCACCCGTCCACTGCACAATAATTACGTGATTTCGACATTTTCTAAATTCGAAAGCGCCACGCGCCCGGTCTGGCTGGATAGCGGCAGCCCACTGTTAATTGTAGATTAGTCGGTACGCCAAGCGGTAGGCATTTAACTCGCGACCTTGAGCGAGTGACGAAGGCCTGGTATAATGTCGAGAGTTCAAAACGTTTTCGATTTCTTTACATTCCAAGTAACATCTTTCTCTAATGATCGTCTGTAAAGTGAGTCCTAGCACTTGAAGAGCGTTCCAATTGAAGGCGCTTAATTGTCATAGTGGGCGTTCTGAAGCAGAAAATAAAAAAGTATACGCAGAAATATAAAAAAAAAAATACGCCTCCGCAAAACAACTGAAACGCTTGAAAGGTTATACGCACTTTATAAACAAGGTATTTTTCTTTTTCAATTTATAAAAAATATATTTATTCTACTTGGAAACAATCTCGTGCGGGAGTGGCGCCGCCACGGAGCCGATGGAATATTCTCTTTGAAGGTATTTGTCACGGAGGAGGTTGTTGGTTTAAGCAAACTGGGTACGCACCACCATACTGGGGACATAAGTCATCGAAGTCGGGGCGGCGGCATCGCGACACTGCATCCGCCGCGTTTGCGGAATGGTCGAAACGTGTGGGACCGGTACATTAAAAGAATAGCCCCACTGCATCTCTCCCCGTGTATGTCGTAAAAGGCGACTAAGGGATATGACTCCCTTCTTATATTACTAGGTGGTAGGGTTTAGCCCGCCCGGGTTGGTACCACCGCAGTGGATGATAGGTCGGTCGAAACGTATATGTAAATAGTTTGTGTTTTTCGTCCAGTTCAGTGTAGCCGGCACGACCGAAGGGAAGCACAGACGTGGCACCAAGTTCACCCGGTGTTATGGGCTTACATCACGGATGTTGTAGGTGACGTAGCCAAACGTGTCAGTTTCCATAAAAAAAAAATACCCAGCGCAGCGCACACACATGTGGAGTGCGTCGACTACGCGGCACCATTTTCGATCAACTTTCCTTGTTATTTCCAAAGACAGCACCAAACTAGACAGACGCGGTGCTCGATAAGTATTTTCTCGACAATCATGCTCCAAAACTCCGGCATCCCCTCTACCTTGGTTGCAATACCGACAAATACGGAGAAAGCGGCGAGAAAACTATTTGTCTCTTTTCAACATATTAGGGCCTTATATGCATCGCTTCCTCTTACCGCTCGCTTGTGTGCGCTGGGCCAATCATATTCCTTTAAAAGTTCATATTCCTTTTGGCGGAGCAAGCGCAGAGCCTCAGTACCGCGTCTATCTAGTTCGGTGCAGTCTTTGATTATTTCCTTCGTTTTTCGTGGTCGGATTTTATAAATTTTTTGTTTTATTTTATTCCTTCTAGTTACAAACAAATAAGCGCAGTGTAATTTTAAATCTCCTTTTAAAGCTCCTGAAAACTGACACCAAATTCGGAAGAAAAAAATCGGTAAAGTGCGAGTCGAACTCGCGTGGAGAGGGTTCCGTACCATTACGTTTTCCGTTAGAACTTTAAGACTTTGGTTTTTCGTTTAGGTTTTCCTGTAAACTATAACACAGGCCCTATATTCTTTAAGCATTATAATTTTTTTGTTATTTTAGACGTAGCCGTTTCGGAGATAAGGTTTGGCAGAAATGTTAGATTTTCGTATATCTTCTTTAATATCTTTTAAACTATGCGTATTAAAACGACGAATAGACAGACACGAGAGTGATGTCATAAGGGTTCCGTTTTTATCCTCTTTTGTGGTTAAGAACCCTAAAAAAAAATTCAAAGTTTGGCAAAATGCCACCTGCCGCCCACCATTCTGAAGACCAAATTGAAAAATATCTAAGCCAGTGTATAGGACGCGGTTACTCCAAAGGTTATTGTCTCTTCAGCTGACGTGCCCAGCTCACTGCCAATTGAGCTTAGCCACCCGGTGTCCACTAGTCGGGCAAATAGTGCTACTCCGCGCACAGGCGACACGTGATTTACTAGAAATTATAGCTAGCAACAACTCCTCTCCACTCTCTTCTCTGTGCTATTTGTTGTGGATTGAAACCAGACGAAATGGAAATAAAAATTGCGTTTAATAAATGCGTAGGTGGGAGGGGAACAGAAAATATTATTCAATTTTAAATGGATGAAATAATATTTTGTTTTTACAAGTGAGTTATTCTATTTAGTTGGCTGCCCGGCGCGGCGGGTCGGGGTGCGTCTCAAGAGGACGGTGGTGGCCTATACTCAAATCAAAACAAACGTGCAGCTCGCACAACAAAATTTTATGGCTTAGTGAAGGGATATTCCCTTCACTATGCCATAAAACTTTATTATGCGAACTGCACGTTTGTTTTGATTTGAGAATAGTTCGTGGTAATCACAGACCATAATAATATTACGGTAAACAATAATTGTTCTATTACTAAACAATAAAATGTATCTGCAGACAGCCGCCGCCAACAATTTGTATTATTGTTGACGGCTCTCTGCATAGATAATGAATGAGGTAAACTCTTTCTCTTCTTATGGATGTACATAAATTAATTAACTCAAGAAAAAACCCGCCTTTATTAAAATAGTTTAGAGTAGATATATCTACTCTAGTATACTATGTAATTTCGTTAAATAAAAATGTGTTAACATTAAAAAAAAAAAGTTTTTTTTTTTTTATTTGTCCCGAAATTACAACACATCTACACATTTATGCCCCGAGGATTTTTCGGGGCTTTAAAAAGTCTTTCTGCGAAACAGAAAACTTTCTAGTGCAGGGGACTCGTTATTGTACTGTATGATTTAATGATAATGATAATAGATATTGTAATTTTTAAATATTTTCATTTCATTTCATTTTCATTGAAAAACTTCTTCGTCTCCATTTACCTATATATTCACTATACAGGTGAGTCAATAACGCCGGATTACATCATGCGTCCAGCCAGCAAGAATATTTAATCGGAGCCGACGCGAGATGAAACCTGAAGTGGGGTGCGAGGCGAAGAGTTGGATAGGGGCGGATGTGGGTCACGTGGCGACCTCGACCTGGAAGCAACCCCCTGCAGCCTTGTCGCACCACATCGACATCGGGTGCTGCGATATTCTGAATACGGGGGATACGTTGAAGTCATCATCGGACGGCCATTATCACCAAAAGAAACACATTAATTAGAGACCATTAATTAGAGACAAAGGACCTTCAACCTCTAAAGCACAGACGTATCGTTGGTTCATTGAGCCTGTTTTATCGGTACTACTATGGCCGCTGCTGCTGTGACGAACTTGCTTCCCTTATCCCTCCTCCTCCTGTTCGCCTTCGCCAAACCCGCCATACTCTCGCTGAACACCCCTTTGTAGTCGACAGAAGAGTTCTTCGAACTGCACGATTCTCTTAAATCGTTCTTGTGCCGCACTGCAAAGGTGTGGAACGGGCTCCCAGGAAATATCTTTCCCCACTCCTACAATTTGCGGGTTTAATAGACTTTCCCCAGCAATATTAGTCCACCTCCAAGCCGGACTGGCACCTCCTCGGTGGTGGAATTGGCTGCGCCTGAGGCTTCGACCTCGGCAGAGTCAACCAGTTCGGAAGCAATAAAAAAAAAGAGAACAATGAAACTAAGGACAAGACAATCAGGACGCGTGTACTTGTGTCTGCGTCTTCCTGCGATTATCTATCTGTACAAGTGCTGGCCTCACGCTCGAGGTTAGACGAGGTAGCGTCGCAGCCAAACCATGCTCAGGACAGTCAGGCCAGGCCTCACGCACTCTATGTACTTGCGCGCGCTAACTACCTACCGCCCGGTGCACCGTCGGCGGTCTATTTCAGTGGAAATTCGTCAGTCGCGCGAAGTATACATAGACGCTCGCTCACGCAACTGCGCGCAGCTGGAAATCAATAACCACTTTACACTCGATCGTTAAGGTACATTTTCGCACGCAGCGATTGGCGACGTGAAGCAGTAGGCTATTAAAGCCCGAAGGTAGAAACATTTTCTATGGAGTGATTTATCTGTTACGAAGTAACTATTAGGTAATCTGTGGTATAGTGCACGCTGACAACTGCACAGAAGGCTACAGACAGACAGATCATTAATCATCATTACAAATGAAAAAAAAAACCCGACCCTTAAAAAGTTAAAAATAATTTCCGTTCACTTACTTAAAGGAGTCGGGGGACCGCTAAGTAAATTCCCGCGCAGCTATGACATTTTATATTTTATTTACATAGCGGTCCCTGGACTCCTTTAAGTAAACGGAAATTATAACACCCCTCTTTTTACGCCGGGGGTTCGTTTCTCACACCGCAGGGATGTGGATAGAATTGGCTTCCGGTGAGTGTTTCCCGAATCAACAGTGGCTTCGCGAGCACAGATATACGTATAGATAATTGTTTTTTTATTGCAAAATTGTTCGCAAAAGAAAACACAGTAAACCTGTAAACCTGCAGTAAATACTGTACATATCGAGCTAGAAAGAGACAATCCGATTGTAGAGCGTCATCTCTGTCGCACGAGCTCGCACGTCTATGTGCGACAGAGATGACGCTCTACAACCGGATTGTTTCTTTCTAAAGCTCGATGTACAGTATTCACTGCCGGGTACTGTACCTAAGAACATAGTTACATACAATCATTATGACGTGCATCGGCGGACTTATCCCACGAAGATATTCCTTCGAGTCTACCTTTGGATGTTTTAGACGGGTATTTATATAAAGTATGTACCTATACTCCGTTCATCATAGCAACTAATGCCGAGCGATTTCTCTTTCTCTGTACTTCTCACTCTCGCAAAGGGTGATTGAAGTGACTGTGAACTGAGGTTATGAATATAGTTTAATTTAAAAAAATTATTGAATTCTTGTTTATTTATTTGATGAATGAAAATTTTGCAATAAACCTGTTTATTTTTATTTTTTCCTTGGAATCAAGTTAAATATTTATATTTTCACTGTAAATTATTTAATATTAAAATTATATATTATTTAAATTTTGTGCCTAATCTACTTACTTCAGCTGTTCGTTCTATTGTACGTTGATAAGTTAACCCACCAACACAAATAATATACAAAACTTCAAAATAACGCGTGAAAAATATGCAAAACAATTAGTACGTTATTATTATGACGCGTAGGAAAGGCTACTGATTGTAATGCGTCGACTGACCGGCCGACTGCACCTGACCTGGCTACCTGAAACCTTCTCAGAATAAAAACGGCAAAACTAACTCCAGGCGCAGCGGCGCACGCGCCGTTATGGTTTTGAGATGACTTTCGCCAAAGAGTTTGTATTAAGACGTAATACAAACTCTTTGACTTTCGCATACACCTATGCTATGATAAACACAACCTTGTGTCCTGTTTGTGTAAAGAAGAGTAATAACCGTTGCGAGAGCGAGAAACCGCTCGGCATTAGTTCCTACGATGAACGGAGTATAGGTGTCATCAAAAACATAAAATATGTGAGAATTTTTAATAATCAAATAATATATATATATATAGGTAAAGATAAATAATTATGTAATAATGCAAAATATGTGAAAAAATTAAAAAATACAACAAAAACGGTTCCTCGTATTTAACATTCAATAAAACCTAAAAACAGATAAAGATATTAAAGATATTTATTTATTTGTCTTAAGTTATAAAACCTTGAAATCTTTTAAATGTAGACATAATATACTCTCATGGCGACAATACACAACAATGTAAACTTGCGTCCACATTGTAAACAGTGCCACTAGTACAGTATGGGCGTATCTTGGGCGTATCATTTCATGCATTCGTGATGCTGATGACAATATACACACGCTCTGTTTGACCAGTGATAAAGAGCGACAAATGATTATTATCTGTTTAGTTTATATAATACATTGTTTTGCAATTTTATAAAAATGCGAAGTTAAGCTGATATCGTTTCGGTAACGCGCGCTAGCAAAGAAAACTGAAGATTATACATATTTATTATTTTACTAACCGATAATTGAGTGGCTTCAAAAATGAGAGTCAAAAAGTAGCACAGTATAAGAAAATGAAATTGGAAAGTCGTAAAAATAAAGTTTAAGCAGAGTAATATTTCGCCGAAAAAAAAAATAATTATAAAGTTTGATTAGCTTCCTAAACTCCAACGGACAGGGCTAACTGAACTGCTCGGTAACGTGTTATGTACTTCACAGCGGGTACCGGGGGAGGGAGGCGCAAATATACTAGCTCGGACATCTTCATATTATTAATATTAGATAAACACGTAGAATATAATAGTATCAATCTGGAAGGAGCGAAGCGACGTATTATAAAATTATATAACTCTTTGGAAAAACACGTCGATGCTTGGCCTTCAGTGGTACGCGGCACCACTGCCCCGTGAGCGGCACTTTACGTCCTCCGACGACCGGATGTCGTCGTCCCACATGGCGGGTGGTCTTCCCACACCTCGTCTTCCTGTCCGCCGCCGCCAGTGTACGACACAACGGTCATCCATCACTCATCATCACCTCGTCGACAAAACAAACAACAAACTCATACTTTGTGTTTCTAGAGTTCTGTATATACTAGGGGCTCGAGGTCGAATCTGTCGATATCACTTAAAGGTCAACTCCACCAGCTTGTCATTCATTACCACTGTGCGTAGCTCCTACATAGTCGACTGTTGTTTACCATTTTATTCCTCAAATCCGTTAGTTAACCAAGGTACAAGTCAGCGAGTGCTGAGCTGTTCCCAAACAACACGGACGATACCAATCCCCGCGCAGTAACTAGTTGGATTAGTAGGTCGCATTTTATACAACGTACTGAAATGCGCCCGTCATTAGCCTAACGGAGGCCTTAACCAGCCCATTGTCCCTCAACTGGATCGTCATTCTAGCTAGTTTATTGCCAAGAGAACAGCAGGTCAGCAGGTTATGACCTTGTAGGAATAATGGTTAGATGTCTTACCACCAGTAATACTAACGAAATGGTTAGGTTAGGTTAGGTTGTTCAATGTTCAAATCTCTACGACTACATGCAAACATGCGTGCCCACGACTTCGAAGTACATGCGTTTTCGAAATCGGACCGGTCGCAAGTCACAACTCAGCCTCTTTTAAGTTGGATTTATTGACAAGGGTCCAGCCTCGTGATTCAAGCTGAATTGCCCCACTGAGCTCTACCCTCGAACGTAACGTCCAGGAGTAGCTACGTCGTAACTCGTAACGCGAGCAAAGGCGCGTTGAACACCTTAGGGCTCGGCCACACGCACGACCCGATTGTATCACCAACTGAACAGTTTATTCGAGTTAGGCATGACGGCCGACTTCTCTCTAACCCAACTGTTCAGTCGTTCGCTCTGCATAGTGCAGCGTAGGTTGGAGGCAAACTTTTTAGTCAGCGGCCGATTAAAAAGTTGACCGCCTACTTCCGGCATATGCTATAAAGTTATAGAACTTTTTATTTGAGTCGTGGAGAGTCGGTGAAAAACAGTACCCTTATCACGAGATTTAACCTACACCGCGTACTACGCTACGCCGCCGTGTTCTCCGCATCACTTTGTATGGAGAAACGGAGCAGCGCCTCTAAGTGATAGATTTACGAAATCTCGCGATAAGGGTACTGAACGGTTGAGATGACGTGTGCGTACGACACGACGACGGCGGTTGAGAAGGCGCAACCTCGCCATATTGCATGTATTCTGGAAGTTTTTTGGATTTTTTTATGTATTGCGGTATGACCAGGCAATGTCACCTCCGAAAAGATAGGTGCCGTACCGGAGACATCCCTTTGGATTGCTGGCTATACTGGACTAGAGGAGAACACAGCCGAGGCTACTATGCGGGCATGTTACATCCAGTAACGGTGGTGGTACCAAAACAAGTGGGTTACAATTTGAGCCTACCACCTAGTATCGAATGCTCGGAGGAGCTGTTTAACGCGATCCCGCTGTTCTCTTTCCACCTCCGCACAAAGCGCACTGGGCAGGGATTGTATCCCTATACGCTGGACTTACCACGGCTGCGTACCAATTGGTTCTGCAGATCTTTCCTTCACAGAACTGGTAAACTCTGGAACGCTCTCCCTGCTCACTTATTTCCCGCCAAGTATAGTCTCGGGTCCTTCAAGAGAAGCGTTAATACGCACCTGTCAGGCCGGCATGGCATTCGCAACCCCCGCGTAGGACCGAATATCCATGGGCGTCGTCAGACACCTTATGGGTAGCTCGGCGCCACATGTCGCGCTTTCTTTAAGAAAAAACAAGTAAGGGGCATTACGACTCAACAGTTTAGCTGGATAAGAACCGGTCGTCTGCCCGTGCTCTAACGTGACTTGAGTGAGAATCTCACTGAGATACTCGAGGAGGGGTTGAAACATTCGGTTTCGGCTACGAGGACCTAGTGTACCGACGACGTCGTAGTACTTTCAGAGTTCGTCAACATCTTACATCGTTTATATCGATTGCACGAGCATGTAGGCCGACCTCACCCCTCGCACCCCATTCCCCTAGCTCCGCCACCCCCGCTCTCGTATAACTCGAATATTTCAGGCTTCGTGCTGTCGCCGCCTCGAGAATTATTAACTTTACTCTTCGGGAATATTCAATCGGAGACACGTTTGTAATTTCACCGTGAGCGGGGGTTCATTTCGGGCGAGTATAACGAGGCAGGTACCTACTGTTCCTCGAATTAAACGTAGATCTACTCAATAAGTTAGATCGTTTACTCAATTTCGACATCCGATTTATTTTCGGATTGCGTAAATATGATCACCATGCTTCTGCTTAGAGTGATCAACTTGTGTGGCTCACTATTCCTCAACGTCGGAACATGCATGTCCTTTCCCTTCTCTCTACAATTCTTAACGACCCCAACTCCCCCATCTACCTCAGACAGAGGTTTGCCTATCTTTCTTCGCACGGCGCACCGGTAAGGTCAGCTGACAATCTCCTTCTTATCATTCTCTGTGATGTCAATCCCGTGCTCGCCCCCCCTGAAGAGCGGCAGGTCTGGCAGAGTGCACCAGCAGCAGCAGGAAGACACCGTCAGTACATTGTGCTCCTCGGCGGAGGTGCGGAACGCAGCCCAAGCCAACTTGGTGCCTGGCTACCCACAGCTGCAACTACAATCTTCGCAGCTGCTCGCGTTTGACAGGCAGTGTTCTGTCAATCGCGGGCCCGACCGCAGCCAGGCACTCGCCCTGATGATGGACTGCACGTCCGAGACGTCGGCCATAGTGACCGCGAATTCCGACCATGGTAAGCCAAACACCAACCGTCGAAACGTCGCGTCGGTCGAAACGGCTATGTAAATAGTTTGTGTTTTCGTCCAGTTCAGTGTAGCCGGCGCCACCGAAGGGAAGTACTGGCGTGGCACCAAGTTCACCCGGTGTTATGGGCTGACATCACGGATGTTGTAGGTGATGTAGCCAACCGTGTCAGTTTCCATAAAAAAAACATATTATTGACCTTTACTTATTATGGCTGGCGGCGTCCGGTTGTTTACTTTATTAACTAACCTCATATATTATGTTTATAAATAAGACAGGTTGATAGGCAGATACTGCCTTATGTAATATGTTCGCCGTTTGCCAAAATCTTAAATTTTTTTCTGATATTCTGAAAGACATAATATTTTCATTCTCGTAAAACGCACAAAACGTTGTCGAGATAGCTTTTCTTCCATTAGTCAAACATTATGCATGTAGTCAACGTGAGGAATATTCAGGAGGTTGTAGACTTCGTTTATATTTTCCAAAGAAAATTTATCTTTAATGTTTTCAACCGACTTCCAAAAAGGAGGAGGTTCTCAATTCGTCTGTACTCTGTATGTTGTTTAAACGTATCGTCGTATGATTATACTCGCATTTTGTGTATCTGTGTAGAAGTAAAGGGAAAATATAAACCTTAATAGCACGTCTCTCATTTGATGGAGTGTCCGCCTTCATATTATTCTGAGCCTCTTGGCAGGCGGGTATTGTGGTTTGAAAACAGAAAACTTGACATCAAGTCATCAACAACAACAATTGGTGATCCCAAGCTCACGGACGGACTCGAATATCATAGAGCTATAAGCGAACCATCGGTTCTCTTGGCCTGTTTTATAACTACCATGGACGGTGCTCTGATAAATTGGCTTTCGTCATCCCTCCTGCCCCCATCAGTCTCAGTCACGCCCGCCGGACTCGCTCGGAACATCCATATGTTCTTGACAACCAACTTCTAAGAACACATCGTTTATCGAAATTTTTCCTGGTACGGCGAAAATATGGAACGGTCTTCCGGTGAGTGTGTTCCCTACCACCTATAACCTGGGGATCTTCAAAAGGCGTGTCAATATCAATTAGACGACGACCTTTTCGTCCGCCTCATAGCCGGCATGGCGCCTCTCTGCGCATGATTTCATGAGGAATGGTGTTATTGGCTGTGTCTGATCTTCCGTTGAAGTATTGGGCACAGACACCCACGCCGGCTGCATATAAAGAAAAACTTGAGTCGTCCGCCTCGATTGTATCAACCTACGAGCCGGTCAAACAGATCGGATTAGCTCAGTTCTCAGTGCTATATTCGCGAATTGTTTGATCAGCTAATTAAAGTAAGTGAACAATGACGCATCACACCACCGCCCGCAGACACTAACTACACCTTGCCGCCTTCCAGCCAGTATAGCCGCCATGATGATGCCGAGCTGTAACCTTCAACACTTGTTTTTATCAAGCTCATTATGTCACACTATGATTTAAGGATGCACAAAACACAAGTACCTATATAGTAAGCTATCATCCAGCTAGGCCATCACTGTCGAGAATGCGGAATTTGATACTTGTGAAAATATTGTTCCACCTTAAGGCGAGAATAAGGGTTAAAAGGTCAACTTTAAACGAAATTATTGAGCTATTGGTAAAGATAACAAATCTGTAAAAAATATATATTATGTATTGATCTTTAATTATCAAACGTAGCGAAAAAAAATCTATTTGACTACTTTGGAAAGGTGTTAAATAAATGTCCAAAAAATAACGAAAAGTACGAAAATTGTACTTTCAAGTTAAATTATCCTGAGAAACATCAATTGTTTCAATACAAGACCCTCATAGAAAAATAGATAATATTTTTCCCCACAATCGTAGCGAAAAAAATATTGTTTTCCATCTTTTCAACACGTGAAATTTAATAAATAGTGTGATTTTCGCGCAAGCGATCTTCGTCGGCGCGACGTATCAGCCACCGCACGAGTAGAACGAATCTCGCACCTATTACATCTGCATACGGTTCGTGTTTCAATCATCAGTGCTCGAGTAGCACGGTTTGAGTCCTATTTCCGCCTTAAATAATTATGATAAGCGCATTTGAAGGGAGGATGAATGAAGGCTGAGAGAGGACTGGAGCAGGAGCTGACTGTCTGAGACACAATACATATCCACAAAACAAAATATAGAGGACGACCGAACGTCGAAATGCGTCAAGGCCAAATGCGACCCGTCGTCGCGTCGTTCACGAGTCACAGGAAGTCGATCTAATGAACTATTGATCTGGTGAAATCATTCGGAATGAACTGGCTGCTGAAAGACCGGGAGCGCTCGAGACCGGATTCCGCACAGGAACGCCTTGAGAAGAGCCAAGGAGTCGGCGTGAATCGCAGGTCAGTTTTCGGGAGGCCATTTTGTGGTAGAATTACGTCGTCGTGAACGCGATTGTTAATATTTACACTGACGACGTTTTGCGGACAGAAGCTGCTTCCTTAGTCGCAAAATAAATACATTATTCAAGGTATCGAATGGGATCAGGCTCTTTAAGCTGGAAGCTCATCTCGGTGTCGGGGGTCGGGGCGCGGGGGAGGCGGCGGCGGCGGAGCGAGTGGCGACGTACATGCGGTCTCGGCGTGAAGGTCACCGCGGCTTCGGAGACGGAGCCGGAGAGATACTGGCGCCTCGTCGTCGCCGCCGCCAGCCTGTCTGCCGGCTATCGATCCTGCTGCGCCATCCGAACGAGCGACCCCGCGCCGCCACAGCCTCCGCACCGCGCCCCTGAGTGACCCAGTCACCCAGGGCTGTCGCGCAAGTTTTCTGGAAGCGACTAGAAAAACGCTACGTAGAAACTGCTTAACTTGTCAAAGTTTCAAAAAGTCTCTTTGGTAATTAATAATATAGAAACTACTCTTAATTAACGAAGCTGAAATTCTTTCTTTAATTTTTAAGGGTTGTTGGTGTATCGGGGTTTTTTATTATCCAAAGTGTTTACTGTTTTTTAGGTTTATAAAATTGTAATATAATTGCAATGACATTTAAACGCTTTTTCTTCTTTCTTCTTCTACATGTACTTATACTAAAGAACTGATTAAGATAATAACGTGGAAATACGGATAGCAATGACTCTGAGTTGTGGATCTCAACGAAACCCACCAAAGGGTTGTTGAGTTGAACATACTCAATTATATCTAGCTTTAAACGAACGGTTTTGTAAATATGAATACATAATGTATTCAGGAATAATATACCTTTGTCCACAGATGCCACCTCAAAATGTAGCTACAACAACTGAACACTTCAGTATTTTTTTCAATATAATAAAATTCTTCTTGGAATAAAACGCGCTTGCTATCCGACCATCCATAAAGCCTAGTTCACATTAGTAGAGTTAGCGGTAGAGTGGACTACCTATTATTTTGCTCTACTAACTCTGCTCTACTGTTTTCGGTAGAGTAGCCGTCCACACGCAAAAGTAGAGTGGTAGAGTAGAGTAGGCAGTGTAAGATAAATTAAGCACTACAATGAGCGTCGCCCGCCGTAGTTCTGCAGTTAGAAACTTTTTAATAAATCTTTCTGGTGTTTTGCTGGGGGAAATTAATTTAGCTCTCGAAGAAGAAAAGAACAGAAGGAAATGAATATGGACTCGAGGTTGGATCAAAAGAACAGAAATGCCCGGAACGTCTGCACTCCTTTTGAGAGAACCCGCTGAAGAAGATGCACAAGAGTTTAAATTGTGTTTGAGGATGACTCCTCATAATTTTGAGAAGCTACTATTAGTGAAAACGTCTCCACACGCGGGCGAGTGGCCGTAGAGTAGAGTGGACGGGTGGTGGGGGAAAAAAGTACTAGAGCTACTCTACCACCGTGCTATCCACTCTACTTTACCAAATTCTAGTACTCTACCGTCGCTCCAGTTCGGGAGTTCTCTAAGTCACATTTTTAGCGAAAATGAGCTTTGAATGCAGAAATATGCAGAAAAATCTGCTGAATCAACCTGCATTCAAAGCTCCTTTTCGCTAAAAATGTGACTTAGACAACACCCGAACTGGAGCGACTGGTAGAGTGAGGGGGCTATTTAGTACTCGCCCTACTAACTCTACCGCTAACTCTACTAATGTGAACTAGGCTTAACGCGGACGAGCCAATGTCGCCGAAGTCCTGATAGACCACACACAACAACAGTCCCGACTCCCGATACTCAGCATTTCGGACGAGCCGCGTGGCTGGAAGTGATTATGCACGCTTCGGCATCGATCTCCTCCCATCCTACTTTCTGTCTCGGCACTAATCTAGGACGCGGACGGCATACAGTGCCTGCGACTCAGGCATTGCGCCTAGGATATCAGATATGTGCTAAAGTGGGTCGCACGTACTGGCAGGGCATGCTGCGGAGGCTCAATGGTCGTCTTTGATTCGAATTCAACAGCTATTTTATCGTACCTACCGTATGGCACCACGTGAGTCTAGCACTTGTTAGTGCGAACCTTGTTCACATGTAGAGAGGGTTCCCTAGCTATTCCCTTCTTGCACTCATCTCATAACTGCAATGTGGACTTATTCCACGACACAAGAGCATCTTTAAAGTTTAAATTTATAAACCCCGGCAGGACCGATTCTTTTCAATGTTGATTTTATTTTAGTGTTTATTAAGTTTTTTTTTCTATATTACAAATAATTCTATTGTCTTTGACTCAGTTTTTTGTGATCTATTTGTATTTATTTTTTTCTCTTTTTAATTTTGTATTGAAGATGTAGTTGTTGCTGTTTTTCTGTATCTCAATTTTATGTATTTGCTTATAATCCGTATTATGCTTGCTGTGACCACCTGTATGCCTGTATTGGGGTGCACATACTACTATGTACTAGGTATATATTTGTGCCATGAATCTTTTATGTTTTAATGCCGTGTGTAGATACTCTGTTGGTAGTTGATATACCTAAATAAATAAACGTCAAAAATTAGAAGTGCGTGCGCCGTTGCTTCGTGCTCCGTATTACCACAGATTATGTGATATTTACCTAACGCGTAGGAACCAGTATTGCTGCCGTTCATACCGCGCGCCGCCGTCGCCCGTGAGACGTTTCAGCGCTCAGAAGATTTTCTACAAACTTCAAAATACCAACTAGCACTCCACCTCTCCATTCCTCTTGGCACCGAGTCATGCAGTAGATGAGTCTTCGTGCCTACTTGCTGCTCGGTAGATACCTAACCATGTCCCAATACTTTGTTGCTATAATAGACGTGAGACCTTGGCAGCACAACCACGATTACACTCCTTACTCCGATTGTCGGGATATAGTAGGTAGATGTATGTATGATACATCGCAGATCGTAATCTACCTGACCAGGGTGACAAGGTTCCACAGGCTATATCGACTTCACTTTAGGATATCGTACTGTACAAGTACAGTTGCGGTCTGCGCCGAGTCGACTCGTACTATTTCTGTTCGTTTTACGACGACTCTCCGTGCGCGCGCCGCCACCGCGCCGGTCGGGAGGTAAGCGGCGGGTGGCCGAGTCGTTTGGGCATCGGCTTCTCATGCGAGAGGTCCGAGGTTTGAATCCGGTCGGCGTGTACCAATGAGTTTTTTCTGACGAAAAAAATGTACGTGCATACCTACACCTGCTGCTTCACCGTTCGGAACCGGTGTAAAACTGTAGGTCCCTTCCCTCGCCCCTTACTAGGTGGTAGGCTCAAATTGTAGCCGACTGGGTTGGTACCACCGTACTGGATGTAAGATGGCCGCATAGCAGCCTCGGCTGTGTTCTCCTCTATAGTTCAGTATAGCCAGCAATCCAGGGAAGTCTCCGGTATGGCACCTACCTTCTCGGAGGTGATATTGGATGGTCGGAGCATGCGTTTTGGCCCCTCCGACTCGGCCACCCATACTGGATTACATAAAAAAAATCGGGCGAATGCTTCACTTGAACGTGCGCGCGCGCCGTGTTGTCGTTTCGAACGTGCGCAACGATTCGCGGAATCTTTATCTTTTCAGTAAATCACAACAGAGATCAATATGACGATCCGGCATGTGCGCCGAAAGGGGTCGAGTCCGTATACTAAATACTAACTTCACTGCTCTGTGGTAATACCTATCTGAAGCCAACGGGCTTGTAGATCCGAAATTATGCTTCTGGCATGATACCGGATAGGTGACCGCCGCTCGACCGTTGGAGGCTGACCGTGGTTCAGATTTCACGTAAAACTGTAGGACCCTTCCCATTTTACCTTATGTACTAGGTTGTAGGGTTTAACCCGCCCGGGTTGATACCACCGCACTGAATGAAAAGTCTGTTGAAACGGCTATGTAAATAGCTCGTGTTTTCCGCCCAGTTCAGTGTAGCCGACACGACCGAGGGGAAGCACTGACATGGTATCTAGTTCACCAAGTTGTTTACATCCGACGTACTTTATGTCGTCGTCCCACCTGGCGGGTGGTCTTTCCACACTCCGTTTGCCTGTCCACGGCCGGTCCCCCGACTGCTTTAAGTAAACGGAAATTATTTTTGATTTTTAAGGGTCGGGGTTTTTTAAATTTGTAATTTAACTTTTATTTAAAGCTTTTGAAAAAAAAACTGCATGCAAATCGGTCAACTTTTTAAGATAATTCTTTTTTTTTATTACTTAATTACTTATTACTTGATTACAAACATAGCTAACAACCATCCCGATTAAACCAGTTTTCTAATAAAAAAAACCGCATCCAAATCGGTCCATCCGTTTGGGAGCTACGATGCCACAGACAGACACACCAATACACACAGACACATTAAACTTACGCTATAACACGCCTCTTTTTTCGTCGGGGGTTAAAAATATACAAAAATATAAAAACCGCCCTCAAAAATGTATGAAATAAAAAAATAAAAATCGAACCCTAGAGTTGAAGGCGGTCGGTTATTTTTACTTGCTTTAGCACCACCGCCTTCAACTCTAGGGTTCGATTTTAATTTTTTTATTTCATACATTTTTGAAGGCGGTTTTTATATTTTTAATTTAAATAGTTTTTTATTTCACAGTTTTTTTAGTAATTTTTATTGGCTATTAATGTACTCGGCGGAATCGCTCGGCCTTCGGCCTCGTGATTCCGCCTCGCTTTCCAATCCGATCTTGACCAAAAAAAAATGGGACCACCTTGGAGCTAGACTGAACCGAACACAAAAAGAATCATCGAAGTCGGTTCACAATTAGGGGAGATATTGCTGAACATACATAAAAAAAAAATACATACAGCCGAACATAGAACCTCCTCCTTTTTTGAAGTCGGTTAATAAAAAAGAATATTATGCTGTCTCACAATATTAGAGCGCGAACGGTTCTCTTGATCATAAAAGCACAAGTTGCGAGGCTCCTTTATTACTTTCGTTTATTGCTATTAAAATGTTGGAAGATCTCTTTGTTTGGGTATTACCTTAACATAAATTTACCCTAACCTACCTATCCAAACAGGTACTGTAGACACAACGAAAGCTCGCCACAACACATCATTAACATAGCTACAAACATCCATCTTGTCAGCCTCGGCAGCTCAGTGGTGCGGTCGGTCGACTGTTGTTAAGCACATCTGGGCGCGGTCAGTACTTGGATGGGTGACTGCTCGATCTTTGGAGGTTGACCGTGGTGTTTATTCCACGTAAAACTGTAGGTCCCTTCCCTTCCTACCACCTAGGAAAGGTGGTACTTAGGGTTTAACCCGCCCGGGTTGATACCACTGCACTGAATAAAACGTCGGTCGAAACGGCTATGTAAATAGTTCGTGTTTTCCGTCCAGTTCAGTAGTGTAGATAGCCGACATGAAATGAAGGGAAGCACTGGCATGGCACCTAGTTCGCCAAGGTGTTATGGGCTGACATCACGGATGTTGTATAGCGCGGTTTTCTCAACCGTTCACTTTGAAAGAATGCGGCGCGCTCCCTCCGCTCTCCGCCTCCACCGTACTGATGCATTCTTTCGAAGTGAACGGTTGAGAAAACCGCGCTATAAAGGTGATGTGACCAACCGTGTCAGTTTCCATTAAAAAAAGAAGGACATTTAATTAAAGGAACCTAGGCAGTTTTGAGGCAGTCTAATATTTTGTATCAGGTGCATTAACCTCTCCCCATCTATCGTTCCAGCTACTGCTGGCGTCTGGCTGGGAGACGAGAGGAGACGAGAGGAGAGGAGCGTAGGGGCGGGGTGCGGTGGGGGTGGGAGCGGTGTCGACCTTTCAACTTTCCCGCCGCCGCTGATTAGAGCAATGATCTTGTCAATTTCGTCTCGTTTAGCTCCTCCAATGGCTGCCGTCTGGCTGAACATTTTGAACAATATTTTATTAGACCTCACATCAGGTTCGTTCACAAGACATTCCATGAAGTGTTTTCTTTATATGGAACCTGACACTGTTGGCTACATCACCCGCTAATCCCGTGATCTCAGTCCATCACACGTTGATGAACTCTTTTTTTTTAATGGAAACTGACACGGTTTGACATTACCTACAACATCCGTGATGTCGGCCCATAACACCTTGAGGAACTAGGTGCCATGTCAGTGTCTCACTATGGTTATGCCGGTTAGACTGGACTGGACAGTAATATAATATCATAAACATCAAAAATATAGTCGACTAAGGGATAGGACGAGATGCCGTGCTAAAGGGCGACAGGATAGCCACGTCTCACCTTGGCAAGGTCCTTCCACAGTCATGCCAGCCAGTCAGTATGAGGTTAACTGTCTTCGTGTTTTCTTGCTGCTTGGCTTGATAATCTATCTCATTGTCCAAATATTTTGACTACTGTACTGTCATTGACCAGAGTTCTTAGAGCACAACATCGATTACTCTGTTTATCCCATTTGTCAGAAGACATCGGGGTGATGGTATGTATGTATATATATATAAATTTAGGCTTTAAAATATTATTACAAAACAAATATTTCGCATACCACCTATACGATCAAAGTGGAACATACTCATGGTGGGGAAAATTATGCAATCACACAAGAATCACACATACCTGTACCCGTACTGTGTACATTCTAAGTATGATTTATTTTTAAACAATACAGTTATTTCTATTTATGTTTATATTTGTACAGTATGTTTCAGGATAGGCTTGAGAAACTTCAGGAATAGAAAGTACTCATTATTATAAGAAAAAAATCCTTATCACTCAAATCGAAATTCCGGATTTTTTTTTTCATACAAAAATTGAAAATTTTAGTTAATCAAAACTCGATGGACAGTGAGTATGGGGAGATTTCGCAATAGTGCTGTCTAGGTATGGGTCGAGTCTGATGATGACCTAGTCCAGTGCCCTTTTTCTTTTGATGTCATTCAAATTTAAGTGTTTAGAATTTACCCACATACGTGGGCTGTTCCGAAAATTGTTAGCCACAGAATAAATAATTTTTTTTTTTCCTGAAACTATTTTGATTTGACCGCTAATTTAAATACAAATCTCCTCGATGAAAATTATTGGCCACCTATGTGTAGTTCTTTTTTTAAATATTTTTAACGGTTATCCGTCACTCATATTTTATTTGCAACCGTGGACGTCTCGCGAGAAGCTTTTCGTGTTATGATTTTCTATGCTTATAAACTAGGGTTAACCTTCAAGGAATCTCACGAAAATTTGCAAGCTGCTTTTGGGGAGTCTGCTCCTGCGTTAGCAACAGTTACTTATTGGGTTCGTGAATTTAAACGTGGTCGAGAGAACCTAAACGATGACCCCAGACCCGGCCGACCATAAATTGCAGTCACTCATGAAAACGTCATCAGGGTAGAGTGGCTATTGCGGGAGAATAGACACATTACACATCGGGAGATTCAGGCTGAACTGAAGATTGGTATTTCGAAGTTTGTCTGCCTCAACCTTTCGGGAGTTGAATAGCGAGCGCCCAAGGAGTGGCGTCCGTGGCATTCTTTTTCACCAAGATAACGCGCCCGCTCACACACCGGTAGAAACATGGACTATTTGACAACTTCAGGGGTACAAAGGTTATCCCATCCTCCGTACAGCCCAGATTTAGCTCCATGCGATTTTTTTTTATTTCCCCCGGTAAAAAAAATGCTTCGGGGGCGAAAATTCAACACTGCAGACGAGGCCGTCAAAGAATTTCGGCGCTTATTTTTCGACCTCCCGCAAGATACGTTTTTTAAATGTTTTGAAACCTGGTTCACCCGAATGCATAAGTGCATAGGGATTGGAGGGAAATATTTTAAAAAGCTGTAAATAATTTTTTTTTATATTCTAACAATTTTTCATTTCACTAACAATTTTCGGAACAGCCTATGTACAGTTCAATTCTACTAGTGAAGCATGTAAGTTAGTCATTTTATTTTTATTTAATAAAGGTAGATGTTAACCGTCCACCAAATCTCGATTAAACGATTTTCACCAAAAAGTACTATAAAATGACCGAATCTGGGAAACGTTTCATAGCTTTTCGTCTTCAAATATGGACCCCTATCGAACTCTGAAGTTACGAAACCCTACCCACAAACAAGATTAGTAGAACAAGATTAGAGGACACAACATCTAAGGGTACCAAATTGTGTTGATTCATCATCATCTCAGTAACTAAACTTGAGATCAAGGCCTCACTCAATTTACTTTAGGTACACAATACAAAAAACCATTCATGATTCAATTCAACCATTCATCAGCGAAAAATGTATTCTCTCATGAATGGTTTCTTTCGGCACTTACTGGAATACTTATATATCAAAATTATAAAATGTCTCCAAGCCAAGCCAATTGATTTCTACAGTAAGGTTCCACTTCACAATATAGCCTAGTTCACATTAGTAGAATTAGCGGTAGAGTTATTAGGGCGAGTACTAAACAGCCCCCTCACTCTACCAATGTAGACGCAATCGGTAGAGTACTAGAATTTGGTAGAGTAGAGTGGATAGCACGGTGGTAGAGTAGCTCTACTACTTACTCGCACGTTTTGACTAAAAAGTAGCTTCTCAAAATTATCAGGAGTCATCCTCAAACACAATTTAAGCGAGTTCTCTCACAAGGAGTGCAGACGCTCCGTGCGTTTTTCTTCTTTTCATCCAACCTCGAGTCCATATTCGTTTCCTTTTGTTCTGTTATTCTTCGAGAGCTAAAGTAATTTCTCCCAGCAAAACACCAGAAAGATTAGTTTCTAACTGCAGAACGACGGCGGGCGATGCTCAATGTAGTGCTTTTATCTTACACTGCCTAGTCTACTCTACCACTCTACTTTTGCGTGTGGACGGCTACTCTAGCGAAAACAGTAGAGTTAGTAGGGCAAAATAGTAGGTAGTCCACTCTACCGCTAACTCTACTAATGTGAACTATGTAGGCTTATTAGATAATAAGTAGACAGGCAATGGGAACGGAATCCTGTGATCACTCTTGCTTTTTCAAAAACCAGTATCTTTTTTTAGGTTTCTGTACTCCGTACGGAAGGCTATTACTAAACCTACGCCGTCTGTCTGTCTATCTGTACAATCTGTCATATCTGTATCTTTGGAACCGTAATAGGTAGCCGGTTGAAATTTTCACAGAATAGAAGGTTTGGATCTAAGCTTGCGATGGCTTCACCGAACATATCCGGGCCCATCGGCAGTTATTAATTTTATTATAGCGGATATCCCCGACGGGGTCCCATACCGAACCCCAAAAAAGAAAGCAATCCAACTCAAATAGCAAGGCATCACAAGCTGAGGATTCGGCGAAAATATAATGATGTCTGTAATTATTTATGGTTCATTGAATGAGTGTTTATCTGGTGCCGGTTGATAGCACTATCTGCTCTGCCGGCGCGTCTGCTCTTTCCGCACACCAATATATTATTTTATGATTTATTTAGCATTCAGTATAGTATGCCTGTATACCATGTTTTATAGTAAATACTAACCATGATACTACTTAGCCGCCGGCCGACGCCCTATTCGTTGATCCCTACACGCGGAGCGCAAGTTTGTTGAAAAGAAAGTGTGAAAAATGGTTAGGTATTTATTTTTCAATAGGTAACATATATTCTTATATAAATTATTTTAAAGAAATCTATTTACATTTTACTAGTTTTTGTCCGCAGCTCGTGTAAATTTTTAAGGTTCCTTATCCGGTACGGGATCCTATTACTAAGCCTACGCCGTCTGTCTGTCTGTCTGTCTGTCCGTCCGTCCGTCTGTCCGAGGGCGGTATCTAAGGAACCGTCATAGGTAGCCTGTTAAAATTTTCACAGAATATGTGTTATTTATTACGGCCGATATAACAATAAGAAAAAATTCAAAATAAAAAAAAGTAAAAAATTCACGGGGGTTCCCATAGAAGAAACCAAAAAGTGTAGTGTAGTGTGTGTAGCGCGCCATCTACCGAATAGAGTATGAAGCATTTTAACTAATCATGACATTTAACTAATATGAAGCATTTCGTAACACGCCAGAGATGGTGTGAGTGGCGCTAACCATGACATGGCGATACGGAACCCTCGGTGCGCGAGTTCGACTCGCACTTGGCTGCTTTTTTTTTCATTATTTTTGTCAGAACTTAAGAAAACTAAGTAACATAGACACTTTAAATTTGGTATAATGATAGATCTTGATGACGCGCAAGTATATAGTTGGTAGATATAACCTGTCATAATCGTTAACACGCTGCATGCAGTATTGTATGAGGGAAGTTAGTTAAGTGCATATTGTGACAAAGTTCTTTTTGTTCTAATTGTGTAGATTGAAGCATCTGTAGGCATTTCATGGACAACTATTCAAAAATTCTTTTTTGAAGAGCTCTGTAAAAAAGTTAATTTCTCGTTGGATACCATATTAGCTTAGCGATGACCAAAAAACAACTTGTGTTGGATGGTGTCGTAAAAACTCTGCAGTGATTCGGCCGAGGGGAGTCAAAACACGTTTGGCATTATCAGTGGTGAGGAATCTTGGATTTATGCTTATGATCCAGATTCCAAGCAGCAGTCGAACGTCTGGCTCTTCCAAGACGAGCCAAAACCAACCAAAGTCATACGCTCACAGTGCACTTCAAAGAAAATGGTTGGCACGTGTGGCAAAGACTGGTCACGTTGCCACCATCATGCTTGAACATTGCAAGATAGGTAACGATAGGTGACTGGTATACCACAGTCTGCTTGCAGAGCGTTAGTATGTAGGTTCATATCACAAGATGGCTGTTAATGTGACCTTTAAATTTATTCCTGATTAACCCTTCAGCTCCCACGATTTTAATAAACTTACGTACCGTTGACTCCCAGCCCTTTTCGCCGCGCGCAAAAACCCAAAATTTTGGCGCGCGCGCTCCCGCACAAATTCGAATATCCCGCCTCAATCGATCGATTCATCACTGATCTGTATTCAGTCTTCTTTGTACTGAAATTGCGCGTTCAGTCATACCAAACACTTCAGGATTCACTTATTTAGAAGCACAGACCGATTTTTTGAACTCCAGGCAAAACAAAACACGCTCGACATTTTTTTTTTGTTTTTTCTGACCAAAACTGTACAATTTCCATAGACGAGTCATACCTCTAAATAAAGCTAATAAGACGTACTCTCGAATACGGGTACACAAAATACGGTACAAGATCTGTGTATTCCAGTGTCTGTGGAAATGTCAGTCGTCATGGGAGCCTTTTTTTTTTTACATTTTCAAAAAATATTTTCTGTGTGAAGGTGATGTGTTGCCCAGTCATGTTTGATAATAGTTATTAGTAAATTTAACCAAGAATGTATACCAGTAATCAGTTGTTTGATAGGAAATTGGTAGAATTAGTTATGAATTAAATAGAGAGCCGCGCCGCGCCGAGACCCGGCCGGGTCTTCTGGGAGTTATCAGATTGGCGCGTCATAAGACCCGGCCGGGTCTTCTGGTAGCCGAAGGGTTAAAATTGCATGTGAAGGCACTCACGCTTGTTTATTTTAATTTATTTATTTCAGTAAATTCACAGTGCATTCACATTGTTACACATATAGGTACATATATAAAATGAGTACTAATGAGACCATGAATTAACACAATATGGGTACAGATGTAAAATTTTAATTACACTATAAGTAGGTATCTATACTTACGTATAACTATACAAAAATAAAAAAAATTAAAATGTTTTGGTGGTTAATAAAAAAAAATAACCAGGGTTAATTTATCGTCGCTTCGCTCTGCATCTTCTATAAATTTACCCTAACCTAATTTTGAGGCGGCACATGACGTTTTTGCATAGATTTATTCAATATCAATGTTTTTGTGCTTTACAAAAAAAGAAGGTTTTAATTCTTTCTCTGTCTGTGAAAATCTGTTTCTTTAATTTTGTTTTCTCCGAAACGTGTCTCCGTCAAAAAATTATTTCACTAAAATTCATCTTTTAGCTCAGCCTACATATTAAACTAACCAGTAATTTGCGATTTTAATATTTGAGTTTATGTACGCGAGGGCGTGCTGAATTTTCGCTCGGCGAAAATTGTGGAACAGTTGGCTCAACAATATATTAATTAAGTATACTGTATGTAAGCGTAGGTACTGTATGTCTCTTTTTTCTTTAGTTAACATAACAGGGGTTCTGGTCGCGAAAGGGTTAATATTAATGCGTCTTTGGCTTTGTTCTTCGTAATTTTTATTCATCTAAAATTTGCCTCTGCTATTCGACGTCCCGGTTTGGCTCTTCATAATTATAGTAAGCCTACCTATACATATCTCTCTACTGATCGCGGACCTCCCATACAGTATGTAGTTACAAGATAAGAAGGTTATTTTAGAATTCGTCGAGGGGGTGAACAATCTTTGTCCCCAGTTATGCTCATCTCGCCGTGGGGTATAATGTATGCTTACGTGTGAACTGAAAGAAAAACATATCTGAAATTCCGTATAGCGCGAAAACATACATTTGACATATAATAAATAAAACAAGATAGGTAAACTGAGGGATCGATATGGAGAAGTGGCTTACCTACTTTAGGTCCGACACTAGCAACCGGAGCACAGATTCACTCCGAACGCGGCACTGGTCCCCTTTCAACACGAATTCACTGCACACGAGGGGCGAGTTTGCTCAGCGAGATAGCGATCTAGTGCGAGTTAGCGAACAAACAAGATTGTACAACTAGTCAACTAAGTAGGTAATAGGTGTACACAACGAAACGAACATGACACGAAGTCGAGTGAGCCAGCGAGCCAGCATACGTACGTCAAAAAACTAAATGACGGCTGAGCGGAAGTGAGAGAAACGTCAGTTATTATTCCATAGACAAATTATGAATAATTCTAGCAATACCGGAAGTTCGTTAAGTCGATATACACAAACGTCGTCAAAATGTACTAATTAAATGCCATAAAATCACTACTAAGGAAGAAATTATCATCATTGAAACTTTAATGCCGGAGTTATACTGTTCAGATTATTCTCTAACACTGTTTTCTGTCTTCAGGTACGTGAGATAAATATATAACTTCGCATTTTGTTGGGTTCATCTTTAGGCCGATAAGGGCTTGAGCTTACTCTTACATATGGGCTAGATTGGGCTTATCTATTAACTTGGTTAGGTCATCTAAAACGCTTTCCCCTTTTTCTGCAATGACACCGTCATCCATAAACTTAGCTCGGATTCCACCCTTACAACCACCGACTGTATAGTTAGACTAAAAATGGCCGGGTCGAAGGGGTCCCCCTGCTGTCAACCGGATTGCACAATATTCGTATATGTTAGTCTATGTGGACTTCTAAACAGGTGTGCCAAATGCTATAAGTGTACATATGTATGTATGTTTGTCAATGAATTTCTCGGAAACTAGAAATCGAATTGCTTTAATTATTTTTGACGTGATGACGTCACGTCTTATAAATTGATGAACACCGGCTGCACAAACGAAAAAGTGTCACGTTCCATCTGAACCTGTGTGTGCAAGCGAGAGCGCGTAACAAGCGATAGAGAGGCATATACAATAGTAGGAAATACAAAATATATTTGTCCGTCTTTTGCGAGCCTCGAACCCGCGGTCGCTGCCACCAATATTGTGTCACCGACCAGACGTCTTAACCACCCGGCTAATCGATCATATACCTAGCGAAGCGAATTTGCTCAACAGGTGAAGATTTCATGAAGCGACATCTAGCGTCAACATCTAGCGTCAATAGTAAATGAAATACTTCAGCTTCGCAGTTAGGTAAGTGGTACAACGTTGTAGTATGCGCTTTGATAATATGTAGATGGCGTTATGTAGGATTACTGGGTAGATTTAATTATGTGTTATGTAGAAATTTACAAATTTAAAGTTTATATTGATAATTAATATTATTAGTTTTTAAAGTACTCACATTTACGATTTAAGAATTAAACTTCTAAGCTCGGGTAAACTAAACTTGCACTGCAATATTTGATAAGTAGTGGATTTTTTGGCTTTTTAGGTTTTTTTAATTTAAAATAAACAAAAATTAATAGTCGTTATTTTATAATATTTTTTATTAGTTATTATCACATCTTTAAATATAAATAATTTAACATATGTAAAATCACACAAATTCATTCATCTATATTATAGTGGTTCAAACCTATGCCTAAAGGCATTATCTGCCAGTAATGCCTGGGATTGTGAGTATGGTAGATGGGTAGTGCGGGTAATTTCTGTTTTGTATATAAAAAGTTAAATTACAAATTAAAAAAATCCCGACCCTTAAAAAGTCAAATATAATTTCCGTTTACTTACTTAAAGGGGTCGGGGGCCGCTAAGTAAATACCCGCGCTGCTCTAAGTTTTTATATTTTACGCGACACATCTTCTTTATATTAACCCTAACCTAATGTTGAGGCGGCGCATGTCGTTTTTGTTACGTTTGTATTTTCGAAAATAATTCTTAGGTGGTTATAAAAAAAACTGAACACCCTACAAAAATTTAAACACCGTAACAAAATTTTGGAGGATTCGAACCCATGGTCAAAAAATACAAATCCTACACTCTTACCACTGAGCCACGAAATCACATAAACGACCAAACGAATATCGGATTGCCTTGGAAGGCTTTCGGCTTTCTTAGGAGGACAACTGTCACTGAGAGACAGAGAATTGGCCCCGAGACACTTATCCTTTCAATTTCTTCTGCCCTGGTACTTTAGAACCGTTCCCAGTAGTCTTATCACTTTATGACGTCATCACGTAAAACTATCGTCCGTAAACCGAGTTTACAGACCAATAAATTTTTTTTTATTGGATTAAGTATCTTCCAACTTAGGGAATAGTGCGAGTTCTTATGTGATATAACTAAAGAGAGTAAAATAAAAAAAACGTTTTAAAAAACATTGAACCAACTTCAAAAAACAACTAGAACGTGTTAAATAATATTAATGTTTTTAAGTTTACACTGTTCTTAATTATATTCATTTTTAAGTTTCCGGATTAATAGTAGGTTTAAAGACTTACATAAGTCGACGTTTCGCCCGCTACGTCACAAGCCCGTGACGTAGCGGGCGAAACGTCGACTTATGTAGGTCTTTAAACCTACTGTTAATCCGGAAACTTAAAAATCAATATAGTTAAATAATATTTTTATTCATATCTGATTGATGATAGATAAGTAATAAATAATGAATAATATTTTGATTGATAGTCTCGACGAGATAAATTTTTTTAGGGCATAATATCTGAAACTACTGATCCCAGACTACTCATCCGCTGGAGGAAATGATAGGTCCCGACGAGAGTTAAATATTTTTGTATGTTTTTTTTGTTTGTTTTTTTTTAGAGAGGGCATCATATCACGGAAACTAATGATCCCAGACAACTCATCCACTGCAGGAAATTTTGCGCTGGACGAGAGTTTTTTAAATTATTTTAATTTTTGTTATAATTTCTCTTTTTTAGGTTTTTTTTTAGATTTCAGTTTTTTCTTTTATACATTTTTTAGAAGTTAAAAATTTGAAATGCCTCGAACTTAAAGAAATCGGCCGAGAATATAGAAAATGGTGCCGGTCATTTCTTGCGGTTCGTTCGAATTTGCGAGTTTCGCAAGAATATTTTTTTTTTGCACTTTTTTGCCTTTTATATTATTTTATTCTGTGTAAATACTCACTCAGATAAGTGTATTTTGAAAGGCACATTCGTGACCTAAATACTTTTTGAATAAACGGATGGAAAGGAATGACAAAATTTCACAGAATTTGGCTAAACATTCTGGAAATACCAAATTTGGGCCTGGAAGTGAAATCTGAACGAACCGCAAGAACTGCCAGGCAACGATTTAAATATTGACGAAACCCTGTCATCGCCACGTCAGGCCATTTACATTCTATGTACTTGCACGATTATTATATGTCTGCCCATGATGCCATATCGAAGTCTACCGGTAGTCACACGACTACAAGGGCATTTATTTTTTCATACTTTCTTCCATTATTCTGCCAAACGTAACACAACGTTCCGGGATAATCACCTTAGTGTAGCGACACACCTGCGGATGGTTCGGCGCCGACTCCTCGGCGACGGAACTATCGGTCGTAGTATTCGGTTGGCATGACACACCAAAGCGCCTTGCGCGACGGAAAGTTTCGTGGTGTCTTCGTCGGTCGAGTCGTCGCCCGCCGCGCCATAGTAAAATGAGACGAGTAGGGTAACTGGAGCCCATTTTTAAAATAACTACCTACGCTGCGCCGAGCCACCATGGATGTCAACAACTCAAAACACGTCAACACTAACACAATTGACAGGTAGTGAGCCCATTATGGTGGAAATACAATTCCAGAGAGAGAGATTTGAATTTGAATTTGAATTTGAGTGAGAGAGAGAGAAAGAGTGAGATAGAAAGAGAGAGAGAGAGAGAGAGAGAGAGAGAGAAGTAGTCAATCGTGTCAGTTTCCATAAAAACATAACATACATACATACATATCACACACGCTGAATCTCGACAATCGGGGTAAGCAGAGTAATCGATGTTGTGCTCTCTGAACGAACTCTGGTAAATTACAGCACAACACCGACCACCACGTTTCGCAAAGCATTCGATCAAGCAGCAAGTAAGACACAAAGACCCACCTCCGTGGAAGTACCGTACCAAGGTGAGAGGTGGCGAGCCTGTGGCCCTTTAGCACGGCATCTTGTTCTGATCCTTTAGTCGCCTTTTACGACAAGCATGGGGAGAGATGCAGCAGCTTTAAGTACCGGCCCCACACAGTAAAAAAAAAAATGGAGTGCGGGGCGGCTATCACTGACTACAAGCGAGGGAAGTGAGAATGTAAGTAGTGGTTGTGTGTGCTGCGTGCGTACTCACACAAGCGTGCGCTGGCGCGCGCTTGTGTGAGTGCGAAATCGGCGCGTTTGTATGAAGACGGTTAACTAGTCTGTTTGACTATGGCCGCGCCGCTCCGCATCGGAAGCGCGCGGGCGGAACGTTACGCTCGCCGAACTTTCTGTCGCTTACGCGCGGCATGATGTGTCGTTTGCTATGCAAAATACATTGAATGCGTTCTCGCGGAAAGAGACGCTAGACGGAAGGTTCGGCGTTCCGCCGAACGCTGCGTAATTTCGGCTGATGTGCCTTAGGTGACTTAAAAAACACTGCGAGCGTATTTAGCGGAACTTTCGGCGCGGAACCTTCCGCAGGTGTGTCGCTACACTTAGACTGCGCGTGTGGCAGACAGGCAGACGAATGGACAGACATCTGACCGATTTTATAAGGGCCTCTGCCAGAACTGCTGGCTACGGAACCCTAAAAAGCAAAGTGCAAAATACTAAACAAATTATTACTACTTAAAAAGTCGCCACAAGTTTTTTTACATCGCTTGATCTGAAAGTGAATTAATCAAATCTGATATCATTCGCAGACAAACTATCATTCATTTCATTATGCATAGTCACGTAATGCCATCTTCATGAGTCTTTCTTAAATTTTCGTCGTGATTGTGATGTCTTGACTATTATGAATGAATACCTACGTGTATATCGATTTATTTGCGAAATAGGTCACCTTGTCTATGATTCTGCCAGCTGACGTTTGCGCGAAGGGTTATCTTCGTTCTTCAGTCGGGTAACACCGTTGTTCTGGCGAGTTGTGGATTGTGGATGAACGGAGCGACACTTTTGACGGGCCACGGTTCCATGTCCTCCGCCCGCCACTCGATAGAAGATAATAGATAGCAGTGATCGAGCGAGCTGTTGCGATATGTGCTCTACGCCCGCGAGCGCGGTGACCGCGGCCTTGTAGTGTTCGCGCGCGCGTGTGGTGTGTCAGCATGAACTGTCACCAGGTGCTGAGTGGCGCCTGCAATTCGGGCGACCAGTGCTTCGCCGTCGGCTCCGTTGTTGGCATTCCGTTCACGGTACGCTCTCACTACCCTACGAGCTTGCTCACACGTCTAGACCTCTGGAGATGCGCGCACAACTGCGTCGTAACTCACATGTATATCTATCGAATCCTTCTCCTAATCTAAATCTCCTACATCTCTTTAACTTCATATTTCAACTAAGTGAGCTTGTGCCACTCTGTGATGTAATTAGGCGTGATACAAGAGCGGTCCTACCTAGCCTCAGCATCTAGTCAGCTACTGTGAACTTCGATTTTGGCAAAACTGTCAAAACATGACCATTTTGATAGGTCATGCTTGAAATGAATGGAAAATGACCCTACCCTACCGCCTACCACAACGCCCACCGTACTAGAATTATATTCATGGAGCGAACATAATCAGATCGAGAGCATCTTTATTAAAACGGTGTTGTTGATTTTATACTAGACAAGATAAGAAAATCATATACCTATCGTGGCACGTGCGTCAGTTCATTTCACTTGCCTACAAATATGGAGCAGTTTCGTTTACTCTCATTTCATCTGTTTTTTTTTATGTAATCCCGTATTGGTGGCAGAGTCAAAGAGGCCAAAGCACATGCTTCCACTAGCTAATATCACCTCTGAGAAGGTATGTGCTATACCGAAGACGCCCCTTTCAATTGTTGGCTATATTGGAATAATGGAGAACACAGCCGATGCTGCTATGGGGCCATCTTACATTTAGTGCGGTGGTACCGACCCGGTCGGCTATTTGAACCTACTATCTCGTGAGGGGCAAGGGAAGGGACCTATAATTTTACACCGGTCCCGATAGGTTGCTGCTTACGTAAGGTTGTAGCTTAATGCATAAAAGTCCGTGTACCGTGTAGGGCCGGTACTTTAAAAGAATAGCTCCACTGCATCTCTCCCCGTGTATGTCGTAAAAGGCGAATAAGGGATATGACTCCCTTCTTATATTACTAGGTGGTAGGGTTTAACCCGCCCGGGTTGGTACCACCGCACTGAATGAAGGTCGGTCGAAACGACTATGTAAATAGTTTGTGTTTTCCGTCCAGTTCAGTGTAGCCGGCACGACCGAAGGGAAGCACTGACGTGGCACCAAGTTCACCCGGTGTTATGGGCTGACATCACAGATGTTGTAGGTGATGTAGCCAACGGTGTCAGTTTCCATAAAAAAAAAAGTGCTGTACGCATACAACTGGATCGTTGCAGAGCGAGCGACGCTGCTACCTACCCAACTGACACTGAGATCCCCCGCGTTCAATTAGCCGTCGGTCCCTCCAGCCAGACCCTCCTAGTTTCATTCTGCACCCCTCAGTTTGTGGAGTGCCTGGTTTCCATTGCAAACATCCTTTGTTACATCTTTAGGCTCAGTGATCGGTGTTATGTCTGGTTTACACCACCGAAAACATTGCTAATATCAATATTTTCAATAAATATTATGGAATTAATTTACAAATTTATTAATAACATTTGTTAATGACTCCAATTTTTTTTCTTATTTTTCCCTGGGTAATCATAAACTGGCCTACTCCCTGGTTCCCGCTTGACGTTGAGTTTTGGGACACGGTGTATATACACTTACATAAATTTGCTAAAATTTTCTTATTTCAAATTTTAAAATTATTAGAAACAAATTCATCATAAAAGTTATTTATTTTGTTAACATGATCTTAACTGTGACACCATCATTGTGGATAAATAATTGTTTTTGTGAACATTGCGCTGTTAATTTTTCGGTGTAAACTGGGCTTTAATCTAGCTCATCTCGAGTTGTAACATTTCCTTGAAGCACAATTTGCATTTCAATTAGCTGTATTGTTGTTCGGCGAGACAATATGGCGTCCGTCTGACGGCCGCCGTTCACCATCGCCTATCTTAATTGTTTCTATTGGCTCCTTTGAAGGATGCGCTCAGTGTTATCTTTGTTTTATTGAAGTTGCTGCTTAGCTCACTTTAAAATAGGACAAAATGTATGAGCCTGTTTGCTGATTGAAAATGTCAGCTACAAATTAATGCGAAATTTCGCATCGTCAGGATTGCTCGTCACCATAGCATAGCCCCAATGCATCTCTCCCCGTGTATGTCGTAAAAGGCGACTAAGGGATATGACCTGGCCTCACGCACTCTATGTACTTGCGCCCGATAACTACCTACCGCCCGGCGCACCGCCCGCGGTGAATTTCTATGGGATGCCTAAAGAATATGAACAGCCGAAGAATATAAAGCAATAATAATGCAAAGCAATAATGCACTTTACACTCGATCGTTAAGGTACATTTTCGCACGCAGCGATTGGCGACGTGAAGCAGTAGGCTATTAAAACCCGAAGTTGGAGTGATTTATCTGTTACGAAGTAACTATTTAGTAATCTGTGATATGACTCCCTTCTTATATTACTAGGTGGTAGGGCTTAACCCGCCCGGGATGGTGCCACCGCACTGAATGAAAGGTCGGTCGAAACGGCTATGTAAATAGTTTGTGTTTTCCGTCCAGTTCAGTGTAGCCGGCACGACCGAAGGGAAGGCTGACGTGGCGCCAAGTTCACCCGGTGTTATGGGCTGACATCACGGATGTTGTAGGTGATGTAGCCAACCGTGTCAGTTTCCATAAAAAAAAAACCATTCTAAAATACTTCCAAGGTGGCCGCGACTTGCGCACACCCGTACAGTACTCATTACTCAGTAATCTTACCCAATATTCAAGTACTGCGATCGACTTCGTTGAAGTTCCGAGCCCCTTGCTCCCGTGGCGGTAGGAATAAATCAAATCAATTACCTAGTGTTTTATTAGCCAGGCAAAAGTTCCAAATACACAAAATTATTATTTTCGGCATAGATACGAATTTAAAAGAATTAATAAAATATAAACCCAATTATTAAACTAGTTCTTAGCACCGCAGTGAGCGTGTGCTCCCGATGACTAGTGCCACGGAAGCACTCGAAACGTTGAGCTGACATTGAGATCTAAATTGTGTCAAATTAAAAGTAAAGCACAATAAAAAGGAAATAGTTATTAAGCTAGAATGTAGGTAATGAAACTTGGCCGAAGAGTCTATAGAAATATAGTTTTCCATCCAGTTTAATTTGGCTGGCACAACCAAAGGGACAAACTGCCTGACATGTATGTGTAGGAATGGGCTGACGGCGCTTTGGGGAACTCTTGTGTAATTAATAACTACTCGTCAAGTGATAAGTAAATCAAGTAACAAGTATCTGTGAGAAGGATCCTCCCTTTATCTGTTGGCTTCCTTGGACTCTATCCAGCGCCGCGCCATCCGCCTAATTGGTGATCCCAAGCTCATGGAGGGCCTTGAATCATTGCAACAGAGGCGATTGGTTCCATTAGCCTGTTTTATAGGTACTACCATTGCCCATGTTCCGAAGAACTGGCTTCTCTCATCCCTTCTGCCCCAATCCGTATCCGTCACACCGGCCGGACTCGCTCGGAACATCCATATGTTGTTGACAAACAATTTCTGAGAACGCATCACTTTTCAAAATCGTTCCTATGTCGTACGGCGAAAATATGGACCGGACTTCCGGCGAGTGTGTTCCCCACCACCTATAACCTGAGAGTCTTCAAAAGGCGTGTTAATAAATTAGACAACAACCACTTTTTTTTTATTCTTTATTTTTCAGGAAATCAACAGCACATGTTATACAAATTATACACATAGAATGAAAACTTACGATGGCCTATTAAAGATTTCCATAAGGGATTACATTAATTACGAACTAGGAAACATAACATATGGAAAAAAGACAAATACACCTTAACCAAAAGAATAACTTGTTTTTTTTTTATGGAAACTGGCACGGTTGGCTACATCACCTACAAAATCCGTGATGTCAGCCCATAACACCGGGTGAACTTGGTGCCACGCCAGTACTTCCCTTCGGTCGTGCCGGCTACACTGAACTGGACGGAAAACACAAACTTTTTACATAGCCGTTTCGACCGACCTTTCATTCAGTGCGGTGGTACCAACCCGGGCGGGATAAACCCTACCACCTAGTAATGTAAGAAGGGAGTCATATCCCTTAGTCGCCTTTTACGACATACACGGGGAGCAATGCAGTGGGGCTATTCTTTTAAAGTACCGGCCCCACACGGTACGACATAACAATGAAAAAAATTAACCAACAAACAAACAATAGATCAATAATAAAATAAAATAACGTCTAAACGTAAATGGTATTGATAATGATGAATTGTCCGCCTTGTAGCTGGCATGGCGCCTCTCTGAGTGTGGTTTCGCGAGAAGTGCTGTTATTGGCTGTGTCTTAATCTTCCTTTGAACTTGTCACTTGCCACCCGTGCCGGCCGTCAAAAAAAGTGGTGTCGAGCGCTACGCCGTTGTTTTTATAGGGGGCTACACTCATTTATTTCTTCTTCATTACAGCAGTGGGGACTTCTAAGTATTTTGTGTATTTCGTCTGTTTTTGTGAACAAAGGCACATGGAAAAAATTTCTGAGTAGGTGTATGACATTCTGGTATCATTGGAGTATTTCAATGTTGGATTTACTGGCGGTACCCCTCAATCCTATTCCGTAAGTCCATACTGGTTTCAGAACAGCTTTATTAGGTATCGTCTTCTTCTTCATCTTCTTGATGGGCATTTTCCGCATGTAGGTCTCTCCGTTTGGACCCGTTGTGCGTATCACACCGGCCGCTACTCCATCCAGCCCAGCTCCTTCCAGAAGTCCTGCAGGCGTCCGACGTCCTTGCAGGCCTCTTGGAGTGTCCTCGGGTTTTTGAGGATGATTGCCCGCTCATTTGCCACCCCCTCACACTTTATTTTGTATATTAAGAGTTGACATAAAAAATAGAACAAAAAAATAAATAAAACATAATAGTCAATAGTCCATAGTCATTTAAACTAGCATCAATTTGGATACAATGCATATGCATGCTATATAAAGCATCATATTTTTTTTTTACAGGTCAGATTAAAACCCATATTTTTGAAAAATTTATTATAACAGAGTTTCCCAATAGAATTTGAAAAACAAAATAGGTCAACATGTTACAATATTACTCAGTTTTAATACTAATAAGAAATAGATAAACAACCAACAGAGCAGGCGCCACCCCTATATGTTGTTGTTGTTTGCTGCCCAGCCTCTTGGGAAGGCGGGTGGGCCATTCTCCGCACTGAGACCTCAAGACGGTCCGTTGTGCGTTGGCGCTCGGGTAGAGTTACTCTAGCCACCCGAGCTCTTTCATGAAGTGGAGCACTCTTCTCGGTCGCTTCCACACTCCATGGGCAGTTCCCACGTTCCCAAGAAACTGCAGTCGTTCTTCTGCCACTACCGGGCACTCCAGGACCACGTGGGTGGCTGATTCGTCCTCCGCCATGCAATCTCTGCACAGGGGGCTGTCGGTGACACCTATTGTAAACAAGTGTCTGTTGAGTATAATGTAAATAGTAAATGATATAAAATGGTTGCAGGCATACGCGGCAGGATGCAACATCGTGATCCTGGCGTCCAACTTCGAGCGGGTGCAGGTGATCCCGGGCGCGGTGCACGGCTACGTGCGCATCGACTCGCTCGACTGCAGCAAGGACACGGGCAAGGTGGCGGCGGCGTACGGCGCCGAGGTGTGCGTGTTCGAGCCCACGCCGCTCATACACACCGCCACTAGCACGCACGTGAGTACGCTCTCCTCCCAGAGTGCGACTTGCAGTGGGCGCACGTGAGTACACTCGCTTCCCTGAGTGCGACTTGCAGTGGGCACACGTGAGTACACTCCCTCCCAGAGTGCGATTTTTTTTTTTTTTTTTTTTTATGGAACCTGACACGGTTGGCTACATCACCTACAACATCCGTGATGTCAGCCCATAACACAGGGTGAACTAGGTGCCATGTCAGTGCTTCCCTTCATTTCATGTCGGCTACACTAAACTGGACGGAAAACACGAACTATTTACATAGCCGTTTCGACCGACGTTTCGTTTAGTGCGGTGGTACCAACCCGGCCGGGATAAACCCTACCACCTAGTAAGGTAAGAAGGGAAGGGACCTACAGTTTAACGTGGAATCCGAACCACGGTCAGCCTCCAACGGTCGAGCGGTCACCCATCCAAACACTGACCGCGCTCAGCGTTGCTTAATAACAGTTGACTAACCAACCGCGCCACTGAGCTACCGAGGCTGACGAATTTTCTTATCCCTTAGTCGACTTTTACGACATGCGACGGGGAGAGATGCAGTGGGGCTATTCTTTTTAAGTACCGACCCCACACGGTACAAACGGCGACTTGCAGTGGGCGCACGTGAGTACACTCTCCTCCCAGAGTGCGACTTGCAGTGGGCGCATGTGAGTGTGACCTGCTTATTTAAAGAAAGGGATTGAAAATGGCGGCGTTTTATAGCTGTACAGTCGCCATAGAAATTTTTTTTTTAATAGTTTATTTTTTATTTGTGATTTTTTGTCTTGGAACAAATGCTTTAGGTATTTTCTTTAGACGGCAATACTGTGTGAGCGAGAGGCAAATAGAAATGCCGCCATTTTCAACCCGTTTCTTTAAATAACCAGGTAAGTATACACTCTGCTCCCAGAGTGCGACTTGCAGCGGGCGCACGTGAGTCGAACCCCGGTCTACGAGGCGGTCTAGGCTAGGTGGAAGTTGCTGGTTCAAGCCACATGGGGCGTTATGGCCCGCCGCGACCCCTTTGGGCAATATAGCGCGGTTTTCTCAACCGTTCACTTCGAAAGAATGCGGCGTGCACCCTCCGCTCTCCGCCGCCACCGCAATTGCCCGTCAGTACGGTGGAGGCGGAGAGCGGAGGGTGCGCGCCGCATTCTTTCGAAGTGAACGGTTGAGAAAACCGCGCTATACGTAGATTAGGCCAAAATATATTTTTGAAAAAGTAGCCTCTGACCCAAGAAAGATTGGATTTCTGCGGTTGTTGTCTCTGCCTACCCCGTTGCGAAACAGGTGTGACGTTATTTATGTACATATATGAATCCTATGCTCTACATTCTGATTCCGGCTCACTATGTACTCATCGATGGATAGGAAAGCAGTGTGGGAAGATCACTCGCCAGGTGGGACGACGACATCAAGTACATCGGTGGAAAACGGTGGTTCAGGTACGGCTGAAGGCCTCGAGGACTTGAGGAAAATTGGGGAGACGTATGCCAAGCAGTGGACGCATACACGCTGACTGATGGCTCGAAAAATTTAAATTGTTCCTGCAGAAGCGCAAATGTTCAATAGAAGAAACTTTTGGACAAATTTATCTATGGCCTGTCCGCTGGCAAAAATACTGCATATTTCGGCAACAGTTTCATCAAAATTGGTTCAGTAGATCCAGAGATCTACTGAATTACTGGCGTGTGACCAACAGACAGACAGACACCAGATCCAATAAGGTCTCATTTTTGGCATTTTGCGACGACGGGACCCTAAAAATTTGCACGAAGTACAATTTTAGCCTTATGCCAAATAGTACAACGTACAACGGACCGTCTTGAGGTCTCAGTGCGGAGAATGGCCCACCCGTCTTCCCAAGAGGCTGGGCAGCAAACAACAACAACAACAACAACATGCCAAATAGTTTGGAAGTGAACTGTTGGATCACACTCTTAATAATTGTTTGGTCAGTGCAGAACATGATCTAACCTGCCACTTGAGTATATTTATTGCAGTTCTCTGCTTTGGGAGTGCGTACATTTGTATCACGGATTGATTTTATATTTTTAAAACTCTTTTCATTTCACATTATCTTCCACGTTCAACTTATTTATCACTTTTATCAGTTATTCCTAGAACTGGCTGCTATTGAAGCGAGTAAATGCGGTGGAAATTTTGAAAAAAAAAAAATAGACAAAGCCAGCCTTGCGAGCACGGTGGTGCGGCATTCGATGTCGAAGTTAAGCATACCAGGAGCAGTCGGACTTTGGATGGGTGACCGTCCGACCGTTGAGGTTGACCATGGTTCTGATTCCACATAACAGTTTCCATAAAAAAAAAAAAAAGCAGGTCTCTTCCCTTGCCTAATAGATGTTAGGGTTTAGTCCATCCAAATTAAGTACCAGCGACTTAATTATATATTTTATATTACATTGACATTAATATATTTATCATATAATATGTAGACATTTATGTATTATTATTATATAATGCTATGGAAATAGTTAGTGTTTTCCCTCCGGTTCAGTGTAGCCGGCCGGCACGACCAAATAATACCACTGCCGTGGTACCTAATTCACCAAGTTGTGATGGTAGATGATGTCGCATGTAGTCAATTGTGTCTTTTTAACCTCCGACGCAAACGGAGGGGTGTTATAAGTTTAACGTGTGTGTGTATGTGTGTATGCGTGTGTCTGTCTGTGGCATCGTAGCTCCCAAACGGATCGACCAATTTGCATGCGGTTATTTTTTTATTAATAATCAGATACAACTTTTTCAAATAGGGAAAATAAACATTCTTTCTTTCTTTCAGTTGTGGATAAAAAAGAGCATCGCATTAAGGATCTGAAATTTTTTTTAAATTAGGATGTTTTGAACTCTGCTCTCGTAATCATCTATCTACTGATGATCTTCCTTCAAGGTTGTCCTAGAATACAGTTTCATTCGACTTTCAACCTTAATGCCATAAGCAGAAAACTCAGAATATATTTGTGAGCAGGTTGAAGTGGAACAATGTTGTGCTAATTAATTTGAGCGTGTCAGTAATTCAGTTGGTAGAACTTTGTATGTGAATGTTATTACCATTCTCAAAACAGTTTGCCTAACATTTTTTAAATGTTATGTTAACGTACCTAACTAATACAACTAATATTCTCCCAAAAAAGTAAAAACCACAATCCACGATAACGCAAATAGATTGCATATATTTGACAGAGTTTTTCCTCACACACACAACTTGTATACAAAACTAAAGGTTGTATAACCGCTTTTAGATATGACGGTTCTTAAGGCGGAAATAAGACTCAAACCATGCTACCGAAGCACTGATGATTGAAACACGAACCGTATGCAGATGTAATAGGTGCGAGATTCGTTCTACTCGTGCGGTGACTGATACGTCGCGCCGACGAAGAACGTTTGCGCGAAAATCACACTATACACGGTGTTGCAGTTGCCCCCGTAATATTTTTAACTGACATAAGGGGGTTATTCTATATGTGAAACTAAACAACTTCTGTGAAGAAAAAAAATTTTTTGAAATAAAAAAATTTTTTTTTTCCATACACATTTTAATTACCTATGCTCAAAATGTACGGAGAAAAAAAAAATTTTTTTCTTCAAATAAAAAAGTCGTAGAACAGAAGTTGTTCTATTTCACGTACAGAATCACCCCCTTTCGGGTTTAACGATTGGGGTTGCAACACCGTGTATATTAAATTTCACGTGTTGGAAAGATGAAAAACAATATTTTTTTCGCTACGATTGTAGGGAACAATATTATCTATATTTCTATGAGGGTCTTGTATTGAAACAATTGATGTTTCTCAAGAAAATTTAACTTGAAAGTACAATTTTCGTACTTTTCGTTATTTATTGGAGATTTATTAACACCTTTCCAAAGTAGTAAAATATATTTTTTTTCGCTATGTTTGTTAATTAAAGATCAATACATAACACATATTTTTTAAAAAAATTTTATCATTACCAATAGCTCAATATTTTTTTTTCAAGTTGACCTTTTGAGGCTTATTTCCGCCTTAATACTTAAATATACACAGACGTTTCATACATACGTATATGTATATGACATCACGCCTTTCTCTCACGGGATGAGCAGAGACAATACATTGAGTGTGGAAGAATCCACATTCAATGTTCTTCATGAATTTTCGTGGGTACATTTCATAAAAAAAAAAAATATATAAATGTCAATTCGTCTAGATTGTGTTTCTATTTGTATATGAATTTATTTTAATCAAAAGAACAATAAATATACTGAATGGTCTTTGTATTTAGAAACATGTTAAATTATCATGATATCAAACGTACGAAGAACGAGTATTAGCACATTCCAAAGAGGTCGGCTATATTATAACAGAGTTTGTGATGTGCATGCACTGACCACACAGCCTAGAGACCGCACGTCGTCTAGGAAAGGGAGCTGTGTCGAACTGAGCTTGCGATGGCTTCACCGAACATATCTGGACCATTGGCAGTAGAGGAGGGTGTCATTCGAGGTCGGGACTAGCGAGTGGCCACTCTGTGTAATTCTCCTGCATGTGTTACGTTACGGCTCGCATCAAGCCCTCGTCAGCTAGTCTGCGATGGCTAGGATGCACACACAGACCCCGCTCTCGACCTCCCTCTACCTATCCATATTCTGTAGGATGTTTTCAGTGACGTTTTCGAAGCTCTCTCCCATATATGAGCTTAGCGTCGATCTTGGCAGTCCTAGGTTCTTGAAGAAACTGTAGAGCGACTTCGCTGGTTCTCTTATTCCGACTTCCACAGCGAAGAGATCAGTCTTTAATCCGTTTCTCACGTCTAGGTATACGAGACACAATGTAACTCGATGCACCGCTTTATCCTCTCCGCTTCATTCTGCACACCTTTGATTGTTGCCATACTCAGTACCGTGTGGGGCCGGTACTTACAAAGAATAGCCCCACTGCATCTCTCCCCATGCATGTCGTAAAAGGCGACTAAGGGATAAGGACAAGATGCCGTGCAAAAGGGCGAATGGATCGCCACCTCTCACCTTGGCACGGTACTTCCACCGAGTCATGCAGCAGGTGGGTCTTCATGCCTTAAATGCTGCTTGATCGATTGAATCTTGTTCGAATACTTTGCGAAACGTGGTGATCGGTGTTGTGCTGTAGTTTACCAGTGTTCTAGCAGCACAACACCGATTACTCTGCTTACCCCGATTGTCGGGATTCAGTGTGTGTGATATGTATGTATGTATCAGTTTCAATATTGTGATGCTATGTAGCGTCTTGAGGCTCAATGGTCAGTGTGTGCGTGCAGTAGTCGGGCCGCGGGGGGTCCTCGTGTCATCGGTGAGTCGAATTACACCAGCTGCATTCATTGAAGTTTTTTTTTTTTTTAATTAATGCAATTGTGTATTTGATACTTCTACCCGTAGCTATTCTTATTATTATGACAGGCGATATTCCTTCGCGAATAGTTTCGGAAATATTCACTCAACAAATATAAAAAAAATACATACATACATACCACACTGTATCCCGACCGACAATCGAACCGAAAACCTTAATATAAGAAGGTGTGGATCTAAGCTTACGATGGCTTCACCGAACATATCCGGGCCCATCGGCAGTAGAGGAGGGTATTAATCGAGGCCGGGACTAGCGAGTGGCCACTCTAAATTTCCCGCGCATGCTTCACGTTTCGGCTCGCTTCAAGCCCTCGTCAGCTAGTCTGCGTTGACTAGGACGCGGGGAAACCACCAGTCCCGCTCTCGACCTCCCTCTCTCTACCTATCCATATTCTGTAGGATGCTTCCAGTGACGTTTTCGAAGCTCTCTCCATATATGAGCTTAGCGTCGATCTTGGGAGCCCTAGATTCTTGAAGAGACTGTAGAGCGACTTCGCTGGTAGTCCCCTTGCTCCGACTTCCACAGCGAAGAGATCAGTCTTGAATCCGTTTCTCACAATCCGGTCTACTAAGTTGCAGTACTTGTTAAGTTTGATGTTGTGGTCCTTCGGTATGTTACTTTCCCATGGAACTGTAAGTTCAACAAGTACTACATGCTTTGTTATTATAAAGTAGTATTGTCGTAAAAGGCGACGAAGGGATAAGGCAAAATGGCGTGCTATAGGGCGACAGGCTAGCCACCTCTCATCTTGGCACGACCCTTCCACCGAGTCATGCAGCAGGTGGGTCTTCGTGCCTCACTTGCTACTTACAACACCGATAACTCTGATTACCCCGATTGTCAGGATACAGCGTGCGGTATGTTGACTTGAGATTCTGACTGCATACGAATTTTGAATTTTGACAGGGTACAACCTGTACCTTAATTTATACTGCTGACGCATGCTAAATATTAATTTGACTAATTGATACATTAAGTATCAAATTTATTTTATTTTTTTTTTTTTTTTGACATTGTCCTACAATGTGGTATGAATATTTTTTATAATTGACATGATTTGATATGATATGTATCAACAATTTCTGACAAAGGCTCCTGATTTTACTTTTACTTTTGATTTTATGTGGTCAGAATTATCAAGCTTAAATTATTATAGTTATTCTAGCTCTCAAACTGTATCTTAACTCTGTAAGCGGTGTCGATTGTGTAGCTAGTCACAATGTATTGTAATCGAAGACGTTGAAAAAAAAAAACCCCTGCGGAGTTTCTTGCCGGCTCTTCTTTGTGGGTGTAATCGAACCGGATTGTAAAAACTAAACAGGACAAATTCAAGCGTAGTGTACTACCATACGAATGATGAATAAAGAATAAAGAATATGTATGTATGTAAATAAAACAGTATACGTGCATGGTGCAGGGTCTGGAGTACCGCTGGGTGCAGACGGGGCGGCTGGTGGCGGCGGGGCGCATCGCGGCGCTCTCGTGGAACCTGGAGGGCACGCGGCTGCTCACGTGCGGCGAGCTGCTGCAGCTGTGGCACCAGGCCTCGTTGCACGAGGACGACCAGCCGCAGCGTTAGTACACAGCACCCAGTCTCTAGCTTTGTCACAGATTCCTTAATAGTTACTTCGTAACAGATAAATCACTCCATAGAAAAAGTTCCATACCTTCGGCTTTAATAGCCTACTAATTCACGTCGCCAATCGCTGCGTGCGAAAATGTACCTAAACGATCGAGTGTAAAGTGCATTATTGCTTTGCATCTGCGCGCAGTTGCGTGGGCGAGCGTGTGGGTATGTTTCGCGCGGCTGACGAATTTCTACTGAATTAGATCGCCGGCGGCCCGCCGGGCGGTAGGTAGTTAGCGCGCGCAAGTACATAGAGTGCGTGAGGCCTGGCTTTTTACACACACACACCTTTAGCTATCCCTATCTATATAAAGAGAAGTTTAATGAGGCAGATTTACATTAGGTAAGTTACTGGACTTCAAATTCGAGTCAAGTCTGTGCTGACCCGATACTGTCATTATGTAAATTAATTTCAAGTCAGTTCAGTGCTGTCGCGGCAGTGCTGTCTTCAATATTCCCGCTTGAATATTTTTAGGTCAGTCGTCTCCCCCCGCTACCCGTGCCAGCGGTACTGACCTCGTATAAACGACGAAGTGAGTGTTTTTTTTTATTTTTATGTAATCCGGTATGGGTGGTTGAGTTGGAGGGGCCAAAGCGCATGCTCCGACCAGCCAATATCACCTCCGAGAAGGTAGGTGCCATACCGGAGACTTCCCTGGATTGCTGGCTATATTGGACTAGAGCTTGGTCAGTCACTGACAGTGCGTTGTAGGGTGACGTCGCGTCGTCGTGTCGAAAATGGTGCGAAAATTAAACCCTACCACCTAGTAATATAAGAAGGGAGTCATATCCCTTAGTCGTCTTTTACGACATATACGGGGAGAGATGCAGCGGGGCTATTCTTTTAAAGTACCGGCCCCACACGGTACAATTCTTCTAACATTTTCGTCAACTCTTTTAACAGCAGATACTGACTCCCCTTTAATTTTTTTTTTTTTTTCAACCACCACTATTGACTTAATGTATACAGTGCGAGTCATTCCTCGGCGTCAGCACTGACGTCAGTAACTTACCTAATGTAAATCTGCCTTTAAAGTTGTCCAAGAGAGTCGAATAGTTTCTTCAGGATGCACATCATTGAACTGCACTCCATGAAACTATACCTAACAATATGTTTTAATAGTTTATTTGTATATGTTCATACTAAGCATGTACTAACGTAGTTATTGAAAGAAATGTATTGAAAATGGTGGCGTTCCCATTTTCCTCTCGCTCACACAGTATTGCCGTCTAAAGAAAATAAAGCAAGTGTTCCAAGACAAAAAGACGTTTGCAAGACGGTCGTCAGCCCGTTTGTAAATATTTTGGAAATTACGTGATATACATGCATTTATTTGTGATATGTGACGCCGTCATCCTTGTTTCTCTTCCCGGTAGGATTTTTACAGTGTCGCAAGGGGCACGTAGGCATTATATTTGTAGAAAACTACGATGGACGCGCCTGCGCTCGTCGAGAGTGCGATTGAAAGACCGTCATCTAGAGATCCACCGTTTGGCTTGTGTCAGTAGGAACCGATCGAGCGTATTTGATGTTAATTCTATTATTATTATTATTCATTTATTTCCACATTTATTTTTTTTTAAATTAAAACCTAAAATTAATATAAAAACAAATGGAGTTTGTACCACCAGCAGCGGGGCGAGCCCAGGCTACTGATGGTCGTGTCACAAAGAGAGGAACCTCCGGACGATGCGTGCAGTGTGTATTATCCATTTATTTACACATTTTTTTTTATATTAATTTTACATAATATTTACAAACTTAAAATCTAAAATTAATACAAAAACAAATGGAGTTTCCACCACCGGCGGCGCGGGGCGAGCCCAAGCTACCGATGGTCGGGTCCCAAAGAGAGGAACCTCCGGACGATGCGTGCAGTGTGTATTATTATTGCTATTCGTTTATTTACACATTTTTTTTAATATTAATTTTACATAATATTTACAAACTTAAAATCTAAAATTAATACAAAATAACAAAATGGAATTTCCACCACCGGCGGCGGGGCGAACCCAGGCTACCGATGGTCGGACCCGAGAGAGAGAAACCTCCGGACGATGCGTGCAGTGTGTATTATTATTATTATTATCCATTTATTTACACATTTTTTTTAATATTAATTTTACATAATATTTACAAACTTAAAATCTAAAATTAATACAAAAACAAATGGAGTTTCCACCACCGGCGGCGCGGGGCGAGCCCAAGCTACCGATGGTCGGGTCCCAAAGAGAGGAACCTCCGGACGATGCGTGCAGTGTGTATTATTATTATTATTATCCATTTATTTACACATTTTTTTTAATATTAATTTTACATAATATTTACAAACTTAAAATCTAAAATTAATACAAAAACAAATGGAGTTTCCACGACCGGCGGCGCGGGGCGAGTCCAAGCTACCGATGGTCGGGTCCCAAAGAGAGGAACCTCCGGACGATGCGTGCTGTGTGTATTATTATTATCCATTTATTTACACATTTTTTTTAATATTAATTTTACATAATATTTACAAACTTAAAATCTAAAATTAATACAAAAACAAATGGAGTTTCCACGACCGGCGGCGCGGGGCGAGTCCAAGCTACCGATGGTCGGGTCCCAAAGAGAGGAACCTCCGGACGATGCGTGCTGTGTGTATTATTATTATCCATTTATTTACACATTTTTTTTTATATTAATTTTACATAATATTTACAAACTTAAAATCTAAAATTAATACAAAAACAAATGGAGTTTCCACCACCGGCGGCGCGGGGCGAGCCCAAGCTACCGATGGTCGGGTCCCAAAGAGAGGAACCTCCGGACGATGCGTGCAGTGTCGAGCAGGGCTGCCTTCTGGATCTGGCCCTTGACCCAACCACTCAGCGAGAGCCTCTCAAGGTGGTCGTCGAGGCTCTTCGCTATCAGCCCATGCGCCGAAACGACTATGGTCACAACGATCGTCGAGTCGACGGGCCACATTTTGGTAACCTCGTGCTGTAGATCCAGATACTTTAACATCTTCTCTGCTTCCTTACTGACGAGGTTACCATCATGCGGCACGGCGATATCGACGAGCGTTGCGCGCCTTCCCTCCCGGTCCACTATCACAATATCAGGTCTGTTCGCGAGAATAGTCCTGTCTGTGATAATGGACCGGTCCCAGTAGAGTGTGACATGACCGTTCTCGAGAACTGGTGGCGGATTGTACTTATAGTAAGGCACTTCGGTTATTATTATTATTTATAGCACTAACAGCTTGAAGCTGATGCGTGCATATAATTTTTTTTTTTTCAATAAATATTTAATAATAAATCTGTAAGGGATGGTCATGGAGTAAGTTACTTTGTTTTATGAAATACTGCGTTTGTAGACTCTATGTACTCGTGTGATACTAAAACTAAATTGGCGATTTTTAGAAATCTTTTCTGTATGTATGTATGTTCCTCCATAATCCTTAAGCCGATCATCCGAATTAGATGAAACATAGTAAAGGTGAATAAGGACAAGATGCCGCGCTAAAGGGCGACAGCCTAGCCGCCTCTCACCTTGGCACGGTCCTTCCATCTAGTCGTGCAGCAGGTGGGTCTTTGTGCCTTACTTTTTCTATAAATTTTTTATGTAATCCGGTATGGGTGGCTGAGTCGAAGGGGCCAAAGCGCATGCTCCTACCAGCTAATATCATCTCCGAGAAGGTAGGTGCCATACCGGAGACTTCCCGCTTACTTCCCGAGAATTACTTGCTTCTTGATGTAGTTATCTTGTCCTAATACTTTGCTAAACGTGTTGGTCAGTGTTGTGCTGTAATTTACAAGAGTACTTGCGGCACAACACCGGCTACTCTGCTTACCCTTATTGTCGGGATATAGCGTGCGGCATGTACTGTTATGTCACTGCGCTACATCTAAATAAAATGAAATGAAATGAAAACGTTTATTTGAAATTAAAACTTTATTTATCGCCATTTCGCATTACAATTTTAAGAAACAACACAATCTAATGATTTAGCAATATTGGCGACAAATTGGGCTCAACTCAGCTTGTGCAATAGATACCTATTGCGCTGATTTTCAGTTGAACCCATTTTACCGGGAAATACATTTTTTTTTACTTACAGACTAGACATACATCGATGACAAAGAACAATTGTGAGAAAAACAAAAAAAAAAAAAAAGAAAGATAACCTTAAATTCCTACCAAAAACACTAAAAAACAAATTTATCATAAATATGGAAAACTAACCAGAACGGTGTACCTAACAAAATATTAAAATGAGAAATCTTAAGAAAAAGATAAATCTACTATTGTTTTAGCGTTCTGCGGCGACGAGGTGAATTGAGGGAGTGAATAAGCGAGCACACTTCATTGGTTATTATTTTCTATTTGCCATCTAGATAGGCAATTGTTCTGAGTCCGGTGGTGTCTATATCTATATGTATACATGTATAACTAGGTTTGGTTATGCTGGAAGAACGAATGATATGAGACTTAACGAAAGGAAGGACAATGGGCAGATTATTAGTCCCACCACCCAATATCAATGGCATATAATTGTCCTTGGGTAGGTATTTTTAATTGGAACAAAAATGTTGTAATCATTCTTCCTTTCCAAAATATTAAGTGCCAAAATAAAAAATTCGGAATATTTTTTTTTTTTTTTCACTATTTCGGCGATAACTTTTTTCGTTTTTGACTTTCTCGAATAATTATTTTTGCACCTTACAGCTCTCATGAATACGCGTCTTTTGAGCCTTTTTGAATATCATATCTTCACAACTCTCCGAGATATAAGGGGATCGCACTTTTTCGTGAAATCGGAGCTGGGAAACTGGAGCGAACGAAAAGACATTTCCAATGTCAAAATACCCTGCGAAGTTTCTTGTCGGTTCTTCTTAATACAATTACTCTGATGAAACGTAATGTAAATGTTTGTTAGGTAGGCGTTTAATTCTTTAGTTATTAGTACTTTTTTATATTTTATGAAAATAAATGCAGGTAATTGAAATTGAATTAGCAAAAGTTATAAAACTATCATATTTTTGTAAGGTAACTATCATATTTTTGCGAATATTTTATTAATGTTATAATTTTTAATGTTATAATTACTCTGCTCACCACGGTTGTGGGGATACAGTCTGCGTGGTATGTATGTATGTATTATTATATGTTTGCAGCCAGCTCGGGCGTCACCTTCCAAATCGGCGGCAACGATGAGAAGCAGAAACCTCCCGAGGAAGAGGCTCCGGTAAGCAACACTATCACAGCTGTTTGCATGCCTCGGCATCCTTCGCCGTGTGATGAGATCATTCATTTTAGGTTCATGATGTCATCGTATTGTCGTATCAGTTTGTGCCTGAGCTAGGTGCCATGTCAGCGTAGGCACTTCTCTTTTTAACCAGCTACCTGACTACTATCCGCATAGTAGTTTTTCTAAAAAATATTTTCGAAAACACTCGTCAGCCTCGGTAGTTCAGTGGTGCGGTCGGTCGACTGTTATTAAGCAACCCTGGGTGCGGTCAGTACTTGGATGGGTGACCGCTCGACCGTTGGAGGCTGACCGTGGTTCGGATTCCACGTTAAACTGTAGGTCCCTTCCCTTCTTACCTTACTAGGTGGTAGGGTTTATCCCGCCCGGGTTGATACCATCGCGCTGAACGAAAAGTCAGTCGAAACCACTATGTAAATAGTTTGTGTTTTCCGTCCAGTTCAGCGTAGCCGACATGAACTTAAGGGAAGCACTGACATGGCACCTAGTTCACCCGGTATTATGGGCTGACATCACGGATGTTGTAGGCCATGTAGACAACCATGTCAGTTTCCATAAAAAAAAAAACTGTTAGTGTGCCCTGGCATGCTTCGCCATGTGATGAGATCATTAATTTTAGGTTCATGATGTCATCGTATTGTCGTATCAGTTTGTGCCTGAGCTAGGTGCCATGTCAGCGTAGGCACTTCTCTTTTTAACCAGCCACCTGACTACTATTTCGTATAGTAGTTTTTCTAATAAAAAATATTTAAAAAAACGCCCAACAGTAGTTAGTACGGAATAGCGTCTGGTTTAGATTTACGACAAAAACAAACATATTTCACATCAAGATAAGATGGCAGACTAGCTAGCTAGCGTCCACTCTCAAGATAACTCCATGCTCTCTGTTGACTTCAATAGAAACACTTGCTTAGTACGTATATATCTCCATGTTAATCAAGTTATCATTTCACTAGCGTTGCACGCATGCTTGCTGCCACATGAGAGAGAGGGACAGAGAGATGCCACGATTGGCCATCGAGAGCGCTGTGCGCGAAAACTAGGTGTACCGTGTGGGGCCGGTGCTTTAAAAGAATAGCCCCACTGCATTTCTCCCTGTGTATGTCATAAAAGGCGACTAAGGGATATGACTCCCTTCTTATATTACTAGGTAGTAGGGTTTAACCCGCCCGGCTTGGTACTACCCACAGAGCATCAAATACCTACCGCGCGCGCCCCCTACTAGAGACGCCCTAAGCGATAATATTTGAAACCCAAAAACTACACGCAGTGCTGCTAGCGCTTCGTATGTGTGTGTGTGTGCTAGTATCGACACTACACACAAAGAGGAGCAAGTTAGGCACACGCACAACAAAACAAATGCACACGCACAACGCACATATGTAAGTCATAGGCCACGCCCACAGGCTTCAACGGCGTTGTAGAGAAATCGCGCTCAGGGCGCCTCTAGGAGGGGCGCGCGCATTTGATGCTCTGTGGTACTACCGCACTGAATGAAAGGTCGGTCGAAACGGCTATGTAAATAGTTTGTGTTTTCCGTCCAGTTCAGTGTAGCCGGCACGACCGAAGGGAAGCACTGACGTGGCACCAAGTTCACCCGGTGTTATGGGCTGACATGACGGATGTTGTAGGTGAAGTAGCCTGCCAAGAACATTTTAATAGGTATGGACGTCAGACTGTCCAATGCTTATATGAGAAACAGCGTCGCCGAGCTCCGCGGGTAGCGGAGAGGACGGCGCGCGCTCTGATTCGGTGGTATCGGGCGGTATCGCGCTCTGATTGGTTGGTAACAAATGGCATTTGTACGTTTATGCAAATGTCGTGTTACGCTGGCGGGGGGAAGGTCCGACGTCCTTACCTATTAAAATGTTCTTGGATACTGCACTGGCTGACAGTAGGAATGTTTGTTGCAGAGCTGGATCTGCGCGTGGCAGTGTCACACGGCGACGCCGGCGCACCATCTCGCCTTCTCGCCGGACGGAGCGCTGTTCGCCACCTCCGGCAAGAACGACCGCCTCGTCAAGATCTGGTATCTCAATAAAGGTGCGTCTCTCGTGGCCGCGGTCGCTTAAATCTCAAGCAAGTCTAGAATCTCCGTTCGTCTAGATTTTTTTTTATGGAATCCGGTATGGGTGGTTGAGTCGGAGGGGCCAATGCACATCGGAGCATGTAATTTGCGAGAGGCTGCTATGCGGCCATTTTACATCCAGTACGTTGGTACCAACCCAGTCGGCTACAATTTGAGCCTACCCGCGTCCTAGTCAACGCAAACTAGCTGACGAGGGCTTGCGTGTGGTATCTCGCGGGAAATTTAGAGTGGTCACTCGCTAGTCCCGACCTCGATTAACACCCTCCTCTACTGCCGATGGGCCCGGATATGTTCGGTGAAGCCATCGCAAGCTTAGTTCCACACCTTCCTAGTAAGGGGCAAGGGGATTGCTACCACCGCACTGATTGACGGTCGGTCGAATGATTTCCGCCCAGTCCAGTTGATCAGTTCTGACAGGATAGCCACCTCTCACCTTGGCACTGTTCATTCATCAAGTCATGCAGTAGGTAAGTGTATGCGACTTACTCGCTGCTAGATTATCTTGTTCTAATACTTAACTAAACGTAATGATCGGTGTTGTGCGACAATGCACCCGAGTTCTTGCAGCAGCACAACGCCGATTACTGAACCCCCGCCGAATGTGGAGACGCAACGTGACGGTATGATATGTATGTGTGTGCGCAGCGATGGTGAAGCCCGGAGAGAGCCACGAGCTGAACTACGGCTTCATCTACGTGGCGCACCCGCGCGCCGTCACCCACCTCTCCTGGCGCAAGACCAGCAAGTACATGAACAAGTCAGTACCTCACATACACTACTACCCCCACTACCCCCACTTCCCCACTACTCAGCGGTGAGAGACGGCGCGATCGTGCATCTGCCGTGTCCTTGCACAGTTGTTGTTCGCACTCGTTCTCCGCGCTTAAGCCCACTCCATTGCGGACCTTTTGCGCGTCCTACGGCCTTACTCCAACCAGCCGAGTTCTTCCAGGAGGCGGCACACTCTCTTTGGATCTTGGTAGGCCTCTCGGAAGTGTAGTCGGGCCTCCCAGCTCCTTCGCCCTAAGGTCTGCCACCTCCTCGCACTCCAGCAGCACGTGGGTCGGTGTCTCGTCCGCCTGCAGGCATGCTCTGCACAGTGGACTGTCCGTTACTCTAATTACATAGAGGGTGTGGTTGCACCATGCCGAGAGTTATTGCTTACGGCAGAGGATTTCGGACATATTACACTACACTCTTAGTGGCTGTAGATGTTGACATACTGAGTGCTGAGTGGCCGGGAAAAACACTGTTTTTTATTATTTTATCCATTTATTTACACGTTCCTTTTTATATAAATTTTACATCTTTTTAACAATTAAAATCTAAAATTAATATAAAAATAAACGGAGTTTCCACCACCGGCAGCGGGGCGAACCCAAGCTACCGATGGTCGGGCCCCAGGGAGAGAAACCTCCGGACGATTTTTTTATTATTATTTTATCCATTTATTTCCACATTTCTTTTTATACAAATTTTACATTTTTTTTTTTAATTAAAACCTAAAATTAATATAAAAACAAACGGAGTTTCCACCACCGGCGGCGGGGCGAGCCCAGGCTACCGATGGTCGGGTCCCAAAGAGAGGAACCTCCGGACGATGCGTGCAGTGTCGAGCAGGGCTGCCTTCTGGATCTGGCCCTTGACCCAACCACTCAGCGAGAGCCTCTTATTATTATTATTATTGTTTAGATACACTAGCAGCTTAAAGCTGATGCGTGTACATCGAAGTTGGTAAATTGATGGTGCACTTGTTAGATTTTTTTGTTTTTTTTTGTATTTCGTTCTAAAGTTTGTGGTTTTTTATATAGATGTCAAGTCTGTTTTTGAAGCTGTTCACTGAAGTAGCACTAATCACTTCCTCTGGGAGTCTGTTCCACGAGTCAACTACCCGGTTGGCAATAAAGTGTCTTCTTGGGTTTGATTTGCTTGAGTGTGAAATATTACCGTAATTTAATTGATGGTAATTTTTGCGACATGTTCCTATACACAGCGCTCACGATGGTCCACCCACGCCTCTCATCAACACAAACACCGCTTCAGCCATGAACTGTGAACACTTACTGTGTCTGTGTAGGGGGAGCGTGGGCAACGTGCTGGTGACGTCGTGCGTGGACAACATCTGCCGCGTGTGGGCGGAGACGATGCTGCCGGAGGACGAGTGGGGCGGCGGGGCGGCGGCGGCGCACGCGCGCTCCCCGCCCCGCCGCCACCGCGCCTCCCACCGACACAAGCACCGCTTCATGGCCCGCCTCAAGCATATGAAGTTAGTCCTGAAGAATTTACTCTTTTATTATGACAAATTGTATTGTATGTATTCATTGCACTCAAATAGAGTATGGGCAAAAGGTAACACTTAATGCCCCTAGGCATTTTCTAACAGAATACTTTTTTTAACAGTTATGTACTTGTTGGTAGGTGTAAAAGGCCACTTGTTGCGTTCACCATAAAAACATTGCAAGCTTCATTCCGTTATTAAAGTTATCGCAATTCTCACGTTTCTTGAGAAATATTGTGGAAACAATTTTTCATTTCACCTCACGGTTACTTAAGAACGGATATACTTTTCAGAATCTTGGTCATCATTGTTAACAGAATGAGATTTCAACGTTGCAGTCTCTCTGCTGGCCACGCACATTCTGTCGCACTGCGCACTGCGACAGTCTATAGATACGACTAGAGGGCGACACTGAACACGTGCTGTGTTGTTGCAGAACATGCTTCCACATCCGGCGGACGGCGCAGTCCACCAAGACTGTGGGCACGCCCATCCCCACGCTGCCGTCCACGTACAGCGCGCACGACTTCCACAGCCCGTACCACGCCAGCTCCTATACCGGCGGTCGGTCATCTCACCCTACTACTTGTTGAAGTTACACTTGAGGGAGAAGGGTGGAGAGGGGGGGGGGGGGGGGGGGGGGAGAGGAACTATATGTCTCACCTTTAAAAAAAAGCAACCACCATGTAGGTGCGGAAATCTCGGTGCGCGAGTCCGACTTGCACTTGGCCGGTTTTTTATCAAAAATTAGTATTTGCGGGAAGGTTCTTGGCTATGTTTCGTAGAAATCAGGTAAATTTGTTTAGCGTGGGGGGTTCTTAAAACTTTTTATTTAAAGTTTACTGTTTTATTTTCCACTTTAGCCATCGTATAATGAACGTACTGAACCAGGTTATTTTCATGGCACACTTTATTTGGTCGTCATCTCTAATAATAACTGAAATTTTATATTACATTATTGTTATGTCGTTAACTGCATACAGGTCTTCACTTCCACCTGGCTGCGTCGATCAACGCTGAGACGGACATCCCGCTGGTGCCGTCGATGGCGGGCGCCGGCCGCTTCATCCTGCACTGGCTGCACAACAAGGAGATGCACTACACTAGCCAGGCGGAGGCGTTCCTGCACGATCTCACTAAGAAGGTCACTATCATTCAGATCTATCAACGCTGAGACGGACATCCCGTTGGTGCCGTCGATGGCGGGCGCCGGCCGCTTCATCCTGCACTGGCTGCACAACAAGGAGATGCACTACACTAGCCAGGCGGAGGCGTTCCTGCACGATCTCACTAAGAAGGTCACTATCATTCAGATCAATCAACGCTGAGACGGACATCCCGCTGGTGCCGTCGATGGCGGGCGCCGGCCGCTTCATCCTGCACTGGCTGCACAACAAGGAGATGCACTACACTAGCCAGGCGGAGGCGTTCCTGCACGATCTCACTAAGAAGGTCACTATCATTCAGATCTATCAACGCCGAGACGGACATCCCGCTGGTGCCGTCGATGGCGGGCGCCGGCCGCTTCATCCTGCACTGGCTGCACAACAAGGAGATGCACTACACTAGTCAGGTGGAGGCGTTCCTGCACGATCTCACTGAGAAGGTCACTATCACTCAGATCTATCAACGCCGAGACGGACATCCCGCTGGTGCCGTCGATGGCGGGCGCCGGCCGCTTCATCCTGCACTGGCTGCACAACAAGGAGATGCACTACACTAGCCAGGCGGAGGCGTTCCTGCACGATCTCACTAAGAAGGTCAGTATCATTCAGATCTATCAACGCCGAGACGGACATCCCCTGGTGCCGTCGATGGTGGGCGCCGGCCGCTTCATCCTGCACTGGCTGCACAACAAGGAGATGCACTACACTAGCCAGGCGGAGGCGTTCCTGCACGATCTCACTAAGAAGGTCACTATCATTCAGATCTATCAACGCCGAGACGGACATCCCGCTGGTGCCGTCGATGGCGGACGCCGGCCGCTTCATCCTGCACTGGCTGCACTACAAGGAGATGCACTACACTAGCCAGGCGGAGGCGTTCCTGCACGATCTCACTAAGAAGGTCACTATCATTCAGATCTATCAACGCCGAGACGGACATCCCGCTGGTGCCGTCGATGGCGGACGCCGGCCGCTTCATCCTGCACTGGCTGCACTACAAGGAGATGCACTACACTAGCCAGGCGGAGGCGTTCCTGCACGATCTCACTAAGAAGGTCACTATCATTCAGATCTATCAACGCCGAGATGGACATCCCGCTGGTGCCGTCGATGGCGGACGCCGGCCGCTTCATCCTGCACTGGCTGCACAACAAGGAGTTGCCAAGGGAGACCAATGTTTTTAGTTGAGATAGTTTTTGCCCGCGGCTTCGCTCTCATAGCCTATGTCCATCCTGAAGGTCCATTCTAAAAACTGATCAAATAATTTTTAAAATTGGATGATATTTTGGAGATTACCTCCTATATCAAAACTTACAAACTAACAAACTTTATAATATTAGTGTAGAGAGAAATTTCTTGTTTGATCCACAATTTCTCATTATTCATATATTACACACGCTGAATCCCGACAATCGGGGTAAGCAGAGTAATCGGTGTTGTGCTGCAAGAACTCTGGTAAATTAAAGCACAACACCGACCACCACGTTTCGCAAAGTATTCGAACAAGATTCAATCGATCAAGCAGAAAGTAAGGCACGAAGACCCACCGCTGCATGACTCGGTGGAAGTACCGTGCCTAGGTGACAGGTGGGGATCCGGTCGCCCTTTAGCACGGTATCTTGTCCTCATACCTTATTCGCCTTTTACGACATGCATGGGGAGAGATGCAGTGGGGCTATTCTTTTTAAGTACCGGCCCCACACGGTGCTGCAGTGGGGCTATTCTTTTTAAGTACCGGCCCCACACGGTGCTGCAGTGGGGCTATTCTTTTTAAGTACCGGCCCCACACGGTGCTGCAGTGGGGCTATTCTTTTTAAGTACCGGCCCCACACGGTGCTGCAGTGGCGCTATTCTTTTTAAGTATCGGCCCCACACGGTGCTGCAGTGGGGCTATTCTTTTTAAGTACCGGCCCCACACGGTACTGCAGTGGGGCTATTCTTTTTAAGTACCGCCCCCACACGGTACTCATTAATCGATACGATAGTGGTGTTTATGTTAAATAGTTGTGTTGGCAGGTGCTAGAGAAGGAGGAAGCGGAGCAGGCGGAGTCTGCGAGCGAGAACAACACGCACCACGACGGCGAACACGACAGTGAGTCCGCTCTCCGCTTGCACTAGCACTAGCGCGTTCTTGTTCTGTGGCGACAATTAAATACATTACTCGAACGCTGGAATTGCTTTTACAGAATTTTTTGTGCCGATTTGGTTGCCGCCATTTTGGCGCTGATATTCGTATAATTCGGGAACAAAATTTAAAATTTAGTTTTCCGTGTTCTGGGTTGATCCCATCCCAGGGGCAGTTTCATCTACTGCCGCCGGACGCGTCGCAGGTGGCGGACAGCGAACCTCTCCGGGGGTTCTGCTGTGAAAACAGCAGTCGCGGACCAAAAAGATGGTTCTATCATGAGGGGTGCTGGAACAGTCCTTGGCTGAGGCTATACCAAGAAATAGTGCGAAAACTCAGTGATTGATAGATCAGAGCCGAGTCGAGCCGGCTCTCTAAACAAAGCTCATAGCCCGGGAGGCCGAGACCCGAAAACTCAAATCTCGGATAGGAGAAGGTAACTCCGATAATAAAACCCATAGTGGGAAGGAAAACCCAGTAATAAACCCAAAACGCTGGTTTAGTCCAACAACGCCGAACCCAGGGCGGCGAGAAATAACCTTATTGAGTGGCATTCAGAGGCCATAGTGGACTAAATTCCCTCTAAAAACACTGACCGTACGAGCATGGGAAACTCCTACGCGTAATCTCCCAAAACGTAAAAACCAACATGCACCGTACACCTGAGAAATATTTGAGTTTGCGCTGCGATCCGGCTAGCGCCCGGCGCTCACAGGTTTCCGGGCCTGTGGGTGTGAAATGGACTACCGAAGACTCCGCGGGAGTGAGAGACCAGGCTCCCGCCGCAGTAGATGCTCCTGGCCTGCCATGCGAACCGGCTCAGACCCGGCGCCCCCAGGTACCCGGGCCTGGTGGCGAGAAGTTTACTACCGAAGACTCCGAAAGGGTGAGTGATCAGGCCCTCTCGGCAAGTAATGCTACTGGTTTAAGATGGGGCCAAAACACCCCAAAATTGGTCCAAACAACTTTTCACAGGGGGCTCTTTATGGGACTCACTAAAAGTAATTCAGTAGGCGACATAGCAATGTCCGTCACGGAAAACACCACCAAGGTGCGAAACCCAGAATCTCCCATCATACCACCAGACTGGCAAAGAATTCCAGTCTTAAAAACCAATAAGAGAAGGAGAGTGTCAGATTCACCACCTCTCGGCGAGAATAGCTCTGCAAATGAAAGACGAACCTCAAACTCGGAAGATGCTGAGTCTCCTCTCGGCACCTTCCAATTAAGTACAGAAAACAAGTTCTCTGGCTTGGCGGTAGATGATATACCTGAAGACCAACCAAGACCAAAACCTAAAAGCGATCCCAAGCCACCGCCAATCGTACTATATGGCATAGAAGATGTCAAAAAGCTAACAGATTTAATCGAAACAATCCTGGTGAAGTCTGACTATACATTTAAAATTGTCACTAAGACCCAACTGCGCGTGAACTGCTCAACTATTGTGGCCTACAAGAAATTAATTGATCTCGTCAGAAGCAAAGGCCTCATTGGGCATACCTTCACCAGCAAAGACAACAAGCCGTACAGAATTGTTATAAAAAACTTGCACTCCTCGACCCCTCGACAAGCCATCATTGAGGAGATAGAAAAAACCGGTAATACTATTAGAGGCGAAATCACAAACTCCCGATTTGGCCCTGACAGAACACCAACATCTACATTCTTTGTCAACCTAGAGCAGTGCCCAAACAACAGAGAGGTTAAATCGATTAAGTATATATATCACCAAAGAGTGCTCATCGAGGACGCAAAGAAAAGGACCACAATCGTGCAATGTATGCGGTGCCAACAATACGGCCACTCTAAAAATAACTGCATGAGGCCGTATAGGTGTGTAAAATGTGCCGAAAGCCACAAAACTACTGATTGCCCAAAAAAAGATAGAAATTCTCCAGCAAAGTGTGCCTTATGTCTTGGCGAACATCCGGCCAACTATAAAGGATGCCAGGTTTACCTGGAAATACAAAAAAGAAAATCCACCAACCAGCCACGTCCCCCCAAATCTCAATATACCACGGTAAGCAAACCAACGAGCAACCCAACAGCAACTGCTCCTCAGAAGGTGACGACAGAAAAAGACAAGGGCTATGACAACTCCGTGAATGATATACACAATAAAAAGAAAACCAGACCCACCTATGCAGAAGCTGTGCGAGAAGAAAAAGAAACATCATCAACTTCCAGCATCATTGACACTGTTGAGAGACTTCTTATATCACAATCACAAAAAATGGACATGCTACTCCAACAACTAAGCACCCTAATGGGTTTAATGACAACGCTAATAACAAAATTAAAATGAAATCTCTGCGGATCGCCGCATGGAATATAAATGGCTTGTTGCCTAACAAGCAACAAGTTCAAGCCCTCATCACAGCTAATAAGCTAGATATCGTCCTCATATCAGAGGCCCACCTAACATCAAGAGTCCAGTTCTGCCTTCCTGGATTTTCCACATACGCGACTCACCATCCAGATGGGACTGCTCATGCAGGTTCAGCTATCATTATAAGCAACTCGATCAAGCACTGCTGTCTGCCAGAGTACAAAACAGCGCACATTCAAGCTGCATCAATCGCGATTGAGAACTGGAACGGACAAATAACTATATCTGCGATCTACTGCCCGCCAAAACACAAAATTAAGGTTACCATGTTTGATGAATACTTTCACACACTGGGCCGCAGATTTATAGTGGGTGGCGACTGGAATTCAAAACACATCAACTGGGGCTCGAGACTAACTCTCACCAGAGGTCGAGAGCTGATGAAAAGTATTGAGAATAACCAAATGAATATACTATCTACCGCTGAGCCGACCTACTGGCCTGCTGACATCAATAAATTGCCAGACCTATTGGACTTTTTCTTACTCAAGGGAATCGGAAATATATACTCAACTATAGAAAGCTGCCTCGATAGCTCCTCTGATCACTCACCCATAATAGCTACTGTGAGCACCACGATTATAGAACCACCAACAAGGCCAACCCTTCACAATAAAGACACAGACTGGCAAGCATTCGGGGAGTATGTTGACCAACATATCGACCTTAAAATTCGGCTTAAAACGGCCATCGAGGTCAACGAGGCCGTTGAGAACTTCACCAAACTAATTCAAATCTCAGCGTGGAAATCGACCCCAACACTGAAAAGAAAACACTATAAAGGGCGAAATTACCCGCTCGAGGTTAAGGAACTAGTACTCGAGAAGCGCAGGCTCAGGCGAATCTGGCAGACTTACCGATATCCCAAAGACAAAGCTATACTAAACAGGAAAGCCACTGAACTCAGAGAACTCCTTCAGCGGATAGACGATGAAACAATGCAACAGAAAATAGAGTCCTTGTCTGCCACTCCAAAGGACAACTACTCACTGTGGAAGTTTACCAAGCACTTGAAGCAGCCTCCAACGACTTCTCCTCCCATACATCTCCCTGACAACACCTGGGCTAAAACAACCAAAGAAAAGGCCGACGCATTTGGATCCTTTCTCAAAGACGCATTCAGCCCAAATGAAGGCCAGCAAGACTTTGAAGAATTATTGGACGAATATATAGGGAGTGACCTGCAGCTCAGTCTACCTCTTAAGCCATCCACACCGAGAGAAATCTACACCATCATTAGGCACTTGGACGAAAAGAAAGCTCCCGGGCACGACCTCATAACCCCAAAAGTGCTAAAAGAGCTTCCAAAGAAAGGCTATGTGCTACTAGCAATTCTCTTTAATAGCATTATGAGATTGGCTTGCTTCCCAGAAATATGGAGGGTCTCTCACATAACTATGGTCCCAAAACCAGGTAAGGCTCCCAACCAGGTGTCATCATACAGACCAATAAGCCTCTTACCAGTAACATCGAAAGTGCTTGAAGTTGTACTTCTAAGAAGATTGAGCCCAATTATGAAATCTGCTAACATTATCCCAAATCATCAGTTTGGATTCAGACCACAGCACGGAACAGTCGAGCAAGTACACAGGATCACTGATAAGGTGCACAGATCATTCGAGGCCAAACAGTACTGCTCAGCAGCTTTTCTTGATGTACAACAGGCCTTCGACAGAGTGTGGCATAAAGGACTGTTGTATAAACTTAAAAAACTCTTACCACACACAATATACCAAGTCCTGAGATCCTACCTGGAAAACCGAATCTTTCAAGTGAAGGTTGGAGAAGACTACTCTTGCTTCCACGACATTCTAGCAGGAGTTCCGCAGGGATCTGTGCTGGGTCCGATTCTATACACCATTTTTACGGCAGATATGCCTGAGACTGACAATGTGACATCAGCCACTTACGCAGACGACATGGCGGCCCTTGCTAGCCATTCTAGCGCAGCAATGGCGTCCAGTATACTCCAGTCTCACCTGGACAAAGTGGACATATGGCTTGAAAAATGGCGGATCCGAGTCAGCGCACCCAAGTCTCACCACATCACATTTTCACTTCGAGTCGGCGACTGTCCTCCTGTGAAACTTGGAAGCGAAACCCTACCACACACTAGCTCCGTGCGTTATCTGGGAATGCACTTAGATAGGAGGCAGACTTTCAAAGAGCACATCAGGTGCAAAAGACAGGAACTGAACCTACGGCTCAACAAACTGCACTGGCTGATGGGCAGAGCCTCTAAACTGAGCACATCCAACAAACTCCTCATCTACAAAGCGGTCATCAAGCCGGTGTGGACATATGGCATACAGTTGTGGGGCACTGCAAGCAACAGTAACATTGAGATCTTGCAGAGATTCCAAAACAAAGTGCTTCGAAACATATCAAACGCACCATGGTTCTCTAAAAACGATGACATACACGAGCATCTCAAAGTGCCGAGCGTAAAAGCTGAGATCCAGTCGAATTGTACCAGATACAAGACGAGGCTAAAAAATCACCCAAATATTCTGGCCACGGCACTCCTGGACCACACCGGCCCTGGAAGGCTGAAACGACACCAAGTGTTGACCCTAGATGTTCGACACTAACAACCAAAAGGGAGAGCCGTCAATGGATGGCCCACCTCAAACGCCATACCCCAAACAACAAATAATCTGCTTATGGTAGAATTCCGATGGCAGATGGCTATATCAGAAAAAAAAAAAAAAAAAAAAAAAAAATTTTTGCGCAATTATGAATGTTTACTGAAACTAAATTATTTTATTAGTATTATTCATAACCGCACAGCGCTAAACTTAAAGCAAATGACCATCTAGTTGTTAGGAGCTTTTTCCGCTATCATTACATTCTGTGTATGCGACTCCATGTGTGCATGATATTGTTGTTAACCTAACATAACCTTCTTTTTTATTTCACTCCTATTATAACATAAATAACAGATACACTACTACTGTACCTGTAGCAGTACTATTATACTAACCTAACCTATAGTTTGCTAAATGACAGCTGTCAAAGTGACAGGAATAGTGATGTATGTAGTGCTAGTCGAGATGAATGTGTCTCTTTATTAACTGAGTGTTTTGCCCTATCTAGTAGTGTTATAACGGCACTGTAGAATAATAATCCTGCAGATTAATAATGAATTCTGATCAGTTAAATAATTATCAATGTGGGCATGGTGCAAGTCTTAACTATTTATTGATTCGTCCCATTTCTAACATTTTTTTAAGCTGACATAACCGTTTTAAGTATGCTTTAAATAAAAAGTTTAATTAAATTGTACTAAACTAATTCATATGTATAGCTCATAATAATTTGACTAGCCAGAAAGTTAGTGATTTTCGTGTTGCATAATTAATGACATTAGACCAAGATATGATGTAGATTTCGCTGACAGGTCTAATTCTTATCAAACTATTCAACAAACTATAATGACCATAGCCGTAACTGTGGATTCCGGCATACATGGTACATAGGTACTCATACTAATGTAATGTCGACTTGATTCTCGCACGCTGCCATAGAACCACACAAAAAGCACTCCATCTGCAAAACCCACTCTCAGGACGAGAGCAACAGCGATGAGCATCCAGGTATAGCCAAGCCAGGTTTACTACACGGGTACATTTTTGAATGACTAACAATATTTATGTTTGCCAATAATGGTGTGATCTATTTTGTTGATGTTTGCTGCTCAGCCTCTTAGAGGGAGGTGGGCCATTCTCCGCACTAAGACCTCGAAATGATCCGTTGTACAGTTGGCACCCAGATATTCCAGCCACCCGAGCTTTTTCATGAAGTGGAGCACTCTTTTCGGTCGCTCCGACGCTCTATGGTTAGTTCCCACATTCCCAAGAAACTGCATTCGTTCTTCCGCCACCACGGGGCACTCCAGGAGCATGTGGGCGGCTGTTTCGTCCTCTGCCATGCAAACTCTGCATAGGGGCTCTCGGTGACACCTATAATTAATCTATTTTGTTGTACCCATTTCATTCTGCTGTGATGTATTGACTAAAATAATAAAAACATTTTGTGCTTTTTTTCTACGGTCTACCTGTGTAAACTCACTCGTTAACTCCCACAAATACTCGCATATTTCAACCAATAGCCGGGCCGGATGCCTCACCGAACTCTTTCTGAGTGAGATCGTTTCTCATACTCAGAGTGAGTAACGCCTGTACAGGGGCTGTTCTTTGTTTCTTGGCCTATATATGTTGAGATGTGATCATTAAGTGATCGCGAAGCTCTGTGTGCGCTGTTAGAAATGTCGGCAACACCTTTCTCCCATCTGTCATCTGTGGAGGAAACCCATAGGAATTGTAACGAAGCTGAATACTTGATGAGTTGTAACAATGATGCGACCGCTACACCCGCAGGCAGCGGCAAGGAGAGCCACCCTAGCCTGTCGAACACGACGTCGGTGAACTCGATAGCGACCGACGTGACCTGCACGCACCTGCCGGACTCGCTCGACATGAAGATAGACAGCCTCATGAAGGACTGGTACCAGAGTCCGGACCTGCTCTTCTCCATACACCCCGTCGACGGCAGCTTTCTTATATGGTGAGTTCATCTCGTTTGCAGCTCATATGTTTAGCTCATTTCTGGGAATAGTCTCTTTGCATTTCTGGGTGGGGCCGGTACTTAAAAAGAATAGCCCTGCTGCATCCCTCCTTGTGCAGGTCGTAAAAGGCGACTAAGGGATAAGGACGAGATGCCCTGGCGATGGGATAGCCACCTCACGCACGATCCTTACACCGAGTCAAGCAGCAGGTGGGTCTTTGTGCCTCACATGCTGGATTATAGTTATCTTGTTCGCGTGCTTTGCGAAACGTGGTGGCCGGTATTGTGCTGTAATTTACAAAAGTCTTTCCGGCACAACACCGATTAAATGGAAAACAAAACTAAACTGAATATTTATGGCATTGTCTTTAATGCATTTGCATATTTTGATTGCACATGGATGAGAGATGGAGAGATTATTTATTATCGTTAGATAGAGGAAGAACTCTGCACATACCTAGCTAGAGTGAGTGTGAATAATACGTGTGTAACTCTGCACGCAGGGTGTGCGAGTTCCTGGACGACCACAGCGGCACGCTGCGGCAGGCGCAGGTGTCGTTCTCGGCGCGCATCCCGGCCGCGTTCCCGCTCGGCGACGCGACCACCATGTGCACCACCGCCGCGCTCTACTACGCGGCCGCCGCGCCGCTGTACGTGCGGCACAGGACCAAGCCCGTCGAGCCCGGTACCACAGATTACTTAATAGTTACTTCGTAACAGATAAATCACTCCATAGAAAAAGTTCCTACCTTCGGGCTTTAATAGCCTACTGTTTCACGTCGCCAATCGCTGCGTGCGAAAATGTACCGTAACGATCGAGTGTAAAGTGATTATTGCTTTGAAGCTGCGCCGGCCGCGCGTAAGTATGCTCCGCGCGGCTGTTTATATTCTTTGGGCAGCCCATTGAAATTCACCGCCGGCGTTGCGCCGGGCGGTAGGTAGTTAGCGCGCGCAAGTACATAGAGTGCGTGAGGCCTGCCGGTACGTAGCCAGCCGGCAGCGTGGCGGTAGTCAGAGAGATATGCAAGTGGGAAGCCGGCTGGTGGGCTTATTTTGACTTTATAAAGCGTAAGCAGTTGCACCAGTGTGCAATGTGTAATATCACCGACATCGCTAATAGGACTTCCAATTTTTGAGATCAAATTTCACCTTTTATTCTACGTACTATCACAATTCTCATTGCGGTGTGGCGGGCAAAGAAGAAGTCCTTCTCTCTTACCATCCTAATGGCTTGGTAACACAGCACTAAAAGAAAGGTTGGTTGAAACGGCTATGTAAATAGTTCGTGTTTTCCGTTCAGTTCACTGTAGCCAGTACGACCGAAGGGAAGCACTGACACGGCACTTAGTTCACCAAGGTGTTATGGGCTGACAACACGGATGGTGTTGGTGATGTAGCCAACCGTGTCAGTTTCAATAAAAAAAAAGAGCCATATCTCTCTTGGGCCATTCTTGCCACAAACACCGGCGCAAGAAAGAGATGACGCTTGGCGCCCACTTTTGTGCAAGGGAGCTAACGCTCAAGGGACTTTGTATTTTTTTCCATGTGGTTTGGAAACAGAGATAATTGAGAGATAGTAAGAGGTACTAGGAGATCTCTGTCTCTGTCCAGGTCTACATCCGGTGGAGACGGTGACGACGCCGCTGGCCAGCGTGCAGGAGGAGCGCGAGGAGGATCACCTGAGAACCGGCGACGGGGACGAACACCAACACGAGGAGCACGGTAAGTGTCGGACTGAACTGTAAATTTAATACCAACTTTCCGTGATCCGTTATGCAGCCAACTCTGGCCATTTAGTGGTCTTCATTGGAGTACATAGGCTGGCTGGGGTAGATACAGACCGAGGGGTTTGCGTGAAGGTCCATGACCAAAAGGGACTAGCCTGAGAGCCACCCCCTACAACAAAAACAATTGGTTTTGTTCTTTGGTGCTTTCCTTTACGACATAGTTGAGGAGGCACAATCATATTGATTTTTTTCAAATAATACCACAGAATACATTAATAGTACTATCATACAGAAGGATCACTCTACAAAGACACACAAATAAATAGCTACTCTTGCAACGACGCAATAAAGTGCAATTCAGCTCGCACAGCGCTGCTTGCAAAAAATTATATGCACCTACAACACGTTCTCTTTCTATCACGTAACACTATCTCTTCTGACTCGGCACGTTTCATTGAATTGGCCCGTCAAGCAGACCCGCCGATGTACTTTTAGCTTCATACCTAAAGTGCGGAGTGCGCCTGGCCTGGTAATATATTTTTTTGTCCTTGCAGCATCTGCAATCGGAATGTGACCATAAGCAGATTTTCTGTGTGAGGTTGGTCGTGTGAGTCGAGTCATCCATTGATAACCCTCCTCGTATGTCTGGTCCTCTACGTGCTTATTTATGTCCTATCCTCCAGTGCAAGGATATGATAGCGTTTTAGCCTATTGGTGTAGTTGCTCTCGGTCAAAAGATCGGATTTTATATTGGTAATATTTAAATAAAAAAAAGATGAATTTTTAGGATTCCGCAATCAGCTCCAGCTCGCTGGCTATGGAACCCTTATCCATAGGGGAGCTTATAAAATGAGGCAGTTTTTCTTTTAATACAGTCCAGTTTAGATGGGGTCAGAGTGCATGATACGACTAGCCAGTAGTATCACTTCCGAGAGTGAATTCCTTTTGTATTGCTCGCTATACTGAACTAGAGAACAAAGCCGAGATTGCCATGCGGTCATGTCTTCCAGTACTGTGATACCTATCCACTCTGCTACAATAATTAGACTCTACCACCTAGTACGAGGGACAAGGGAACACTGCGGTGGGTGGGCGAGTGGTTTGGCTATCGGTTTCTCGTGTGAGAGCTCCGTGGTTCAAATCCGGTTGGTATGTACCAATGAGTTTTTTCTCACGAAAAAATTTACGTATACATACCTACACCTGCTGCTTCACTGTTCGGAACCGGTATAAAACTGTAGGTCCCTTCCCTTACCCCTTACTAGGTGGTAGGCTCAAATTGTAGCCAACTTGGTTGGTATCACCGTACTGGATGTAAGATGGCCGCATAGCAGCCTCGGTTGTATTCTCCTCTAGTCCAGTATAGCCAGCAATCCAGGTAAGTCTCTGGCACCTACCTTCTCGGAGGTGATATTGACTGGTCGGATCATGTGCTTTGGCCCCTCCGACTCAGTCACCCATACCGGATTACATATAAAAAAAACTGCACCATCATTTATCCATTACGCCGTCTGTCTGTCTATCTGTCTGTCTGTCTGTCTGCAGAGAGCAAAGAGGAGGATGGTGAGGGGGCGGGTGGCGCGCGGAAGGCGAGCGCTGCTGCGGCGGCGGCGGCGGCGGCGGCGGCGGCGGCGGAGGCCGAGGCGGACCCGCACGAGGAGGGCGACGTGCTCAACTCTGCGCCGGTCATCTCCATGGTGACCAACCACACAAACGGCACCCTCAACCTCTGGCAGCTCACGTTCGACGACAAGTCCAAGTTCTCACAGGTATTACCCACGTACACACACCGCACACGTATCCCAACAGTTGAGTTGAGCAGAGCGATCGGTGATGCGCTGCAAGAGTGCGGGTGAATTTTATTTTCTTTATTTCACGTTTCTTTTAAATTTTACATTAATTTTACATAAGTAATAAAAATATACAAAATCAATATAAAAATTAAAATAAAAACGGTAATACCGCCGGCGGCGGGAGACAAACCTCCAAGCTCGCCGGCGGGTGCAGGCCGTGGCTACGGAGCTCTCCGGGACGACGCGAGGCAAGCTAATATGCTGATGTGTTCATGTCTATGATGATCACTGTTGTTGTTATTTGTTATATTTCTTCAATGTTATATACTTGTCAAGCCTATTTTTGAATGTGTTTATTGAGGGTGCTTCAATAACTTTCTCGGGCAGTTTATTCCAGCTGTTTACGATTCTGTTAGTCAGGAAGTGTTTTCTTGCTTCGGTTGAGAAGCTTGTTAAATTGAGTTTCAAGCCGTGACCTCTTAGGTGAGTTTTTTTTTTTTTTTTTTTTTATTGATGCTGACACGGTTGGCTTCATCACCTACAACATCCGTGATGTCAGCCCATAACACCGGATGAATTTGGTGCCACGTCAGTGATTCCCTTCAGTCGTGCTGGCTACACTGAACTGGACGGAAAACACAAACTATTTACATAGCCGTTTCGACCGACCTTTCATTCAGTGCGGTGGTACCAACCCGGGCGGGTTGAACCCTACCACCTAGTAATATAAGAAGGGAGTCATATCCCTTAGTCGCCTTTTACGACATACACGGGGAGAGATGCAGTGGGGCTATTCTTTTAAAGTACCGGCCCCACACGGTACAAAGTGTGTTTGAATTTAACAGAAACATGCTTTCCAGCTCTGGGCAGTCATAGTGCCGCTTCAGTATTTTGTATGTCTCTATGAGATTTCCTCTATGTCTTGTTCATATGGTATTTTCTTAGAGTTTTTGGCAATTTTGTCGTTGTATGCTGTACACTTTCAAGTAAATTTATGTCCTTGGTAAAATAAGGATTCCAGATTTTTCCAGATTCAGACAAAATTTACCGCACAACATTTTGTGGTGCGTTGTGTCAGTTCAGCTTCAGTGTCAGACTGTTCATTCGGATTTCATCCTTCATTGTGGGCATTTCGAGATAGTTGTGCATCTCAGTATTTCGGTGTACTAACCTTCCAAGGCACGATATTGGAGACAAAATATAAGTAATTATTGAGGATGAATAGAGTTGTGTTGTGTCAGGTGTTGTCGATCGGGCACGCGTCGAGAGCGTCGGGGCACCGGTTCCGCGTCAACGACATCACCTGCCACCCCGTGCTGCCGCTACTCCTCACCACCAGCCATCACAACATCGCTGGTATGTGAACACTACACTCGCATCGTTGTCGTCTCGTCCAAGTCAGTCAGCCTTTTACTGGCCACTGCTTGATATTAAATTAAATTAAATTAAAATGTTTATTTCACAATCAAGAGGTGGTACATTGATAGTTCGCTTAGAATAACAATTTGAAAATACAAATATAGGCATAGTGCCCAGCCCCATGACAGGAAAAGGATGTGGCACAGCCTGTGACTCCGTATAGCTAACAAGCTACATGAAGTCTGATTTTAAGCCACACCCAATAAACATTAATTTTTTTTTCTGCAGTTCAGCTACATGGGCAATCTGTTTCAAAACCACTGTTCTCCTCTGATATATGCCGGATTTCGTCGTCGGTGGGTCCTCCGCCCACACTCCACTTTCGGCCACCTCGGCGACTGTACATAGTCCAGAGCACGAGTGGTCAAAGCTCGAGGTGTAGCGGGGGAGTGCTGCCAAAGTGAAGCGGTAGCTCTGGAACACTTTTGTCAGCCTCGATAGCTCAGTGGTGCAGACAGTCTACTGTTGCTATTGATTGTTAAGCAACGCTGGGCGCGGTCAGTACTTAGATGGGTGACCGCTCGACCGTTGGAGGCGGACCGTGGTTCGGATTCCACGTAAAACTGTAGGTTTCTTCCCTTCCTACCTTACTCGGTGGTAGGGTTCAACCCGCTTGGGCTGGTACCACCGCACTGAATGAAACGTTGGTCGAAACGGCTATGTAAATAGTTTGTGTTTTCCGTCCAGTTAGCCGGCACGATCGAAGGGAATCACTGACATGGCACCTAGTTCACCCGGTGTTATGGGCTGACATCAAGGATGTTGTAGGTGATGTAGCCAACCGTGTCAGTTTCCATAAAATAAAAAAAACTTGAACAGCTGTCAGAGGGCGCTGACAGTGCTTAGAGGTCGCTAGGATGCAACCGACATTGTTGTTGGCAGAGGGCAACACAGAGGATCAGCGGACGCACACTGGCGACGGCGGGTTCGGCGGTCTCTGCTCGGAGCTGATCCTGTGGCGCGTGGAGGCGGTGGGGCCGCTGGGCAAGTCCGGCGGAGTCTCGGAGCTCGCGCGAGTCAACTCGCCGCACCTCTCCGCATTCAGCAACGTCGCCTGGCTCCCGACCCTGCTGCCTAGGTCTGTCTTCCTTTGCCTTATAACACTCACTCACAATTTTATTAATCACTTGACTGAACCCTATGTTCTTTGTATTTTATTCTCTTTTTTGATGGATATATATCCTTTATTCTTTACTTAATATTTTTAATTTTTTGCTTAGATATGTATGTTATATTTAACGTAATTAAAACTACAAGAAATAAACTCTACAAGGTTTCTTAACCGGTTCTTGCTTATAGATTGCACTGCTGAACGGGACATAACCAAAAAAAGAATGATGACGAACCATACTGAATAATACCTCAATGAAATATTGTTAATGTTTTGTGTTATTTATAGCGAAATAAATATCTGTATCTGAATCTTACCCGTCAGCCAGAGTTAGCGTTTACATATGCTGCACTATTTTACTCCAGTCATCTGCTTAAAGCTGTCAGTGTATATGTAGGTACTAAGTTAAGAATAATAATAATTTTTTTTTTTTGGTTCTTGCACCATCTGCAATCGGAATGTGACCATGAGAAGATTTTCTGTGTGAGGTTGGTCGTGTGAGTCGAGTCATCCATAATTAATTGACAATATAATTATTACTATAATATGCTCACCGACAGTTCAACGCTGGGCAGCCTGTCCAACTCTCCGTCCGCTTGCTTCGTAGCAAGCGACGGCGAGAGTCTACGCGTGTACCAAGCCGTCATCGACGCCAGGACCCTGCTGTCGGAGATCGCCGCCTCAGAGCGCCGGCACAAGAATGCTACGGTGAGCAGTAACTGTAGACTAACTGAGCAACTTGTACAACTCACCGTCCGGTCGCTTCGTGGTGAGAGTCTGCCTGTGTACCAAGCCGTCATCGACGCCAGGACCCTGCTGTCGGAGATCGCCGCCTCAAGGCGCCGGCACAAGAATGCTACGGTGAGCAGTAACTGTAGATTAACTGAGCAACCTGTCCAACTTTCCGTCTGGTCGCTTCGTGGTGAGAGTCTACCTGTGTACCAAGCCGTCATCGACGCCAGGACCCTGCTGTCGGAGATCGCCGCCTCGGAGCGCCGGCACAAGAATGCTACGGTGAGCAGTAACTGTAGATTAACTGAGCAACCTGTCCAACTTTCCGTCCGGTCGCTTCGTGGCGAGAGTCTGCCTGTGTACCAAGCCGTCATCGACGCCAGGACCCTGCTGTCGGAGATCGCTGCCTCGGAGCGCTGGCACAAGAATGCTACGGTGAGCAGTAACTGTAGACTGAGCAACCTGTCCAACTCTCCGTCCGGTCGCTTCTTGGCGTCCCGGAACCGTCATTCACGCCAGAACTCGTCTGTCGGAGATGTATTTATATGTCGGTGTTGTTGCTTTGGTTTGGGGTTGGCTCTAGGCCTGTAAATTTGTCCCGCTTCGTTTGGGACCTTCGTGCAAAACCCTGCGATCTCCAGCTACCCCAGCCAGCCTATGTCTTCCATGAAAACCATAAGTCGATTTGGACGTCGGCAGACCTCTGCAACGGAAGATGAACGAAGTATGTCCCTTAGTTGGTTGTCAAGCAAACTGCACTCCAACAAAACATGGCGACGGATGAAACGGGCGAGCCGTTTCATCCGTCGCCAAGCATCCCCTGCACAGTGGACTATCCGTAAAAGATATTGTGTGTAGATGTTTATTTAGTGAGCAGTGGCCGCTCATCAGCACAGACATGTATTTATGTGTCTAATAATAATAATATTGTATTCTCTACAGAAGCGTGACTCGATGCTCTCGCTGTCGTCGGAGTCGTCGTCGGAGGAGCACGGCGGAGGCATAAAGCCGCCGCTGCACGAGCTCATCGCAACGGTGTCGCAGCAGTCGACCGCCCGGCCCGGCGCCATCATACAGCTGCACGCCATCGCGGACGCCACGCACGACTGGCACAACACTCAGCTGCTGCACGTGTTCCAGGAGCAGCTCATTACAGGTCTCTACTACTCTGTCCGCTACGCATGTCGGCTACACTGAACTGGACGGAAAACACGGAACTATTTACATAGCCGTTTCGACAGACCTTGCATTCGGTGCGGTGGTATGAACCCGAGCGGGATAAACCCTACCACTTAGTAAGGTAAGAAGGGAAGGTACCTACAGTTTTACGTGGAATCCGAACCACGGACAGCCTCCAACAGTCGAGCGGTCACCCATCCAAGTACAGACCGCGCCCAGGTGCACTTAACAACAGTCGACCGACCGCGCCACTGAGCTACCGAGGCTGATAAACTTCTAAACCAAATGTAAGAAGAAACATTTTTGCAAACATTTTCTCTTCGTTGTTGCTAAAATCCCTAACGATCTTTCAATAAGTTGTTACGCCTCAATTATTTTCGTAACAAAATCTGCTATAAAATACCGTTTGACGGGTTTCTATTTACTAAGAGCAAGATATGCCGACTCCTGTCGCACCGTCTCGCTCGTCCCGGTCGCGACGGACAGAGAGCGCCTTCCCATAGGCTCACCCACTCATAGCCGTGCGCGCGCTGGGAGGACAGAGAGCACAGACTGACGTACGACGTTGCCCCAGGAGAGCGAGGGTCGATCAGCTCGACGGGAGCTGATCTGCCGGAGGAGGAGGTGGCGGCGCTGACGGAGGCGGGGCTGGAGGCGATGGTGGACCTGCGCCGCGCGGCCATCTTCCACGAGCCGTTCTACATCGTGGTGCTGGAGAGGACCGACGGCGGCTCCACCGTCCACATGTGGAGGCTCACCGTGTCCTCCAAGGACGATCCCACCGGTTAGTCGGATAATATTAGAATACCCCAGTATTTCACACCAGTCATCAAAATTCACAAGAATAAAGAGATGAACAAACAGAACCATAGTACCTACATAAGGGCCTACTTATCACTAGTAATAATTTCTTCCTGTCAACCAGTTAGGTTTTTTAGGTCTATCTTTAGAACTGTAATAGGTGGCCGGTTGAAATTTTCACAGAATATGTGTTATAATGGCTGATATACCTACTAAAAAAACCGGCCAAGTCGGACTCGTGCACCGAGGGTTCCGTATCACCTCGTAAATGGGCGCGCGTGATATTTCGCAAATCTTTGTGCTGCGAAAATGGCATGGTAGCCAAGGGGTGTAAGCATATTTGATAAGTGGAAACTCCAAGGGTTAGACAAAATAAAGATTTTATAAAAATTATTTGATGAAAAAATAATGCACTCGTAGATATTATGTCCATTTAGCTAAAGACAAGTAATTTTGTAATGGTGCAACTCCTGCTTTCACTTATCCAGGTAAGCTTTTAAGCTGGCGACTTAGTCAAATAGTCTTTAGAGATATTTAGGTCTGTGTTGGCTCAATCAGCTCTAACTAAACCAATTAATTTTACCGCCACAAGACTCTGAACTTAGCCATAGTACGTCACAGCAGTTGAGTATTGGTGGTATGGAGAACCCTGCGCATGTCTCGCCCATCTTGGTAGCCTTTTAGAGCCGTGACGATACCTTCAAAGTAAAGAGGACATGTCGCGCTTTCTATAAAAGTAGGTCTGTATGCGCAGAGGAGCTGTTCCTATAAAAGTAGTCTATATGCGCAGAGGAGCTGTTCCTATAAAAGTAGGTCTAAATGCGCAGAGGAGCTGTTCCTATAAAAGTAGGTCTATATGCGCAGAGGAGCTGTTCCTATTAAAGTAGGTCTATATACGCAGAGGAGCTGTTCCTATAAAAGTAGGGCTATATGCGCAGAGGAGCTGTTCCTATAAAAGTAGGGCTATATGCGCAGAGGAGCTGTTCCTATAAAAGTAGGTCTATATGCGCAGAGGAGCTGTTCCTATAAAAGTAGGCCTATATGCGCAGAGGAGCTGTTCCTATGAAATTACATCTATATGCGCAGAGGAGCTGTTCCTATAAAAGTAGGTCTATATGCGCAGAGGAGCTGTTCCTATAAAAGTAAGTCTATATGCAGAGGAGCTGTTCCTATGAAAGTACATCTATATGCGCAGAGGAGCTGTTCCTATAAAAGTATGTGTATATGCGCAGAGGAGCTGACGAGCAGCATGATGTACGTGCCGGACTGTGCGCTGGTGCAGGAGGAGGACGGCCCCGAGTCCCGCAAGAACTCGGTCTCCGCACCCGAGGAGCCGCCAGACGCAGACACCCACAAGGACTCCCACTCGCACATCGACATTGACACGCGCAAGGTTCGATGTTGCCAATCTCCTTGTCGGCCTCCGTAGCTCGGTGGTGCGGTCGGTCGACTGTCGTACGTGATCATAAGCACACCTGGACATGGTCAAAACTTGCATGGGTGACCGTTCGATCAGAAACTGTAGGTTCCTTCCCTTCTTACCTTACTAGGTGGTAGGGTTTAACCCGCCCGTGTTGCTACCACCGCATGAAAATAATGAAAGGTCGTAAAAATATTCACAGATCTCATGCATTACATGACCTTCAGGTACATTGAAAATTACTTTTAAGGCTGTATTTAAATATAAGAAATATGTCAATTTTGAAAAATAAAAAAAATCCCAGATATTGAGTCAATCTACAATTTAAAAATATAACAGTTTAAAATATATATTTAGAAATATGATTAACAGTGCCCTTTTTAAACCCCTCAAACCGCAATTTTAAGCGGTTTTTTTGTGATTTTCTCAAAAACTCTCAACCTTTTTATTTTTCACTGTCTTGTAGCCCTTGTCGATATGCGTCATTTGACACCCTAAATATTCACACTTAGCCTTAAAACTCACAACGCCAGGGTGAATTCGCACTCTCGCTGGTAATCGGGGCGATCGAAAAGACATTTCCAATGTCAATATTTATGCGACCATTAAAATTTTTTTCCCCACCTGCGATTAGCTTCGGTAAACCCTGATCGGAGTTTTCTTCTTTTGGATTTAGCGTCATCTGACTCTCACTTCCAGCTCAATAACTCTATATTTTTAGTCGATTCACATGATGAATGCTTGTGTTGTGTTGTGGCACGTGGTCGAGCCAAAGTCTCTTTTTAGCATTGAAAAATGCACGAGTGCAGTATGTAGTGCAGTTTTGTCAGCCTCGATAGCTCAGTGGTGCAGACAGTCAACTGTCGCTATTGAATGTTAAGCAACGCTGGGTGCGGTCAGTACTTGGATGGGTGACCGCTGACTGGAGGCTGACCGAGGTTCGGATTCCTCTTAAAACTGCAGGTCCCTTCCCTCCTAATCTTACTTGGTGGTAGGGTTTAACCCGCCCGGGTTGATACCACCGCACTGAATGAAACGTCGATCAAAACGGCTATGTAAATAGTTTGTGTTTTCCGACCAGTTCAGTGTAGCCGGCACGATCAAAGGGGGAAGCACTGACATGGCACCTAGTTCACCCGGTGTTATGGGCTGACATCACGGACGTTGTAGGTGATGTAGCCAACCGTGTAAGTATCCATAAAAAAAAAAAATGTACTTGCAGCGCCACAGCACAACACGGCGCGACACGCCGGAAGCTGTCTGGTCCCGCTTGTCGTCAGGGTGTTGTGCAGGGTCGGGGAAGCAACACAGTTAATTAGTAAACAATATTACCCAGCCAAACCGTTGCTACAGCCATGGTGACAGAAGATCTTGCCTCTTTCTTTTACTAGATAATATTAAAATTTTAAATGATTTAATGACTGACTGTCTTGCTGTGTTGTTTCTGCAGGTGTGCGAATGCCCACTGGCGCTGCCGCCAGGTGTGGAGGTGATCCACGCTTCCCCTGCAGCTGGACACCTTAGCTCAGCCTCCATCTACCCGGCGTGTCTGGCGCCCTACATCCTCGCCACCGCCTGCTCCGACAGTACACTCAGGTTAGTATGAGTGCGGAGGTGATCCACGCTTCCCCTGCAGCTGGACACCTTAGCTCAGCATCCATCTACCCGGCGTGTCTGGCGCCCTACATCCTCGCCACCGCCTGCTCCGACAGTACACTCAGGTTAGTATGAGTGCGGAGGTGATCCACGCTTCCCCTGCAGCTGGACACCTTAGCTCAGCATCCATCTACCCGGCGTGTCTGGCGCCCTACATCCTCGCCACCGCCTGCTCCGACAGTACACTCAGGTTAGTATGAGTGCGGAGGTGATCCACGCTTTCCCTGCAGCTGGACACCTTAGCTCAGCCTCCATCTACCCGGCGTGTCTGGCGCCCTACATCCTCGCCACCGCCTGCTCCGACAGTACACTCAGGTTAGTATGAGTGCGGAGGTGATCCACGCTTCCCCTGCAGCTGGACACCTTAGCTCAGCATCCATCTACCCGGCGTGTCTGGCGCCCTACATCCTCGCCACCGCCTGCTCCGACAGTACACTCAGGTTAGTATGAGTGTGGAGGTGATCCACGCTTCCCCTGCAGCTGGACACCTTAGCTCAGCATCCATCTACCCGGCGTGTCTGGCGCCCTACATCCTCGCCACCGCCTGCTCCGACAGTACACTCAGGTTAGTATGAGTGCGGAGGTGATCCACGCTTTCCCTGCAGCTGGACACCTTAGCTCAGCCTCCATCTACCCGGCGTGTCTGGCGCCCTACATCCTCGCCACCACCTGCTCCGACAGTACACTCAGGTTAGTATGAGTGCGGAGGTGATCCACGCTTCCCCTGCAGCTGGACACCTTAGCTCAGCATCCATCTACCCGGCGTGTCTGGCGCCCTACATCCTCGCCACCGCCTGCTCCGACAGTACACTCAAGTTAGTATGAGTGCGAAGGTGATCCACGCTTTCCCTGCAGCTGGACACCTCAGCTCCGCCTCCATCTACCCGGCGTGTCTGGCGCCCTATATCCTCGCGACCGCCTGCTCCGACAGTACGCTCAGGTTAGTGTGAGTGCGGAGGTGATCCACGTTTCTCCTGCAGCTGGACACCTAGGCTCCGTCTCCATCTACCCGGCGTGTCTGGCGCCCTTCATCCTCGCCACCGCCTGCTCCGACAGTACACTCACGTTAGTATGAGTGCGGAGGTGATCCACGCTTCCCCTGCGTGTGCGTAGCTGCTGTGATGGAATTCATTGTTGCAGGTTCTGGAAGTGCGATGTGAAGAGGAGAGAGGGAGCGGAGGAGAGTGAGGAGCAGAAGTACGAGTACGAGTGGCGGGAGTGGGAGATGATGAACAAGGACCAGGAGTCCGCCATCGATATACCCGGTCAGTTCCACTTTTTTTTATGTAATCCGGTATGGGTGGCTGAGTCAGAGGGGCTAGAGCACACGCTCTGACCAGCCAATAACACATATTTTCGACTTTTTATGGAGATTAGCGCGTGTCGGCGTCGACACCTGAGCTGTTAGAGGAGAACACAGCCGAGGCTGCTATGCGGCCATCTTACATCCAGTAAGGTGATACCAACCCAGTCGACTACAATTTGAGCCACCACGTCACCACCTAGTAATGGGCAAGTTCTACAGTTTTACACCGGTTCCGAACGGTGAAGCAGCAGGTGTAGGTTTGCACGTAAATTTTTCCATCAGAAAAAAGTCTTTGGTATCACGCCGACCGCATTCGAACCTCAGACCTCTCGTAAGAGAAGCCGACGCCCAGATCACTCGACCTACATACCCCTACCGGCCTACGGTACGCATACACGCTGACTGGCTGACTGAATGAAATTGAATGGGAAAGAAAACTCAGATATTTCGTATATACACTTCGATCAACCTCTCTCAAATCATATTATGTCTATATTTTGTCATCATTCATTTATTTCTACTCTGCCACTCCACACTTTTTCATAATAACCCAAAGGTTGGCTGGGAGAGAACGCCTACGGTGTTAAGCTGTACCTTTTGCAAAAAATGTTTTCAAGTGCAATAAATATATTTTGATTTGATTTGATTTGATCAACCTCTATTCAGTGCGGTGGAATCAATTCAAACCAGCCTACTACTTAGTGAAGTGAGGGAAGGCACCTACGTTGTTCAGACTCGTTCTTCGCGCTTAAGCCCACTTCATTGTGGGCCTTTTGCGCGTCCTACGGCCTTACTCCAACCTAACCCAACCAGCCGGGTTCTTCCAGGGGCCTATTTAATAAACGCGACAATCCGACAATTTTGTCACTTTTTGTCAAGTCGACTTGTCATGACAAGTGCCGTTTAATAAAGATGACAATTATGTCCAAATGCGACAGGTAAATACTGACAAAATTATCAGACTAAAAACCCGTTTAATAAAGGCGACAATTATTATTTTTTACCTGTCGAGTCTCTAAGAAAATATTCTGACTTATTTGTCATGGTAATTGACAAATTTGTCACTTTTTCTGACATAGCCGAATTGGCTTGATATTGGATGATTGGCCTGTCGAAAATCTCTGACAATTCGACAAATATGTCCACCAATTTGACAAGTTTTTCCGGACAAATTGTCACCTGTCGCCTGTCAAGAGAAATTGTTTTCAGTCAGTCAGTCAGCGTGTAAGCGTCCACTGCTGGACATACGCCTCTCCAATTTTCCTCCAGTTCTCCCGGCCTTCAGCGGTACGGAACCACTGCTTTCCGCCGACGCACTTGATGTCGTCGTCCCACCTGGCGGGTGGTCTTCCCACACTCCGTTTTCCTGTCCACAGCCGCCAGTGTAGAACACGGTTACTCCAACGGTCGTCGTCTCTTCGGCTGACGTGTCCAGCCCACTGCCACTTGAGCTTAGCCACCCGGTATCCAATATCGACTACTTTGGTGCGTCGGCGGATTTCCTCGTTACGCACCATATCACGTAGCGATATTCCCAGCATGGCTCGCTCCATTGCACTCTGGGCAACTTTCAACCTTTGGACTACACCGACCGTCAGAGTCCTCGTTTCACACCCGTACGTCATAACCGGGAGAACACACTGGTCATATATACGGGTCTTTAAATTTTGCGGAAGGTCAGACCTCAGGGCGAATTTTAACTTTCCGAAGGCAGCCCAACCCAGTTGAATCCGTCTTTCGACCTCCTTTAGCAGACCTTGTCTACCAAGCCGCAGAATTTGACCGAGATATACGTACTCTTCAACCTGTTCGATCACTTCTCCGTCAATAACAATTTGTCCTGCCATAACCTCGGTCGCCATGACCTTGGTTTTGTCCCGGTTCATCTTCAGACCCACCTTCATCGACGCTGTATAAAGGTCTTCCAGCATGGTCTGAAGCTGATCTCGGGAATTTGACAAAAATTGTTTATTAAACAGAAATATGTCAAATTGTCATGCCAAATATTTGTAGATTTTCCACCGTGACAAAATTGTCAGTGATAATCTTTATTAAACAAAAAATTGTCAAATTGTCGGATTTTCACCTGTCGCCTGTCACCTGTCATTGTCACGTTTATTAAATAGGCCCCAGGAGGTGGCACACTTTCTTTTGATCTTGGCACGCCTCTCGAAGTGTAGTAGGGCCTCTCAGCTCCTTCGCCCTTATGTCTGCCACCTCCTCGCACTCCAGCAGCACGTGGGTGGATGTCTCGTCCATCTGCAGGCATGCTCTGTACAGTGGACTGTCCCTACCACAGAATACTTCATAGTTACTTCGTAACAGATAAATCACTCCATAGAAAAAGTTCCATACCTGCGGCTTCAATAGCCTAATGTTTCACGTCGCCAATCGCTGCGTGCGAAAATGCACCCAACCGATCGAGTGTAAAGTGATTATTGCTTTGCAGCTGCGCGCAGTAGCGTGGGTGCGCGTGTAGGTATGTTCCGCGCAGCTGTCGAATTGCCACTGAATAAGGCACCTAACAGTTTCATATGAAATCCGAATGTTAGAGCATACAATAACTTACCTCTCGTCCCACCCGGCAGGTCAGCCGCTGCACATGAGCGCGGCGTACTCGGGGCGCATCGCGTGCGCTTACAAATGCGGGCGCTCGTTCACGCGGCCGGGCAAGGTGGGCGGCGCGGCGGCGGGCGCGCCGGCCGGCGGCTCGGACGCGCGCTTCGTGAACCTGTGCGTGGCGGTGTACGAGTGCGAGAGCACCGGCGGTGCCGAGTGGCTGCTCGAGGACACGATCCCGCTGCGCAACGTGAGCCTGCCGCGCGCCGCGCTCGACGCGCAGATCGACATGAGCTATCTGTACGACACCAGCTTCCTACAGAAGAAGATACACATCTCGCAGGTTAGTGAACCTCTGCGTGGCGGTGTACGAGTGCGAGAGCACCGGCGGCGCCGAGTGGCTGCTCGAGGACACGATTCCGCTGCGCAACGTGAGCCTGCCGCGCGCCGCGCTCGACGCGCAGATCGACATGAGCTATCTGTACGACACCAGCTTCCTACAGAAGAAGATACACATCTCGCAGGTTAGTGAACCTCTGCGTGGCGGTGTACGACTCGTACACCGCCACGCAGAGGTTCTCGTACAGTACGAGTGCGAGAGCACCGGCGGCGCCGCACAGTGGGTCGAGACTGCTATAAAAGGGACATAGGGATTTTTTTTACAAATTTCATTTTTTAACAACACCGATCGATAGGTATCATCATTCTGATGAATAGTTGTCATTAAACATTTTCGTCTAAAAGTGATAGTTTGCCAGGAAAAAAATATTTTCAAATTTTGATGTATGGAATTAGACATAAAACGTTCCGTTTCGGCCAAGTTTTGACAGGTCTTGCTTTAAAACTATTTAAGCTTTGTTCTGTGGTTTATTGACTATAATCCTACACTATCAGCGCGCGCCCAATGTTGCCCGTTCACGAGTTATGTGGATCCTAAAAATCAATTAAAAATGTAAGTAAAAATTTTTTTTTTAATTTCTAGAATCATAGGGCATTAATAGATTTAATCTAAATAATTGTTTTATATAAAAGTACTAACAAATAGATAAAGTTCTTAATTTTAAAACATTATTTTATCGTAAAGATACATCAAAATCTAATAAAAAAATTACAAAAGTGTTTATTAATCAGACACAGTTACATAATATTAAAGATGTTTTGTACATAGAATGCATGACGCATGACAAATAGTACCTATACTCAGATGTATCTACACTGTACCCGCTAGTTCTAGCTATTTGATGGACACTGTCGCCTAAACTGGCCCTAAGACTGTTTCATAGGCGACATTGTTTGGTCAAACCAGTGGTAATTACATTTGGGTACTTAACTCTGATCTATATTAAAAAAATTTAAACCTATAGTTATATATACATACTTATTCTAATTTATCTGTGCACGGTGAGTGAGAGAGACTCATTAGTGCAATGTGTGCGTTAAATGTGTGAGTGCATTGCAAGACAACCCACACGATGAAGCCTTAATCGAAAGGTTCCACGTTATTTTGCGGACAGCGGCTTCAAGAGAGCGAGTGGATCTTCCAAAATTCTGGAAATTTTGTGAAGATACAGCAACTTTGTATATCCAGTTATATCCGTGGTACTACATGCCCTCTATCTAGGCTCTAGCGTACATAAGTTGCTTGTGCATGGAACGGATATAATAGAACATTTTGAACTTTTACCAATCGAGAAACTGTCGGAAGAAGCATCGGAGGCTAGAAATAAGGATTTCCGTAAATATAGAGGGAACCATTCCAGAAAATTAAGTAGGACAGCGACAAATGAAGATATCTTGCATAATCTTCTCATGCCATCCGATCCAAAACTTACTTCTCTAAGGCCAAGAATGGCCAAACAACGGAGAATGGATTTCTCACCAGGAGCAATCGAGCTTTTGGTGTCTCTTACCCGCCCGAGTTAGAGTAGACATCAGGTGACAAAAGTGCTATGTAACAAAAACAAAAAGCTGAGAAAAATTAGGTCAAAGTTTTGACTTTTGAATAGATTTTTTTCTCTACCTGATAACTAACTGACTAAGTTTACTTTGTATGAACATGAAAAGCGTACAAAACCATGCATTAATACAAAATCATGCGTTCATGTGGATGAAGGTGTTTTGTAGACATAGCTCTCTCATCATGCACAAAAAATTCAATTTATGAGATGATCTTTGGAGATGATCAAACTGGAATAAGGTGTTTTATGACCATAACACCTTCACCACTTGAATAACTCCTATTTCCGTCGTGATTTCGGATTTTCTGTCAGTGCCACTTGATTACTCGGCACATAACACCTTCATCTACGGTAAAAAATGCATTTCTAAAAAAAATTTACATAGTACCTTCGTCCACTCACGTCTTCGAATGTATTACGAATTTATTTATTTATGAATGCTCTTGGTGAGAGATCCATTCTCCGTTGTTTGGCCATTCTTGGTCTTAGAGAAGTAAGTTTTAGATCGGATGACTTGAGAAGATTATACAAGTAACAACTACAGCTTATACAATATAATAAAAAAATATTAATCAATCATTTATATAAATAAATTCTAAATCGGGCGGGTAAGAGATACCAAAAGCTTGATTGCTCTTGGTGAGACTTCCATTCTCCGTTGTTTGGCCAATCTTGGCCTTAGAGAAATAAGTTTTGGATCGGATGACATGAGACGATTATGCAAGATATCTTCATTTGTCGCTGTCCTACTTACTTTTCTGGAATGGTTCCCTCTATATTTACGGAAATTCTTATTTCTAACCTCCGATGCTTCTTCCGACAGTTTCTCGATTGGTAAAGTTCTAAATGTTCTATTATATCCGTTCCATGCACAAGCAACTTATGTACGCTAGAGGGCATGTAGTACCACGCATATAACTGGATATGCAAAGTTGCTGTATCTTCACGAAATTTCCAGAATTTTGGAAGATCCACTCGCTCTCTTGAAGCCACTGTCTTCAAAATAACGTGGAACCTTTCGATTAAGGCTTCATCGTGTGGGTTGTCTTGCAATGCATTCACACATTTAACGCAAACATTGCACTAATGAGTCTCTCTCACTCACCGCGCACAGATAAATTAGAATAAGTATGTATATATAACTATAGGTTTAAAAAATTTAAATATAAGATCAAAGTTAAGTAATTCTATGTAAAAACATCTATTTAATATATGTAACTTTCTCTGATTAATAAACACTTTTATAACTTTTTTATTAGATTTTGATGTATCTTTACGATAAACTAATGTTTTAAAATTAAGAACTTTATCTATTTGTTAGTACTTTTATATAAAACAATTATTTAGATTAAATCTATTAATGCCCTATGATTCTAGAAATTAAAAAAAATATATTTTTACTTACATTTTTAATTGATTTTTAGGATCCACATAACTCGTGAACGGGCAACATTGGGCGCGCGCTGATAGTGTAGGATTATAGTCAATAAACCACAGAACAATGCTTAAATAGTTTTAAAGCAAGACCTGTCAAGACTTGGCCGAAACGGAGCGTTTTATGTCTAATTCCATACATCAAAATTTGAAAATATTTTTTTCCTGGCAAACTATCAGTTTTAGACGAAAATGTTTAATGACAACTATTCATCAGAATGACGAGACCTATCGATGGGTGTTGTTAAAAAATGAAATTTGTAAAAAAAATCCCTATGTCCCTTATATAGCAGTCTCGACCCACTGTGCGCCGAGTGGCTGCTCGAGGACACGATTCCGCTGCGCAACGTGAGTCTGCCGCGCGCCGCGCTCGACGCGCAGATCGACATGAGCTATCTGTACGACACCAGCTTCCTACAGAAGAAGATACACATCTCGCAGGTTAGTGAACCTCTGCGTGGCGGTGTACGAGTGCGAGAGCACCGGCGGCGCCGAGTGGCTGCTCGAGGACACGATCCCGCTGCGCAACGTGAGCCTGCCACGCGCCGCGCTCGACGCGCAGATCGACATGAGCTATCTGTACGACACCAGCTTCCTATAGAAGAAGATACACATCTCGCAGGTTACATAGTTTGACTGCATCATCCATTCATTCATCCCATTAGGTTTCCAGTTTGTTTGCTTCTATTTTGATTGGAATATCATTCACGAGAGCAGCGTTATGAATAAAAAAATTAAGAAATCTAAAAGTATTGTATTGTTTATTGATCATTTATAGGGCCGTTAGACTGCACTCGAACTTGTCACATTTTGTTCTATCCGGTTCGATTACTGACGGACTGATAAAAACTGTCCGTTTCTCCTATACACATTTTTGTCTCTGAAAAAGTCGTTTCACATATTTTGCGTTCGCTACAGGTTCTCCAAACGCTCACGCATGAAGAGAGTCGATCGTCTCGCAATGGGGACACGCTGGCGCCCGAGTCCAAGTCACCCGGGCTGCTGGCCGTGCCGTCGTTCAGCACCCTGCAGTCCCTGCGGCGGAGCATCACGGAGAACGGCAACACCTGCCCGCTGACACAGAAGCACCTGGTGCAGCTGGACTGGGTGTCCAAGGAAGACGGCTCTCACATACTTACCGTCGCCGTCGGATCCAGGATCCTGCTGTTCACTCCCGTCTCGAGCGATCTGGCGCAGGCCAATCTTAAGGTTAGCTTACAATCCACGGATCTTCAAATCGCTGGTTAATAGCCTTTCCCCAGCAACATTAGTCCACCTCCAAGCCGGACTGGCACCTCCTCGGCGGTGAAATTGGCTGCGCCTGAGGTTGCGACCTCGGACAGAGCCACCCAGTTCGGTAGCAATAAAAAAAAAAAGCTCGAGCGACCTCTCGAGGATGTTTTCCCGCTGTTGAGTTAGCTGTGCGGGCAACCGCACAATCTATTTGACTGCAGTTAACCTGTCTCCATAAAACTGCCCATTCATTATGTTTTAAATGTATGGGCAGAGTAATGACATTTACTTTCTTTCTATTCCTCCTGCTTTGAACTAAACATGTTACATGAGATAAGACTGTGAGCTCCGCACCGGGGGTGCTAGTTTTCAGAATTTGAAGCCTCTCCATGTCGTGAAGCATCTCGGTCCCGTATAACTGGAAGATCCCTAGAAAGGAGGCCTAGTATGGCTGAGATTGAAGCTGAAATTGAGAACCAGAACACGATAAGAACTTCTGACCTGCTTTCTTATCCTTGTAGACCTACGAAAAACTCGTAGAATCACTGCACTTAAGATGTCTGCTTGTGTGCAAATAATAATGATTGAATGTGTGCAGGCGATGAAGGAGTCGATCAACAACAACCGGCCGATCCTGCGCAAGGCGTCGTCGCTGGCGGCGCCGCTGTTCGTGGAGGAGATCCGCTGGATGCAGCTGCGCAAGATCTCGCTCCGCACGGCGGACGGGCTGCCGCCGCTGCCCATGCAGATCTCGTGGGTGCGCGACGGCATCCTGGTCGTGGGCATGGACTCGGAGATGCACGTCTACTCGCAGTGGAAGCCGGAGAACCAGGCCCTCGCTATGTCAAACCAGCTCTCGCAGCAGGTCAGTTCTATGGCGAGTGGTCAACACTTAGTCAACACTCGGTTCGCGTCAAGCTTTCGTCGGCTACTCTGTCTTTTTGTTTAATACCTTTATGCCACCTAATGTGTGGCTTAAGGACCTAAGAAGATACTTAAGAACTGACAGACTCAACTTGTTTTTTAAAGTACATGAAGCCTTGGGGCGAGCTCAGGGGGAGGAGTTTGAATCCATACAAAGTTTTTTTGTAAAGTCAGGCATTGAATCGTGCTGATGTAAATTAAAATATCAATATGTTACTATGGGGCTTGCATAGCCAGGAATGGCTAAAGCCTTAAACAAAATAAAGATTTAAATAAAATTTGTGGCGTGGTGTTTTTGCCTTAGGCACTTTCCTCCATTCAACCCGGTGGACTTACATTTTTACATGGAATCCGAAGCATGTACCGTGTGGGGCCGGTACTTTAAAAGAATAGCCCCACTGCATCTCTCCCCGTGTATGTCGTAAAAGGCGACTAAGGGATATGACTCCCTTCTTATATTACTAGGTGGTAGGGTTTAACCCGCTGGGTTGATACCACCACACTGAATGAAGAGTCGGTCGAAATGGCTATGTAAATTGTTTGTGTTTTCCGTCCAGTTCAGTGTAGCCGGCACGACCGAAAGGAAAGCACTGACGTGGCACCAAGTTCACCCACACCGGGTGAACTTGGTGCCACGTATAGGCTGACATCACGGATGTTGTAGCCGATGTAGCCAACCGTGTCAGATTTCATAAAAAAAAAATGGAGCAGTAGGTGAATGTCTTGACGAAGCCGTGGAGCAGAACTAGTCCAGTTCTCGACTTCCCTCTCTCTATCGATGAAATTCGAAATTTAAGGGGTATTGTATGTCAAAATATTTCTTAAAATTGTACTACGGTTGAGTGATAGAAGCATTATGCGTGTTTGTGTGTGTCAGGAGGTGGAGGAGGGCGCGGAGGGGCGTGCGCTGCGCGACGCGGACCTGCGCGTGTCGGCGCCGCACCTGCAGCGCGTCTCCTCGCTCAACCTGCAGCTGCTCGAGCGAGACGCGAGGCGCAGGAACAAGCAGCCGGACCATCCGCAGGTTGGTTGTGTGTGTGTCAGGAGGTGGAGGAGGGCGCGTAGGGGCGTGCGCTGCGCGACCCGGACCTGCGCGTGTCGGCGCCGCACCTGCAGCGCGTCTCCTCTCTCAACCTGCAGCTGCTGGAGCGAGACGCGAGGCGCAGGAACAAGCAGCCGAACCATCCGCAGGTTGGTTGTGCGTGTGTCAGGAGGTGGAGGAGGGCACGGAGGGGCGTGCGCTGCGCGACGCGGACCTGCGCGTGTCGGCGCCGCACCTGCAGCGCGTCTCCTCTCTCAACCTGCAGCTGCTGGAGCGAGACGCGAGGCGCAGGAACAAGCAGCCGGACCATCCGCAGGTTGGTTGTGCGTGTGTCAGGAGGTGAAGGAGGGCGCGGACGGGCGTGCGCTGCGCGACGCGGACCTGCGCGTGTCGGCGCCGCACCTGCAGCGCGTCTCCTCTCTCAACCTGCAGCTGCTGGAGCGAGACGCGAGGCGCAGGAACAAGCAGCCGGACCATCCGCAGGTTGGTTGTGCGTGTGTCAGGAGGTGGAGGAGGGCGCGGACGGGCGTGCGCTGCGCGACGGGGACCTGCGCGTGTCGGCGCCGCACCTGCAGCGCGTCTCTCTCAACCTGCAGCTGCTGGAGCGAGACGCGAGGCGCAGGAACAAGCAGCCGGACCATCCGCAGGTTGGTTGCGCTCGTGAGACATGCGTCCGTATCATGAGGCGCTTAAGATTACTCTAACCTCCCGCACTGTTCTCTTCTTCTTCTTGATGGGTATTTTCCGCATGTAGGTCGCTCTTCTTGGACCCGTTGTGCGTATCACCCCGGCTGCTACTCCATCCAGCCCAGCTCCTTCCAGAAGTCCTGCAGGCGGCCGACGTCCTTGCAGGCCTCTTGGAGTGTCCTCGGGTTTTTAGATAATTTAGTGGAAATATGTTTATAGGCGTTGACTTGTGTTTTTTGTAATGTTTTTTCGGTTAGGCTGTCTATTTCCCGAATAGAGTAAATAAATAAATAAATAAATAAAGCAGCGTGCTTGTCTCTCAGCCGCTGCTGGACTACATGCCGGACTACGGGCTGTTCGAGGCGTCGCAGATGGCGTGCCCGGTGCTGCCGCAGTACCATCCCAAGCAGCTGATGGAGCTCCTCAACAGCGGCAAGATACGCTGGGTCAAGGCGATACTAGCGCATCTAGTGAGGTGAGCTCGGCACACTTCCTACACTATAACACTACTTTTTTTTATTGAAAGCGCGACATACGGTACCGGAGCACCCATAAGGTGTCTAACGACGCCTATGGACAAACGGTCGTATGCGGGGGTTGCAAATGCCATGCCGGCCTGACAGGTGCCCATTTCACGCCCCTCTTGAAGGACCCGAGGAGACTGTACTTAGACTGTAGAAATATATGAGCAGGGAGAGCGTTCCAGAGTTTACCGGTCCTGTAGAGGAAAGATCTGCATAATCCATTAGTACGCATCTGCGGTAAGTCCAGCGTGTAGGAATGCAATCCCTGCCCAGTGCGCGTGGTGCAGAGGTGGAAAGGGGACGGCGGGATTGCCGTATTTCATTTTACCTTCGTTATTTTTATGAAAGCTGACACGTTTGGCTACATCACCTACTAACTAAGCCCGTCTTCACCTCAGTGCTTCCTTTTGTTCGCGCTGGCTGATGACCGGAAAACATGATCTGAATTAAGTAATTAAATGGTTGAAGGATTTTATGACAGTTTTAGTGCCCAAATCGCACGCTTGTGGCGCTGGTATCTTTTTCTATACTTCTTCGTGCGGGCGAGATCTTTGTGTCAGTTTTTTTTTTGTTAGGATATCCACCATAATGACACATACTGTGAAAATTTCAACCCACTACCTATTATGATTCAAAGAAGGGCTGTATCTATATAGATCTATATAGATACAGCCCTCGGACAGACGGACAGTCCAACGGCGGAGGCTTGGTAATAGGCTTCTGTACGGATACGGAACTCTAGAACTAGTAACAATAGGTCCTGCTAGACTTGAAGTGAATATTGTTTCAGGTGTATAGGAGGGTCGGCGCGCACCTCCCAGGGGGACGAGGACAGCTTGTCCAAACAGGTGAATACAGGTGACATCAGGGCCGTTCGTCTGCTGCCGTCCCACCAATCTGTAAAGTCGCCTTTAAAACTGCAGACACATCTGTAGGATAATGTCACGCTCGTTGGCTGAATTCTTCAGGGCCGTGAAAGTATGAAGTATATAATGTGAAAAGGGGGGTTAGAGGTGTGTCAGAACCTTGGCATGCGGTGTGCACATGGAGATCTTCGGACTCTGCCTACCCCGCCCCGTTGTGAATGTGGCCGGGCGTTATGTTACGTACAGTTGTATCACAGGTTTTAGAGGAGACTATACTCATATGGAATATGGGGTGTGACATTTCACAGAGCCTACAGGAGAGAGAGAGATAGAGAGAGCTTACGTACCTCAAACTATTGAAATTATGTGGTTCAATTTTTTTTAAACAATTTGAATGAAAGCATTGTTTGTCTGACAAAAAATGTCAGTGATATCATAATTTAGTAAAGAGGGTTTTAATTCGCAACGGTGTGAAGGTTAAGAAAGCGACTTCCTATCCTTAATACTAATGTGAACGTTAGGAAGGAAAATTCCTAACGTTCACACTGCTCTTAATCGTGGCACTCACGGTGTGAAGGTTGGGCATTCCTAACCTTCACACTGGTGTGACAGAGCAGTGTGAAGGTTAGTCGGTCGTCGAACTTTTATTGTTCAGTCAGTTTGAGGTTTGAGGTACGTCTCTGCAATCGCTCCTTGCATTATCGGTATGTATACACTTGTCCGTCGGTCCTGTCTTATTGTGCCGCCTACACACATTCAGCAAATTATAAATAGTGTCAATGTTGAATTTAGTCCTGGATACACAAATGTCTATTAACAAAAAAATTATAAATGTGCTTGTTGGTTGAAGCGCACAACCGGCGCAGTGTTCAATGCTCACTCATTTCATTACCCAAGACATGATGATTTATGATTTCAAGTGTTAGGTTTGGTTAGGAGTTAGGGCCCCTGAGCGCTGTTCTCACTGCCATCTATTGTGATTTCTCAAAAGTTTGTGACATGATACAAGTCTACCTAACTCCTCAATGACAGATTGTAGACGAAAGAGAAAAAGAGAAAAAAAAAACAACAGATTGAGGTTCCTCAAATAGTGCATTGGCCATCGCGCTTAGCTTGAAAAAAAAATACTCAGACTTTTTCCCAATGTGTCTTGAACATTTCCAACTGAGCGATATTGCGTTGCTTCTATTCTTCCCGTGTCGACCCCGTGTTATCGCTTTGTTACTTGAGCCTATGTATACGTTGCCTGACGTAAGTTGGTCGGCTTTCACGAGCTTTAAACTACTTATTGTGCACCTATTACCTCCTTTACTAGCTTATTCAAATACTGATAGACAAATTGATATTGATATATACATATATATTGTTTTTATGTGATAATGCTGTCACATGAACGCTCGGTTTGTTAGTTGATAGGTCATGATTTTTACTGACACAATCAAAAACCAAATGTGTAGAAACAACAGTGAACTCTACTATGTGTAGTACGCCGGAATGGTTCAGATTAGAGAGTGTTCCAACTAAAAGTTCCCTTCGCCATTATGTTGGCTCCACTATCTATCTGTCAAAACAGCGTTGAGGGTTGCTATGTGTACAGATTTACCCGTAATTATCAGTATTTACCGTATTTATTATACGGTAAATACCGATTACATTATTAGGTAATATAATCTTCACAATCTGGCAGCACGAATTTCAGCACTGACAACATAACGGCGAAGGGAACTTTTAGTTGGAACGCTCTATAGACAGTTATTTTTTGTGCCGATATCATTGTCGCCATTTTGGCGCTGACAGCAGTAGTGAGCGTCCAGGGAACTAATGTTGGTATGGTAATTTTTTAAATTAAGATTTTGGCTGTGAATTCATTACTCGTTCAATGTTAGATGTATTGTATATATTTATTGCACTCAAATAGAATATGGCCAAAAGGTAACACTTAATGCCTCTAGGCATTTTCTAAGAGAATACCTTTGGGGTATGATAACTGCTAGGCGAGTGGCGGAAAGAGATTTTATAAGTATTATGATATGATATGACAGATGCACGGGAATGAATACAAAATATAGATAAACTTAAATATGAATAGTTTAAATACCTATATACCAGATATATACATAAGATAGACCAAATAAACTTAGTTTTTACATATTATGTATATTTACTAACTCTGAACATCATGAACAACAACAACAGAGACATGCCACACGATGTATAAATATTACACAATATACAATCACAATCACGATAAACACTTCAGCTACACAGAGACAAACGCTCCAGACAGCACCGCGCTGCCAAATACAAATACATTAAATGTCAAATTTGAGTTCCCGGATTGTTCACTACTGACTCCTATCAGACCCAACATAGCGGGAATCAATCACTCAAAATTGCTGAATTTTTTTTAAGCATTGCTGTTCCAGCGTACTAGTACAATAGAGTTCAGTGCTCGCACAAATTATTGGTGTAGATAACTTTAGTGCTAGTGTAGCCACTTTGTGCCTAGAGAATTACAGTAATACCCCGCTTTACGCGACCCCGCTTTGTGCGGGTTCGGTATTACGCGAATTTCATATTTCGCGCTAAAATGCCCCACTTTACGCGATTGTCCAATGCGACGCATGGCTTGGGCCCGAAGCGATTGGTCAATGCGGGGTGGCGTGACCCGACACCCAGTCAATAGGTATCGACCAATTCAAGAAGCACTCTCAACTATTTATTTAGGGTTGGACTTGTTGCAGAGCTTGGACAGTATTGTCGATCGTATTTCAACTATGCGTCAAATAATGAAAATAGTGTTGAATGTTACGAACCCATTTTGCAAGAACGAAGAGAAAACTCCAAAAAATTTGGATGTTTATTTTCGTAAAACTAATGCTTATGTTACGCATTTAGTTGCTAAATTAGAATTGTATTATCTAATTAGTAATTATTTGTTTTTTCGTGTGAAACTAAAATTGTATTAAGCAATTAGTAATTTTTTAATTATAGATTGAATAAGTATGTATGTATGTGCATATTTATGTCTCTTTTTATCAAGCCCCGATATACGCGAATTTCACTTAACGCGATTTCTTGTGGAACGCATCCCTCGCATAAAGCGGGGTATTACTGTATTATTTTTAATTGGTATAATAATAAAATGTTGTATTCCGATTGTTAGCTGTGTGGTGAGTTGTGAATGCTCATTTTCTCATCAAATTGTTTCAATGTTTATTTGTGTGACATCATTCAGGTCAGGACCGATCATCTAACAAACATTTGTTAAATAAAATATATTAAAGTTTGCTGGGCTTGAAAAGTAAATGCAGACTAGCATTTTCATTTCACCATTTTAATAGTAACATTTTCATCTGGTAGAACCCGGATTATCCGAGCTCGCATTAACCGATCTCGGGGTTTAACCGAGATGCTAAACACCTAGTCGTAGGTGAAGGCAAATGTCGTGCTCACCATAAAAAAACAATGGAAAATTTTAGATTTTTGGTAGAACAAGTTTTAAATTGTTTTTTTAAATTAAAATCGGCCATCAGCCTCAACGCAGACTAGCTGACGAGGGTTCGATGCGAGCCGAAACGTCTAGCGCGCTGTGAGAGACCAAGATTGACCAATCGCTGGTCTGGTGCTCCATTGAAAGCTTCTCCTACCTGTAATGCACCCGAATGTGTTGAGTGAGGCGATGGAGTGCTCGACAGTTAGTTGCTTTTTGAATGTAAATAGTAAAGATATGTATACAATACAATTACCATGTTATTGAAAAAGGGGTTAGAATATTTTACTATGGATGGTGGCTTGGGGCGGCGGCGGTCATTTTGAAAAAAAAATCAAAACAAAGGCCAGCGATGAAACCTAGATAAATCGATAGGGGGTATATAGACAAACATAAAATGTTATGTAACATTAGTACCTAAAGTGTCACGTTACTGAGATATTGGAGGTAAAGATCGCAATATGGCCAGTAAATAATATGTACTGGCCATATTGCGATCTTTACCTCCAATTATCTCAGTAACATGACACTTTAGGAACTAATGTTACATAACATTTTATGTTTGTCTATATACCCTCTATCGATTTATCCAAGTTTCATCGCTTGGCCTTTGTTTTGAATTTTTTTCTAAATGGCGGCCGATGACCAAGCCACAAACTTTGGAAGCCCTTTGACTTTATCGGACTATAGTCTAATAAAGCGTATATTATCTGAGATTACCCAACGTAAGCCTGGTCCACAATAGGTCGGATAATCGAGGTTCTACTGTATATAATGAAAATATATTTCATTGGTTACAAATGTTACAGATTTATACTCATGTAACTTTATTGGATTTTCATACTTTATCGATTTTCATGTGATGTTCTTTCTACTTCAGTCTTTTACTCATTATCATGTTCCATTTTATACATTTTTCATGTTGTTTGTGTGATTCGAGAGTTGCGAGCGAAAATTTCACAGAAATAATAAGCGAAAAACGCCGATTCAATTTAAAGTCGTATTCACGTCAAAACATCGCCAAACTATACCGTACCTTACGTCACACGTGATCATGCAAGAGTGAACAAGCTATAGCGGGCGGAGTAGCTGGCAACTCTCGACTTACTCACCGCCGTGTTGTGTTGGTTGTCCGACGAGAGCGGACGGCGTAGTCCGCCGGCTACGCGACGACGCGGCGAGGCTCCAGACCACTCCACCACAGAATATCGATAACACTTAGAGCAGCGTGTGAGCTGTCAAATATACTTATCTCCTTGTCTAACTTTTTTTTTTATGGATACGCGAGACACTTGGCGCCGCCGTCAGCGTGGATTGTTGAGCCGACGACGCCCAAAAGCATTCGGTTTAGAACGGGGGCTGAGAATGCCGTAACTAATGTAATTTTTAACGTAATAACTAAAATGAATGTAACATATTCCGGGTACAATGTAGCTGCCAGTTAGTTGCTGTCCAATGTATGAGGAATATCATCCCAACCGATAAACCGACAAATAACTGTCGGACTATATTAGAGTGTATTAAAATTGTCAGCCTCGGTAGCTCAGTGGTGCAGTAGAACACCTGGGCGCGGTCACAACTTGAATGGGTGATCGTTCGACCGTTGGAGGCTCACTGTGGTTCGGACTCCACTTGAAATTATAGGTCCCTTCCCTAACATGCCATGGAGCAAGGACAAGGGCTGAAAAAAATTATCTCTTCTAAAGGTAGAAGTAGGCCCACCTTTGAACTTTTATTTAATTAAATTATTTTATTTATTTGGCATATCAACAGTGGTTCACATGTTGCCAGTGGTTTTTCATATCAATTCCTAAACAATAAAATTTTTCTCTTATTTACAAATATCAGAGGACATTTACAAAAATTGTTGTACCACAGTGCCGGGAGAATCAATAGAATTACTTTTTACTTTGGTGTAAGTCATTGTATATTTGGCAGCAATAAAGTATAAGAAAGTTTCAAGTATATAAACTCACACGCTGCTCACACGTGTGTGTCGGTGTGTGTGCGCGAGGTGGGTGGCGCGCGTTGCGTTGCGTTGCGTCGAGCCGGCTGCGAGTGTGGTGTGTTGCATGTGGCACGTGTTGCAGCGCGGCTGGTCGCGCTCGCGCACCCTCTCCGTGTCGTTCGCCGCGGGCGCCGCGTCGCCGCTCGACGGCGCTGCACAGGTAACTCCCTCCCCCCGCACCTCCACCCACACCCTCCTCCGCCCGACGACACCCTCTCAGCAGCGACGGCTGAATGTTTACTGCTTTCATTCCTCGCATCGAAAACATTCTGATATAGAAAAGTTTGATAATTTAAAGTCACACTCCTGAACAACTAGGGATACACAACGTTTAGGCAGCGCTCGGTGAGACGAGCTCTGGACCGTGCAGGTAAGGCAATATATCTTTCACACCTCTGCCTGATGATTGTTGAGAAGAAATTTCATTTTACAGTAAGTTTAACTTGTGAATTGCAGAAACGTATAGTCTTTGCCATCAAAACCCAACAATAAAAAGTGTGAACCTGGATTGTTTGTTCTCTGGAATTGTTGATTTGAAGTGTGATATTATTTACAATAATGCAGAACTGATCTTTACAAATGTCACATGGCTATAATCTTACATTTGAGTCAATCCTTTTATTGCTCTTATTTTGGAAACTTCTAGATGAGAACTAATACTCTCATGAGGACCATAAAACCCTCAGTTGAAATCTTTAAAGGTTCTAAGTCTTAGCAGATTATTCGTGTATATCCACAATAGCAATACAGAGTGATTTTCTAAAATAATTGTTTTGCACACACACATTTTGGCCAACATTTTTTGTAAAATCTAATGTGAGCAGTTTTCTGAGAGGAAAAAAAAAACTAATTCAGTAAACATTCAGCCACTTGAAGGAGGAATAGCTGTAGACAGACACATAGTTGCAAGTTTAGCATAGTTGTGTTAATACAACAAGATATAAACACAGACACTAGTCGCAACGATGCACCTCTGTGCACCCCACACTGTACAGTTGCTCGTTCACTGTATTCACGCATAATGCGAAATAGATCACTGTGCATCGGCTGCTTGTCCACTAGACTACGACGATCACAGCACGAGCGCGGCACCGCAGCGGTGGAGACAAAAACGTATAAAATGCCGCGACCGCATTACTTTCTCACGCTCAACCCTTTTGCTATATTAATCGAATCTCAAACATCCAAAGGTTGACTGTCAAGAAATCTCTGTGAGGGATATGTCCGCCTTTGCACCTTATGTAAATTTTCTAATGTATTTGTTACTGTTTAATGTTTATTGGAGCAATAAAGAATTTTCTATCTATCTATCTACTTATATTCCACTATATTAATCAAATCTCAAACATGCAATGTGACTGTAAAAAATCTCTGTTAGGGATAAGTCCGCCTTTGCACCTTATGTAAATTTTCTAATGTACTTAATTAATGTTGAATATTTATTGGAGGAATAAAGCATTTTTTATCTATCTATCTATCTATCTGTCTAACTTTTCCTAAGTCGCCGGCCAGTGCATGCACCGGCCTGCTGTTCATATGTTTTCATACATTTCTGTCTCCCCTGCTGGTGTGCAGGTTTTATAGTTCAGCGCACAAGTAACCACTTTCTTCTAGAATAGTGATCATGTCTGCATTATGATAACAAAATACATTTTGATTTACAACGTAACACAGTTTACATTATAGTGTTTGGAATTACGTGGAAGCGATTGAACTTTATTTAATGTGGGTTTCCATATTATGTGCGTGTGTATGTATATTTTAGTGAACGACTGATGGATCACTCTTGCGTGTGGGTATGTATTTAATAATTAGGTAACACAGGGGCCACATTTAGGTCCACAAATATATGTACATACATATAATATTGCAAGCTGAATTTTCGAGACAACACAAAATACAATCAAATATGCATTTCTTTGCACTCAATGGATTGTGATGTACATATCTGCAGCTGTCTTGCTCTATGGCTTTGTTTTATTGTTAAAAGTTTTCTCACTTAGCTTTGAATATCTTTCTGCAAGCTTAAAATGTGCATCACAAACGTACGTCAAAACTATCCGCGATGCACTGACTGCACCCTTGTCAGTTGAAACTTATGCTAAATGTGATTGTATCATCTTTTGTACATTATTTCTAGATCATTTTCGGCATAGTAACGCAATGAATAGAATAGCCGAATCAGCCAATAAAAATGGTCAGGTTTTAAAAGGCAATCGTGGGGCCGGCTTGGCGTTCACAGCGAACGATTATACGTGCACGGACAGCGTGTATACTCATGCTTTTGCTGTGAACCCCAAGAAGTTCCTGTAAGACATGAGCGTAGACACGGTCTTTGGACGGTAATATATTTTTTTTTGTGTGTAGGAATGGCTGCTTCGCCTACAACCTAATTCCTCGAATTCGTTCAATCCCCTCGGTTTACAACTGCCCCAGCCGGCCTATATCTTCAATGAAGGCCACCGGCACAGATTACTTAATAGTTACTTTGTAACAGATAAATCTCTCCATAGAAAAAGTTCCATACCTACGGCTTTAATAGCCTATTGTTTCACGTCGCCAATCGCTGCGTGCGAAAATGTAGGTAAACGATCGAGTGTAAAGTGATTATTGCTTTGCAGCTGCGCGCACTAGCGTGGGCGCGCGTGTAGGTATGCCCCGCGCGACTGTCGAATTTCCACTGAATAAGGCTCGCCGGCGGCCCGCCAGGCGGTAGGTAGTTAGCGCGCGCAAGTGCGTGAGGCCTGCCACCGGACGGCAAGGGGGTTGTGCGCTCTGCAACGGAAGATTGAGAATGTGGACGGTGTGTGTGTGTGGGTGTGCGCCGCAGATAACGGAGGACGTGCAGCTGGACTACGCGGAGATCACGTCGGTGCCGCCGCTGCCGCTGTGGACGCTGCTCGTTGCTGACAAGGAGACCGCGGGCCATCACACCTCCGCGCAGGAGGCCAAGGTACCGCGTCCACACTATACATATATACATAACACACACGCTGAATCCCGACAATCGGGGTAAGCAGAGTAATCGGTGTTGTGCTGCAAGAACTCTGGTTAATTACAGCACAACACCGGCCACCACGTTTCGCAAATTATTCGAACAAGATTCAATCGATCAAGCAGCAAGTAAGGCACGAAGACCCACCTGCTGCATGACTCGGTGGAAGTACCGTGCCAAGGTGAGACGTGGCGAGCCTGTCGCCCTTTGGCACGGCATCTTGTCCGTATCCCTTAGTCGCCTTTTACGACATGCATGGGGAGAGATGCAATGGGGCTATTCTTTTTAAGTACCGGCCCCACACGGTTGTCCACACTACACCTTCTCTATTAGGCCCCGCCACCCGTCCGGGTTGAACTTCGCCTAAACTTAGTCTAACCTCACATGACCTCATGATCTTGTCAGCCTCGGTAGCTCAGTGGTGCGGTCGGTCGACTGTTGTTAAGCAACCCTGAGCGCGGTCAGTACTTGGATGGGTGACCGCTCGTCCGTTGGAGGATGACCGTGGTTCGGATTCCACGTAAAACTGTAGGTCTCTTCCCTTCATGCCTTACTAGACGGTAGGGTTTATCCCGCCCAGGTTGGTACCACCGCACTGAATGAAACTTCGGTCGAAACGGCAGTTATTGTTTCCCGTCCAGTTCAGTGTAGCCGACATGAAATGAAGGGAAGCACTGACTTGGCACCTAGTTCGCCCGGTGTTATGGGCTGACATAACGGATGTTGTAGGTGATTTAGCCAACCGTGTCAGTTTAAAAAACAAAAAACACTGCGTACGAGTGTGCGATGCGACCATAAGTCGAGTGCCAACCCACGTTCGCCCCACACCAGGAACCCTTCTGACTTGTGACTGTTTATTGTTTATTGTATAATTTCATCCATAGGTAGGTAACCTACGCTTGGACATGTCGAAAATTCCGCCAGTTCTAAATTCAATGCGAAGAAGAACTGACAAACGAACTTCGCAAGTCACATGTTTTGTTAGTACCTTATAAGTATTATATTATATAGTAACTTTCAAATAATTAACCCATACTACCGCTCACAAGAGCATTAATATTTACAGCATAAACATGAATACTGAAGAATCTGACCACTCTGCCTATTTACATTACCTATTACTGTGTGCGACACAGAGCACAAATGCGCGCGCCCCTCCTAGAGGCGCCCTGAGCGCGATTTCCCTACAACGCCGTTGAAGCCTGTGCGCGTGGCCTATGACTTACATATGTGTGTTGTGCGTGTGCATTTGTTTTGTGCGTGTGCCTAACTTGCTCCTCTTTGTGTGTAGTGTCGATACTAGCACACACACACAAATAAGAAGCGCTAGCAGCACTGCGTGTAGTTTTTTGGTTTCAAATATCATCGCTTAGTGCGTCTCTAGTAGGGGGCGCGCGCGGTAGGTATTTGATGCTCTGTGATGTGCGCGCAGGACTACAAGGAGCTGTTCGACGGCACGATCGACACGGACGAGGACCTCGACGAGCTGCTGCAGGACGAGGAGGAGGGCCGCACGGGGCCGCGCGCCGACCGCAGGCCCTCGGTGCCCGAGCGGCAGGGCCTCTCGCACTTCGGCCCCAGGCAGGGTAGGCTCACTTTATGCACACCGGCATTGCAACTTTTAAACATCTACATACATAAATAGGTAGATCTAGTTGACATTGTTGTTAGGCAGAGTAGGCTCACTTAATGGTCACCGGCATGTCAACTTTTGAACATCTATATACTTAAATAGGTAGATCTAGTTTTTTTTTTATGTAAACCAGCATGGGTGGCTGTGCTGAGAGACCAATGGTGCAGTCGACAGAGCCAAAATCACCTCTCCTCGCGAAACCACGCTCAGTTAGGTGCCATGCCATCAGATTAGCGGACTGTTGCTAGGCTGTCTAGCCCGTTAATACGACGCTTGAAGACAGGCAGCGTAGGCAGAGTAGGCTCACTTTATGGTCACCGGCATGTCAACTTTTGAACATCTACATACATAAATAGGTAGAAATAGTTGACATTGTTGTTAGGTAGAGTAGGCTCACTTTATGGTCACCGGCATTGCAACTTTTGAACATCTACATACATAAATAGGTAGAAATAGTTGACATTGTTGTTAAGCAGAGTACTGAATGAAAGGTCGGTCGAAACGGCTATGTAAATAGTTTGTGTTTTCCGTCCAGTTCAGTGTAGCCGACACGACCGAAGGGAAGCACTGACATGGCACCTAGTTAACCCGGTGTTATGGGCTGACATCACGGATGTTGTAGGTAATGTAGCCAACCGTGTCAGTTTCCATAAAAAAAAACAAAAAAAAGTCCAGTGGCGTTAGTGAATGTGCACTGAAATTAATGTCTTAACAGCAACAGTTCCATCATCGTAAGGCCACCGTGCGACAGCTAAATATACAGAATAGTTTCGTTGAACCTTTGTTTTATCAATGGCTTGAAAGTGGAACGTTCTCGCAGGTCGCATCCTGTCTCGCCTGCTGACACACACGCACCTGCCCGGGCTGAGCTCGCTGGACCAGATGCACCTGCTGGCGCTGGCGGACACGGTGTCCACGTGCGACACGGACTTCGCTGAGCGGTTCGCCATCGACGCCGCGCGCACCACCATCTCCAAGGAGAACCTGCACGGCATGCCGCAGGGCGACGAGATACAGCCCGGTACGCTCACTCTCTCCACACTCAACTGTCTCGCCTGCTGACACACACGCACCTGCCCGGGCTGAGCTCGCTGGACCAGATGCACCTGCTGGCGCTGGCGGACACGGTGTCCACGTGCGACACGGACTTCGCTGAGCGGTTCGCCATCGACGCCGCGCGCACCACCATCTCCAAGGAGAACCTGCATGGCATGCCGCAGGGCGACGAGATACAGCCCGGTACGCTCACTCTCTCCACACTCAACTGTCTCGCCTGCTGACACACACGCACCTGCCCGGGCTGAGCTCGCTGGACCAGATGCACCTGCTGGCGCTGGCGTACACGGTGTCCACGTGCGACACGGACTTCGCTGAGCGGTTCGCCATCGACGCCGCGCGCACCACCATCTCCAAGGAGAACCTGCATGGCATGCCGCAGGGCGACGAGATACAGCCCGGTACGCTCACTCTCTCCACACTCAACTGTCTCGCCTGCTGACACACACGCACCTGCCCGGGCTGAGCTCGCTGGACCAGATGCACCTGCTGGCGCTGGCGTACACGGTGTCCACGTGCGACACGGACTTCGCTGAGCGGTTCGCCATCGACGCCGCGCGCACCACCATCTCCAAGGAGAACCTGCACGGCATGCCGCAGGGCGACGAGATACGGCCCGGTATGCTCACTTTCTCCACACTGTACTGTGAAACTGCGTTTATAACTGTGCTTCTTACTTTTCTTCTGTTTACTGTGCTTAGTTATAGGTTAGTTAGGGTTTATTCTTAAAGTAGGTAGTATAGTGTATTGCGTACCTGGGCCTTACTTAAAATCAGCGTCCCTCTCATCAGCTCCAGGGCTCGGTGGGGAGGGACCAAGGCTACGTCAGGTTAAATTTTTCTTTTCTATTTATTGTGCTATGTGTTATATAAACTGTCGTATGTGTTAAACAAGAAAAATAAAACTTATTCATTTTCATTTTCAAACTTGACTTAAGATTCGTCTGTTAACTTTGCAGCAATACAATTCTAGGTCTGGGTGGCGGAAAGAGTTGCCCAACTCATTGCGCGGATGTTTTTGCCAGCCTCTTCAATCTAGGTTGTGGTGAATAGTTCCTAGACGCTTCAGTGAGAAGGCAGTGCGCATTTTCGTGTCGTATCAGTCTGAAGATTCATCCCATGATATAATTTTCCTTATAAGACAATTTCCTGTTCCTTGGCTAGTTTCCCTGTAGGGTTTGAACGCAGATACTCCCTGGAATTACTTGCACGTGACAGCTGAATGTTTACTGCTTTTATTCCTCATATGGGAAAAAAGACATAGAAAAGTTTGTAAATTTTAAGTCACACTCCCAAATAGCTAGGGATAAACAACGTTTAGGCAGTTCTAGGTAAGACAAGGACTGGAGCGTGCAGGTAAGGCAATATATCTGTCACTCCACTAACAGTGCCAAAGTTTTGCTGTGTGTTGACTGATGATTGGTGTTCAGTTTAGCATAATTGTAAAATATCACACTTCAAATCAACAATGCCAGAGAAAAAAACACTAAACTCCGTTCATCATAGCAACTAATGCCGAGCGGTTTCTCTTTCTCTGTACTTCTCACTCTCGCAAAGGTTGATTGAAGTGACTGTGAACTGAGGTTATGAATATAGTTTAATTTAAAAAAAATTATTGAATTATTGTTTATTTATTTGATGAATGAAAATTTTGAAGTAAACCTGTTTTTTTTTTTGCTTGGAATCAAGTTAAATATTTATGTTTTCACTGTAAATTATTTAATACCTATTAAAATTATATAATATTTAAATTTTGTGCCTAATCTACTTACTTCAGCTGTTCGTTCTATTGTAGGTGGATAAGTTAACCCACCAACACAAATAATATACAAAACTTCAAAATAACATGTGAAAAATATGCAAAACAATTAATACGTTATTATTATGACGCGTAGGAAAGGCTACTGATTGCAATGCGTCGACTGACCGGCCGACTGTACCTGGCTACCTGAAACCTTCTCAGAATAAAAACGCTAAACTAACTCCAGGCGCAGCGGCGCACGCGCCGTTATGGTTTTGAGATGACTTTCGCATACACCTATGACTCACAAACACAACCTTGTGCCCTGTGTAAAGAAGAGTAATAACCGTTACGAGAGCGAGAAACCGCTCGGCATTAGTTCCTAGGATGAACGGAGTATACAGTATGCATAAGGACAAATGTCACATGGCTAATGTTAGAGACTCGCAGAGTCTACCTGGAATTACTTACTTTAGGTGATCAGATTTTCTCAATGCATGATTATTTATTTATTTATTTTAGACATGCAGCCTAGGCTGATACGTCTAAATCCAGTTAAAATTAGTTGTCTTTGTCATTATCTTAGATTGTTTCATTATAAAAAAATTTATTATCGTTCTTGAGCACTCCTTGAGATTATGTTTTATTTGTTAAATATTTATCTATTCTATTTTTGAATTGGTTGGTATTAAGTGCGCTTATTACTTCCTCTGGAAGTTGATTCCAGTCATCCACCACTCTGTTATGAAATGTTTGCGAGTATTGCTGTTAAATATTGTTCGACTTAGTTTCATGCTGTGGCCTCGAAGATGTTTTGGTTCAATGTGAACATTTGGATCAGCTCAGGGCTATTGTATTTACACGTCAGAATTTTGTACACCTCTATTAGAGCCCCTCTCTGGCGTCGAGCTTCCAGGGAGGGCAGCTTTAGCAGTTTCAGTCTCTCTTCGTAACTAAGATGTCTGAGTACTCGCACTGATTATTCGGTTGCGGTGTGTACAGACGCTCTGGACGACTGCGGGCTGCGCTTCCTGCTCGCGATGAAGCACTACGGCTACCTGCTGCGCTGCCTGCCGCTGGCGCAGCGCGCGGCGCTGCAGCGCACCGGCGTCGGCACCTGCAACGTCGTGTGGGCCTTCCACTCGGACTCGCACGAGCAGCTGCTCGCCCTCGTGCCCGGCTACGCCAAGGGGCAGCCCAAGTGGTCCAGCATGCGAGAGCTCGGTTCGTACTCTTGTAATACTCTTCTGGGGTGCGCTGTAGAAAGAGGCGGGTTTAGTAGAAGATTGCTGGTAGCTGGGAATGGTAGGTGAGGGTCTAAGGAATTATTAGTAAAAATAATTTTTTACCGGAGACTTATACTTTTGGAGATTTTTTTTTAAAGATATCGATATGTTAGTGAAATTTAAAAATTTAGTACAAAATTCACCGCCCCGACATAACCTGTTAGTATGGCAAATTTTTTTTATATTTTCTTTTTTGTGTAGTGAACTGATAGCATAGCACATACATAGACAGTAGCATACCTACTGTCTCGCTCGCACATCTACTCTTTCAGTCACACAGACACTACTCGCATCAGCCACAGCAGCACACAGCACACAACAAAGGCGCTCGGAGGATGCTTTGCTTAGGTATATAAAGTTTAATAATATAATTATGAATGTATAAAATCAGATCATTTACTACTATATAACTACTACTGTATAAATAATAGACGGCGACAAAACTGCTTTTGCGGATAAGCCTTGTAGGCTTCGCAGAACATAAAATTGTAAAATATAGAAGTATGTATAAATAAATAAATAAAAAAAAAAAAAAAAAAAAAAAAAGATAAGTTCCTACCGAAAAGTGCATACTTAATTATATCTCCAATGAATGGGGGGGGGGGAGCATTCAGGAGATACTCCCCCCCCCCCCCCCCCCTTAGCATAGCACCCCCTCCTATACCCCGTCTCGCCTCACTGAGTCTTATTACGTTTTTGCGTCCCCCACTTACCCCTTCCCCTTCCGCGGGGGGTATACCACCAAACGAACCCCCTCCCACCTCCCTCCTCCCCCATTTCCCCCGCCCTCCCACCCCCTCCCCCTCGTCCCCCATTTCCCCCGCCACTCGCCTCTTTCTACAGCACAGCCCTCTTCTGTTCATTGCAGTTTGCCTTACTTTTAATAATGGGGTAGGCAGAGGCAACAGATCTCTATGTGCCACTCTCCTGACATAACTGACACTTCTTTCACGTTCTTAACGTTTCTATATTAAATTATCTATTTCATGTGTCGGAGTAGGGGTAGTATGAAAGAAGGCTGTTCTTTGTGGTCGTCTGGGAGGTCCATCTTGCAGGCAGACACAGAAAAACGTAGATGATTTAATGGGTCGCTCGTGACTAGTGCCGACTACTTACTTGAAAAGAACGGAGTGCAGTGTTGTCCTGTTCTCTCATACTCACTTCTGCCTCGTTCACTCGAACTACTGTTTCTCTGTCACTCCCGTGGCATGACTCTACTCGAGTATGCGTGTAGGCATACCCACTTTTCTGGTGTGGGTGTGGGGCAGCGGAGGAAAAAGTGTTACACAGCCCACACACGTCAAGATATATTTTTATGAAAATCTTTTGGTGTTTACAATACGGCGGTTGGTTGTTGTGTGAAGGTGTCGGCTGGTGGGTGCGGAGCAAGGAGCTGCTCCGCACGTGCATGGAGCGGCTCGCGCGCGCCACCTACCAGAGCAACCAGGACCCCATGGACGCGGCGCTCTACTACCTCGCCATGAGGAAGAAGGCGTTGCTCTGGGGACTCTTCCGCTCCAAGCGGGACGATAAGATGACTGCGGTTTGTGCACTTGCATTTTCTTAGGATCGCGTTGCGAGCCATTGGAGCGGAGACCTTTATCGAAAGGGCTAGATTGCATGTCTGTCCTTCTGTAATTTTTTTTACTAGGTCTTTTGATGAATGCTTACTTAGGTCAAAACATTAAAACAAAAATTCATTCACCAGAAACAGGCGAAATATTTTCTTATTATCGCGTTGTCATGTCAGTATTCAGCAAGTTTTGTTCATGTTTCATTGTTTATTAATTTTAGTCTTCAGTGAAACACTTCTATTCTAAGTATTCATTTCTAAATATGGTAAATAAAGCAGCAAGCACTCCTGAGCAGCTGTTTTACGAATATTTTGCTCTATGCGTATAAGCAAAGTTAGACAAGGGTAGAGACATTGGTGTAATAAGTGTGTTCTATCGACTATTCAATGGCGAATGCTCTGAGGAGCTGTTCGAAACTATTCCAACCTCACTATTTCACCATAGGTCCACGCGTAGCAGACAGGAAATGCATTCCTTTACTGTAGAGTATGACTTAGGATCTTTCAAGAGAAGAGTAAAAAGGCATCTGTCACGCCGGCACGGCATTCGCAGCCCTCGTTCTAAACTGAATGCTTTTGGGTGTCGTCGGCTCAACGATCCACGCTGACGGCGCCAAATATCTCGCGTATCCATAAAAAAAAACACTGTCTTGTCAATAGGCATTTATCACAATGTCAACTTATATTCCTGGTGGATTCATATGTTAGGTTAGGTTGCAAGAGTGTGGACAACTTTGTGTTGCAGTTCTTCGCGAACAACTTCACGGACGAGCGGTGGCGCAAGGCGGCCCTGAAGAACGCCTTCGCTCTGCTCGGCAAGCAGCGCTTCGAGCACGCCGCCGCCTTCTTCCTGCTCGGAGGCGCTCTCAGGGATGCTCTTGAGGTAACACAAACTTCTTTGACTGTTTTGTATGATAATGATCTTTGTGTGGAAGAAGCGCCAGAGGTGTGTCGAGATCGTGGCGCGTGGAGATCTGTCATCTCTGCCCGCTCCGTCGGGGAGCAGGTGTGACGTTATGGATGTATGTGTGTACGAACTGTATGTGCCTAGGTGCTGCTGACGAGGTTAGGAGATCTGCAGCTGGCGATGGTGGTGGCGAGACTGTACGAGTCCGACAGCGCCACCCCCGAGAGCCTCAAGAAGCTGCTCACGAGCGAGATCCTGGGGTGAGTACACGAGTTTCTTATTTAATTCATGTCTTAACACTTTTGATTTTGGATAACTTTTATAGAACACCTACAGTGAAGGGAAATAGAAGCTTTTATGGAAGCTGCTCTGGTCATCTGATGTCTTGTATGCTTGAGGTAACGGAATCAAAGAGTATTGCAAGTATGCTTTCGGTCACCTCCACAAATGATGAATAACAAACACAAGACCAAGTTGTAAACTGACTTTACCTCCCCCTTTTCCTCCCTACCACCTTCAAGACAAACATTTCTTTGTCGCACCGCTAGGGTGTGGAACTGTCTTCCGGCGAGTGTGTTTCCCGAATTCTTTAACCTGGGTGTCTACAAAGGTCGTATTAACAGGCTAGATAGCCTAGCAACAGTCCGCAAATCTGCTGACATGGCACCTATCTGAGCTTCGTTTCGCGAGGAGAGGTGATTTTGACTCCGTCGTCTGCACCATTGATCCCTCGGCACAATGTTGGGTGACTGTCCCGAGGGACGAGACATAATAGTCATGATAGGCATCACATTGCCTAAAGCCTTAAAGAGCAGATAGGAATAAAATGTTCTCTCAACAGTGGTGAGACGGAGGAGGGCGAGATGGAGCTGGAGCGGGCGCACCCGGACCCGTTCGTGCGCTCGATGGCGCTATGGGAGCTGCGGAGGCCCGGCGCCGCGCTCGACACGCTGCTCACCAGCGCGGCCGGCCGGCTGCACTCGGCGCGCGACAACAACGAGCCCACGCCCAGCGTCTTCAACTTCTACGTCTACCTCAGCACGCATCCGAGACTGCACCGGCCCACCGCCGTCCACCAGGTATGTGTGCTAGGGAAGTAAACAGTCAACCCTGGCAGAGCCCCGCTTGCCAGGGTAAGTCTATATTAGAGCCTGGGGGCGCCAACCCCAGGATTTTATTTGGCACGCTCGAGACTAGACTCGCCTCTAGCCACGCATCCTTCGGCACGGCAACCTTGGATTGGCGTAAAATGGGCAGGTAAGGGAAGTGGAAATGGGACGGGATAGTAGCGGACTAGGTGTGGATAAAAGGAAGAAAGGATGCCATTGTCACGGAGAGGTAATGGGAGTGTGACAATAGTAGCTGGAGGAGTCCGAGGCCGCAACCGGCGGAATGAACCCTCTGAACCTTGAAACCCTATAGAAAATTTTGCACAATTATTATTATTTCAAATATATATATTATATTATATTTATTATTTTATTAGGTCGAAACGGCTATGTAAATAGTTTGTGTTTTCCGACCAGTTCAGTGTAGCCGGCACGATCAAAGGGGGAAGCATTGACATGGCACCTAGTTCACCCGGTGTTATGGGCTGACATCACGGACGTTGTAGGTGATGTAGCCAACCGTGTCAGTTGCCATAAAAAAAAAAAAATTTAATTGTAATCATTAAAAAATTTCCTACAAATATATCGCTCCGAATCAGAAGACTATCTAAACTCAATCAAGAATCAAATGCAATCTGACGAGCATGAGCCATCTCGATATACAATGAGGAGGGACTGTTTGTCGCGCAGGGCGGCGGCATGACGCTGCTGCAGGACACGGAGGAGGGCATCACGCGGGTGGAGCGGCGGCTCTACTTCCAGACCGCGCACGGGCACTTCAAGGCCGGCTGCCCGGCGCTCGCGCTCGAGGTGCTGAGCAAGCTGCCGGCGCGCGTGCGCGACGACGACCCGCGCACACCCGACGCGCCCAAGCAGGAGTCCTGCGCACTCATACACACCGGACACCTCGACTGGGGCGAGCCAGTCACTAATTCCTCTACAGGTAAATATGCATTTCCATAATACGAAATATTTCTACAAATTCTTCGAGAGCGGGACTGGTGGTTCCCCGCATCCTAGTCAACGCAGACTAGCTGACGAGGGCTTCATGCGAGCCGAAACGTGAAGCATGCGCGGAAAATTCAGAGTGGCCACTCGCTAGTTCCGACCTCGATTAACACCCTCCTCTACTATTGTATTGTATTGTTTATTGATCATTCATATGGCAGTTAGACTGCTCTCGAACTTGTCACACTTTGTTCTATCCGGTTCGATTACACCCATGAAGAAGAACCGACAAGAAACTACAATGAACCCGGATATGTTCGGTGAAGCAATGGCAAGCTTAGTTCCACACCTTCCTTTTGGTTAAATTTTTATGAAAACTGATACGGTTGCCTACATCACCTACAACATCCATGATGTCAGCCCATAACACCTTGGTGAACTAGGTGCCATGTCAGTGTCAGTGCTTCCCTTTGGTCGTGCCGGCTACACTGAACTGGTCGGACATTACAAACTATTTACATAGCCGTTTCGACCGACTTTTCAGTCGGTGCGGTGGTATCGAACCTGGCAGGTTAAACCTGCGTGCCTACCTTTCCCTGCCTTTCCTTCTTATCTTACTGCCTAGTAAGGTAAGAAGGGAAGGGACCAACAGTTCGCTTTCTAAAAAGAAGGATTGCAAAAACCTTCTTTTTAAAATATTTGTACTGGATGACAGTACCACATTGAAATATATCTAATATACTAATAAAAAATAAATAAACTAATAGATTTTTAATATAATAATATTCACACTAATACGAAATATTCACGAATATCAGAAAGTAGGAAAAGACGAAATTAAATTTTACAGCGGAGCTTTAAAGAAAACGCTATCGGTACAGCCAAAAAAACCAAACATCGGCACTACTTGCTAGCACTCAAGATTTGGATCTACTGAAAAGGCATAGAGTTATTAAGATGGAAGAGAGAGAGTGTGAGAGTGAGATGCCACTAAATGCTGGAGCGTCAGCCTCACAAGCCATTATTGAAATCACATACACATAAACCCCCTTTTTATTTTAAGAGAAGCTTGCTCGTTTTGAACCCTGAACACTGCAAGAAACGACTTATAATACGTTGGTTTCAGCCACAACGACTGCGTCAGAGCCAGCGAAGGCGGACGCAATGGATTGGGGCGCCCCACTCACCAACAACAAGGATGACGAGCTGGTGCTAGATTGGGACGACGAAAAGGCGTGAGTGTTCCCAGGTGTATTGTTTGGAGTAAATGGCCGTGGAAGGAATCATACTTTCCTATATCATGTATGAGCTGATCCGAATTGCGCTGGTGACAACATTGAGAAAGTTTTAGTGGTTACTCCAGAACACAATGTATTTTTTTATGGAAACTGACACAGTTGGCTACATCACCTACAACATCCGTGATGTCAGCCCATAACACCGGGTGAACTAGGTGCCATGTCAGTGCTTCCCTTCATTTCATGTCGGCAACACTGAACTGGACGGAAAACACGAACTATTTACATATCTGTTTCGACCGACGTTTCGTTCAGTGCGGTGGTATCGACCCGGCCGGGATAAACCCTACCACCTAGTAAGGTAAGAAGGGAAGGGACATACAGTTTAACGTGGAATCCGAACCACGGTCAGCCCCCAACAGCCAGCGGTCACCCATCCGAGTACTGACCGCACCCAGCGTTGATTAAAATTCAATAGCGACAGTTGACTGTCTGCACCACTGAGCTATCGAGGCTGACAATGAAGTAAACATGCTACTTACGCTTCAAAACATTACTTTCTCACATCACCAGCTCAACGGGCTCCGGCACCTCGACACCGCCCATCGAGCTGAAGCTGGACTCGAAGAATGAAGCCAAAGATATGAACGGGAAGACGGAGGGCAAGCCGGAAGACAAGGAGCCTCGGATCAAGGCGCCGCCTCCAGTGGACATCATGGCACAGCAGCTCAAGTTTGTCGCCTGCCTCAAGATTCTTATGGAGGAACTAAGCACCCTGGCAACCGGATTCGAGGTCGACGGTGGGTACTGTTATTGAGCAAATGAGGTCTTTCTGAAAATCGCTCGTCATTGAATTTGAATAGACCATCTACAGTCATATTTTATTTATTTTTATGTAAACCAACATAAAAATAAATATGCTGTGTCGAGGGACCAATGGTGCAGTCGACAGAGCCATAATCACCTCTCCTCGCGAACCCACGCTCAGTTAGACGCCATGCCAGCAGATTTGCGGACTGTTGCTAGGCTGTCTAGCCCGTTAATACGATGCTTAAAGACACCCAGGTTAAAGGATTCAGGAAATACACTCGCCGGAAGACAGTTCCACACTCTAGCGGTGCGACAAAGAAACGATTTTAAGAACCGATGCGTTCTTAAAAGCCCAATGTCAGCAACACCTTTTGCTCAGTTTCTCTGCGGCGAGTGCCGCGAAGATAGGTTGGATGGCAAAGAATAAGAGAAGTTCCTCCGAGCAGCGTCCGTGATAGTACCTGTAGAACAGACTGAGTGACCTTATATATGTTTGCCGGAAATATGTTCCAAACTTTTGCAGAAGAAAGTCAATTTGAGAAATTTGATTCGGAATACCTTGGTGTTAACTAAAAATGGTTTAGTAGATACGAACTGGGGTTGTTGTTGTTGTTGTTTTGGTTTGGGGTTGGCTCTAGGCCTGCAAACTAATCCCGCTTGGTTGGGGACCTTCGTGCAAAACCCCGCAGTCTCCAGCTACCCCAGCCAGCCTATGTCTTCCATGAAAGCCACAAGTCGACCGGGGTGTCTGCAGGTCGCTTATCCCTTAGTCGCCTTTTGCGACATGCACGGGGAGAGATGCAGTGGGACTATTCTTATTGAGTACCGACCCCACACAGTACACGAACTGGGGTTGTTGCGAGAAACGTTTACAATTTGATAGTCAAAGCGATCACAATGATGTCGATTCTGTCCATGTCAGCGCTCTGGCATGACCCTTAGTTCCGACAGGAGCATCGTGACAATGGGCTGACACTGCGTATGTGGTTTCCAGGTGGACACCTGCGCTACCAGCTGTACATATGGCTGGAGCGCGAAGTGGAGGCTCTCCGGCACCTGTGCAACTACGCGGCAGGGGTCAGCGGTGCCAGCTCCGAGGAACACCTGCTGCAGCCGGAGCCCGAGTGGCACGCGCCGCCGCCCGGCGAGCGACCCACGTTGCACCAGCTGCTCGTGCAGGAGAAGATGGACTTCGAGGCGAAGGTGCAGCGCGCCGTGAGGAGGAAGCGCTGGCTTAAAGGTAGGGGCACAGAATATATATTAGTACTGGCGTACAGAAGCTTCTCTGTACAAACATTCACAAAGAAATAGCTACTCTGCGGCGACGCGATAAAGTACAAATTGACTCGCACAGAGCTGCATGCCTAACCACGATAACCACCTACATTTCGCTTCTCTTTCTGTCGCGTAACACTATCTCGAAAGCGCGTCGTTCAGCGCTTGTAAGGGCTGTGTCTTTGGGCCGTTTTTTTGTGAGGAATAAAATTAAGATGATACCTACCAACGATACGATTGTTTACCGCACATGTACCGACAAGCCAATATTACCTCAAAGAAGGTAGGTGCCATACCGGAGACTTCCCTGGATTGCTGGCTATACTGGACTAAAGGAGAACACAACCGAAGCTGCTTTGCGGCCATCTTACATCCAGAACGGTGGCACCAACCCAGTCGGCTACAATTTGAGCCTACCACCTAGTAAGGGGAAGAGACCTATAGATTGGTGACCGTTCGACCGTTGCAGGCTGACCGTGGTTCGGATGAAAATGGTTAATCTTGAGGAAAAATTTACCATTTTACTGAGAGATCTGACCACAAAGACTTATTATAGTAGATAGATACGATTTGAAGACCCCATGTTGATAGAGTTGAGAAACACCGGCAGACAATTCCACACACTAGTGGATGCAACAGAGAAATTGTGGGTTCTCAAGCCCAATGTCAACAACAAAAGAGTGTTCAGATTCTCTGCGACGAGTGCTGCAGAGATAAATCAGATGGCAAGAGTTAAGAGATGCAAGAGTTAACAAGAGTTAACAATATTAGGGTGATTCACTGCAGCTCAGAAAAGAAACACCAGTACTCAGCTACCCGGCATTTTATCAACTTGATTGTAAAGTTTATGGTACAGTTGGTGGTCAACTTGATGGTAAAGTTGATGGTCAACGTGATGGTAAAGTTGGTGGTCAACTTGTTGGTAAAGTTGATGGTAAAGTTGATGGTGTTTGTTATGTGGCAGCGAACGAGACGCTGGTGCGTACGCTGCTGTCGTACTGCTCGCTGCAAGGCGCGGGCGGGGGCGGGCTGGCGTCGGTGCGCATGGAGCTGATCCTGCTGCTGCAGGAGCTGGGCCAGGACAAGCAGCACCAGCAGCTCCTCTCGCCGCTCCCCTTCCCCACCACCCTGCCGCTCCTCGCCGCCGCCGTCGCAGCCAACAAGACGGTCGTCGCGGACCCCGTCCGACACTTACAGGTACGGCGGTCGTGTCGTCCAGACGTTACATGTCACTAATGTGTTGATCGAGCACTCAGATACCCAAAGAGTATTGTAATTCATACATTAATGTATAAAGCGACCGATATCGGCCGCTCCGTAGGAGAAGGGAAATATAAAACACTAAGAAACATAAAAACGATACTTTTTTTATCTACAAACAAAGACTAACACTATAAATAACTACATAAAACAATACCTTATAATAACACAGAGATTAACAAAAACAGAAAACACAACAAAAACAAAAAAAAAGAAACAACAAAGAGAACAAGATAAGAACAAAATGATATAACAAAATGCAACGCAGCAATAAATACAATTAGATCTTGATCTGATTCACTTTGGTGCCAGCCTATATAGAGGAAAAAATTAACGAACTCTTCAGTTGTTTTCGAGACTTGATGTCGCATGCCATGTTTCGATCCCACCTCTTCCTCCAGACTCCAGCTCTACATCCGAGGTCTTGGAGTGCATGTGCGCTATTATCCTAAGATCTATCTCAGCTGTATGAGTGTGTCGATACTCACAGGCGCAAGCGCACGACATGCTGGTGACGCTCGGGGAGCTGGGCGTGCCGGGCGGCGCGTCGTGCTGCACGCTCTACACGCTACGCGACCTGGCCGTGGCGCTCTCCGCCTGCATCTACCAGAGCCTCTGCGACTCGGACACCTTCAGCGTCAAGCACACGCAGCACCAGAGCAGGTACACTGCTCATGTATACAGGACGTTCCATACTCACAGGCGCAAGCGCACGACATGCTGGTGACGCTCGGGGAGCTGGGCGTGCCGGGCGGCGCGTCGTGCTGCACGCTCTACACGCTGCGCGACCTGGCCGTGGCGCTCTCCGCCTGCATCTACCAGAGCCTCTGCGACTCGGACACCTTCAGCGTCAAGCACACGCAGCACCAGAGCAGGTGATGCAGCATCCTCTCTGTCGAGGGAGGGGGGACTGCTGATGTATACACGACGACACCCCCTTGTGTACATTTGACGAATTTTACGTCTTCTGTTACTATTCCTACCGCTAAAAATATAAAACGCTCTGAACTAGTGCAAGTTTGTCACTAGGTGGTAGGGCTTAACCCGCCCGGGTTGATACCACCGCACTGAATGAAAGGTCGGTCGAAACGGCTATGTAAATAGTTTGTGTTTCCGTCCAGTTAAGTGTAGCCGGCACGACCGAAGGGAAGCACTGACGTGGCACCAAGTTCACCCGGTGTTATGGGCTAACATCACGGATGTTGTAGGTGATGTAGCCAACCGTGTCAGTTTCCATAAAAAAAAAAGTTGTATGCCGTACTGCGAATCTTTACAATGGCTACGACGATAATAACCCTGTGTAGAGTTACTTGCCGGATCTTATTTGTGGGTAAAACAACAAATTATGACAAGCTCGAGAGCAGTTGTTGTTGTTGTTCGGGACTCGTTCTCCGCGCTTAAGCTCACTCCATTGTGAGCCTTTTGCGCGTCCTACGGTCTTACTCCAACCAGCCGAGTTCTTCCAGGAGGCGGCACACTCTCTTTGGATCTTGGCACGTCTCTCGAAGTGTAGTCGGGCCTTCCAGCTCCTTCGCCCTTAGGTCTGCCACCTCCTCGCACTCCAGCAGAGTTCGAGAGCAGTTTTACTGCCTTACTAATAATTACTGAAGGAATAAACAATGCCAAATTGTTCCCTCACAAGTCCATGTACGACTATCTGGACGATTGTGTATTGTCTGAAATGAAGTATTGATGTGATGAAACGCCAACAGTGCTGGCGGCATGGAGTCACTGGCCAAGCTGAGCGGAGTGTCGCACCACAACTCGCACCTGATGGGACATCGGCACCGGCGATACTCGAGCGACGAGCCCCTCGTTGTAACCACGCTCCCCAACAAGTGGCCCGGTAAGTTCTGCACTCTTAGAGCACCGATACCCATCTGACACATAACTTACTATATTTGTGGAGTGCAATGTTCAACTAACAATTTGGATTCAAAACATAGGTTAGTGTACTGTAAGGTACACATACATATGTATAACTACATACATATATAGGAAATTTTGTAACAATTACCACCATGCTGTATTTGCTATAGGTGTCATACATAATGTCACGATGTGTTACAAACTTTACGTTTTATTATTTTGCATTTCGGTTAAAAACTTATATGTGGGCGACGTTGATATTTGTTCTGCCGCTTGGCTGGTAGTACAGCTTTATTTTTATTATTGAATATTGTGAAAGTTTTTGTTATCTGTGTGTTTGTCAGTTATTTAATTTGGATCGGAAAATAATAGCCAATCTATATTTGTGTTTTCTTGTGTAGTGAAAGAACGGGGTGCTCTCACTTTGTTTTGAACCCTCATTGGAGAAAGTCTAGTTGGCAAATCCATCCAAAATATCAGTGCAATTACACAGATGTCATAATAAAGTATTTATTGAAAGGCAAAATAATAAAACGTTAAGTTTGTAACACATCGTGACAATAAACAAAATAGATTTTTTTTTTTTTTAAATATTGTTTTTCTCTCCTTGCGTAAGAAATCGGGGCCGCGAATAGTTGCGACATCTTACGAGATTAGGGCGCGCCGGCACCGACACCTGAGCGGTTAAGTAAGTTTGACGGTCCAAGTGAAACGATACTCTGTCTGGTTGTGGATCTCGACGTATTTCTCAGTTTCCCGTCAGAGAGAAGTAGACATAACTGGTTTGTTAGTTCCTTGTGCCATCATTTGGTTGCCATATCACGACACTGTGTGTGTGTGTGTGTGTGTGGCACTTTCTCGTAACATAGTTGCAGGTTAGAAAGAAGGTTTGTACCGTGTGGGCCGGTACTTTAAAATAATAGCCCCACTGCATCTCTCCCCGTGTATGTCGTAAAAGGCGACTAAGGAATATGACTCCCTTCTTATATTACTAGGTGGTAGGGTTTAACCCGCCCGCGTTGGTACCAACGCACTGAATGAAAGGTCGATCGAAACGACTATGTAAATAGTTTGTGTTTTCCGTCAAGTTCAGTGTAGCCGGCACGACCGAAGGGAAGCACTGACGTGGCACCAAGTTCACCCGGTGATATGGGCTGACATCACGGATGTTGTAGGCGATGTAGCCAACCGTGTCAGTTTCCAAAAAAAAAAAAAAAAAATGGAACAGCATAAGAGAGAAAGGAGTTTGTAGTCTGTATGTTGTTGAGAGTGTGAGAGTGTGTGCGCAGGTGTGTGGTCGCTGCGGGGGCTGGCGTCGCGCGCGGCGGAGGAGGAGGACGCGCCGCGGCTGGCGGTGCTGCTGGCGGAGGCGTTCTGCGCGGTGTTCCTCGCGCTGCTGGGCTACGCGCTGGCGGCGCGCGACGCGCACCTGCTCTACCGGCTGGCGGCCGTGCAGCCCACGCAGTGCGCCCACGCCAAGCTCTTCGGCGGCGGAGTTAAGCGACTGCTCACCACCGCTCAGCCACCTGTGCGTACCTTGTGTCTGTCTGTAATATTGGCTATATCAACTTACAAAATCTAAACATGAAAATCTTTGGGCAAACACCAGGGACTGCAGATAATCCCGGGAAGCCATTCCCAAACTGGACCTGCGACTCAGGAAGCGCCTGCTAAAGTTCCACAGTGGTCAACTGCGTATGGCGGTAGGACTTCTTACGGGTCACTACCCACTCAACAGACACTTGTTTATAATAGGTGTCACCGACAGCCCCCTGGGCAGAGGTTGCATGGCGGAAGACGAAACAGCCACCCACGTGCTCCTGGAGTGCCCGGTGGTGGCAGAAGAACGACTGCAGTTTATTGGGAACGTGGGGAGACGAGAGAAGAGTGCTCCACTTCATGAAAGAACTCGGGTGGCTGGAGTAGCACTACCCGAGCGCCAACGTACAACGGACCGTCTTGAGGTCTCAGTGCGAAGAATGGCCCACCCGCCTTCCCAAGAGGCTGGGCAGCAAACAAACAGTCCCTATCTGTCCCGCGCTGGTACATCGCACCTGACGTTAATTCTTGAATCATAAGGAATACCGCCTCCGTACGGAGAGGCTTTAGCTCGTTCGACCAAATTGTGGTAAAACTAAAAAAACATGGCGCATCAGGAGATTGACCGAGAGTAGATTTCTCTACAGTAAGAACCGCCTGAGGTTTGAGCAGTGGTTTTTCGCCGACCCACTGGGAAATCGCTACCCACAGAGGCAGTGAATTTCGATTAAGTTTGAATAGACCTTTACAGGAGGAAGGAAGGGAAGGTGTTGAACTAAGCTTGCGATGGCTTCACCGAACATATCCGGGCCCATCGGCAGTAGAGGAGGGTGTTGATCGAGGTCGGGACTAGCGAGTGGCCACTCTGAATTTCCCGCGCATGCTTCACGTTTCGGCTCGCATCAAGCCCTCGTCAGCTAGTCTGCGTTGACTAGGACGCGGGGAAACACCAGTCCCCCTCTCGACCTCCCTCTCTCTACCTATCCATATTCTGTATGATGCTTGCAGTGACGTTTTCGAAGCTCTCTCCATGTATGAGCTTAGCGTCGATCTTGGCAGCCCCAGATTTTTGAAGAGACTGTAGAGCGATTTTGCTGATAGTCCTCTTGCTCCGACTTCCACAGCAAAGAGATCAGTCTTGAATCCGTTTCTCATAATCCGGTCTACTAAGTTGCAGTACTTGTTAAGTTTGATGTTGTGGTCCTTCGGTATGTTGCTTTCCCATGGAACTGTAAGTTCAACAAGTACTACATGTTTTGTCGCTTTTGAGAATATGAGTATATCCGGTCTTAATGCTGTGGTACAGATTTCCGGAGGCATCTGGCAATGCTTCTCATGTCAGACACGTGACGCGTATGCACTGAGTGAATGTATGTGTGCAGGCGGTGAAGCCGGTGACGCTGGAGCGCGCGGAGGGCACGTCCGTGTGGTCCTCGCTGCGCGCGCAGCGGGCGCGGCTCAACATGCGCCTGCTGGGGCAGTTCACCCCGTGCGCCGCAATCAACACCAACATCAAGGAGGGCCGCCCGACCTACAGGGAGCAGTTCGTACCGCCGCAGTGCAGCATGCTCTCATTCCTGCTCACTAAGGTGAGTGCATCACTCTTTTTTTTGTGATGTGAACACCGGGATGGCGCTCCCTAAGGCGCCTCAAGCGTTGTGTAGACTACTTCTTAGGAAAGTTTCTATACTGTAGAAAACTGTTTCAGTAATCGAGCCGTTTTCCGCCTTTCCTAGCACTTCTTACTCTCGTACCTGTACGGCATTACCCAAAGTAGGAAATTTATTGTTTTATTTTAAACTTTAATGCAGCACAACTTCTTATTCGACGATTTCTTTTCTGCTTAGATCACTTTATAGAGCACCTCAAGATCTACACGGGCATGCAAATAGCTCGTCTGAACTTTTTCGGTTTGGAAGTGTGACTGATTATTTGATTTCACAGAATGAATTTCGTGACCTCTCGTTGGCCCCTCCCCACTCGACGTAAGCGCACAAAAACACGCTGTACATGGCAGCAACGGACGATGTTTTGTTTTTAGAATGTACAAACCACTAAGCGCCCCACAACCCTTTTGGTCACCAGATAGAATTAAAAGAGAAACAACAAAAAAAAAAACATCACACTTGGAATCTTGGTTTGTGTGGACGCCTCTCTTGAGATGTTTTTACATCTAAAATATTAAAGTATTTGCAGCCGAGCGCAGAGGAGGAAGGCGACAACTGCGACTACGACTCTGCAGAGTCGGTGGTGTCGGACGCCGAGGACAGCGGCAGCGAGGCCGACGACGACGACGTCTTCGACACCACCGCGCCCGTCGCCGCTGCCAAGTAAGCTCTACTTTATGTAAATGGGCCGCGTATATTGACCAGGTAAGGAACTATCCACAATGCGACGAAGATCCTGCTCTAAATGGGGAATATTTGACGAATGGCCATACTCTTACAAAATTTGCAAGACGTGTACTGTGTGACCCGTCACGACCGGCGCGTCCTCCCGGTTGTGGCGTACGGGGTTGAAACGTGGAATTGTGACAGTCGCTGTCGTTCAACTGCAGAAATTTTCCCAGCGAGCGAGTTATGCTGGGAATATCGCTACACATTATTAAATCCAATAAAACCGTCACCAAAATATTGGACACTAACTCAAGTAGCAGCAGGCTGGACACGTCAACTGACGACTGTTGGAGTAAACAGGTAGGACTGAGCCCCGGTGAAAATTTGGGATGTGTAAGTAGTGAAAGATGTAAGGATATTGGATGTGTTTGTATTACGTACAGGGCTGCCGAGCGGCGGAGCAAGCGAGACAACACTGAGCACACGGACCCGGAGTCGTACTCGTGGTGCGTGATGCGCATCGCCATCCTGCAGCTCGCGCAGCAGAAGATGCAGGACTTCCTGCAGATATGCGGCATCGAGATGCAGGGTACGCGCACTCTGCCCTCCCACGCTTGCCAACAACACTGCTTTGTTGTAGACGATGAACTTAGGGCTCTAGCTAGAGGCTTCACTGCCTACATGCGGGCCATTGCAAGCAGGAGAAGGTTTCAATCGAGCTTGTTGCCCTGCCCTCGATTGGCCAACTTGCTCTCTTACAGCGCAATAGATGTTTCAGGTCGCGTCAAACCCTCGTCAACTAGTGTGGAGTTGACTCGGACATGCTCTAGGACATTGTTTCCCAATTATATTTTAATTGATACCCCTCAGCGAGTTTTCTGAGACCCAAATACACGTGGGCAAAATTTTTAAGCAAAAAAATGTTCATGTCAGTGAATGCCGACGCCATGTCAGTGAATGCCGGCGTACCGCAGGGATCTGTGCTGTCACCCACACTGTTTCTTCTGCATATCAATGACATGCTGCCACTCGGCAACATACATTGTTATGCGGATGACAGTACAGCACACGGATCCTATACCAGTCACCCTTCAGCCAGACGAGAAGTTGTGGATGAAAAGAGGCGAAGACTTGTGTCTGAACTCGAACAAACGCTTTGGTCTATTTCCGAATGGGGCCGTAGCAATTTGGTCGAGTTCAACGCTTCAAAAACACAAGTTTGCGCGTTCAGTGCGAAGAGAGCGGCGTTCACACCAGCTCCTTCCTTCCAAGGCACGTCGCTTAAATTAAGCGACCACCTCGGGGTCCTCGGAGTCGAACTGTCGCACGACCTAAATTACCGGCGCCATATCGAGGGCAAGGCCAAGCTGGCCTCAAAAAAGCTAGGCGTACTCAATAAGGTTCGACGGTACTTCACGCCGGGCCAAAGGCTGCTTCTGTATAAATCGCAGATTAGGTCCTGCTTGGAGTACTGCTCGCACCTGTGGGATGGCTCAGCCAAATACCAGCTTGCGCCTTTGGACTCGATCCAGTGTCGAGCCGTGCGACTAGTGGATGACCCCGACGTGTCCCGCGATCTAGAACCGCTGCAACTTCGTAGGGATGTCGGCGCCCTAAGCGTGTTCTATCGCTTATTCCACGGGGAGTGCTCGGAGGAGCTGTTTAACGCGATTCCGGCGTCCCCTTTCCACCTCCGTACAACGCGCACTGGGCAGGGATTGTATCCCTATACGCTGGACTTACCGCGGATGCGTACAAATCGGTTCTGCAGATCCTTTCTCCATAGAACCGGCAAACTCTGGAACGCTCTACCTGCCCACATATTTCCCCCCAAGTATAGTCTCGGGTCCTTCAAGAGAGGCGTGAATGGGCACCTGTCAGGCCGGCATGGCATTCGCAGCCCCCGCCTGCGTCCGAATGTCCATGGGCGTCGCTAGACACCTTATGGGTGACTCGGCGCCAACTGTCGCGCTTAGTACAAAAAAAAAAAAAAAATGTGGTTGTTAATTTTACTACGAAATATGTCAGTGGAGATTATCAACCATTCATCAATGGAGATAATAATAAGCCCCTTTTCCTTTACTTAAGATTTTAGAGGTAAATGTGGCCGCCAAGTGTGCCCACGCGTACCCCTTATCTTGAGCTTGCGTACCCCTGGGGGTACGCGTTTGGGAACAGCTGCTCTAGGACCTTGGTAAACTCAAAAACTTTATCAGCTCTCAAAGAAGGACCAATTATTGGACTTCTAAATTCTATAATTTTTCCATCAAGTTTTTCATATTCACCTCTACATAAACTTACATGTTGGCCTCTCCAAAATGACCAAAATACATTGGGCAGAGTTGGCGACAACCAGCCCCATGGTGCACGGAGCGTTGCGCCGCATCGACCAGTGGAGGCAGCAGCTCACAGAGTCGCTGGACGCGCGGACGCCGCCCGCACTCTATATACCCGGCTGCGTGCCGGACCAATTCACTACGGGGCCGCCCATTAATAAGTATAGGTTGGTACACTGAGCACACACTGTCTCTTCGGGCAGCTTTGAGCTTTTGAGCTGTGAAGTGGAGGCATGGTACGAAATCTTGTTTGTAGAATTACTCATCTTTCCACTCGGTTTTCTGTCCAATGTCTGCATTTTCCTTCCTATATTTCCAAGTTTTCTTTAATTGCATTACAATGTTGACACTATATTATCAAAGTAAACTTATGATTAATTATTATTGTTTTTGACAAGAGACTCACTGCCAGAGACAAATTTCCTGTTTAATTAATTTTCCCATTATCCAACAAACAGATCATTTCAATAATAATCCATTTAATTGAGCTTATTGAACACCATAGCATCAATTATATGTTTTGTTGTAGATGTCTACTAGAGAAGCACAACACTCCGTTTAACCCCAACGCTTACAGTGCAATGCCGGCCAGAAGATTATGGACCTACCTCGTGCATCAGGAATCCGTTCAGGTAACAACTAGTTATTCATACTTTTGGTATGTAATATACAACAACAACAACAGTGTACCATGGATGTTATTATTGTTGGTATTAGGCGTACCGTGGTTGGGATTCGCAGTCACTATGGCATACCTTCAGTGTTCTGTGTCCGAAACGTCGGCCATAGTAACCGGGAATTCCAACCATGATAAGCCACATACCAACAAAACTAGTTATTCACACGGCCTCAGATGTAAGGACCTCTGTACTTAGCACACGTCCAAAGTCCGGCTCACTAGTCTTATAGAATATTGGTGGTAGGGAGGGGCGGCGTCCGTCTCCGCCATCGGCGTTTCGACCGACCTTCAGTGCTGTGATATCAACAGGATGGAATTAACCCTACCACATAGTAATATGGGACTCACATTTTTACATGGAATTTAAACCACGGAGTGACTAGTGTTGAAAAAAATGCACTTAAGTATCTCAAACTAGGAAAGAATGAAAGTGGTGCAAGGCAATGAGGATAGAACCAATGAACTTCCGCTTCTCTCTCTCTCTTCGAGGTCTCTTGTATACGTACTAGTTGCTCAACTTTATGAAACAACTCGTGTTCATGAGTGTCCAAGCCAAAGGTTACAGAAACTATATGGATTTTTAACAATGTTACTGGTCTGCAGCCATCCTGGCTCTTGTGGCCTTCTTGGAGTACATAGGCTGCCTGGCGTAGCTGGAGGCTTTGCACTAACATCCCCGACCAAGAGACACTATTGCAGGTGCACTCTAAAACCACAACAACAATGATGTTACAGAAGCTGTTCATCCGCGCGGTGTTCGCGCGGCGGCGGCCGCAGTCGGCGCAGGACGACCCCGACTCCGGGGAGGGGCACGTGGGGTGCGTACCGCACAAGCAGCACCACAAGGACTGCGACCTGCAGAGCCCCGTACGCATCATACACAAGGAGCAGGAGTCTATCGCGGCCTTCTGTCTCAACCAGGTTACTCAACTTACTGTCCCCAGAACATGTTCTCTTTATTACATAAATGTGAAGAACACATTTGGGAAATCCCACAGAAAGCTATTCTGCCCTGGTGGCCTCCACACAGGACATAAACGGCTGAAGTAGCATCCCCGCCTGATTCAGAATAGGCCCGAACTTCGGGAGGCAGCAGCCACTACCGGCCAGGTTCCATCTCCTATTTTTTACATGGAGAAGTCCTTGTTTGCAAGTGATACACACATGTGGGTGTTCACGTTTCGGTCATTTTCAGGCTGTGGTTAAGAATGTAACTTGGATTCAAACGTGAATGCTGAATGCCTAAATAAGATTGTGCAGCCTAAAGAGTGTATTGTGATGGTGTTCAGGTGGGCGGTGGGCTGCTGGCGGTGGCGACGTCTCGCGAGGTGCAGGAGATGGACATCAGCCTGCTGCTGCGGGGCGCGGCCTGCTGGGCGGAGGACGAGTGCGAGGTCGACCTGCTGGCCCTCTCCGCAGACCCCGCGGCGTTGCCGGACACCGGCTTCCTGCTCATACAGCACAAGGACAAGTGAGTGCTTACGGACAGGAGGCCTGCTTCTAGTGGCGACGTCGACGTGTTCCATGAAGTTTGTTTGTTTGTTTGTTTGCTGGCCAGCCTCTTGGGAAGGTGGGAGGGCCATTCTCCGCACTGAGACCTCTAGACGGTCCGTTGTACGTTGTCGCTCGGGTGGTGCTACTCCAGCCACCCGAGCTCTTTCATGAAGTGGAGCACTCTTCTCGGTCGTGTTCCATGAAGTAACGTCACCTGCAATACAGAATTAGGGTCGGTAGAGAGAGGGAAGTCGAGCGCGGGGCTAGTTCTGCTCCGCGTCCTAGTCAATACTGACTAGCTGGCGAGAGCTCGACGTGAGCTGAAACATCTTGCGCGCTGTAAGAGAGATTGCCCACTCACTGGCCTCATGTTCGATTGAAACCTCGCAAATAGCCCGGATGTGTTCCGCGATTGAGTACAGAGTAGGTCACCTGCCTGCTGACACAGAGTGGAAGTGTGTACAGATATTTTACCTCTGACACATGGCATTGTATCTTCCGCTAGGTTGGCACCACTTGCTGTCACTAGTACTGCGGTCCTAAAAAGGGTTACTTGCTATTAATATTTTACCCGTGGTAGTGGAAATTATGTATAAATACCTGTTGTACTTGTAGCGATAAGTCCACCTTTCATTTCACTCCTGCATTTCTTGTTTCTTGTCGTGTACTGTTCTTCTTTCAATTTGTGTGCAATAAAGAGTTTCCATTCTATTCTATTCTAAAAATATGTTCAAATATTTCGTACAGGGAAATAGTACGAACCAATTATGGCAACACAGAGCTCAGGTTAGCCAACTTGATGGCTAGAGGTAAAATAACTGTGAACGGTCTATAACGTGAGTGCGTGTTGCAGGACGGGCTCGGTGCCGAGTACGGGCAGCAGCTCGCCGATGGGCGCGACCACGCCCACCGTGCCGCCGGGCATGGCCGGCCAGACCGGCCGCGGCGCCAGCGTCGTGAGCATACTCCGATACTACTATACTATACTCCTCATCTCTTTATAGCTCTAGATCTTACGTCCGCAGACGAGACCTGACCACAATACGACGTGTGTTAACAATGTGCTGTGCAACCGTGTGGTATCTACGACACACACATGTACTGTTAGCGCGCACGTTCGTGGCCTCTGCGGGCGGAGGCTGATAGATCTATGATTATGATTATGTGATGTATATGAATATGATTAACGATTATTCCGGTTTTGTCTTCGTACTTCAACCACGCAATAAAACCTTATTAGATAACTAATTTAATGTTTTAAATAAAAAATAGGTTTCGTAAATGTCGTTACTTTGTGAGATTGATTCACAGCACTATACATTCCATTCTCGCTTTCCTGCCGGAGGCCACGAACATACGCGCTGACTGTACACGAGCAAGAGTAGCTTCACAGACTGAAATCTCATGCTCGACTCGTGTGTCATTCGTTTCGCGAGAATGACTTCTTGGCCCTGTTGGCTCTTGCGACCAAGTCAAAAATTTAAACAACATGTTTTTTGTCAAGTATTCAATGTCTCCGTGGAAAAGGTTCTAAATTAATCTTATATCTAGTCCGCCAGTGCATGAGAATTCTCACTATCTACATTAAAGGGTGCTTGTGCACTAGACGATTACGGCATTGCAACGAGGCACGACAGCAGTGGAGACAAAAATGTAGGGAATGACGCTATCGTCGCCAGTCACTATGGAGCTGTTCATAAGTTTTCATACATTTTCTTCTTCCCTGCTGAAGTGCCGTGGCCGTGCCGTTAGTGTTAAGTGTGCAATCAGCTATAACTGATTACTGCATTGTGCTCAGGTCTTACTTTGCAAAAGAATGAAAATAGTAACATTATATTTTCAGAAATGTTTTAAATCAATCCATTTACTATGCTGATCTTGTTATCGGCACCAGATATATTCTTCAAGTTGATGCAAAGAAACAATTTGATCTGAATTTTGAATGCTGACGATGACCTAATTTAATTAGCCTTTACTACTCTCAAATTCACTGCACCCGAAACCTGTGTAATTTTAGACATTATGGAGACATTGTGCTAACAATAGCGAGTGACTGATAATAATGGATCTGCTGATTTGAAATTGGGATTCAGAATGGATTAGCTTAGAATGTTATCTAACTGTACTAACATTCAACATCATACCAGCGCATCGCGCCTACTACCGCATTTATCAAATATTCACCAGAATTTTGTTTATGTTAGCGACGAATGAGAGATTGTTTAAATTTACATGACACTTGTTGACAATTGCATTATTTTAATACTTTTTTTCCCACAAGCATAAGTCATCATTGCCTCCGCTGACACTAACACACGGAAGTTACGCCGGGCCGACAGATCTCCGGTCAACATTGGCTGCTTGTGCACTTGGCTGAAACGACACGGCGGCGAACACTGCATGACCGCATCACGGTGCAGACAAATGCATGTGTGACGGCATGAAGTTACCGTCGGCCAGTGTGAAAGATTATTCATACATTTTTGTGTCCCCTGCTGTCGTGCAGTGACCCGTGCCGCTATCCGCCAGTGGGCAAGCAGCCATTTTGTGACCATTTTGCGATTACACATTCATTTCTCCACTTGCAAGCAAGCGTTGCTCTCTGAAGCTTTCTGAATGTAATTTCACCACTCACTTCAATTTAAAATGAATATACCTACACTGTAAAATTGAAGGTATATATTTTCTCACATTTTACTATACATTTGACAGTTAAAATGTCAAACTATGTATGATGAAAGAGCAAGGATACGATAGAGTGGAAATCTGAACAGAGAAAATGGCATCATCATCATCATCATAAAAATGGCATACCCTTTGTCTAATTTGGGAGTGTGTGTGCGTTGATCATACACGGATAACTTATTTTAAAGGAGGTTTTGGGATGAAAAGAGTATGTAGAAAATAAATAAAATGGCTTAGATGAATTATTGGCGAAAACACGATAGGTGAAAGACGAAGGTACCGTGTGGGGCCGGTACTTAATAAAAAGAATGGCCTCACTGCATCTATCCCCGTGCATTTCGTAAAAGGCGACTAAGGGATAAGGACAAGATGCCGTGCTAAAGAGCGACAGGCTCGCCACCGCTCACCTTGGCATGGTACTTCCACCGAGTCATGCAGCAGGTGGGTCTTCGTGCCTTACTTGCTGCTTGATCGAATGAATCTTGTTCGAATAATTTGCGAAACGTGGTGGTCGGTGTTGTGCTGTAATTTACCAGAGTTCTTGCAGCACAACACCGATTACTCTGCTTACCCCGATTGTCGGGATTCAGCGTGTGTGATATGTATGTATGTACGATAGGTGAAAGTTCGCCGGATCTAATAAACAATATACTAATTCAAGGAAGACCGAGGAAAACACTAATTTTACCGATTTTACCTAAAACTAAGGTAAAAAACAAAAATAGTAAAAAAAATCAAGCTAATTAAATTGTTCAGTTGTTAATATGTCGTAATCTAAGACACCTATTAAAACACAGAGAAAATTCTACCATTGTTCTTTTTCTGTGACCGAAATGTCACTAATAAGTTTCTAAAAATAAGTCCAGATTAATTCTAGCTAACTTGTCTCTTTCGCACTAGGTAAATGCACATCGCCTCTCTATCGCCTTCTTGCTCTTTGTGACATCAATGGATAAGGAACACATTATTTTTGCATCACTTATTTTACACGGCATACTTACAACATTTACTTTTGAAATAGAAGTTTCAGCTGTATACTTCAGTAGCAGTCAAGTCGTAAATCGTGTATGCAATTTCAACTAAAACGAGTGTTTTTCGATTCCGGATTAGCGATTCCGAATGCGACATTGGGGAAAAGTGCTATTTCTAGAGACCAAGCGTTGATCGGTCGAGAAATAGCGCTTTAACTCGATCAGATAGAATGGCTACGAACTCATATGAGTCATGGCTTCAATAAACATACCCAGGTCCGTTGCAACTTGCAAGTAGAAGAAGGTTTCAATCGAGCACGAGACCAGCGATTGGCCAGTCTTGCTCTATCACAGCGCTAGACATTTCGGCTCGCGTCGAGCCCTAGTCGGCTAGTCTGCGTTGACTAGGGCGTGGAGCAGAACTAGTCATGTGCTCGACCTCCCTCTCTCTACTGATCAAATTCTGTATGCGGCTTCTAGTGCAGGCAGTTCTTGAGATTTCCTGTCAAGGAATGCAGAATATACTGGCTGGTTTTTTAATTACCCGCATCGTTTTAGTGAGTGATTCTCTACTTCAAACTATTAATTAACGATAAGCAAATTAACTGTGACAAAAAAAAAATTCACATAATGACCATCTTAATGCATGTCTTATAATTTCAAACCTCAAAACCTATGGAGAAATTTCTCCGCCATTTATTCGCTATATTTGTTAAGAATCACTCGCTAAAACAGTTCAAGTCATAAAGTACAGCCTGTATATTTGAATACATGTATACTAGGAGAAGTGAGGAGATAGAATGTTGAGACGTGTGGGGTGTTCGCAGCTTCCGGAGCGCCGTATGAGTCGCTACAAGATGGCGCACGAGAGCTATTCGACTGTCCCGACAGTAGGTCGCCCTTAAATCTCGTCGTCACCACCACCGCGCGGAGCGAGCTCACCTCACTATACTATGTTATAGAATCTACCGTGTTCAATCGTGCTTGTGTTATGGAAATTATTATAAAATACTTGGAATGAAACCTAGATTTGGGGAAATTCATGAGGACGTTTTATTTCTAATGTGAAATACCACCTATTGGTGATTCTGCTTCTCAAACTGTGTCCTTTACGTTGGCAAATTTTTATTTTGCTAATATAATTTAAATTTTCCAGAAATTGAGCGATTGACCTTAATACAAAAAGTTGTTGAACCAATCTTATTTTTTGTGCATAGAATCGCCTTCTTTCTGATAACCTTCATTGGTTCCTTGCCTTCTACGGTTTAGGAAATGACATAGGGTGCCAATAGCAGGCCAGGGTGGTGAATGGTGATGCTATGTAGGTGTAGCATAGCAACACGTATGTATAGTAAAGCGAGGTGGCCCGCCCGCAGTGCTCGGGAGAGAGAGCTCCGGCGGGTGTGGCGCGAGATGATGTGCGTGTGGATATTGTGTGTGTTGCGTCTGGTCTGTGCTGCGTCCCCGTCCCGTGCCGTCCTTACTATGTACTCTCTTCTATGCGCCTTCGCTCTTAAATTATTTATACTCTTTCAAAACATCCAAATTTCCTACCAAAGTCATATTATGCCCCTTGCGTACGTATTTTCCTAAATTTCTTTCAGAAATTCTTATTGAAGCCTTACACAAAATGATTCTGTGTATTTCGAACTAACTGCCCACTACCCCATTTAAACTGGTAATCTTCCCGTTTTCTATCTATCTATATTAAAACCTCAACTTGAGCTGTTCTGCATATTTCAGACTAGCGCGCCAACACGCTTGTGTCTGACTAACACAAGGGTGTTAGTCAGACTTAAACCACCTATTTTGTCTATAATTTTCACCTACTTCCGAGCCATGTACTACTCGTCCCTATAACATAACAAGGCTGTAATATTCTCTCTAAGCACTCAGAGACTTGTCAGATTTCACTGCCTTAAACTGGCTGGCCTTATACTGATTTTAATTTAGTAATGTCTAGAAATACTCAATGAAGAGAAGCACTTGTCCTTGTCCGGGTTGAAGTCTCCTTTCACAATTACACGTGTGTCGCGTCACATGTACACAGATGTATGTGGTTTGGTTCTGTCAGTAGTTCGTACCACCGCACTGGTGACAATAGTTGTGGGAAGGGTTTCATACCGATAATTGCAAAAAAAAAGGTCTTCCATAGAAAAACTTCACCAAATACCTCCTTCCTCCAGCACTTTTATTGCATACTGCAGCTGCAGTTCGGAAATAAATCAGAAGGCAAAAGCGGTCTTAAATTGTCATTTTCGGTGCCTTATGAAGTTATGAATTACCTAATGGCCTCCTAGTGGCCCAGGTGAACGTGTTTATAAAATGTTATGGGTTGGGAACCCTGGAATGTTTCTGCAAAAATCAATATTTAAAACTATGTGAACTATATATAAATATGGCTGTTTAGAAGCCAGAGAGCCATGCCAGATAGACAACAGCCGCGGCGGTGTTCTCCTCTAGTCCGGCGTTATAGCCAGCAATCTAAAGGGAAGCCTCCGTTGAAGACTGATTGGTCGAAGCGTGTGTTCTGGCCCCTCTGAGTCAGCCACCGGATCGCATACAAAAAAGAAAGATAACAAGACAGCTGGAGATGCGTGTTAGTGAAACAATTGTTTTACGTAAGGAAGCGTAAAAGATGCACATTCTCACGGCACGTGGAGTGCGGAGTGCGGGGGTGATATAAAGCTGGAGGTCGGCCCGCAGGTGAAGGGTCTGCAGTTCCCAGGCTGCCACGACGCCAAGTACTGTCGCCTGATTATCCACCGCTCCAAGCTTCTCATGAGACCGGTTAGTCCTCCGCTTGCCAACTTCAACACGCTCCCCGTACCGTCGTTCCCATTTTGGTTATCGCACACTCAGTTTTATCCGTTGGCTAGATTTTCTTTTTCTTTCGGTTTTTTCGTTCATCCGGCTAGATCTTCAGTCGCACCGTCTTCTTTCATTTTTTTTTTCTTTGGTTTTGTTGGTGTTTTAGTCCACGTTTGGCTGTGCCAGCCCCTTCATGCATATTAAGGGTGGAATACTGGTAGGCTCGTCGTACTTCTAGAAATAGTATGTGAAACGATAAATATTAATTTTTAAAAAAGTTAAAGGAATTTTGAAAAATCACTCTGAGACTGCAGCCTGTTGGTCTAGTTGTATTTGACGAGGTAACTGTTAGCCACTGGTATATTTATTTCTAAAACTGTGTGTAAAGTAAACTGGGTGGAAATTATTGCCAATTCAAAACGGCATAGGCGGTAAAGTGATCGCCTTAAAACGCCGCTAGCCCACCAGGTTGCGATCGTAGCGAGTGATTTTTGAATATTATTGTGGGCGGTGTTATGGGCTGACATTACGGATGTTGTAGGTGATATAGCCAACCGTGTCAGTTTCCATAAAAAAAAAAAATCCTTTTTTTTTTTTATTATTTATGTTTCACATACGCTCTTCCAGAAGTAAAGCAAGCTTGCGTGTGTCAAATATAATGTGCATCCTACACATAACTCACACAAGGCCTGAGGCCCGCACATCACTTAACTAACTTTAAACGTTTTGGGGCTGGCACGGCACATGAAACCTGAAAAACAGATTAAGTCTGTCTTCTTTAGTTTTATTTTATAGAGGATTCGCTCGATTTTTGACTTGGTAGTGTTTTCTGTTGGTTCTCATGTTTTTGGTATTCTTTCTGTTCCTAGACCTCTTTTTCTCAGTAGCCAAGGGTTAGTCCCGCTGCGGTTTGTCTCATATTCTTTTTCGTTTCGACGCCAATAGCTGTAGTTTTTTGTACGTTTAATGAATTTAGAATTAAAATAATAGTTAAAAGAGTATCGCTTGCATCCTCTTTAAGGCGCATAGATCTGCCAAATATGAGTTTTTGCTAAAATAAACTGTATATTTCACGAATTTTGTTCAAAAACTATTGTTCAAAAAATTATTCTGAACTTTTTTTTGTCAAATGTCAGAAATTACATGAAAAGTTTGTAGAATTGTTATCCTGAAAATTTCACAATTTGTTATATCTATCGATGCGACTCTTCAAATAATTGCTCATTCGTAAATAGTCTGATTTTTTTTTTAAATCCCATATCTGGCTGGTCTAAGTGCCTTAAGAAGCAAGAACAGACACCATCGCGCACTGGAAATTTAAGTTAAACGATTCAGTTACCACTTTAAATGTATTCAGCTCATCAGCTAGAACAGTAGGAGCACTTTTTCATTTGAAGCCGTCAAAGCTGATCGCTCGGCTACAGCTTGGTTCGCCCGACCGCTGCGCTCTGTAACATAACTAACCACCTGTTGTAACAAGCTACGCTCCGTTCCATGTTTCCACTCGCTTGATCGTCTGCCGACTGTCGTTGTGCTTTGAATGTGTGTGTAACATTGTATGAATGTGTACGCTTTGCACAGTTCTGAGAAATAATGCCGGCGTGGATCATCGTGATCACTCTGTATCAACTAAGCACACACGCAGTGCGAAGGCCACTCGGTGATATCATGTCGACATCTACAGCCAACGAGGTCGCGCGAATATTTATTTATTGTTTATCTTTTGTGTAGCTGAGTCAGAGGGGCAAAAGCACATGCTCTGACTAGCCAATATCACCTCCGAGAAGGTAGGTGCCATACCGGAGACTTTCCTGGATTATCGATGTCGATATCCTCTGCCATAAGCAGTAATTATCCGCGCATTATTTCTCTAAACTGTGATGTTTTGTAAATGTGGTCTGTGTATGAGGTTTGTATTGAAGATACCTTTAAATATTGCGTTGTAACGTGGACAGGTGCTGAAACACAAGATTGACAACATAAAACGTATGAGCGCACATCCGTCGCTGCCTTTATGTGAGTAAATATTATATTCATTACAATTATAGACTATTCCACCAAATTTTTTTTTATTTTTATTTGGAAATAACTTTTCCTAATTTAAATTTTGCCATAAGTTTTATTGCTATACGATAAGAATTTACGAAGTTAGAACAATTTAAATTGAAGCGTACCGGTGATGTCATACCGGGCGCGTGATCGCGGCGGTCATCTCGGCGGGCGTTTAGCAGTACATTCATTGTAAAAATACTGCCAACATAATCTGATTACACATGAACATAAATAAATTTGAGTGGAATAGTCTATTGTGATATTTATGTCTTTATTTTCACGTTTTTTGTACAAGTACATATTTATATTAATTTTATATAATTATAAAATAAAATATCTATACAAAATTAACACAAACAGAGAAAAACAATTGATATTATTATTGAAGTGATATTATTATTGATATTATATTTCCACCAATCAGTGGTTCCGTATCGTACGGAGGAATCAGTGGTACCGTACCGCTGAAGGCCGGGAGGACTGGAGAAATATTGGAGAGGTGTATGTCCAGCAGTGGAGACAGAGACGCCGACCGACTAACCCAACATTCGCACCAAGTAACAATGTCCAGAGTTATGATTTGTTGTTGACATTACAGAAGTTGCAAAGTTCACCTGCTACTCGTACTGCCTACCTGACCGGGGTTTTTTTTTATGTAAACCAGCATGGGTGGCTGTGCCGAGAGACCAATGGTGCAGTCGACAGAGCCAAAATCACCTCTCCATGCGAAACCATGCTCAGTTAGGTGCCAAGCCAGCACATTTGCGGACTGTTGCTAGGCTGTCTAGCCCGTTAATACGACGCTTGAAGACACCCAGGTTAAAGGATTCCGGAAATACACTCGCCGGAAGACAGTTTCACACTCTAGCGGTGCGACAAAGAAACGATTTAGAGAACCGATGGGTTCTCAAAAGCCCAATGTCAACAACAAAAGGGTACTGAGTCTTTCTGCGACGAGTCATGCGGAGATAGGACGGGTGGCAGGGAATAAGAGATGCCAGTTCCACAAGGCCAGTTCCAGAGAGACTTGTGGCTTTCATGGAAGACATAGGCTGGCTGGTAGTGTAGTAAATGAGTGCTCAAATAAGGGATCTAGCCGGAAAGCTCGAAAGCTGAAAGTTTGACTTCGGTACTTTGTGTTCTGACTAGTTAGGAGGTAAACATACTAAAAGTCCCCACCACTGGGGGTGCGCCCTAGGGGGGGGGGGCTCTCTACACTACAACTTTGATATAAACACTTTTTACCAATTCTCAATCGTTGTCGAGATATAAGGTCCGAAAAGAGGCCAATTTTATTTGCAAATAAAAGCAAAAATCTGTTTATGTCATACATTGCTTTTATTTGCAAATAAAATCGGCCTTTTTCGGACCTTATATCTCGACAACGATTGAGAATTGGTAAAAAGCGAATGTATCAAAGTTGTAGAGAATTTTATCACCTCTTATTCCGTAATTGAACCGTTTTTCCTATGATGCACCGTTTTCGAGATATAAGCGAACAACTGAAAAATGGGACCTTCTTTGTGCTAATGAGTGGTGGGGACTTTTAGTATGTTTACCTCCTAACTAGTCAGAACAAGGTTCCGAAGTCAAACTTTCTGCTTTCGAGCTTTCCGGCTAGAACCATTCGTTTCCTGGCCTATGGGGTAGCTGGAGATCGCGGGGTTTTGCACGAAGGTCCCCAACCAAGCGGTACTAATTTGCAGGCCTAGAGCCAACCCCCAACCAAATCAACAACAACGATGTCCAGAGTTATAATTTGTTGTCGACCCTGCAGAAGTTGCAAAGTTCACCTGCTTCATGTGATGATGTGTGCGGGGGGTGTGTGTGATGTTGATGTTGGTGTGCAGACATGACCGGCGGCGCGGACGGCTCGGTGCAGCTGTGGGAGTGGGGGCACGCGTCGTGCGTGTGGTCGCCGCGCGCGCCCGGCGCGTTCGCCAAGGTGACGCGCGTGCGCTTCTCGGAGCACGGCAACAAGCTCGCCGCCGCCGACGCGGATGGCAACCTCGCGCTCTGGCAGCTCGGCGTCGCCACCGCGCCCAACCACAACGCCTCGCCGAGGCCATTCTTTGTGAGTATTGTTGTACTCGGCCTCGCAGTGTACGTTCGCCAAGGTGACGCGCGTGCGCTTCTCGGAGCACGGCAACAAGCTCGCCGCCGCCGACGCGGACGGCAACCTCGCGCTCTGTCAGCTCGGCGTCGCCACCGCGCCCAACCACAACGCGTCCCCGAGGCCGTTCTTTGTGAGTATTGTTGTACTCAGCCTCACAGTGTACATTCGCCAAGGTGACGCGCGTGCGCTTCTCGGAGCACGGCAACAAGCTCGCCGCCACCGACGCGGACGGCAATATCGCGCTCTGGCAGCTCGGCGTCGCCACCGCGCCCAACCACAACGCCTCACCGAGGCCGTTCTTTGTGAGTATTGTTGTACTCAGCCTCGCAGTTTACGTTCGCCAAGGTCACGCGCGTGCGCTTCTCGGAGCACGGCAACAAGCTCGCCGCCGCCGACGCGGACGGCAACCTCGCGCTCTGGCAGCTCGGCGTCGCCACCGCGCCCAACCACAACGCCTCCCCGAGGCCATTCTTTGTGAGTATTGTTGTACTCAGCCTCGCAGTGTACGTTCGCCAAGGTGACGCGCGTGCGCTTCTCGGAGCACGGCAACAAGCTCGCCGCCGCCGACGTGGACGGCAACCTCGCGCTCTGGCAGCTCGGCGTCGCCACCGCGCCCAACCACAACGCGTCCCCGAGGCCATTCTTTGTGAGTATTGTTGTACTCAGCCTCGCAGTGTACGTTCGTCAAGGTGACGCGCGTGCGCTTCTGTGAGCATGGCAATAAGCTCGCCGCCGCCGAGGCGGACGGCAACCTCGCGCTCTGGCAGCTCGGCGTCGCCACCGCGCCCAACCACAACGCGTCCCCGAGGCCATTCTTTGTGAGTATTGTTGTACTCAGCCTCGCAGTGTACGTACGTACACGCCTCTACAGGACGAATGGTCAGTGCAATAACCATATATTCCTGCTTTTATTTGGAGCAAAAAATGGTTTGATTTGTTTTTCTACGCCCAGTTTCGAATGCGAACATCTGAAAGTATTTTTTAACAAATCGAGCGGTATATGCCTGGAGCAAACGTCCAGAAGACTTCAAAAACTGATTAGTTAAATACATAAAATAAAACACAAAAAATTACAACAGTGCCAAAGAACGAAAACTAAAAATTATACAAAAAAAAAAAATAGAAATAACAATACGAGTATATGTGTAATCTAAATTTCGTGCGCTAAATATCGCAGAGGTACATGACGGCCGGCTCGTCGTCACCGTATCATTGAGCTTTGGACAGCGACCGACTGGTTGGTTGGCTCGTAAACATGTGCGATATACACGGTGGAGTTGTGTACTAGGAATTATTTATTTTTTGTATGGGGAAAAATGCCACCGTAGAAGAATGTCATTACATAATTGCTCATTACTTTTCTTTGTCTTTCACAGACGCATCAGTGCCACAGTAAAGGCATCGCGGACTTTGTTTTTCTCGGCTCCTGTAGTTTAGTTGCAACAGGTGAGTTCTAAATAATATTTAGCATTATTTATTTATCTTTTATATTCCTCTGAATTGAGTGATGACTGTTTCAAAAGTGATGATGACTTATTGTGTATGTTTTGACTTTCAGCTGGCCACAGTTCAGAAAGTAAAAACGTCGCGATATGGGACACTTTGATGCCGATCAAGAAAGCATTAGTTGTGTGTAAGTGTAGTATTTAATTTTTTTTTTCAGTTTTTATTTTATAACACTGAGTAAAATCTCTCAGATATGCCTCGGTTGCACCCGGTACGTACATATAATTTATTGAATAACTTTCCAGTTACCTATATATATATATAATATGTTACATTTGGATATTTAAACCAAATGTAACATTTTATGATATTAATATAAGGTGTTTCGTTATTCATGTCGTTTGCCGCGAGAGGGTTACATACACACTCAAATAAACATTTTACGTACTTTACGTAAAAAAAAAAACATGTTTATAGGAGCATTTTTTCTCCTAACAAAAAAATAAAATAAAATATCTTTCAAAACCGATCATGCTATAAGAGACCCTTGCAAACGTCTGTGCTTGTAAAACACGAAACGTAGGTAGGTACCTAGCGCGCGCGACGTCTCTGTAGGCGGCGCGAGGCGGCGTTGGTTGACGTACGGACACGGACAGAAGGTCTAGTGACCTTGTGACTTTGTTGGTGCCGTGCCGCCAAGCCGACGCCGCCCGCCGAAATCGCTTTAAGCGCGCCGCCGCGGCGGCACGCTCAAAGGCCGCCGCAATCGCCAGTCGCCGCACGTGTGCGGGGCGGAGGCGGCGCGGGGGAAGCTTTCTTTCTTTTTCGTTCAGTCAGTGTCAGTGTATTGCAAACGTTTCGCGAGGGCACGTCATAATTCGCAAATTCAAAATGCCGCCGTACACCAACGTGTATTTGAATATGGTGAGGTGTTACCGAGAATCAAATTGGAACTTAGTAGTTGCTGTGGCGATGTCTGGGGTGGATTTCTCGGCGACCAGCAATTCGGACCTGTGTTCTTGGACCGCCTGAACGGTGCCACCTACTTGGAGTTCCTGCAGGAAGGCCTTCCGGGCCTACTCGCGGAGGTACCTGTGAACCACCGTCGCTGGATGTACCTACTTCCACACCCGCACACCTCACTCGCGCCGTCCGCGACTACCTGACGAAGCCACGTTCACCGGACCTGACGCCGCTAGATTTTCATGTGTGGGGAGTGGGGTCACACGGTCCAAGGATCTAGTTTATGGGCAGGATGGCCACACCGTGAAGAATGAAGAACAGTTACGTGCTCGGATTGTAAACGCATTCGCTATAATATGAGGTGACAGTGATACTTTAGTTCGTGTTAATCAGAGTATCGTGAGGAGGGCCACTCTTTGCATCGAGTGCAAGTTGGCCGTTTTCAGCAATTTTTGTAAATGTGGGTAAGTACGTAGTTCCTAACGACTATTGTAAGTGAAGGGTACCCACACATACTCACACACCCACCCACCCTATCACACAATCAAAAACACAACAAACCGCTGTTCTGCGTTTGAACTAGTACGGTCATTAACCCCGTGCAGTGCGAGTTAGCTACAGCTGGTAGTACTGGTACACACAGGTTGATCTGTTTAATGTTTAGGTAGCAAACATGTTTTGTTAATTTTCTCGAAAAGTAATGATAAAAACATATAATATTTTTTGCGTAACATCTTTATTTGAGTATGTATGTAACCCTCCCGAAATTTAATACATGAATAACGAAACACCTCATATAGAGATGACCCGACAACAATTTGCTAGCAGTGTGTTGAGTATGCGTGCGTGCGGTGCGTTGCAGCGTGGTCGTGCCACGAGGGCGGTGCGGCGTGCGTGGCGTGGGCGGGCTCGTGCGGCGCGCTCGTGTCGTGCGGGCGGCGCGGCGACGTGTGCGTGTGGGACGTGCGCACGCGCGCCGCGCGCCACAAGCTGCACGCGCACGACGCGCCGCTCAAGTGCGTCGCGCTCACACCGCTCGAGGACAAGTACGCCACCGGCGCCGCCGATGGTGACATCAAGGTACTTACTCTTACTTACCCTACTCTATTCCACACATTCACGAGATGGTCGTGCGCAGGGAGATGTGTGAAATGGGGTTAAGGGTCTTCAAATGTCGTATCAATAGGCTGACTGGCATGGTACCTCACTGGGTTTCGCGAGGAGAGGTGCATTTGGCTTTGTCGACTGCACCATTGTTCCCTTGGCACAGTCACCCATGCTGGTTTCATAGAAAAAGGGTCACAGAGAGAGAGAGAGAGGAAGAGGTAACCTAGTCATTACATGCTCTTCAGGGGGAATTAATGACCCGCTTCCGTTGTCAAATTATCTCATGAACTTATCAGTCAGGTATCAGCAATTGTTGTTTATTGTTTATTTAGCATCTATTGGCAGTACACTGCGCTCAGATTTGTCATATTTACATTATTGACAATAAATTATTTTTATTTACAAAATGTTTGTTTGATGAATTTTTATATATTAATATTATTTATAAAATTACACAATACAGATATTTCGACTGTGTTGTCGTCATCAGTGAAAAATATAACATATTCAATATATATGTTATATTTTTCACTGATGACGACAACACAGTCGAAATATCTGTATTGTGTAATTTTATAAATAATATTAATATATAAAAATTCATATTTACATTGTAACATTCCGCCAGTTCGATTATCACAGCGAAGAAGAACTGACAAGAAACTTCACTGGAATTTTTTTCAATGTAGGTACACTTAGTCTACTTTACAAAAATGTTTGCCACTGCCTAGACACGCATGTGCTGATTTGTGACAGATGCAGCAATTCATGACAAAGTGAAAACATTTTTACTATATTTGTAATATGTATATTGTTGTCAGGTGTGGTCGCTGGGGTCGCACCAGATGCTGCACTGGTTCGTGGGCGAGCACGCGCGCTCCTCCTTCTTCAAGCACATCGGGCAGGGCGTCACGCAGATACACATAGGTACACATACACACACGCATGCTACATTATTTTTAACCCATGCCAAATACAGGCACTCAACCCCAAGAATATAACTCGGTTCATAGCGGTAATTGGACTTGGGGGTGAGCTGTAAACTTTTGAGAGATCAAAATAGATCTTCCTAGGTTGCAGTGATAACCTCTCAGTGACCTTAACTGTCACACTTTAAATCATAATCATAAGTGCTAACATGCGGCGTTGGAGTGAACCTCGTCTCGGCAGTATGAAGCCGTCACTTTCCTGAGTCTTCAAAAAAACAGACTCCTTATAGATTTCTGTATTTTGAGGTTTTTACATAACCTCACTTTCTACTGTCACACATTTGACAATGATATCAAATATAGAGAGAGTTTCAACTAAAAGTTCACTTCGCCGTTATGTTGGCTCCACTGTCTATCTGTCAAAACAGCGTTGAGGGTTGCTATGTGTACAGGTTTACCCGTAATTATCGGTATTTACCGTATTTATTATACGGTAAATACCGATTACATTATTAGGTAATATAATCTTCACAATCTGGCAACACGAATTTAAGCACTGACAGTGACACTGACAGTGGAGCCAACATAAAGGCGAAGGGATTGTAAATCCTCACTTACGTGACACTGACCAAAATATCTTAAAAAAACAATTGCCAAAAAAAAATGCAGTATTTCAGACAAGTGTGATGCGCTCTGTTGTCGTCGACGAGTGATGCGGGTAGCGGTGTGTCTGTGTGTGCGTGCAAGTGATGTGTTGTGTTGCGCGCGCAGACGGTGCGGGGCGGCTGTTCTCGTGCGGCGCGGACGGCACAATGAAGGTGCGCAAGCTGCCGGAGCGCGACGCCGGCGCCGCCGCCACCGTGCACCAACCACACTACTGAACGTGAGTCCACACCACTATCTCACTACCCACTCCACCCCAATACCATCCAACTAACCCAGCCCATACCACCAAGTCTCACCAACCACCCCATTGTGTTATAATTATAACTTGGCAAATAGTAACAGGATTCTTTATTCACATTAAATATTATGAATTCTTTGATATTTCTATGAGTCACTTTATGCTCTACACATTTTCAGCGATCGGCCTTTGGGATCGACCGGTCGATCGCGATCGATCGTTTGGGCACCACTGTTCTGTCTGTTCAGTGGTGCCCAAACGATCGATCGCGATCGACCGGTCGATCCCAAAGGCCGATCGCTGAAAATGTGTAGAGCATAAAGTGACTCATAGAAATATCAAAGAATTCATAATATTTGATGTGACAAACATTTTCCGGGTGGTGCCGTCTTCCACAAATATAAATATACTAACAAATATAAAGGATGTAATGAATATATAGCTTTCAATTCAAACAAAAATGACTACAAATTATTGAACAACGAAATCTTTCGGTACAAGTGTCGATCTCACAACCTTAATTTTTTTGTAGGTAGATCTTCATAGAAAAAAGTATGGGCACCACTGTTCTAGAACACGTGAAGTGAAGTATTTGAATTGGGTTATGGGAATTAGAAAACTGAATTTTGAACAGCACCTCCACTGTCAACGCGTCCCAAGTTTCTTATTCTGCATGTTTGTCCGCAGAGGGCGCGCCGTCCGCACGCGTTGCCCCAGTAAGGCGGACTGCGTCACTGCGCGTCGAGCGCCCTGCGTACGTCCGTGGACGAGCGTTTCGTTCGTCTCCTAGCCTTACGTTTCCTTGTGATCTATTTATTACCCGTTGTTGCTAGGTATTTCAATAAATACATATTTTAGACTAGTCACTGAGTTTGTAGGCAATATTAGTGATTCTTTTATGCTCCAATCGAATGGGGGGCGCGGACATAGAAATGTCATTATACACCGGAGTCAGGCCTCACGCACTCTATGTACTTGCGCGCGCTAACTACCTACCGCCCAGCGGGCCGCCGGCGTTGTTTTTCAGTAAAAATTCGTCAGCCGCGCGAAACATACATACACGCTCGCCCACGCAACTGCGCGCAGCTGCAAAGCAATAATGCACTTTACACTCGATCCGAAGGTATGAAACTTTTTCTATGGAGTGATTTATCTGTTACGAATTAACTATTAAGTAATCTGTGCTGGAGTGTACTTATGTACCCGCGTTAGAAGTTATACTTCGCAATCCCCCCCTCCCCCTATGCCTCTCTGGTTTTCTATCGGTCAGCACCGCACAATATCTAATCAAGCGATAACCGCAACGATTATGATGATATTTTTTCTCAGTTTACTCCCCATTTTCGTAATTCGCCTAAAGAAGTATAACTTCAAAAATAGCTGTTATTTTGTACGTTGTGTAGACGTCGTAGCGCACTGTGTATAATGAGATCTCTACGGGCGCGGGAGCAGTTCGTGGTAAGTAGTGCAGAATGATATGATGCTATTTTTATCATGATATATTGATATATAAATAAATATATATTTATTTGCACTACGTGTTAGAATGGCCGAGAGGCCTCTCGGCCGTCCAAGCTAGAGGCTAAAGCTAGTATTCATAGACCTTCAACTCTTAACCTTTTCCATGCAAAAATGTGCCCCAACCTCCCTTCGAAGTAAGCTCTGTGAATACAAGCCTTAGTGCACAATGTATACTGTTAAAAATTAATTGTTGAGTGTCGTCATCGGCAGGAATGTGGATTCCACGATCGTCACTCACTCCACCGCCGGTCAACACAGCTATAACTAAACTTGGCTCAAATCATCCACATCTGTTCACTATACGTTTTGTACGGCTTGTTAGTCAGCGTATATGCGTCCACTGCTGGACCTACGCCTCTTAAATTTTCCTACAGTCCTCCCGACCTTTAGCGGTACGGAATCACTGCTTTCCGCCGACGTACTTGATGTCGTCGTCCCGCCTGGTGGGTGGTCTGGCCACACGCCGTTTCCTGTCCGCGGCCGCCGGTGTAGGACACGGTTACTCCAAAGGCCTTCGTCTCTTCGGCTGAGGTGCCCGGCCCACTGCTACTTGAGCTTAGCCACCCGGTGTCCAATATAGACTACTTTGGTTCGTCGACAGATTGCCTCGTTACGCACCATGTCACGCAGCGATATTCCTAGCATGGCATATGGCTTAGTATACCTGAAAGTACATTACAACTCATACAAATAGTGGGTGCCTGTTCATAGTAAACATGCATAATAATGTTTGGTGCGAACACGGGTAACGAATGAGTAGAAGTAGCGCCGTGGCTTATTAGTATGAAGACCAGAGTATTGTTTATAGGTAGAAAAGTTACCTCAGATGTGCTAAATTTAATAAATTATTTTCTTTAAATGATTAACTTACAAAATATACACTTACATACACATACATACCACACGCTGTATCCCGACAATCCGTGTAAGCAGAGTAATCGGTGTTGTGCTGTAAGAGCTATTGTGAATTACCGCACAACACCGACCATCACGTTTTGCAAAGTATTTGGACAAGATAACTATCAAGCAGCAAGTAAGGCACGAGACCCACCTGCTGCATGACTCGCTGAAAGGACTATGTCAAGGTGCGAGGTGGCTATCCTGTCGCCCTTTTGGGGAGAGATGCAGTGAGGCTATATTTTTTAAGTGTCTACCGGCCCCACACGGTACATACATACATACACAATAAACTAAAATTTCCACAAAAAAAAAACAATTGGTGAGCTTTGATACCTCCAGGATATAATTGACTACTCTTAGTCTCATTGTGCACAATAAGGCGTGTAGGTATCTTCTTAGCTTGTCATTACTTTCTGCGTCAGTCATGCATGACCGACGAAGAGTCAGTCATGAACTCATGACGATGAAGAGATAGGATACATATTTACCTAAACTTGAGAGGTTGGATAAGTATGGAAAGTCACTTTAATTTTTTCCCGGGATTGGCGTATTTTAATTGTATATTTTTGTGTTAAGTAACGTTTTAACATTATCATTACATTATTTATATTTTTCTTACTTACATAGTATAGTAACGTTCCCGGGAATTCCAAGAATTATTTAATTATATCCATTTTTCAAAGAAGCAACTTCCATATTTTTATTATTTAGGCAAATATGTATCCGATTATTCTATGTCTAGTCATGACGGGATGACTGAACTGGGTGGAGTTGATTGAGTGCGAGGAGCTACTCTCACTTGTTATAATCACGAGCCACCGCGCTACTTCTAGTATTTCATGTTCTGTGAGTGCGGATGCCAGATGTACAGCTGGACTTAAGAGAGTAGTCATCTGAATAAACTAGAACTAAATTTGGAACGTCTCGCAACACTGAAAACGCAGCGGTCGAGAAAACATAATCGCGGGACCGGCTGTCGATTTTGTTGCGAAGGAGTCAGTGGCGCCCCTCCCTACCGTCAGCCTCAGGCGTAGTGGCGACATACAAAGAACGAGAGTTCCCCATAATGCAAAAAACTCATATTTCGTTCTGTAAAATACTGCAATCAATAAATTTTTTCAAGTGAAAAAAAAGAGAATGTAATGAGAAAACGGAAATATACAAAGACCGGTGTCTACAATGGAAAGTGTGATGAGCAGGGATCGGAATAGATAAACTATAAATACCTAATGTTGGCGAGAAGACTATAACATGGAGTGGTTAAAACTACCTCTTCTGGGAATTCCGGAATTTGAAAAATATTTCTTGGTAGTGATATAGTTAGTAACTTTTGACTCTGGTAACATTCTGTAATGTATGAAAACCTTAATAACCGAAAATTATTTTGAAAAAAAAAATTATTGGTATTTTGATTGTGGATTTTTAATAAGGTATTATGAATACCTTATTAAAAATTCATTTAACATTACAGCATGTTAATGTGTCAAAAGTTACTAACTATATCATTACCAGGAATTATTTTTCAAATTCCGGAATTCCCTAAAGAGGTGTTTTTAACCACTCCATGTTATGTGTTCTCGCCAACATTATTAGGTAATTATTCTCTACCTATTCCGTTCGCTGGTGATGAGTGAAGTGAGCGGGCGGCGCCCCGGAACGCCCGCGTCGCGTCCCGCCGCGCCGCCGTCGATATGTTATTATTCCACACGCTTTGTGCATTTTGCCTATTTCGTCGTGTAGTTATCAGTATTAGTAATGAAAGATGAGAAGTTTTGGAGTTGTTTGAGCAATAAATCGGTGTGCAGTTCTAAATTGTAATGTTTAAGTAAAGTTGTTTCACAGATCTTACAGTGTAAAGTCTCATCGTACTTGAAATGTTTTGGACTACTTGTAGGGCTATAATCTACCAATTGTGATTTTCACTTGAAATTTGTATGCATTTACAGTGTTCATATTCACCTTCGCCATCGGAGCGCATGAAGTCCTCTTCCTACATTTCTGTTTCATGCCATTTGCTTTCGTTGTAATGAGAACACTACTTAGGCCTCTTTAAATTTCTGTTTAGGTTTAAAAGCAAATTGTCCATATTTTGTGAATAAAGTTGTTACATTTATAGTCGGGATAATTTCATCTAACATAAGTGGTACCAAAAGACATTGATTTGTTGTTTATTTGTTAGAATATGCAGACTTATTGTTATGGCTTAGTTGTTTATTAATGTTTAGTGATGGGAGGCTGAGCCTCTCAGCAACGTGCAACTCTAGAGTGTGGCCATCGTAACTTGGTGTGAATATGGAAACCCTATTTTTTTAACCTTTAGGCTACCCTAATTTTTAAATATGCTTACCCCCTGACTTCCATGCCATTTTCGCCGCCGAATATTAGCTGAATTATCGTGCGCCTGTGCATAATCTTAAATATTTCGTAAAATAATTAAGTAAGATTAATAAATTATATTTACAGGCTCTTTAAAGGAACTCTGAAGTTCAAAATGTCAGTGAGAATCCAAAGCACACTTAAAAAAATACAGAAAAACAAGAAATCTTGTGTCAAAATAGCAGACTTTTTTTCGTATGAACACGCAATCTAGTTTTCCAAGGCGTGTAGGATATCAATTGCAAGATCAATCAATTGGTTTTTAATGATCCATCAACCGTATCGGTATTTTAAAAAGTAGGGTCGTCATATTCGCTCCGATTTGCATTGGTCAGACTCTAGAAGCAGCTCCTAATTGACACTCTAGATTTATACCTCAAAAGTATCACAATCGATAGGCCCGCGCAGATCAATGCGAACTAGCCCCCGGGCCGGGGGCCTTATCCAACATCATAATATGTACATTACTCCTATTGTAATAGTTACCATGCAAATATACTATTTGTCTAATATTGCGGTCAAATGTAATGCGTATGTTAAAAATCTATTTAAATTTTATTTACACAACAGTTTTTGGAATGTACTTTTTAGTCACGCGTTCCTTCATTGACATGGGATGGATTCTTTCGTTTCTGCTTATTATAACTTTTAAAATATGTTTTAATTCTCTCTGAATCTTCTCAAGGGAGCATGTATTATTAAGAGTTAGTTTCCTATAGCTTCTCGTAGTCGGCTTCTAGGTGGTATTTTATTCTTTCAATACTGTGATCTAACTGTACTCAGACGATCTCCAAGCATGTATCGTTTCTGTAACAATAGTGATGTATCATTGCCCCTGCAGTGTGACATAGCTGAGAGTGCGTGTGGTCAGCATAGGCACAGGCTCTTTCATTTCATTTCATATTCCATCACACCTGAGATTCTTAAAAGTGGATTCAGTGAGATCACTGTAAAGTAACACTAAAGTGTCCGTAGCGCCCACACTGCTCTCACATTCTTAGCTGTGTCGCACTCTATCTATTTCACACTCTTTGTCTATTCTCCTCAAACTGCTTGTCACTTTGTTCATTATTGCACTGTGCGTGAAATATTGTGACACGATAATTACGACTAAAACAATGCATCCCATTTTAATATTAAGGTATTTATTTTGACAAAAGCTTATTAGATAATCTATATTTTGTTTTTATTTATAAATGAAAATGTTATAATAAAAATATATCACCGAATGTTTTAATTTTTATTTTTGAATGTTTATCTCCTGAAATGTATCTAGTGAGAGTCCATATTCTATATTACGTAAAACTCGTATAATAATATTGTATAGTATTAACGAAAGACTTGCACAGTGAACTACTGCACAATATAATATATTGTGACTATACAGGGTGTCCCAGAAACCGACGATAATCCTTTAACAGGAGATAGGGCTGCTAATTACCTCTCAGAATATCTAATTTTAGGTTTAGTAAAAATGGCTTAGTTTTTGAGATAGTCATTTTTGTAAAAATCCAAAATTTTCTCCCTCAGCTCATTTTTTTAAATGCCACGAGTACAAATGTAAGATTTTCTTAAATCTAGTTTTTGTCAAATATTCCCGAAGAGTAAGGCTTTCACACGGTATAATTTATTTTTTTATGTTTAATCCTGTTTAGCTGAAAAACGACTTAAGAGCCACATGTTAAAAAATTTTCAGCCTCATCCTTTGAGTTTGGCCCTTCGCGGTGAAAAAAAAAATTACTACACTAAAGTGGCATTATGCCAAAAAAATACGCCCATCTAATGTAGTTTTTAAGATGGTAAATCACTTACCGCTTTGCCCAATAATTTATGAGATATTGTTATTTAACTGCAAAAAGACCTCGGAATTTGATAACTGTTCTACCAACTACGAATTGGAATAAAATAAACATTTGAAGTAATTGGTCTTTATAAAGTAGATGTTCAAATTGTTTACAACCTGCACAAATGCTAGCTCGACATCTTCTCACAAATGCCCGGTTGATGCGTCGAGCAAGTACTCGATGCAAGTGCAGATACGTCCACCTCCGATCCATCTGTGGGGATATGCTTGGTCTAAAAAATTACGCACTTCTCTAGCGTAATGGGTTGGGCAGCCATCATTTTGCAACCACCTCCGTATGGCCAATAGGTACATCTTCTAAAAGGCTCTGAAGCTCCTGTTTCAGAAACTCAAGATAATTCGCCCGTTTAAAGTCTCTACTATTCAACGGACGTCTTCTTGCCTCCTAGCCTCTTGCATCCCCACAGATAGACCGGCCGTCTGGATCATCGGATTTAAATCCGTTAGATCTTTATTATTGGGGCTATTTAAAAGAAAAAGTTTACGGGAAACCGGTGGAAAACTTGATAGAGCTCAAAGAAAGAATTACAGAAAGTTTTTTTTTATGTAAACTGACATGGTTGGCTACATCACCTACAACATCCGTGATGTCAGCCCATAACACCGGGTGAACTTGGTGCCACGTCAGTGCTTCCCTTCGGTCGTGCCGACTATAGTCAACTGGACGGAAAACACAAACTATTTACATAGCATAGGTGGACGTATCTGCACTTGCATCGAGTACATGCTCGACGCATCAACCGGGCATTTGTGAGAAGATGTCGAGCTAGCATTTGTGCAGGTGGTAAACAATTTGAACATCTACTTTAACAGGTTAATAAATACCAATTTACTTCAAGTGTTTATTTTATTCCAATTCGTAGTTGGTAGAACAGTTATCAAATTCCGAGGTCTTTTTGCAGTTAAATAACAATATCTCATAAATTATTGGGCAAAGCGGTAAGTGATGTACCATTTTAAAAACTACATTTGATGGGCGTATTTTTTTTGCATAATGCCACTTTAGTGTAGTAATTTTTTTTTCACCGCGAAGGGCCAAACTCAAAGGATGAGGCTGAATTTTTTTTAACATGTGGCTCTTAAGTCGTTTTGCAGCTAAACAGGATTAAACATAAAAAAATAAATTATACCGTGTGAAAGCCTTACTTTTCGGGAATATTTGACAAAAACTAGATTTAAGAAAATCTTACATTTGTACTCGTGGCATTTAAAAAAATGAGCTGAGGGAGAAAATTTTGGATTTTTACAAAAATGACAATATCTCAAAAACTAAGCCATTTTTACTAAACCTAAAATTAGATATTTTGAGAGGTAATTAACAGCCCTATCTCCTGTTAAAGGATTATCGTCGGTTTCTGGGACACCCTGTATATGTATAGTCTTAGTGTTAATACAAATCAGCTAGAAATGTGTTACATCATACTATGTACACTCACCGTGTATATACAGCCTAACTCGTGTCGCTAGAGACGATATTTTTAACGATTCGAGTAAATATTTGTGCACATGTATTAAAGCATTACGGGACTTGTTCGAATAAATTGTTTCCACTGATTTTGAATTTTAATTAAAAATAAAAGACTCTATAGCATACAGAAACAATGTTAGTGAAAATGCTTATTTTTTTTTTTTTGTAACATCGCAGTAATTTTGCGAATGAATTATATTAAGATTCTTTGGTGCACGTCAACATCTGTCAACCGTTCTTTTATAAACACAGTGTCAAGTAAATGTTACACATCTTTGACGACTACTGTGAGACTCGTTGCTTTTTCTTTACTTCAATTTATTGACAAGGCACCATTCTTAATTGAAACATTTGAAAGGAAAAGAAAAACAAAAAAAGTTTTTTGGCAAAAATCAAATTTTATTGAAATAGCCATATTTGTTATACTCACACAGGTGGAAAGCTTTTAATAAATTATTGAATAAAAACAGTAGTAGCGAGGGCTAAACAAGAGTTGGAACAAGCTGAGTTGTTACTCTCTATCCCTAAGGGTGGTCGCGCACTGGCAGGCCGAGACCAAGACCACTGGTCGCACTTTGTTCGCTGGTACTCGTAGTCCTAGCGGGGGTCAATAGAACCAAATAGACAAGTTGGAATACATGTCCAGTTAGGTTGTTGCATCCCTCACAATCGGATTTCTGGAATTGGAGCTGATTTCGGACATTGGGTGGATAAAATCGAGTGCTACTCTCCACATCCACGCCGCTCGGCGATATCGCCCCAGTTCCGCTACACATTCATTCCGACCGCAAATCGCCCCCGAATAGTGCGTACACCCTTCCTGATTTCAATAATAATTACTGCGCCCGACATGCCTACACCGGCGTCGATTTAGGATGCTATCTGGAGCATTCCCCGATTTCGCTTCTTGATTTAGAGATGTGAGTAGCCCACTAGTTGTGTAACGCCAGCGGTCTTGGTCTTGATCTAGATAGTACGCACAACCCGAACAATAAATACTACACTAGAGACCTGTCTAGATCCTAAACATTCAATAAAATTAACACATTTAACCGCTCAGGCGTCCGCAGCACAAGGTTTATGCCGGCGCCGAAATGTGACCCAACGACCGCAGCACAACCTATGTGGAATCCAAGCAAAGGTCAGTGCAATATGCAAGTTATATAATATATAACTTGCATATTGCACTGACCTTTGTTTGGATATATATATGAGGAGCAACGGAACAAAACCACACAGGTCCACATTAACTTTTTTTACATGAGAGCCAAAAAACTAATAACTTTAGCTAGGGCAAAGATGCATATTTTATTTCATATAAAGAGGAATTATGGAGAAAAATTAATAAAAAATTGTACCTGAAACGAAAAAAAACCACACAATGAAAGATCCGGAAAATATTTAGAAAAAAACAAAATGGACATGTGTGCTTTTGATCTACTTAGATTATGATCGCAAGTTTAGAGTTTGACATCAAAATACGACTTTGTGCCAGGATATGTGTGATTATAATGCAAACCTTGGATTTCTAGCGATTAGTGTGATTTTGAACACTATACTGCAATTCGATAGGTTTCAGGCTAAAGATGCCGAATCTTCATATATATGGAACCTAGGCGCGCATCATTCCCCAGGATTAAATATAGTTCATTAAAAAAAAATAATAATAAATAAAAAAAATCACCATATCAACCTCTCATGTCAAAAAAAATATCCATACACCATTTATATTATATTGTATATTAATTTTCACTGAAGACGACATAACGTCGAAATATTTGAATCAAATGATTAATTTTATTATTGATATTAATATATAAAAATTCATTCAACAAATATGTTGTAAATAAAAATAATTTACTATTAATAGAATCGATAAAACAAAACACTCACGAAAAAAAGTGGATATGTGTGATTTTGTTCCGTTGCTCCTCATATATATATTATATAACTGGAAATTGTGTCAGGACTACTCACATGGTAAGTTTGTTGTCAGCATTCATACATAATTTTCAAGAAACATTAATTGTTAAAAAACTAAAGCTACGAAAACTAATGATTAGTTTCGCAGCTTTTAATCATGCTAATCTATGACTACGTCGCCGGCGCGTAGCTGGCACCCGGCGTGGGCGCCCGAGCGGTTAAGTCATCTTACATCAGCGCTGAGGACGCAAGCAAAATTTAAAACTTTACTTTAGACTTATCTATGCCGAGCTTCTTACAAACAATATTCAGTACTTGTTCCTTCTCAAGGACAAAATCTCCGCTGGGGTTCTCTAGAAAGATGGTAGCCGTTTTTGTGCCATTGGCCACGTTCACAAACTTGCAGTACGGACTACCGGCCTTGACCGGCGCAGGCGGCTTGGCCACCGAAGCCACAACTGTCTTTGAGTTGAGGTCATTCGTTTCTGTGATCTGTTCGCCTTCCCTCCAAACAGTAAAGTTGATTCCGTAAAGCCCGAAAATTAGTCTAACTTCATCGTACAACTTGTCCACTGTTATAAACTTGTTCTGTTCATCTCTCAGCAGCAGAACTGCCTTGTCTCCTGAGGCACCATAGCGGGGTGTGATACCCTGAAGCAGTACATTGACCCAGGGGTTAGCAGGCAGCTCCACCTCCTTCCTCCACGTGATCAACAGCTTGAGCTCGGAGCCCTTCAACTCTTGAGTCTCCTCGATGATCACCGGGAGCGACGGGGACATCTCCCCGGCCGGCTTCAGCGGTGCTTTGACCGTACTCTCGATGAACGCACTGTGTGAGGTGATGACGCGTGTGATGTCGCTCTTTTTACTGACAGTGTAGTAAACGTTGACCTCGTCCGTCGGCACCAGATGGGCCTTCTTCCTCAGCTTCTGCACCCGGTTGATGATCTCGCGCGCGAAGCCCTCGTCCAGCATCTCCTGGTCCGGAGACACGTCCAGCAGGATGAGCACATCGTTGTCGCTGTGCGCCTCGTAGCGCTCGCTGCTTCCGCTCGCTTGGATTATTATCCTCACCTGTAATCAAATATATTTGAGCACTCGTCAGCCTCGGTAGCTCACTGGTGTGATGCATCTCCGTTCAATCGTCTAAGTGAAGCACATTAGGCGCGGTCGGAATTTGGATGAGTGACCTTCAGACTGTTGAGGCTGATGCTTAAAACGGTAGGTTTCCCTTACCTTACTATGTATGTATATGTATATATTCATTTATACAAAATAGGCACAATAGGTGAGCTTAATGCCGTGAGGCATTCTATTCTAACCAACCTTTGAGATGTGGGAGAAGTATATGCAGGCGAACAAGAATAGTATGTGGTAATAAAAGCAATATGATAAACTACAAATGAATACTGCATAAATACTTTATGTACACATACACATTATGTACTTAAATCAGTGGTACTGTTGTTCAACACCATCAACTGAATGACAAGAGAGAGAGAGAGAGAAAAGGGCAATTAAGTAATGCAATATAAATACTGCAATGCAATACTAGTTGGTAGGGTTTAAACCGTCAGAACTGAAAATTTAATGAAGGTCGGTCGAAGCAACTATGAAAATAGTTCATGTTTTCCATTCAGTACGGTGTAGCTGTCGCGACCAAAGCGAAGCACTGACATGGCACCTAGTTCATCAAGCACCAAGGTGTGATGGGCTGACATCATGGGTGTAGTAGGTGATGTAGACATTCATGTCGGGTACCATAAAAAAAACGAAAAGAAGTGGGTACGCACCTCGGAGGCGTCGATGCGCTGCCCGACTAACTCGATTCCTCCGTCTACTATCAGCTTCTCGCACTGTTCGTTCGTGAGCGCCTTCAGCGCCTGCGTCGCCGCCTTGAAGTCTCCCTTCAGCCGCGCGCCGAGCGTCTTGTGATCCGGCTCCGCTCGCAACGTTATTCCGTACTTGCGCTTGTCGTCCGTCAGGTGGATCTTCCTCACGTTCATCTCTTCGAGTACGTACTTTTGTAACGAGCGAATATCCTCAAGATACTCTGGGTCCTGGTGGATGACGATCATCTCGGGCAGCGGATACTTGATGGGGACCGTCTTGCGGTCGCGCAGAATGCGCCCGAGCTCCACGACCGCCTGCATCCGCTGCACGGCCCTCTCGATGCCGAGGTCCACCGCTTCCGTTCTCGCCTCCGGAAGCATGCTGAAGTGGACACTCTCAAGAGTGACTCCCGGCTGAAGCTGCCTCAGCGTCTTGTACATGAGCTCGGTGAGGAAGGGCGTGAACGGCGCCATCATCCGAACCATGTCCATTAACACGCTGTAGAGAGTGTCGAGGGCGGCGCGGCAGTCGGCAACACCGCTCTCTCCCTTCAGCCGCTTCCTATTCATCCGTACGTACCAGTTGGTGAGGTGGTCGATGAACTTGGTGAGGCGCGGCACGACCGTGTAAAGCCGGTACGCCGTCATCTCCTTCTTCACGAACTGTATGAGCGACTGAGTGAACGAGACGATCCAGCGGTCCATGACGTTGTTGGAGCGCGCGGCGCGCTCGTCGTACGCATAGTTGACGCGGTCCTCCTGCACAATGCGCTCCACGTTCTGTACGAGGAAACGATACGCGTTGTACCATGGAAGGAATACATCCTTTACCACGTCCCGCACGCCCTCCTCCTTGAAGCGAAGGTTCTCCGCGCGGACCACCGGCGAGCTGACCAGGTACAGCCGTAGGGCGTCTGCGCCGTATTTGTTGACTACCTCCATAGGGTCGGGATAGTTCTTCTTCCTCTTGGACATTTTCTGGCCGTCTGACGCGAGGACGAGCCCGCTCGCAATGAGATTTTTAAACGGTGCCTTATCGAACAGAGCCGTCGAGAGAACTATGAGCGTGTAGAACCATCCTCTAGTCTGGTCGATGCCCTCCGAGATAAAGTCAGCCGGGAATCGCTCCTCAAACTCCTTTTTGTTTTCGAACGGATAGTGGCACTGAGCGTACGGCATCGATCCTGACTCGAACCAGCAGTCGAACACCTCGTTTACCCTCTTCAGAGGCGGCTGTCCGGGCCTGCGGGACGGGATCTCGAGATGGTCGATGCTCTCCCTGTGCAGATCTGTGATCTTGTGTCCGGTGAGTTCACTCAGCTCCTCGATGCTGCCGATGCAGATCACCTCATGCTTGTCGTCAGACACCCACAGTGGGATCGGCGTCCCCCAGTAGCGGTTCCTACTGACGGCCCAGTCGCGAGCTTCCTTCAGCCAGTTTCCGAAGCGTTTGTCCTTCACGAAGTCGGGCACCCAGTAGGTGGCGGCGGTCGACTGAAGCAGCCTTTGGCTCATCTGCTCGACCCTGATGAACCAGGAGGGCACCGCCTTGTATATAAGGGGTGTATCCGACCGCCAGCAGAATGGGTAGCTGTGCTTCACTTGTCCGTTTTGTACCAATCTGTCAATTTTCTTCAAGTGTGCGATTATGTTTTTATCTGCATCCTTGACGTATTGGCCTACAAAGTCGGTGACGGGGAGGGTGAACTTGCCACTGGCGTCGACGGGACAGACCATCTCCTGGTCCCTCGTGATGACGCCAGCTGCCAAGCATACGCGGTAGTCGTCCTCTCCGAAGTACGGTGACTGGTGAACGACCCCAGTTCCGGAATCCTCAGTAACATAATTATCGACAAGCACCTGGAACGCTTTCGGGGCTTGCTTGACGAAATAATTGAACAGCGGCGTATACTTTGTGCCCTTCAGCTCGCTACCTGCGAACGTATTGACGACTGTGAAGTCGTCTACGTTTTTGAATGTGACCGGGAACCTCGACTCTTGGAGGATGTAATGTTTTCCAGTCGCCTTTTCCTTGATCTTCACATACTTTAAGGTTGCATTAACGCAGAGAGCCAGATTGCTGGGCAGAGTCCACGGGGTAGTGGTCCAGGCGAGGAGAGAGGTGTCTTCGGAGATGGGGAATGATACCACGACGGCCGGGTCAACCACTTCTTTGTAGTTTTGACCTGATTCGAAGTTGGAGAGAGGGGTGTTGCAGGCGGTTGAGAAGGGCATCACCTTCACGCCCTGGTAGACCAGTCCCTTGTTGAAGAGCTCCTTGAACACCCACCAGATGGACTCCATGTACCAGGGGTACAGAGTCTTGTAATCGTTCTTGAAATCTGGAAAGATGAGAATTAAGGCTGTGAATTATTATCTAATTGCTTGAATTAATAAATATTTAACAATGAGTACACGAACAGTGCATTTGCTTACCAATCCACCGGCCCATCCTTGAGATGATGAGCTCCCAGTCGTCAGCGTATCGCATGACGATCTTTCGGCACTCGGCGTTGTACTTGTCTATGCCCATCCGCACCACGTCGTCTGGTCCCTTAATGCCCAGCATCTTGTCGATCTCGAACTCCACCGGCAGCCCGTGGCAGTCCCAGCCGAACCGGCGCTCCACGTGGTAGCCCTGCCGCCGTTCCAACATCAGCATTCAATAACTCAATTTAGGGGCGAGTATTGGCGCGGTCTTGGCGCTGGACTATCGACCTGAAGGTTAAGATATTCCCCGGAAGCCCGTACCTTTGCAGTGCGACACAAGAACGATTTAGAGAATCGTGCAGTTTGTAGAACTCTTCTGTCGACTACAAAGGATTGTTCCGCGAGAGTATTCCGTAGTTCCACGAGTGGCGAGTGGAACAGGAGGAGGAGGGATGAGGGAAGCAAGTTCGTCAGAGCAGCAGCCATAGCAGTACAGATAAAACAGGGTCAATGAACTAACAATACATCTGTACTCTGTGCTTTAGAGATTGTAGGTCCTTTGTGAGTACAGAGCCGCCAATTAGACGAATGACTCGATATACAATATAGGTAGTCTACATGTATAGGTATGTCATTGCAAATCCATCTCGTAATTATAAATGTAAGAAATACCAGTTGATAAATTATCAATAAGAGAGACCTACATAACTCCATTAATTGCCTAGGGGCCTTAGGTGTCATGTCCGATCCTGCGCCTTGCCGCTCAGCAGTTTACGCTGATTTCTTGTAGTCCAGTATAGCCAACAATGCAAAGGGAAGTTTCCCATATGGTGTCTTCTCGGATGCGATATTGCCTAGTCGTTTCCTGTGCTCTGGCCCCTCCGACTCAGCTAATACTGGATACCAGGCCAGTTGGCTACAATTAGAGCCTACCACCTAGTAAGGGGCAAGGGAAGGGGAATTTAGGATAATAAAATAGATATAAATGCATGTTGCTACCTGCTGATGTGCGAAGCGAGTGACAACGTCCTTGATAGTCCCCGCGAGGATGTGTCCGTAGTGAGGTAGTCCGGTCGCGAACGGTGGCCCATCATAAAAAGAATATCTGGAAAAAAAGTATTATTCTTTAAATTTGAACATGAACCCTTTGCCTCGCGGAAAACCCGCGCGGTTCCCGTGTAAGCATTGTATGGTCGCTTCAGCTGTCAATCTAAGAAAAAATAAATTCATACGTCTGTAATTTTAGCGTCCAGCAACCTTGTGTTTTTTTGTTGGATAGATTCAAGTTCTACTTTAATTTGTTTATTATTATATTTTTTGTATTTGACGAGAATGTTTATTACCTACACGTTGATATATAATTTGTATGGGTAAATTGTCTTTTTTAGGTTAGAAAAAATTTCTTTTATGTTTTGCTATTATTTATTCTTTTATAAAATGTCTGTGCTTCGAAACAAGTGAATCCATGCTTGTTTTACATATCTTTGTAGGTAATTTCACTGGCTTTATGTGCCAATAGAGTTTATTGATCTAACTTTCTTCTAAAGTCCTTCTTTCCTTTCTAAAAGCAGTGTTTTGGGTCCTTTATGGTTTTAGTTATGTATTTTTTTCTAGTTGTTCGTAATGGAAACCCGCGCGAAAGAGTAATTGGTGTTGTGCTGCAAGTCCCTACTCTGGTAAATTACATCGCAACACTGACCACCACGTTTAGTAAATTATTCGGACAAGACGAATTTCAAGCAGCAAGTATGGCGTGAAGACCCACCTGCTGCATGACTCGGTGGAAAGACTGCGCCAAGGTGAGAGGTGGCTAGCCTGTGGCCCTTTAGCACGGCAAAGTGTCCTTATCCCTTAGTCGCCTTAAATGCACGGGGCGAGATGCAGAGAGGCTATTCTTATAAATTACCGGCCCCACACAGTAATACCACAGTATTCTAACATAGGTATCCCTTCCAAACCAGATTGCACAGGTTACAGGTTAGAAAGATACATTTTTATTTTGGATATTCCAAAAATGAGCAGAGACGACGACATAACCTCCACACGCAGTACCGACCGGGGTTTGCCACGAGACTGTTTGATGCACTGCTTGAATGCGTCGATCTCGCGCCAGAATTCGAGTACGCGCTCCTCCTCGCGCGGGAAGTCGATGTTCTCCGGCACCCGTGGCACCGCACGCGACATGATGAAATCTCACTCAACGTTGACTAAAATAAAACAAAATACTTTTGGCAGGTAGGTTAGGTACACGCACGCACGCCTGCCATTCGCGATTCGCCTTTCTTTCTGGTGAAGGAAAGGTGACGTTTCGTGGTGACAAACAGCTGATTACAGCTTTGTTGTTGTTGTTGTTATTGTTTTCGGCAGGCAGGCAAAGATCATTTGACCATACAGCTAATTCATATAATATTATATAGAACAGCAAAGGATTTTTTTTTATTTACCTATTCGTCCCTTTTCGGGACAGGCAAAACTAATTAAAATATACAGCCTTTTTGTTGGACTTCTAATGTCTGTTATTTTCTTCTCGTATTGCGATAATCTCAAAAATATATACTTTTTATTTGCGACGACGCGGCAAACAAAATTGTTCAGCCGCCGCATTTTTGTGCAAATGATAAAAAGAAAAACAAACAAAAAAAAAACCACTTGGAGATGCGGATACGGATATGGAGGGAGATGGCTCCCACGGGGAGGCGTCATAAAACGCGCACTGGAATTTGGGATTATTTTTACTAAAATTACCGTATTCAGTATTCAGTATTTCGTGGTGACTGATTTGGCAAAAGAGAGAATTGGGTGCAGAGTAATTTCGAACAACCTATCTGACCATTTGTGCCAGGAGGTAGAAGTAAAGAGCCTATCGAACTTACCACCCGTCGCGTACACATGCAGGCAGCGCGTCTTTTCGGATCGTAACGTCTGCTCGTTTGTGTCGAGGCTGAGCAGTGCCGACTGGTCCGAGGTACTCGTGCACGAAAATGCAAATATAGCTTTTTATTTATTTTTTACTCAATTCACATACATTTTTAATTCAAGTTTCCCAATTACACCAAAGAAATATAGTACAAATAAAAGAAAAGAATTAGCACCATGGCTTTCAGAAGATAGTAAAAACCTAAAGAATAAAATTGAAATTTTTTATATGCTAAGACGCACAACTGAAAGCCGGGAATACACAAATACACTAAATAAAGTAAAAGTTAAATATGACGTACAAATTAAAACTGAAAAGGCTAATTACTATAAAGCAATAATAGAAAACAGTGATAACAAGCAGAAGACAATGTGGAACATTGTGAAACGAGAAACTTCAAAGGGCACTTACAGTGGAATCGTAAAAAATATTAAACTAGTTACTAGTGAAGGCCAGGTAACCTCAGAACCACAGAGAGTAGCAGAAGAATTTGGTAACCATTACTCGAGCATTGCAGAAAAACTTCTCCTTACCATGCCGCAATGTACGGAAACATCTTATAAACTACTCAGGGAAAACATTAAGCCAATTTCAAATACGTTTTTCCTCAGGCCTTGCGACACTGAAGAAATCATGAAGCTTATAGGATCACTAAAAAACAAAAATTCACAAGATATTAACGGAATGCCTGTATCCCTTCTTAAAAAATGTTATGGACCCATATTAAATATAATAACGTTTCTTATTAATTTATCTTTTCAAACAGGAACATTCCCCTCAGCTCTCTCAAACGCTAAGATTTTGCCACTGTTCAAAAAAGGAGCGGAATCCGTAGTGGAAAACTATAGGCCGGTATCAATACTACCTGTATTTTCCAAAATTTTCGAAAAAGCTATCTACGGCAGGCTCATGAACTTTATAAAACTGAATGGAATACTTACCGACTCGCAGCATGGATTCCGTCCCGGCAGATCTATATCGACAGCCACCTACCAACTCACCACAGCCATACTGGAGAGTCTTGACGAACAATAACGAGTCGCGGGTGTGTTCGTGGACCTGTCTAAGGCGTTTGATCTCGTAGACCACGGTTTGTTGCTCAACAAATTAGAATTCTACGGAATACGTGGGATTGCTTTGGACTGGTTTCGAACATACCTACACGATAGAAAAGCGCAAGTGTCAGTAAAAAGCATGCATGACCTCGAACTGTCGGATTCAATCTCAGCACCCTTTAAAATAACATACGGCGTTCCACAGGGTTCCATATTGTCGACACTATTATTCTTACTTTTCATTAATGATTTACCGGATGCAATAAAATGCGCATTACTAATATTGTACGCAGACGATGCCAATGCAATTGTTAAAGCAAAAGATCAAACAGAATTGCTAAACAAGTTAGAATACTGCTTAATAGCTTTATTCGACTGGTTCACAGCAAACAAGCTACTGATGAATAAATCAAAAACAGGATGTGTGCATTTCACGATAATCAATAGAGGGGATTTAGGAAATAATATGTGTGTTAGACATTTCGGAAATGCCATCGAGTTCCAAAAGTCCCATAAATTCCTAGGTCTTACGCTCGACAACAACCTCAGGTACTCGGACCACATCGACAGTGTTTGTGCCAAATTGAGTAAAGCATGCTACTGTCTCAGAATTCTGGCCCAATCATGTGACATAAAAACAATGGTAAACGCACATTACGGATATTTCTACTCCACAATGATATTCGGGTTAGAATTTTGGGGAGTAGCAGGCGACGCCCACAACATATTCGTACTGCAAAAACGCGCAGTAGGAATAATAAACAAATCGGCGTGGAACGACCACTGCGCACCAATATTTAAAAAGCTAAAGATGCTGACGATGTACGATGCTTACGTGAAGAAAGTCGTGCTGTTTGCGAGGTGTAACGGCTCAGAATACAACGCACGCACACACACATACACTACCACTACACACTTCAGTATCACGTGGTACGGCGTGCCGGTCGGTCGCTTCACAGCGTATGCTCTGACGGTTGCGCGCCAGGAGTACAGTAAGCCAACAAACTTCCACTCCATCAACCACAATCCACAACGCACCTCAGGAGCAATACCGGAAGGCCGTCAAGGTATCATTTCTATCTATTCATCACCACCCGCCACGCCATCGTTGCAAATGGATGTTCTGACCTGCACCCGAGGAGATGGAGCACTCCACACCGAAGACGCAATAACCTGCGTCTCCTGCGGTAACCACTTCCACTTCGGCTGCGCCGGATTAGTCGAATCCCACTTTAGGAAGATGCGCCACAGATCAAAGGCAATTTTCAAAGGTCCCTGCTGCGCAACTGAAAAGAAGAACGACGGCGACCTCTCTCCGTCGGCTGAAGCTCAGGCTGTGAAACTCGGAACTGCTACTACAAAGATGTTGACGAAATCCCGAACCCCCGCCACCTCTACAGAGTCCATACCAGGCGCGCTGCTGAAAGAAGACACGGCAGCCTACACTGAAGTACTCGCTAAAATGCAGAGAGACATATCCAAGATATTGGCAAACCAGATGGAAATGCAGAAGGTGCAGAACAATTTTAATGATACTTTGGACTTTCTGAGCGAAAAGTTTCATGACATTGAAGGGGAAATATCTGATCAGAAAACCAGAATAATAAAATTGGAGAAAGAGACACTAGGAGATGAAATCAGGCTGCAATTATCCAAGATCCAAATTGAGAACGAAGATCTCAGGCAAGATTTAATCTCCACTTCTATTGAAATTAAAGGTGTGCCATTAATGGCTAATTAAAACGTCCCAGAGATTGTAGCACAAGTGGCAAAGGTAATCGGATGCACTGTACAACCAAACGAAATCTCGGCAGCCCACCGCGAGCTCGGAAAAAAGATGAACAGAGAGATCTTGGTTAAGTTCACAACAGACGAAATCCGCGAAAAATTTCTCACGTGCGCAAAAAATAGACGGCACCTGAAAACCAACGAAATCACCTCAGTACCAAGTCCAGTTACACAAGTGTATATAAATCAACTTCTCACACCGCGACGCAAGCGACGCAACTGACAGACGAGCTGAAACTTACCTATGTTTTGCTGCTAAACATGGTCTTATACCTTCTATCACCAAACCCACAAGGTTAAACGCTTGTCTTGATCACATTATGATTCGAAGTGAGGACACAATTACATCGATCATTTGCCAAACCGCCTTAACTGACCACTTCCCTATAATGTCGTCACTGGGAGTCGACAACAAGCAGATCATTCGTCCACGTACAGTTAAAAAAATCGATTATGAGGCTGTAGAAATTGAGCTAGAGAACCAAAACTGGAATGAGGTACTTCGATTCGACAATGTAGAAACTGCTACAGACAATTTTATTGAATCACTACAATTATTACAGGAGAAATACACGACAACGAAAACCTTACCTCGCTCTAAGAAAAACATCAAAAGCTGGATCACACCTGGTTTGATAAAATGTTTAGAAAAACGCGATAGGTTACACATGCAGGCTAAAGCCCACAAAAATGATTTAGGTAGACAACTTTACTATAAAAAATATAGAAATATTTGCGATCGTGCTACGAAAGCTGCCAGAAACCTTTATATGAAAACAGATCTGCAAAAACACGCCAACGATCCTAAACGAACTTGGCAAATAATAGCAGAGGCAGCCTCACTTTCAGTTAAAGCTTCTGATATACCAACCGACCTACTTGGGAGTAACCACAAAGATTCTGTCAATTTAGTCAACAGGTTCTTCTGCTCAGTTGGTAATAGATTAGCCACAAACACAATAAAAACACTAAATTCATCTGAATTAGAACTGGCAGAAAACGTTGAAACTATATCAAAAAAATATAATTCTTTCTTTTTGTCTCCTACAGACCAAACTGAAGTAGATAAGATAATTAGAGAACTACGTGGAGGCAGTGCCGCCGGATGGGACGCCATTACTTCGCAACTTATAAAAAAATGCAAAAATCTTATTCTAGAACCGCTTGTTCACATAATCAATTTGAGCCTCTCATCCGGTATCTTTCCGTCGGCATTTAAAAAGGCCGTAGTGTGTCCCATACATAAAAGTGGAGATAAGAAGCTTGCCTCCAACTACAGGCCGATTTCCTTGCTACCCGTACTGGCAAAAGTACTCGAGAAAATTGTGAAAAAAAGATTGAGCCAGTATCTCGAGTCAAATAATCTTATTGCGCCTAACCAGTACGGATTTAGAAAGAGTAAATCGACTGAAGATGCGGTTCGCGACCTCGCAGATAATATTACCATAAACTTGGATAAACGTGAACGGTGTATCGGAGTCTTCTTGGACCTGGCCAAAGCCTTCGACACAGTGTCACTTCCTATGTTACTTAAAAAAATGGAAAGGCATTTTGGCATTAGAGGGTTGCCCCTAAAATGGTTCACATCGTACCTAACAAATAGATGTCAGCGAGTACGGATAGGAGACGTGCAGAGTGACGAGAGCAGTGTTGTATTTGGGGTACCCCAAGGAAGCGTTCTAGGTCCGCTACTCTTTATAATGTATATTAATGATTTATGCACGCAGCAGTTCCTAGGATGCCGAATAGTAACCTTTGCAGATGATACTGCTCTTGTTTTCACGCCCCCTCTTGGAAAGCAGTTCATGAGCTAGCTGAAACAGGCAAAACTAAAGTAAAAAAGTGGCTAGATCATAACTTGCTAACACTAAATGTCGACAAAACAAAATATATTTACTTCTGTGTCAAAAGCTCGACACTGCCTAAAGATGCTCCCTGTCTACAAATTCATACATGTCCGAACTCCACATAACAGGGGAACATGCCTTGCAACTGCGAAAAGCTTGAAGAAGTAAAATTGATTAAGTATCTAGGTGTTACCCTTGATTACAGGATGTGTTGGGATATGCATATTAAGTCACTGGCAGCAAAAACACGTAAGCTTATCTATATATTAAAAAATCTAAGAAACATTGTAGAAAGAGAACTTTTAAGAACCATATATCTAGCTTTGTGTCAATCCAGACTCGTATATTGTATTACATGCTGGGGAGGTGCTGCTAAATCGCACTCCCTTTTTGGAGGCAGATTTATTTATGTCCTCAGGAACATGACAAGGCTATACGGTCACAAGATCGTCGCCTTTCCAAGAGAAAAAAAAAAAGTCAATAAGTGTCAGGTGCAAAGAATATATATACACGTAAAGTAAAACTCTGTGGCGTTTTCATTCCATCCATTCATTCGTTCTTTGATTGAAATCCTTTTTTTTCAATTGTATTAGTCGTCTGGTTCCAGTATGCCACCGCTGACGGTTATGACGTAACAGCTATCGGTACCGTCGACAAAAAAGTCGGATAGACGAATACTCCCGCCACCAGGTGTTAAACTGAACTGTCGTTACTTCGTATTTCAGGCATAGAATTAATATGTACTACCATGTAATAATAATTCTACGTAATTAAGTGACATGACTAGTGAAGCTAGCGCACACGTCATAGTCATATTACTATTCCTTTTTTTACTCGTATTGGCATTTGAACACAACAAATGTTAGTAATAAAACAAATAACACAAAAAAAAACAAAATTCGTACATGCGCGAGGGGTAGGTAGCTCAATTACACATATAATACGGGCGTGGCTACGCGGTATTATATTCTTTGGCTACGCGACAGCGATACTAACGCTACTGAGCTAGGCGTCAGCGGGTGTGGCGTGAGGCGCGATGTGCGGAAGCGCGGGCTGAGGTAGCAGCAAACCAGCAATAGACAAGTAATATTGTAACCTCGCACATGCTAGGAAGTCGAAATAAATCATGTCTTGCCGCTGGTTACGTGTTGCTCCAAGGTAATAATTTCTTTTAATGAGAGGCGCCGTACGTATACTCTCATCCGAGTATTATAGTCGCAGAGGATAATCCTGAAACGTACGAAGCTCTGTAATCCAAACTTTCTTCTCGGCATTTAATTAATACAATTCACAGTATTTGCGTTCTTTTTTATTCCAGCTTAACAAATGGAATTCAAGTAACGAATACCATCGACACGGGCAAGTTCCAGCATTTTCTGAATAGAATCGCCACAAACCTCAATGAACCCAGCACGGACATATTCACTTCGCAAGAGCTCACCAAACTGCAGAAGATATTCAAGCTAAACGAGTTGAGTGTAATGCTAGCGATTAAAACTGCCCAGTATCTTTTGAAACGAATGATGAAATTTGTCTTCAAGCCGGTTCATCTACGGAGCGATCTGATAAGTCTCGGTTTAGCCGAGGAAAAGGCAGATTTACTTATTAAAGTTTGGTCTGCGGAAACGAGAAACGCTTTAAGTGGTTTCACAACAGATTCTATGAGCAGTGAGAGCGATTCACTCAAGATAAAGTGGCAACTTAGTGCAGAGCTCAGCTCGGACATTGCCAAGACAAGTAAAGTGCCTAAAGCGTGCGTCACCTTCAGCGGGAAGGATCCCAAGTCGGAGACCAAGGTGGAAATGTCGCACAGAGAGCTGTACGGGCTGTTCCTACAGCTAGAGGGCGTCCAGACCGAGCTGGACAACCTCATGTGATACGGACACTCCGGAGTCTTTGTAGTGTCGGTGACTAGGTGCTAAATGGCATTTAAGGGCGGTAATCAAAGACCAAGACCACAGACGCACTTTGGTTGCAGGTTGCTTGGTGAGATGAGAATATTAGTTATGTGTAAAGTCTGTACTACGCGGTCAGTGGTCTTGGTTTTGGCTTACATGGTGCGCGATGGACCGCCCTAAGAATAGAAAATTATATTTACAAAAAAAAAAAAATATACATTCCTCTCTATTTTGTTACTATCTCTTTTTTTGTTTAATCTAAGAATCCATTGTTTGTAAATCATATCAATAAATAAGGGAACCTGGTGAAATATGTTTTCTTCTAAAGAAATTATATAATAATAATAATTATTAAATCAATGAAATAATGACTTAATAAATAAATTATTATTATTAAATATCCAGCCAGCACAGTTCTCTGTAGTGTATGGTTTTGATTTGCTACAGGGAGTAGAGTTTAGTTTGCTAACAGGGAGTAGAGTTTGGTTTACTACAGGGAGTAGAGTTTGGTTTGCTACAGGGAGTAGAGTTTGGTTTGCCACAGGAAGTAGTTGGATTTGCTATAGAGAGTAGAGTTTTGTTTAAAAAGCAAAACAAGGAAACATTTATACAAATGTTTATTTACTCTACAGAGATAACATACTTGTCAGCCTCTGTAGAAGCCATTAAGCTAGTGCTAAGGTCTACAAGGTCAGCGGAGGTAGCGCTGGTCTGCGCTCCCGACAGCAGCAAGCTGATGGCTCCTTCCAGCTCACACAGCTGTCTACACACATCCACCTCATCCTGCACCTCTTCCGTTAGCTTCGTGAACAGCAGCAGGTTCGGCTCGGAAAACGATTTAATTTGCTTTTCAAATACATCGATAAACACATTCGCAACATCTATCAAAGTCCTCGTGAACCTGGTCACACCTAAATTTTTCACAATAAACTTCAACAGAGGGGTTATCCGATGCTCACTCAATTGGTAGAATGCAATATTAAGGACTCCTCTCCTCAGTAGCTCCTGCATTAGGGCGATTGTGACTTCGGGAGTTTTTGTCGCAATATATGGTCTTAGAACAACCTCGAGCGCTTTCGCAAACTCCATTTTCCTCAGACATGCGTCGTAATTTGTTTCCTTTTGTGAAATTGGCTGCTTGATAGTTTCGTCGACGGTCGTTACGTGATCGGGGGCAAATTTATATAGAACTTTTCTCTCGTCCGCTTTCGGTTTGACCGGTTCCTCGCGTTTTCTGATTGATATTATTCCGTCGACCATGCCCGCGACTAGCGTATCATCATTTTCCGACACGGCCATACTCAAAACTGCATTTGGGAAGTCCATATTGTGTACGACTTGGAATGTCGATATGTCGTATACTTTGACGTGCCGATCGAGCGACGACGATAGTAGTCGGCTGTTGTTGCTGGCGAGCCTTAAGGTCGTTACCGTCTTGTGGTGTTGCGAGATGTTCGCAAGTAGTTTGCCTCCGTTGAATATATCCCACACTTTAATCTCTGTGCCTCCACCGCTGATAAAGATTCCGCCGGATGGGAGGAACAGCGCTGACTCTACGGGGCTGCCGTGGTTGACAGTAAGGATTGTTTCTGAGGAGCGGCAATCGTATAATTTGAGCAGGTTGTCGTAGCCTCCGGAGAGTACTATATCCGAGGAGATAGGGCTGGGTGCTCCCGCGCGGATGTAGTCCGTGTGCTCGGCGAGCGTGGTCACCCTCTGTTCGCTGGCGATGTCCCACACACATACTGACTTGTCGTCTGAGAAGCTCACTACTTTGGTTTGCTCTTTTGTGAAAAATGTTCTGTGCACCTGTGAATAAATGTTGAAAATATAAAACACAATTTAGAAAATTGACTTGAGTAACGGGATGGATCTAAAGTGGGTCTTTAAAATTAGTTTATAGTTTGAGACATGTCCGTAGAGCTCTTATCGTCGTACGTTTTGTATGGTACGCACCTACCTAAAACTGCTGCTTCACCGTTCGCAAGCAGCATTACAAAGCAGCATTGCAAGCAGTTTTACAAACTGTAGGCCCTTTCCCTTGCCCCTTACTAGGAGTGAGGCTTGAAGTGCTCGAAATGGATGTAAGAAAGCCGCACAATAGCCTAGACTGTGTTCTGCTCTAGTTCAGTATAGCCAGCAATCCAAAGAGAAGTCTCCGGTATGGCACTTACCTTCTCGGAGGTGATATTGGGTGATCAGAGCATGTGCTGTGGCCAGTTGGATTAATTGGATTGGATTACATAAAAAAAAGGTGACGAGAGCTCTGAATTAGTTAACGTGCAGCATTGATCCCTGAACAATGGCATAACCGTGGTTCGGATTCCAAGTTAGCTGTAGGTCCCTTCCCTTCTTACCTTACTAGGTGGTAGGGTTTATCCCGCCTGGGTTGGTACCACCACACTGAATGAAGCATCGGTCGAAACGGCTATGTAAATAGTTCGTGTTTTCCGTCCAGTTCAGTGTAGTTGAAACGAAATGAAGGGAAGCACTGAAATGTCACCTATTACACCCGGTGTTATGGGCCGACATCACGGATATTGTAGGTGATGTAGACAACCGTGTCGGTTTCCATAAAACAAAAATAATGTGTGTGACCGTTTTAACCGGAAGAGCGACATATCAGCGATAGAATCATTGCGTACACACCGGAGCGGTATGTCCCATGAAGAGTCGCAGCAGTGCGCGGGACTGCACGTCGAACAGCTTGACGGCCCTCTCCTCGCCGCCGGCCACCAGCAGTCTCCCGTCCGCGCGGTAGCTGCCACCGTACGCGGTCTCGCGGAACCGGCCCAGGTTGCGCGACACGAGCTTCGTTATCGGGTTGTAGATCTGTTGATCGAAGTTACGTTAAGTAATTCAATTTCAATTTATTTATTTATACACATAAAAGAAACTTTAACATTAATACAGATTACAGCATAATTTTTAAGACAGTGAAATTTATTTGTATATATGGAGCAACCCCTGCCCCCTCAACTAGTGCAAGCCGTATTATAGGGGGCAGGTAACTGTCAAAATTTACTTTATATATTAGTCTTCCTTTTCTTAGGTGTAATGTATCAATAAATTACTTCTGTCCTCTCAGATGTTCGTGGGCCTGACGTAGGTCCTGGTCATACTTAGTATAGATCACAGAGCATCAAATACCTACCGCGCGCGCCCCCTACTAGAGGCGCCCTAAGCGATAATATTTGAAACCCAAAAACTACACGCAGTGCTGCTAGCGCTTCGTATGTGTGTGTGTGTGGGCTAGTATCGACACTACACACAAAGAGGAGCAAGTTAGGCACACGCACAAAACAAATGCACACGCACAACACACATATGTAAGTCATAGGCCACGCCCACAGGCTTCAACGGTGTTGTAGAGAAATCGCGCTCAGGGCGCCTCTAGGAGGGGCGCGCGCATTTGATGCTCTGTGGTATAGATAGATAAATGCCTTATTGCTGCAAGAAATATTCAACAGTCATAAGTAAATTAAATATTTACATAAGGTGCAAAGGCGGACTTATCCCTTACATAGATTTGTCAGAGAGAGTCAACATTTGGATGTTTGAGATTCAATTAACCTTTAATCCCAAAAACGGCCTTTTGGTGCCACGCGAAAAAACGACCGGGTCCTCCGACGGCACTTAAGTGCCAAGCCTAATATTGACAACCGGAGTTGGTTTTTTATTTTTAATTCTTTATGCTTTGACCTTAGAGCTATTTCTTTTCCTCTAATCATTAGTTGAATAGTGACAGAAGGTGACAAAAAATGCTCGCATAGAATGCGAGCTGTGGACTGACCGTAAAAAAATTGTTTACAAACATGTAAACAATTGCGCTTCAAAAATCACGGCGGCGCGACTCTTCGACAATAAATTCGTGTTTCTGTAAGCATAATTCTAATTTTTCATCGAGTGTGTGGTATTGGTGTAATCGCAGTGAAATTTACTATTTACTAGACGTGTTTGTGTGCAATGGTAAGTTGTTTTGAATTAAATATACCTGTCCAAAGTTGAGCAAGTGATTTTGTGTTCCAATTGTATCGTGTCGGTGTGGCTAAAAGCGTGATTATTATCAACGTTTCGATAATATATCAGATTTCATTGTATGTATGGACTAGACAAAACTATATCACATATGAATTGATATGTCACATGATGATCACACGAGTGTTCATGCCCAAATATATAAAAAACTCTCAAAAGCTGAACGGCCGGCAACATTTGATGGGGTGTAAAACCGTTATGACGTAGTGTCTGTGTAATCGTCTCGTTTTTTGCTCGTGACGTAGCTGCCTGCCGACCGCGCCAATCTTATACAGGCGGATACCCACAAACTGACATGTAATTACTATTTTGATGAAATTTTAAATTTATTTTTGTGATATTTTCAAAAAACTGTTTTTGTATATGGCAAGTGATACATCGCTGGAACCGGATCGACTTGTAGATTCTAAAAATATTTGAAAAAAAAATGGCACGCGCGCGCCATCTGGTAGTTCCGGACGGAATGTCCTATGTTGAACATCAGATTTCGCCGATTTCTGTAAAGAAAACGTATATTATACTTTACTATTTCTAAAAGTATGTTTCTTTACGAGTATTCTGATATAGATATAGATATTGTAAAGGTATGTTTTGAATTTATATTAGATGAATTTTTCAATTTTTTTTTTTGGGATTTTTTTTTTTAACTAAATTATCTGGTACTTCTAAACAAGGTAAGCCTCACTGTTTCACATGGATTTTAGGAAATTTTCTAGGCTTTCTAGGCCACAAGAGTATATAGATCTGACTTTATTAGTTTCCGAAATATCTGCGTTTATGTCGAGGTCGGCGCGCAAGGTCGCGCGCGCCGTACCACGGGCCACGCCCATGCGGGAGCTAGACCCGCTGTGGGCATATTATAACGCGGGAGCTGACAGGTTAAAAAGTAAAAAAAAAATTATCTCATATTTTTTTTTTATTGTAAGTTCTAGATCGCGGGACACTTCGGGGTTACCCATTAGTCGCACGGCTCGACGCTGGATCGAGTCCAGAGGCGCAAGCTGGTATTTGGCGGAGCCATCCCACAGGTTCGAGCAGTACTCCAAGCAAGACCTTTACGCGGCAGGTGGCCGAGTGGTTTGAGCATCGGCTTCTCATGCGAGAGGTCCGAGGTTCGAATCCGGTCGGCGTGTACCAATGAGTTTTTTCTGACGAAAAAATTTACGTGCATACCTACACCTGCTGCTTCACCGTTCGGAACCGGTGTAAAACTGTAGGTCCCTTCCCTTGCCCCTTACTTGTAAGTAGCCGACTTGGTTGGTACCACCGTACTGGATGTAAGATGGCCGCATAGCAACCTCGGTTGTGTTCTCCTCTAGTCCAGTATAGCCAACAATCCAGGGAAGTCTCCGGTATGGCACCTACCTTCTCGGAGATGATATTGGCTAGTCAGAACATGTGCTTTCGCCCCTCTGACTCAGCCACCCATATCGGATTACATAAATAAAAAAATAAAAAAAACCTGATCTGCGATTTATACAGGAGCAGCTTTTGGTCCGCCCTGAAGTACCGTCGCACCTTATTGAGTACGCCCAGCTTTTTAGAAGCAAGCTTGGCCTTCCCCTCGATGTGGGGACGAAAGTTCAAGTCGTGCGACAGTTCGACTCCGAGGACCCCGAGGTGATCGCTTAATTTGAGTGACGTACCTTGGAATGAAGGAGCCGGTGTGAACGTCGCTCTCTTCGCACTGAACGTGCAAACTTGTGTCTTGGAAGCGTTGAACCCGACCAAATTACTACGGCCCCATTCGGAAATAGAGCCGAGTGTATGTTCGAGCTCAGACACAAGTCTTCGTCTCTTCTCATCCACAACATCCCGACTGGATGAAGGGTGACTGGTGTAGGATCCGTGTGCCGTACTGTCATCTGCATAAAAATGTATGTTGCCCAGAGACAGCATATCATTGATGTGCAGAAGAAACTGCGTGCGTGACAACACAGATCCTTGTGGTACGCCGGCGTTCACTGACATGGCGTCCGACGAGCAACCGTCCACTAGGACCTGAATGCTACGCCCATGTAGGAAGTCGGCGACCCAGTCACAGAGGCCAGAAGGTAGTCCGTAAGCCGGCAATTTGCCCAAGAGCGACTTGTGCCAAACCCGGTCAAATGCCTTGGCAATATCCAGGCCAATTGGCAAGGATTCACCATGACCTTCAAGCGATTCCCCCCAAAGGTGAGTGACGTACGCTAGGAGATCACCAACAGATCGTCAACTTCAACGTAGCTAAGACGCAAGCTTGTGCCTTCTCTACTAAGGCTGATCCGTTTCCCCTCCAAGCCACTTTCCAGGGCAGCCAAGTCCCCAATGATGGTAGTCTGGGCGTCCTGGGTATGGAGGTGTCCAGGGACGTTGGATTTCGATCGTTCATAGAGTCCAAGGCGAAACTAGCATCTTGGATTCTATTCAACGACGAGCCATTCGCCTCATTGGCGATTCTGTACTCACAAAGGACCTTCAACCTCTAAAGCACAGACGGATCGTTGGATCATTTAGCCTGTTTTATCGGTACTACTATGGCCGCTGCTTTGACGAAATTGCTTCCCTTATCCCTCCTCCTCCTGTTCGCCTTCGCCAAACCCGCCATACTCTCGCGGAACATCCCTTTGTAGTGGACAGAAGAGTACTTCAAACTGCACGATTCTCTAAATCGTTCTTGAGCCGCAAGATGTGGAACATGCTTCCGGGGAATATCTTTCCCCACTCCTACAATCCACGGATCTTCAAATCGCGGGTAAATAGCCTTTCCCCAGCGACATTACTCCACCTCCAAGCCGGACGTACACCTCCTTGGGGGTGATATTGGCTGCGCCTGAGGATTCGACCTCGGGCACAGCCTAGCCTAGTTCGGAAACAATAAAAAATTCAAAAACCGCTCAAATGATTTCGATGAAACTCAAATATGTTGTTACACTCGACGAGACGCTTCCGACAAGGTATGACACATCTCGCTAGGACTGCGCAGTCCAAAGTTGTCAAACTAACCAATCCTAACCCAACCTTTTCAGTAGGGGAGGGGGCTGGGGGGTCAAACTCTGGAAAACGTTTTGGGACCATTATTATAGACTCCTACACCAAGTTTCGACTCGATCCGACCTAAAATGCAATCGCTATAGAGCGACAAACATTTTGGAGCCCACATTTCAAACGCCAATAATTCAAAACCGCTCAAATGATTTCGTTGAAACTCAAATATGTTGTTACACTCGACGATACGCTTCCGGCGATGTATCACACACCTCGCTAGGACTGCGCAATCCAAAGTTGTCAAACTAACCAATCCTAACCTAACCTAACCCAACCTTTTTCGTAGGGGAGGGGGCTGGAGGAGTCAAACTCTAAAAAACGTTCGGGACCATTATTATAGACTCCTACACCAAGTTTAGAATCGATCGGACCTAAAATGCTATCGCTATAGAGATACAAACATTTTGACGCCCACATTTCTAACGCCAATAATTCATAAACCGCTCAAATGATTTCGATGAAACTCAAATATGTTGTTACACTCGACGATACGCTTCCGGCGATGTATCACACATCTCGCTAGGACTGCGCAATCCAAAGTTGTCAAACTAACCAATCCTAACCTAACCTAACCCAACCTTTTTCGTAGGGGAGGGGGCTGGAGAAGTCAAACTCTAAAACACGTTGAAGACCATTATTATAGACTCCTACACCAAGTTTAGACTCGATCGGACCTAAAATGCTATCGCTATAGAGATACAAACATTTTGACGCCCACATTTCAAACGCCAATAATTCAAAAACCGCTCAAATGATTTCGATGAAACTCAAATATGTTGTTACACTTGATGAGACGCTTCCGACGAGGCATCACACATCACGCTAAGACTGCGCAATCCAAAGTTGTCAAACTAACCAATCCTAACCTAACCTAACCCAACCTTTTTCGTAGGGGAGGGGGCTGGAGGGGTCAAACTCTAGAAAACATTCGGGACCATTATTATAGACTCCTACACCAAGTTTTGACTCGATCGGACCTAAAATGCGATCGCTATAGAGCTACAAACATTTTGACGCCCACATTTCAAACGCCAATAATTCAAAAACCGCTCAAATGATTTCGATGAAACTCAAATATGTTGTTACACTCGATGAGACGCTTCCGACGAGGCATCAGACATCTCCCTAGGACTGCTCAATCCAAAGTTACATTTCGGATCGAAGATCTGGAAATAGTGTAGTGAATTAAACATCAAGTTGCTCACACAATTTAGTCGATTTTCAAATTACGAAAACTTACTTTTGAAATAGACTAGGTAGAGAGGTATAACTATATATTCGGATAGATATCGGGGAGAACAAAAATTCCCCTCCCCCCCCACTCCTAAATTCCCCCTCCACCAAAATTTCATCAATTTTACTTCCATTTAAACTGTCAAATGTCAAAATCTGACAATGTCAACTTGTGACAGAGATCGAACTGTCAAACTTTGTAGTACATGACAACTGTCAAATCTGTCAATCTGTCAAAGTTGTCAACCAAAAATCTGTCGAGGACTGTCAAATGTCAAAATCTGACAGTGTCAACTTGTGCCCTATACCCAAATCTCAAACTTTGTTTTTCATGACAACTGTCAAATCGTTCAAACTGTCAAGCTGGAACCCAAAATGTACATTTGACAACCCCGTTTACGCTTATAACTCGGACCCCTTACTAGTTAGACCCAATAAACTATCTCCCCAAAACCCCAAGATGTCATCAATTCACTCCGATTTACACTGTCAAATGTCAAAATCTGACAATATCAACTTTTGACAGAGATCAAACTGTCCAACTTTGTCATACATGACAACTGTCAAATCTGTCAAACTGTCAGACTATCAAACAAAACAACCACCCCTCCCCCCCGCTGCGTTACGTTACAGTTACAATCCAAAGTTGTCAAACTAACCAATCCTAACCTAACCTAACCCAACCTTTTTCGTAGGGGAGGGGGCTGGAGGGGTCAAACTCTGGAAAACGTTCGGGACCATTATTGTAGACTCCTACACAAAGTTTAGACTCGATCGGACCTAAAATGCGATCGCTATAGAGATACAAACATTTTCACGCCCACATTTCAAACGCCAATAATTCAAAAACCGCTCAAATGATTTCGATGAAACTCAAGTATATTATTACACTCGATGAGACGCTTCCGGCGATGTATTACACATCTCGCTAGGACTGCGAAATCCAAAGTTGTCAAACTAACCAATCCTAACCTAACCTAACCCAACCTCTTTCGTAGGGGAGGGGGCTGGAGGGGTCAAACTCTGGAAAACGTTCGGGACCATTATTATAGACTCCTACACCAAGTTTTGACTCGATCCGACCTAAAATGCAATCGCTATAGAGATACAAACATTTTCACGCCCACATTTCAAACGCCAATAATTCAAAAACCGCTCAAATGATTTCGATGAAACTCAAATATGTTGTTACACTCGATGAGACGCTTCTGGCGATGTATCACACATCTCGCTAGGACTGCGCAATTCAAAATTGTCAAACTAACCAATCCTAACCTAACCTAACCCAACCTTTTTCGTAGGGGAGGGGGCTGGAGGGTTCAAACTCTAGAAAACATTCGGGACCATTATTATAGACTCCTACACCAAGTTTTGACTCGATCGGACCTAAAATGCGATCGCTATATTTTGACGCCCACATTTCAAACGCCAATAATTCACAAACCGCTCAAATGATTTCGATGAAACTCAAATATGTTGTTACACTCGATGAGACGCTTCCGACGAGGCATCACACATCTCCCTAGGACTGCGCAATCCAAAGTTACATTTCGGATCGAAGGTCTGAAAATAGTGTAGTGAATTAACGAGCAACTTGATGTAAGTTGCTCACACAATTTAGTCGATTTTCAAAGTACGAAAACTTACTTTTGAAATAGACTAGGTAGAGAGGTATAACTACATATTCGGATAGATATCGGGGAGAACAAAAATCCCCCCCCCCCCCCCACTCCCAAATTCCCCCTCCACCAAAATTTCATCAATTTTACTTGCATTTAAACTGTCAAATGTCAAAATCTCACAATCTCAACTTGTGACAGAGATCGAACTGTCAAACTTTGTAGTACATGACAACTGTCAAATCTGTCAATCTGTCAAAGTTATCAACCAAAAATCTGTCAAGGAGTGTCAAATGTCAAAATCTGACAGTGTCAACTTGTGCCCTATACCCAAATCTCAAACTTTGTTTTTCATGACAACTGTCAAATCGGTCAAACTATCAAGCTGGAACCCAAAATGTACATTTGACAACCCCGTTTACGCTTATAACTCGGACCCCTTACTAGTTAGACCCAATAAACTATCTCCCCAAATCCCCCCCCCCCCCCCCCCCCAGATGTCATCAATTCACTCCGATTTACACTGTCAAATGTCAAAATCTGACAATGTCAACTTTTGACAGAGATCAAACTGTCCAACTTTGTCATACATGACAACTGTCTAATCTGTCAAACTGTCAGACTATCAAACAAAACAACCACCCCACCCCCGCTACGTTACGTTACAGTTACAGTGAAAGGTTAGGTTGGGCGACGAAGCCTTATACTAACCTAGTATTTTTGTATGGAAACTGACACGGTTGGCTACACCACCTACAAAATTTATTTATAATTTTTTTTTTATGGGAACTGAAACGGTTGGCTACATCACCTACAACATCCGTGATGTCAGCCCATAACACCGGGTGATCTTGGTGCTACGTCAGTGCTGCCCTTCGGTCGTGCCGGCTACACTGAACTGCACGGAAAACACAAATGTGGTGGTAGCAACCCGGGCGGGTTAAACCCTACTAACTAGTAATATAAGAAGGGAGTCATATCCCTTTGCCGCCTTTTACGACATACACGGGGAGAGATGCAGTGGGGCTATTCTTTTAAAGTACCGGCCCCACACGGTACATTCGTGATGTCAGCCCATAGCACCGGGTGAACTTGGTGCCACGTCAGTGCTTCACTTCGGTCGTGCCGGCTACATTGAACTGGACGGAAAACACAAACTATTTACATAGCCGTTTCGACCGACCTTTCATTCAGTGCGGTGGTACCAACCCGGGCGGAATAACCTACCATCTAGTAATATAAGAAGGGAGTCTTATCCCTTAGTCGCCTTTTACGACACACACGGGGAGAGATGCAGTGGGACTATTCTTTTAAAGTACACACTTGACCAATAGCATTTGTGTTTTACAGCTATTCCTAATTTGTTCACACTTGCTTGACCAACCGTAGCTAAATATAAATATTTTTCGTTATCTGTATATTGCAAACACCCTCTATGTATCTTTCGAGAACAGGTCGTCGACTTACTAATACTAGCGCACGGCTGCCGGCTGACGTCATTGTGTGCATGTGTGCGTGAGCCACTTCAGTTTTTTGTTTGATTTCAATAGGCCAGTGTTATTATAATATGTTCAGTGAGTGCTCATATGACATTGACATATTGATAAACATGTCATAGACTAATTTATTAGTGGGATATAACCTTTACGAAGTGTTGTATTATAGCCAAAACATCGCTCCAACGGGAAGTAGTTTTCTCACGCACTAGAAAGGGATTGCGTTGGTTTTTTATTTTTCAAAAAAAATCTAATACGTAAAATGTTATGATTTCTTCTATTCAATATGGAGGACACTTGGGGGCAGACGACAATGGCCATACTTTTTGTATTTATTGCTCATTTTCGATAATAACAGCACTTTTTTGTACCATTCAAAATTCTGCCGCCGGTACAAATTACGCGCCGGTTGGCTCATGGTTGGAGGGCTCTGGTGAAATATTTATCAAGAAGATATTTACTAAATTTGATGTAGGTTTATTGCAAATGTATTTTAGTTCTATTTTAAAACAAAAAAAACATATGTTATCGATTTACTTTTTGAGGAATCTTCATTCTTTCCTGCCGACTCCCGTAAATCATTCATTTCTAACTTTGCCTATTTTTCTATGCATTACAATTGCGAACCAATTAGCTCAAACCTATGTCATATGAAAGATAATTTCATCTAGATTACAATGACGTGCAAATTTATATAGGGTTCTGAAGGAAATTTCATAGTTATGATTTTTTAATGGAGAAAGCGCGGAAAATGTTTCGCGCGCGGAATTGTGTGTTTACCCGGAACGTTACGTGGAAATTCGCGCTGGCGAGGAGCTAAGGGTTAATATAGTGGAATGTAAGTAGGTAGCAAAAGAGTTAGAGCGTGAAAATTGAAGATAAAATAATAATAAGAATACTTATTAACAAATAATACATATAAGTGCATGCTAGTTCAATAAAAGCCATACACTTGTATTAATACATATAAATTACTAAATATCTAGAATATTATATACAAATAAATATACATACATACCTACTTGTCCATCCAGGTATGAAACAAAAGGTTTTTTGTTAGGTTTTCACTTCACATTGTCGGAGATAATAATAGTTTTAGGTGTTTTTTGAATAAAGGAAGTGATTCGCAATGTCAATGTGTTTCCTTCAGTGTATGACTTAGGATCATTCAAGAGACGCGTAAAAAGGCATCTGTCACGCCGGCACGACATTCGCAGCCCCCGTTCTAAAACGAATGCTTTTGGGCGTCGTCGGCTCAACAACCCATGCTGACGGCGCCAAGTGTCTCGCGTATGAATAAAAAAAAAAATAAAAAAAAAAATGTCAGTAGTACTGAGGTATCGGCGAGACAGACAGATGCCCCGGACATTGGTATTTAGTACTAATGTGGCGTCAGAAAGTTTTACAAATTTTACAGAATGACAATTCGGTCCCGCATGAGCCCCTTGAAAGCGAGAGGGTGTAAAAAGAGTCAGGGCCCATGCAGGCCCCTCTGAACGTTATCGGTTAAATTGTAAGTGTTAACCAAAGTGACTATGTGATGTACCCAAATAACATTTTTGTTTATTACCTGTATTCGCACAGAGCACGTGGCAGCGAAGTTATACGGTTCGATGGGGCTGAAGTCTATGTAGTCTATAGCTCCAAGCTCTTTCACGAGCACAGGCGACTGCAAACGCACAAGATAAAGTCTTAAAACCTATACTACAGGCTCTCCTGAAATTTAGGTATAGTCTGTTTTTTTGGAAGACGGAGTAAAGTGACGTTTGGAGTGTTGCCAGTTTATGGAAAATTTTAAATAGGCATGTAGTTGCTATCGATACTTTTATCGATTGATTAATTAATGAAATGCTGTAAACTCTAATACTTACCTAATTGTGGATTTAATTGACAACATATTAAGCTAAATCTTGCTAGAAAAATGTTAAGTTTAAGGCAGCGCCACAGGTAGCGCATAATATGTGTGAAGGTGTGTCGTGTCGTGTTCGTGTCGTGTAAAAGTCGATACTATTTTCATCGACTACAATCCCTAGTGGTGCAAAGCGTGCAACACTCTAATATCAGTCAAACGTCACTTTACTCCGTCTTCCAAAAAAACAGACTATACCTACCTAGCAACAATTATTGTCGTCTTCAATGTTAAAAAGACTAGACAAAATGCTGCATATAGTTTGCTTTGATCACTTTCCTGAAAAAGCTAGTTTCCAATTGTAAGATGCTGGATATTAATAACAGCAAGAGATTCTTAGGACTGTTTTGCGACGCGCCATGCCGCCCGCACCGCTGCCATGTAGTGCGGTTCACATTTAATAGCAGAGTGGTAGGGTTTATCCCACCTGGGTTCGTACCACCACAGTGAATGAAATGTCGGTCGAAACGGCTATGTAAATTCGTGTTTTCCGTCCAGTTCAGTGTAGTCGACATGAAATGAAGGGAAGCACTGACATGGCACCTAGTTCACCCGGTGTTATGGGCTGACATCACGGATGTTGTAGGTGATGTAGCCAATCGTGCCAGTTTCCATTAAAAAAAAAGTGTCATAGACAACATACATAGTGTGTCGCTGAGGTTAACTGCGCAGAAATTGTGCAACCAATCTCAGTAGTCTTGGGTCTTTGAAGACAGGCGTGAATGGGCACCTGTCACGTCGGTATGGATTCGCTGCCCCCGCATGCGACCGAATGTCCATGGGCGTCGCTAGACACCTTATGAGTGGCTCGGCGCCACATGTCACACTTACCTACTATAAAAAAAAATCTCCTATCAAACTGACGGCCCTCCCGCAGTGCACAGCGGGATGCCGTCGCCGCTTAAGAGCACGCCGCAGTAGCGAGCGGCAGCAAAATAATAAAATGTGTTTGAATTCACCGCTGCTGCTCAAAAATCCGGCCGTCCCGCTAGCGGCCTTGTGGCATCCGACGAGCATTGTCGGGTTTTCGTTGCAATGCCACCCACATCCAAAGTACCAACTACTGAGCCACCTTATAAAGTTATGTGACGCGAGGTATTTAATTTTCTTTGCAACACAGAAGAACTTTGGTAGGTTAAACTAACCATACATTTGGTATGAAACCAACTACAAAACGTTTACCATCACATGTTAAAATTTTGTCCAAATGCTGAAATTTTACGCTTGTACAAGGGACACAGTACAAACATTCCCTTACGCCAAGTTTCTTCCAGTGTAGAGCATCGTCCGTCAGTACGGTCGCCGGCTTCTGGTACTGCGCACGGTTCGTCCGCTTAAACGGGAATGGACGTTGCGCCGCCATTGTGAAGTGGTTTTTGGGCTTACACGTGGATGATTTCCTTTATTTTATTCATTACATTCAGTGAAAGTCAAACAAATCCATGAAATGTTCTCTTCTTCTTCTTTTTTTACCTTGAACAAAACACAAGTCACAGATTACTGATAGACGTCACACGTCTATCTGTCAGTGTCACGCGCACATGGCTGTGGTGTGGCCATTGCAGTTTTCAAAACCGCCAATGACATTTTGTGTTTGCACACAGAAATCGTTACAGATTTACCAAGTTATCTGTGAAGTGGTCAGAATTACAGGTCTGTCTCTCTCTCTCTCGTGTGTGTCAAAGGCTGTTCAATTCGAGTTCTCAGTCTCTCTGGCAACCATGCATCGATGGCAGCGCACCACTCAGTTCACAGAAGATAACTTGGTCGGTCTGTTCTGTACGGCGTACGACACCTGAAAGCCATTGTCGTGCCTGCTGTTCCTGCGATCCTACTCCTTCGCCCGGAGCGAACCAATAGAAGCCGATATTCGCTTGGTCGGTTAAGTAACTTGTTAGCTCAATGGTAAGCATGTAGGGTTTGAATTTTTTGGACCATGGGTTCGAATCCCACCAAATCTTTTTGGTTTTTTTGCTTTTTTTTCTTTTTTAAGCAATGTTACGGTGTTTAAATTGTTTTAGGGTGTTTAGTTTTTTTTATAACCACCTAAGAATTATTTTCGGAAATACAAACTTGTAACAAAAACGACATGCACCGCCTCAAAATTAGGTTAGGGTTAATATATAGAAGATGCGTCGCTACGCGACGCATCTTCTATATATTAACCCTGGTTATTTTTTTTTAAACCACCAAAACATCATTTATTTATCACTTCAAGGAGTGGTTCCGCAGGATCGCAGGAACAGCAGGCACGACAATGGCTTTCAGGTGGCGCACCGTTCTGTACGTGTGTCCGTGTGTGGCTGCCGTATAAGTGTTTTTTTTGTTGTTTTATCCCTTTTTTGGGATAGGCAAAGGTATTATACCATGCAGCCATGTCTGTTGTTATTCTTTAAATTATTTAGTCTTCAGTTGTTCAGTCTTCAGTTGATGTCATCCTTCTCGCACCAATGGCTAGCAATTTTAGCTACCTAGCTGTTTTTTTTATTAGCGAAGGCAACACTAACAGCTTGAAAGCTGATGCTGCTGATGGTGAAAAAAAAAGTGAAATGCATGCAGCATTTCACTTTTTTTTCTCCGGAGTGCACATCTTGTTACATAGACATATAAAGGAAAACCCCCGTATATTATTTCTCTATGACTTGTTAATATTTTAATAAAAAAAATATTTTTAGCTATTTACATTCTATTTATAGACAAGGGTCTTCAGTAAGGCATATTACTTTACTCTTTGAGTAAGGCCATGTAGGTAAGGCACGCACAATAGGTTACTCTTTCTTTGTGTAAGATATAAATAATAAAATTATACTACTAATACTACTGTTGTATTAATTTTGTATGTATGTTTAAAATTGTATAGAATTAATATAAATATGTACACTATTATTAATAAGAAAATGTGAAAATAAATACATGAAATACTACTAAACTTTGGTACTAAATGGGTACTAAAGATAATTTTTAGGGTTCCGTATCAGGTACGGGACCCTATTACTAAGCCTACGCCGTCTGTCTGTCCGTCCGTCCGTCTGTCCAAGGGCTGTATCTCTTGAACCGTAATAGGTAGCCCGTTGAAATTTTCACAAAAAATGTGTTATTATGGCCGATATAATTCAATATTCTGGGACTTCTGATTCAATCTATTCTATTTCATCAGATCTTACATACAGATCTTCTATGTATTTTTAGTTTTAAGAAAACAAAAACATTTACATTTATTTACATTTATTTTCTATACCTACATACAAGCATTAGTGCACGAAATTATTTATAGCCTACTGCAATATTTCCCTAAACTGACTTAACTATATCTCCGTGACACAAACAAGATAATGTCAGAGCAAAGTATGAAACTAAATTACACATCTCTCTGTTAGAATCCCTGCGCTGTCTGAGTTTTAAGACGAGACAGCATGTTAAAATGTAAACAAAAGCACTTAGGCTTTGTAAACATCCGTGTGTTTGTAGTTGATCTTCTTGTCTATGCCCATCAGCTGTCGGATGATGAAGACCGGAAGACGTTTGCCTTTCCAGAACCTCGGCAGCGGTGTGTGGTTGACCTGCGCTATTTTGTCGGCGACGTACTTCTCAGCGGAGAACTCCTCGCCAGCCTTCACGATGGCGAGAAGCTCCGCTCGGAAGGCCTTTTCTTTGCGCAGCCTTCGGCGTTGTTTGATCTGCAAAATTCAATCAAGATTCATTCTGAGTTTCACTCAAATATTCATGAAATGAAGAGGACTGACATGGCACCTAGTTCACCCGGTGTTATGGGCTGACATCACGGATATTGTAGGTGATGTAGCCAACCGTGTCAGTTTACATAAAAAAAAGTTTAATAATTTAGGTATAAGGTGTTAGTTTTACCAATTGCTAACAGAACATACGTACATACATACATACCGCACACTATATTCCGTCAAGCGGTGTAATCGCTGTTGTGCTGCAATGGCTCTGGTAAATTACAGCACAACACCGACCACCACATTTCGCGAGTACCTATTCAGATAAGATGTCATTCAAGAGGGGCCTGAATAGGCCCCTGTCAGGCCGGCATGGCATTCGCAACCCCCGCACCGCATACGACCGAATGCCCATGGGCGTCGTTAGACACCTTATGGATGGCTCGGCAAAACATGTCGCGCTTTCAATAATAATAAAAATAAATAGGATACGACGAGCTGAGACGCTCTCCTGTCAGCTGTTGGCTTCATAACAAATGAAAATGTCATCCAATCTCGGCGACCTGCAGCGCCAATAAATTATTCCATTAAACTTTTTTTTTTGTCACAATTAAAAATATTTTTTTTTTGTTATAAATTATATCTAGGAAAAAACTAGGTACTTATTTTATAAATAATAAAATGTGTGTGGGGAGGGTACTTAAAAAGAATAGCCCCACTGCATCTCTCCCTGTGCATGTCATAAAAGGCGACTAAGGGACTAAGGTGCCATGCAAAAGGGCGACACCGACTCATGCAGCAGGTGGGTCTTCGTGCCTTACTTGCTGCTTGACAGTTATCTTGACCGAATACTTTGCAAAACGTGTACATCGGTGTTGTGCTGTAATTTACAAGAGTACTTGCAGCACAACACTGATTACTCTGCTCACCCTGTTTGTCGGGATGCAGCGTGTGGTATGCATGTAAAATAAAATAAACCTAAAGCAATCAATTGTTTCGTGAACGTTGAGTCTGCTGGCTAATAGCCAGTTCATATCCTGAAATTTAATACATATTCTATGTAAAACAAAATCGCTAAATGCTATATCAAGATGTTTTGTTTAAGACGATCACAGCAAACTAAACCCGCTCGAATTTGCTTTGATTTAATTAAAAATGCTTTCACACCTGATGCCATCGACTTCGCATCTTCTTTCTCAGTTTCCTCAACTTGTGTTTCTTCATCTTCTTCCTCCGGATCACGATCAGCCGGGCCGCTTGCACCTCGTGCTCCGATATAGCCGGCAACGACAAGTCCACTAGGCCCACATTGTCGACCAATGGAATGATGAACCGAGGATTGATCACGGGAAGCCGGCCTAACGGAAATTCCGTGATGCTCGTCGCTCTGTTCCGTTCTTGTATCTCCGTGATGCTTCTTGGGCTGAAGCTTAGCACTTTGGAGCGTAGTAAGACGTCGCTGGTTGGTTTTTCAGGAATAGTTGGATGTCTCACGCTGCCGCATTCCTTTAGATTTGTTATTATGGATTTGGAAATGTTGACGGTGCGGAGATCTGTAATGAAATAATATATTTTGTTTTAAAGACATTTGATGCAATCAGAACCTCCACAGGTTCCCTGGTTTCAGGCGTGCAATTTAAAAGACCCAAAATAGTGCAACTTGTAAGATTTCATTCTGGCCACGTTCCATTGAATATATTTAAATTCCTAATGAAAAAGAGATTCTCTAGATTGTGATCGGTGTAACAAGGAGGATAACATGTATCATTTGATGATGAAGTGTGGTCGAACGAGGAGTTACGAAGGGAATTGAAGACGTCACTTAGGGTGGACACTCAATTTATTTTTTAATATGCCTACATAAAGTGTTTGCGAGGCCATGTGAGAGGGATTTAGTAATTGTGTTGGATTTCGTTGAGCGTTCTCTATCCCTTAGGGACCCTGGGCCCTAAGTGATAGGGAAGATGAGTACTATCGAGCTGATATTAACAATGACGTGCGCCCTCAAGTGGTCCACGCTGACGACCCATCACTTACTATCCTTGACTCCCAACTCGTCCGCTCTGACACACTAAATGGGTCGTACATTTTGCGACCATGCTATTTCAGTGAACCTTTCTTATTATAACGAGAGATAATTTTAGATAGATGGGTAAAAAATCTTTACATTGACATCAAACACAGCTAAAAACAAATTGCGCACCCAAACAGAAAAAAATTTTGACGTGTTGTAATTATTGCCTCCATATTTCTTGTTTTTTAGTGTTTTTATTTGTGGGATGTATTCAAAACACTTTCATTAGTTGCGGCCTTTTAGAGACAGCATTCTTTTACCTAGACATAGGTATTATTTGTATGGGGGAATTGTAAATTTTAGCTTAGAAAAAAATGGGAGTCAAGGCGAGGAATCTAAGGTTAAAATTTGTCAAGGGAAGAGCCGACTGAAAATGTACTAGAGATTTTTATAAATATCTTTGGTATTGGTACTTACAGCGCGCCGCTTGACCCACGGAGCCCCACATGGCGGCTGCGTGGCGTGCCGTGTCCTCTTACTGGCAGTTAATATTTTCTAAATGAAAAGAAAGATAATACAAGTCGATCGAACCCTGACTAACCGAGAAGGAAAGTCTATAGCAAAGAGAAATAATATATCCATCCACTGAAACTGAACAACTGTCAAGTCAATAACAAAATATAAGGTTAGGTTTGTTTTCAATGGGAACATATTTGTTTACATTTCTTTCTCTTTCATTCATATTATAGTTACTGAAGTAGGACGATAAATAAATAGCGGAAGAAAAGCAAAAAAACAAACCCTATCACGTTGCACAATAGGCTCAACAATCTCTTCAATGCGTACCACGCTATACGTACCGTCTTGCTGAACGGTTCACGAATTTTATTTTTATACAATCAGTACCTATAGAATATTTTTATTTAGAGTGATATTTTGATTATAACATCGAATGATTTGTCGTTATGGCACTCAAAATTTTAAATTTGTACGAATTTCACAATGAACCAAAGTGACAGCCACAGCACAGCAGGCGCTAATGCAACGTGATTATAATGTATCCCTATATTTTATCATACCGTAATAAGCAAACATTAATCCGCTATCTTTATTAGGTTCCAATATAATTTTAAAATGAATCATTTTCGAAAACTACCAAAGTAGAAATTTTGCCGAAAAATGTTTTAACGCGGATTCTTAATCTATGCATCAAACTACACATTTTTAGTTTGAAAATAGGTAACCAATATAATATCTTCTTCCTTTAAGCAGAAAAAAAAACAAAAAGAATACGTTTAATATGAAAACAACCAAAGTACGTATAGAAGCAAAGCAAAGGTAGTTTAAAGTACGTGATTTAATGAAAAAAATAAATAATAGAAGACCTCAAGAAAGTTCAACAGTACATCCCTGAGAAATTCGTACATTTTTGGAACGGAATAATCCAATGGCCTGTGAGCGCAGGTGAAGAAATATACCTGAGAATTACTATTGATCATTGACATTTATAACTTGATTTAACATGTTAAAACTTGTTTGTGAAATAAAAATTTAATTCCTCTAAGATATTGTTTTATTTTATATTTTTCATATCAGAAAATGCTATGAAATTAAAGTATGTTAATTTTGAAAATAACCAAAATATCAATACTTTTGGTTACTTTCCAAATAAATCTACTTGTTTATTTCGATAACAACCAAAGTGAAAATTTTCAAAAGGCCATAACATTAACTAACGACTACTGAATAAACTTAAAATTATATGAAAAGGATATAAATTAATATTAGTAAAATAATCAATTCTATATTGTTAATTTCAATATTAATTATATTATTAATAATTATTTTTAAAAATAAATTAACAACAAATTTTTTTGTTGAAATAGAAATATTTTATGAACAATTTATTTTCTTTAACAACGAAAATAAATTTAACTTATTAAAATTTAATATTTTGATTCAAAATGTTTATAGCTTTCATAAATTTTTTTTATAGGAAACGTTTTTTTCTTCTCCTGTAAAATTTGAAATTCCCTACTTTGTTAGTTTTCGAAATTAGCTATTCAAATATCTTTTTCAGTTTCGTAGGTCTGAAATGGTTCACATCGCATATTATAAACACTGCTGGACTGCCCTAATTTCGGTCGTTCGGAAAAATCATGTGACGAAAATTATGTACTTCAGCCCTCCATAGTCGCGGCTCGCTCGTCTAATTGTTCGAATTCACGAAAGAATTAGCTGTCTGTAGTAGCCCGACTTCTACTCAGTACTCACCCAGTGATATGACGTTAGTAATATATAAGTCAATGTACTCACCCCGATACTTTTGTAAGGTACCTATCGGCCAGCACTGAGCGGTACTGTGGCATACTGTGGTGTGGTAGATAGAGTTGTGGTTTTTTTATTTTTATGTAATCCGGCATGGATATCTGAGTCGGAGGGGCTAAAGCACATGGTCCGACCACCTTCAAACCCACCACCTCCCGAGCGCACCATCCTTGCGGATAGAACACGTCGTGTTGTCATTGTTAATGGTCCGACCAGCCAATATCACCTCCGAGAAGGTAGGTGCCACACCGGAGACTTCCCCGGATTGTTGGCTATACTGGACTAGAGAACACAATCGAGGGTGCTATGCGGCCATCTTACATCCAGTACGGTGGTACCAACCCAGTTGGCTACAATTTGAGCCTACCACCAACCACCTACTAACATTGACTTCCTACTAAGGGGCAAGGGAAGGGACCTACAGTTTTATACGGGTTCCGATCCGAACGGTGAAGAAGCAGGTCTAGTAACATACATTTTTTAGTCAGAAAAACTCATTGGTACACGCCGACCGGATTCGCACCTTGGACCTCTCGCATGAGAAGCCGATGCCCAAACCACTCGGCCACCCTCCGCTTTATGTATGGGAGGTACTGGCAGGTGGCCGCGACGACGAGAGTACCTACACCGCTTCCTACCACCTAGGTATATAAATATTATATAATGCTATAATGTTATAGTGTTATGGAGGAGTGAATAGATAGATTTTTTATGGGTAAAACCACGTAAAACAAAGTATGGGCGGGCAGGAATAAATTATTGTTCTATGGTCCGTATACATAGAGGGTATACTCACGTCACGGTACGCTCAACTCAGTAAAGTCGTTCTCCAACCAATATCTTACTCGGGCGAGCGTACTCAAACTCTTTAAGTATACGGGCCTCAAAGTATTAATAGACTAATGTTGTCAACGTCTTTTTGCTGCCTGCGTTAACTTTATTTACTTGAAATGAAATGAAATGAAATATATTTATTGTTGGCATATAGATACATAACATAACTTAAAAATAGATAAACATACGTCTTAAAATTAACACTTTTTTTACATTTCACATTAAAACTAAACTAAGTAATAAATAACAAAAACAATAAAAAATTTGGCTGTGAAAGACCTGTAGAAAATAATTTAAAAAAGTAAACAGAGCAGAATAAAACTTAGATTAAGGATATTAATAACTAATATAAGAAAATAAATAGAAAAAAAAATTAAAATATTTATCTTTGCCGAACAAAGGTCTGGACGCAGCTTGTGACTTTCGTCGCAGATTTTAAGTCCAGCCTTATTTTAATTTATTGTGTTAGGTCGACAGATAGATAAATATTATATGGGAAAAAGAAATGATAATAATAATAAGAAAACAATTATTGTGTAACACGAATACGATATAGATACCTATATAAAAATTTTATCGTAAGTATAAAGGAAATAAAACATTAAAAGTTATATTGTAAACAAACAAAAAAAAAAATAAAAAAAAAAGATAATTAAATAATAAATGAATAAAAAAAATGCAAAAACTATCAAAATATATCAAAATATCGTAAGTATAAAGGAAATAAAACATTAAAATGTTTTATTCTAAACAAACAAAAAAAAACTTCGAATCGTAGGATTTTGCTAAGTCGTGATATTTATAGACTTGAGTTCGACTCGGCTGAGGCGAGATTATTGTGAGTAGAACTTGTGAGTCTAGTCTCAAGCTATGTCTATTTATGCCAATTACGACTGAGGCCGAGTTTTGCCGAGCTAAAACTGAGAATATGACATATTCTCAGTTTACATTGCCTGTATACATTGTATACAGGCCTAAGCGACAAAGCATAAATATGCAATTTTAAATTTTTCCTACCTAGGTATGTTTTTTTTTAAATAGTCGTTGCAGAACAACGGAGAACATTCTCATAAATTCAAACAAACCTGCAACGAAACTTTGGAAAGTTCAAAATTAATTCAATTCCAAACGCCCACCAAACAAAGCGAAAAAGCCTTTGGGACATCACGTGCCCGCCGGTTTGGGGGGAGGGGGTGGCGTTAAGTAAAATACAATATGGCACCCGGACATTTGTCGCGAGTGCGGCGCGCGGGGGCGGGCGGGCCGGCAGCTCGGCGGAACGTTTCCGTTTCCTAGCGACGACGGACGCGCCGGAAGTGGACGTCGCGCGTCGCCGCGCCGCGAGCGCGCCCCCCGGCGCCGCCTCACGTTTACGTTATCGACGCTAGGGGCGCTGCTGTGCCGACTAGGCTTGCCAGATCTGATGTTAGCCTTCCCGGGACATGTATACTACTGCAGTCCTTCATAAATATGATGGCGAAAGAAAAGATCAATATTTTTCTGCTATAATTTTTACGGCGAACTTTTAGCGTTTGTTTTAAAGCGAGCAACTTTAGTAAGCAACACTACACTAAAATGAACGAAGGAAATTGCTAATTTGAGCACTTCATCGGCATCTGGACTCTTCCCGGGATAAATTGCACTCTCCGGGACAAAATTACCCTTCGCCCGGGACACGAGACATTGGAACTTAGCCCGGGAAAATCCCGGAAATCCCGGGCACCTGGCAAGCCTAGTGCCGACTCTGTCCGCCATGGGGTAGGGTTACACCGGCAATGTTTACATCTCTACTGTCTGAGCTAATGCACCGATGTACAAACTCCGCGCCGCCCCCGCCTCCTCTACCGCCGTGCGAACCCTTTCCGATATGAGGCGGAGTTTGAGACGAGCGGTAAACGCAAGCACCGTTTTATTATAATCTAATCTGCCCAAAACGGGTCATTGCGAACCACCATCTTCCGACAAATTTTTGACGTAAATATTTTTCATTACACAAGACATAACTTACCTCCTAGCAGTGTCCGCCAACTGTCCAAATAGTACTTACAATATTTTTGTCAGCCTCGTTAGTTCGGTGGTGGTGTGGATCGACGTCCGATCGTGAAATGAAGCACAACAAAGCGCGGTCAGAACATGCATGGGCGACCGTTCAACCGTTGAGGCGGGCCGTGGTTCGGAGTCCACGTAAAACTGTAGGGCACTTCCCTTCTCACTTTACTAGGTTTCAAGTCGTTCGGATTGGTACCACCGCATTGAACAAAGTCGAAGCATGTAAATAGTACGTGATTTCCAACAAGTTCAGTGTAGCCATGTGTAAAGTAAAACAAGAAATAATAAAAACCGACAAATTGCGTGGTGGTACGGAACCCTCGGTGCGCGAGTCCGACTCGCACTTGACCGGTTTTATTTTTGTTGTTTTTCTTTAGAGTTTGCAGTATAATCCGCTTTTACCATAGATCAAAATAAAATAAAAATAGATACTTGAAAAACACACGTTTCTATAATAAATAGCATGTACTTATGTTATTGTAGGAATATTCTGTGAACATTTCAATCAGCTACTTATTAACCGACTTCCAAAAAAGGAGGAGGTTCTCAATTCGTCTGTATGTTTTTTTTTTTTATTTTTTTTTTTATTTTTATTTTTTTGTATGTTTGTAACACGATTTCTCCGTCAATTGAGGGCCGATTTAGAAAATTCTTTTTTTGTTAGTTAGGTCATACTTCCGAGGTGGTCCCATTTCAATTTTATCGAAATTGGTTCAGTGGTTTTCGAAAAATCAGCATAATACTATGGTGTGTGGTTACCTTCAGCAAAACTTGTGATGTGGTCGTTTTCGGCAATTTTCAGTTTGATAAATTAGTATGGTGTGTGGTTACCTTCAGCAAAACATTTGTGATGTGGACTTATTCAGCAATTTGCAGTCTGACACATATGGCGAATAATTCTGTACCACTTCAATCGATTTCGATTATTCGATTTCGATTATTCTTTTTTATGTAATATTACTAAAAAGAATGAAATAAAAACTGTTTTAAAAAATATTAAACCGATTTCCAAAAAACAAAAAAAAAAAACTAAAAAGTATTAAATACCTAATATTTTGAAATTTTCTCTGTCCTGTTGAAATACATGAATCGATATACTAGTGATACATATTCGGACCCTTGTTTCATGAATATTCTAAATTTGAAATTTTTTTATTTTTTCCGACCGGCGTTTAATTTATTATGGTACCTGGCCAGTACCTACTGTACCGAGTACCATCGAGCTGGTTTGATGATGGAGACAGAAGGTGGCCATAGGAACTCCTAAACTACACATGATAAACCCATCGTGTTTGGGCTCGTTGCATTTGTCTTCACGAGAAATTTACTTTAGACCTAAAAGATTCTCAATTCGACGGTATGTTTTCTTTTTTTGGATGTTTGTTACGCGATTACTCCGTCAATTGTGGGCCGATTTTGAAAATTCTTTTTTTTTTTATTTGAAAGGGGATAACCCTGAGGTTTTTGAAGTGAAAACTTCTTTAGCGGCTCTTGGCACTTTTTTAGGTGGGTAAAAATGTATAACTCGCGACATCGCGTCAGCGTCATTTTTAAAATGAAACCTTAAGTCATTGCGTTAAGGGTTAAGTTAGAGTGGCACGGGATCTGCCGGCACTCCCGGAGTGCAACTGTTAAGTAGGGTTCCGTAACACGTTTATGTCTGTCCATTCTACTAAGTTCTGCAAAATGAATGTAGGGTTCCGTAACATATGCATGTCTATCCGTTCTACTAAATTTTACAATTTTCAACCAAGGTCCTCCGACGGTTATTTTATAATAAAAGTAGGCTTCCGTAACACGTTTATGTCTGTCCATTCTACTAAGTTCTGCAACATCACCTACAACGTCCGTGATGTCAGCCCATAACACCAGTGCCATGTCAGTGCTTCCCCCTTTGATCGTGCTGACTACACTGAACTGGTCGGAAAACACAAACTATTTACATAGCCGTTTCGACCGACGTTTAATTCAGTGCGGTGGTACCAACCCGGGAAGGTTAAACCCTACCACCAAGTAAAATTACGAGGGAAGGGACTTACAGTTTTACGAGGAATCCGAACCTTGGTCAGCCTCCAACGGTCAGCGGTCACCCATCTAAGTACTGACCGCACCCAGCGTTGCTTAAAATTCAATAGCGACAGTTGACTGTCTGCACCACTGAGCTATCGAAGCTGACGTGGTCCTATTTTAATTGGGTCAAGATCGGATTGGAAAGCGAGGCGGAATCGCGAGGCCGAAGGCCGAGCGATTCCGCCGAGTACATTAATAGCAAAAAATTACTAAAAAAAACTGTGAAATAAAAAAAAAGTTTTAAAAAACATAAAACCGACTTCCTAAAAAAAGTAAAACTAAAAAACTATTTAAAATAAAAATATAAAAACCGCCTTCAAAAATATATGAAATAAAAACCTAAAAAAAAAAACGAACCCTAGAGTTGAAGGCGGTGCTAAAAAGGCTACACAAATCACAAAGGATATTATCATCCGCTCATGTTTTCTTTCATGCATCATTTTTGCTTGCTTTAGCACCGCCTTCAACTCTAGGGTTGGTTTTTTTTTTTAGGTTTTTATTTCATATATTTTTGAAGGCGGTTTTTATATTTTTATTTTAAATAGTTTTTTAGTTTTACTTTTTTTAGGAAGTCGGTTTTATGTTTTTTAAAACTTTTTTTTTTTACTTTTCAAAAGACAGCCCTTAAAAGGTAGCACAGATGGACAGACGGCGTAGGCTTAGTATAGTAATATATAACACCCTAGAAAGCATGAAATAGTGTACCTAATTGCAGAATTTGATTTTTTTTACTTTTCTGTTGGCCTCCAGAGAATTCGAGCGATTAAATTCGATCGGCTATTGGGTCGGCGTTCAATAGTAGCGAAAAGTTTTGAATTTTTCATGAAAATTTGATGGAAGCCCTGAAGCGCGCCAGTTTGTTCAGTCCGCTGCGCTGTGTTGTTTTTTGAGCGTTTCTACTGAATACATTTATCTGTCTGTTTTTACAACGTCTGTTTGTTTTGTTCTGTTGACTGTTCGCAAGGATTAAGCGCGGAGAGACACACTCGGCCAACGCTTCACAACAAAATAGCTGCTCGCGAGTGATGAAAAAAAAAAGTTTTAAAAAACATAAAACCGACTTCTTAAAAAAAGTAAAACTAAAAAACTATTTAAAATAAAAATATAAAAACCGCCTTCAAAAATATATGAAATAAAAACCTAAAAAAAAAAACCAACCCTAGAGTTGAAGGCGGTGCTAAAAAGGCTACACAAATCACAAAGGATATTATCATCCACTCATGTTTTCTTTCATGCATCATTTTTGCTTGCTTTACAAATCACAAAGGATATTATCATCCACTCATGTTTTCTTTCATGCATCATTTTTGCTTGCTTTAGCACCGCCTTCAACTCTAGGGTTGGTTTTTTTTTTTAGGTTTTTATTTCATATATTTTTGAAGGCGGTTTTTATATTTTTATTTTAAATAGTTTTTTAGTTTTACTTTTTTTAAGAAGTCGGTTTTATGTTTTTTAAAACTTTTTTTTTATTTCACAGTTTTTTTTAGTAATTTTTTGCTATTAATGTACTCGGCGGAATCGCTCGGCCTTCGGCCTCGCGATTCCGCCTCGCTTTCCAATCCGATCTTGACCCAATTAAAATAGGACCACGTCAGCTTCGATAGCTCAGTGGTGCAGACAGTCAACTGTCGCTATTGAATTTTAAGCAACGCTGGGTGCGGTCAGTACTTAGATGGGTGACCGCTGACCGTTGGAGGCTGACCAAGGTTCGGATTCCTCGTAAAACTGTAAGTCCCTTCCCTCGTAATCTTACTTGGTGGTAGGGTTTAACCTTCCCGGGTTGGTACCACCGCACTGAATTAAACGTCGGTCGAAACGGCTATGTAAATAGTTTGTGTTTTCCGACCAGTTCAGTGTAGTCAGCACGATCAAAGGGGGAAGCACTGACATGGCGCTGGTGTTATTGGCTGACATCACGGTGATGTGATGTTGCAGAACTTAGTAGAATGGACAGACATAAACGTGTTACCGTCGGAGGACCTTGGTTGAAAATTGTAAAATTTAGTAGAACGGATAGACATGCATATGTTACGGAACCCTACATTCATTTTGCAGAACTTAGTAGAATGGACAGACATAAACGTGTTACGGAACCCTACCTAACAGTTGCACTCCGGGAGTGCCGGCAGATCCCGTGCCACTCTAACTTAACCCTTAACGCAATGACTTAAGGTTTCATTTTAAAAATGACGCTGATGCGATGTCGCGAGTTATACATTTTTACCCACCTAAAAAAGTGCCAAGAGCCGCTAAAGAAGTTTTCACTTCAAAAACCTCAGGGTTATCCCCTTTCAAATAAAAAAAAAAAAGAATTTTCAAAATCGGCCCACAATTGACGGAGTAATCGCGTAACAAACATCCAAAAAAAAAGAAAACATACCGTCGAATTGACAATCTTTTAGGTCTAAAGTAAATTTCTCGTGAAGACAAATGCAACGAGCCCAAACACGATGGGTTTATCATGTGTAGTGTAGGAGTTCCTATGGCCACCTTCTGTCTCCATCATCAAACCAGCTCGATGGTACTCGGTACAGTAGGTACTGGCCAGGTACCATAATAAATTAAGCGCCGGTCGGAAAAGATAAAAAAATTTCAAATTTAGAATATTCATGAAACAAGGGTCCGAATATGTATCACTAGTATATCGATTCATGTATTTCAACAGGACAGAGAAAATTTCAAAATATTAGGTATTTAATACTTTTTAGTTTTTTTTTTTTTGTTTTTTGGAAATCGGTTTAATATTTTTTAAAACAGTTTTTATTTCATTCTTTTTAGTAATATTACATAAAAAAGAATAATCGAAATCGAATAATCGAAATCGATTGAAGTGGTACAGAATTATTCGCCATATGTGTCAGACTGCAAATTGCTGAATAAGTCCACATCACAAAAGTTTTGCTGAAGGTAACCACACACCATACTAATTTATCAAACTAAAAATTGCCGAATACGACCACATCACAAGTTTTGCTGAAGGTAACCACACACTATAGTATTATGCTGATTTTACGAAAACCACTCAACCAATTTCGATAAAATTGAAATGGGACCACCTCGGAAGTATGACCTAACTAACAAAAAAAGAATTTTCTAAATCGGCCCTCAATTGACGGAGAAATCGCGTAACAAACATACAAAAAAATAAAAAAAAAAAAAATAAAAAAAAAAATAAAAAAAAACATACAGACGAATTGAGAACCTCCTCCTTTTTTGGAAGTCGGTTAACAATGTGACGCACGTATAGGGTTACTGCTTACATATTTTCGTCAGTCAGTCAGTCAGTCAGTCAACGTGTAAGCGTCCACTGCTGGACATACGCCTATCCAGTTTTCCTCCAGCCCTTTCGGCCTTCAGCGATACGGAACCACTGCTTTTCCGTCGAAGTACTCATTGTCGTCGTCCCACCTGTCGGATGGTCTTCCCACACTAAGTTTTCCTCTCCACCGCCGCCGCCAGTGCAGTGTGCGGCTGCTCCAACGGTCATCGTCTCTTCGGCTAACGTGCCCAGCCCACTGCCACTTGAGCTTAGCCACCCGGTGTCCAATATCGACTACTTTGGTGCGTCGGCGGATTGCCTCGTTACGCACCATATCACGTAGCGATATTTCCAGCATTGCTCGCTCCATTGCCCGCTGGGCAGCTTTCAACCTTTGGACAACAGCGACCGTCAGAGTCCACGTTTCACATCCGTACGTCATAACCGGGAGGACACACTGGTCATTAGTAGACGGGTCTTTAATATTTTCGTACAGACCTTAAAATCCGCCTGTCTGAAGAACGTCCGACTCAAGAACGAGGGATAGCAAACGAATACAAATTAATAGCCAAACGAAGGCGAACCGTGTTCAGAAAGTTGCCGGTACAATTGATGTATAATTTACTCGTAGGATGCTCTCACCAAACTCACTCAGTATATTATATGTTATATGCGAATGCGATCAAAAATTCACTGGCCTTCGGCGAGCTCGTTCGCTAGCATTCGTTCATCTGCATTATTTTTATTCTGCATCTGGTTGGAGGGGGGGGGGGGGGGGGGGGGGGGGGGGGTGTTAGGGTTGGAGGGTAAAACCTCACGACGTATCACCAAGGGGGGGGGGGGGGGGGTGTTAGGGTTGGAGGGTAAAACCTCACGACGTATCACCAAGGGGGGGGGGGGGGGGGGGGGGGGTAAAAATGGCCTAAAAACTCACGTGATTAAAGGACGACCCCTAAGCAGATTTAGAGGACGTGGGTACTGAGGAACCGCGTTCTATACCCTGATTCCAAATGCCAGTCAGTCTTACCGTGTAAGCGTCCACTGCTGGACATACGCCTCTTCAATTTTCCTCCAGTCCTTCCGGTCTCCAGAACCATTGCTTTTCCGCCGAAGTACTTATTGTCGTCGTCCCACCTGGCGGATGGTCTTACCACACAACGTTTTCCTCTCCACCGCTGCCGCCACCAGTGTAGGACGCGCCTGCTCCAACGGTCGGCGTCTCTTCAGCTGACGTGCCCAGCCCTCTGTCACTTGAGCTACCCACCTTTCTTGGTCCAATATCGACTACTTTGGCGGTGCATCGGTTGATTGCCTCGTTACGCACCATACCACGCAGCGATATTCCCAGCATGGCTCGCTCCATTGCTCGCTGGGCAACTTTCAACGTTGTTTCAACGTTTGGAAAATAGTGACCGTCAGAGTAGTACTTAGTATAGGTATACCAGAATCTGATGGCAAATGGGGAATGAAATTTCTATAGTAAGCAACCTAATAACTCTTAAACATACAAAGGTTGGCTGGAAGAAATCCCTGTGAGGGATAAGTCAGCCTTCACTCCTCATCTTACTTATATAATGAGCTTGTTTCTGTTGTTACCACACATTCTTACGGATTTCAAAAGAAGGCCTAGGCTAGGACCTAGTCACTAGGTCCAATTTGATCCGTATTATTGCCCACTTTTTACTAAGTACATATTTTCTGGGTTTAATAGGTTTCTTTTTTAACCCCCGACGAAAAAAACGGAGGGGTGTGTGTGTGTGTGTCTGTCTGTGGCATCGTAGCTCCCAAACGGATGGACCGATTTGGATGCGGTTTTTTTTATTAGGAAGCCTGTTTAATCGGGATGGTTCTTAGCTATGTTTGTAATCAAGTAATAAAGTAATTAAGTAATAAAAAAAATAATTATCTTAAAAAGTGGACCGATTTGCATGCGGTTTTTTTTAAAAAGCTTGAAATAAAAGTTAAATTACAAATTTAAAAAACCCCCGACTCTTAAAAAGTCAAAAATAATTTCCGTTTACTTACTTAAAGGAGTCGGGGGACCGCTAAGTAAATTAAATATAAAGACTCAAAAGTTGCGCGGGAATTTACTTAGCGGTCTACCGACTCTTTAAGTAAGTAAACGGAAATTATTTTTGACTTTTTAAGAGTCGGGGGTTTTTTAAATTTGTAATTTAACTTTTAATCAACCCTACGAAAACCGTCACTCAGGTGGCGTGAGTTGGGTGCGTCTCGACTCGAGAGTACGCACTGAGCGAGTGAGGGAAGGGCTGAGTGGGGGATCTGCAATTAAGCTGCGGAGCTGAGTGCGTTGGCTTAATGTGCATAAATATTGGCCCTCAAAGTTGAGGGATGGCTGCTCCATTTGTACGACAATTGTGTGGTGCTCGGTCTGGTGTTTATAACTGTGTTCTTTAAGTATTCTTTATTCATCATCCATAGACAGTGTACGTACACTGCACTCGGATTCCACATATTATTAAACATTTAGGATTTACCATAAATATTAAAATAATAAAAGTTATGTAGAACCGAGATGGTATGAGGATTGTAAAAAACTACAAAAGTCACCACGCAACTCGTGCCGTGCGACTAGTGGGCGACCCCTGCGGTGACCCGCGACTTAGAACAACTGCAACTCCATAGGGACATCGTCGGCTCCCTAAGTGTGTTCTATCGTCTATTTCATGGGGAGGTTCGGAGGAGTTGTTTAACGCGATTCCGGCGTCCCCATTCCACCTCCGCACTACGCGTACTGGGCAGGGGATGCACCACTACATCCCCTGGATCTACAGAACCAACCGGTTATGTTGATCTTTTATTCACAGAACCGGGAAAATGTGGAACGCACTCCCTGCCCATCTATTTCCTCCCAAGTACTGCCTGGGGTTCTTCAAAAGGGGCGTGAAAAGGCTCCTATCTGGCCGGCATGGCATTCGCAATCCCCGTGTATCACAGAATGTCCATGGGCATCGTTAGACACCTACTTGTAGGTGAAACGATGCCACATGCCGCGCTATCCATAAAAAAAAAAAACTCAACTGTGAAAAATAACGTCAACACGGATAGGTGCAACGACGTGACGTGAGAGAGGACGCGAGACGTTCACGACCAGACCAGGGCGGCAGCTATCTGACCACTTCATGTGACCGCTGCAAACTTGGATAAATCTGGTTAATCCATGGCATATTTAAACGTACCGTACCTGGGCCGCATGTTAATACCGATAGGTAACGTTTTTTATGTGGACGACGTGCCTTTTCACCCGCCACGAACAATATATGATATAATTGGTGTAAGTAAGTACATAGGTGTGCCGTAATTCGCCTGGGTACTTTTAATCAAGATTACAGCGAGCCTGCGTAAGTAAGTAGGGTATCATCGGCCATCTACACCCATTATCCCTACATCTTGCGCCGCCCGCCGGCCGCCGTAATGAAGCAACTTTAGCAAAGTAAGAATAATCGCGCATCGGGCAGCTCCCCTCCCGCCTCCCTCCGCCTCCAGCCCGAAAACCATCCAAGGAGGCCTAACTCCAAGTACTTAACACTTTATTTCAAATTTTCCAAATCGAAGTAAGAACATTTCCTTGCCCCTTACTAGTGCTCAAATTGTAACCGACTGGTTTGATACCACCGTACTGGATGGACGAATCGCATCCTCGGCTGTGTTCTCCTCTAGTCCGGTATAACCAGCAATACAAAGGGAAGTCTCGGGTATGGCACCTACTCCCCGCTGACTCAGCACCCAATACTGGATTACATAAAATCAGTAAGTCACTATTACTTACTTACTCACATTTTTTTGTTTACATTTCGCACCCTCAGAATAAAACTGTCGTAATTAAGGAATTATAGTTTTGAGATAATTGAGTTTTTCTGAATATTCGACTTTGAATTAATTAATAATGCACAATACTTTCAAAAATGTCCTTTATTTTACCAAACTAAAAGTATATTACCCTCCAGAATATTTTACACAAATTCACTGAAAAATAACTGAAAAATGAATTACTACACTTTTGAACATAGCTTATTTTTATAATTACGACAGTTTGACACCAACTTTACCTTAGTAAACTTTCACTCGCATACAAAAATAATGTATGCAATCACATTTTCAGAGTTGTTCCATTTAATTTATTTCAGATTTTTGTAAAAATTGTGATGTTGTTGTGGTATAAGATTTTCCTGGCAAAGGAAATCTTTTATTTTTTCATTGGAAAGTTTCGGATTTTGTGGGTACGCAGGTTCAAGAGGGACAGGTATGTCATTTGTGTATATTTTCGGTCTACGTGCCATTCTCCTTATATTTTTAATTTATGCCACGATTCATCATCGTAGTCGTTCTTGTACATTATATATACACATGAGGAGTGGTTTTTTCTACTTTTAACATTTTAATTTCATTCCATTTCACAGTTTCTCCTTCTTCGTTCACTTTGAAATTATGGCCTAACTAGCTTTTGCCCACGGCTTCGCTCGCGTGAAATTCGTATTTCAAAGGAAGAAAGTAAGTAACTAAGGCCGATCTGCGTTAAGGTAAACGATAAACCTTCTCAACTAAAGTAAGTAACTAAGGGCGAGGCCGAAGGCCGAGCTGCGTTCAGGAAGACGATAAACCTACTTAAAGAAAGAAAGTAATTGAGGGCGAGGCCGAAGGCCGAGCTGCGTACAGGAAAACTATAAACCTTCTTGAATAAAGTAAGTAACTGAGGGCGAGGCCGAAGGCCGAGCTGCGTTCAGGAAGACGATGACCTTTTCGAAGAAAGTAAGTAACAGAGGGCGAGGCCGAAGGCCGAGCTGCGTTCAGGAAGACCATAAACCTTCTCGATGAAAGTAAGTAACTAAGGGTGAGGCCGAAGGCCAAGCTGCGTTCAGGAAGACTATAAACCTTTTCGAAGAAATTAAGTAATAGAGGGCGAGGCCGAAGGCCGAGCTGCGTTCAGGAAGACTATAAACCTTCTTGATGAAAGTACGTAACTGAGGGCGAGGCCGAAGGCCGAGCTGCGTTCAGGAAGACGATGACCTTTTTCGGAGAAATTAAGTAACATAGGGCGAGGCCGAAGGCCGAGCTGCGTTCAGGAAGACCATAAACCTTCTCGATGAAAGCAAGTAACTAACGGCGAGGCCGAAGGCCGAGCTGCGTTCAGGAAGACTATAAACCTTTTCGAAGAAATTATGTAATTGAGGGCGAGGCCGAAGGCCGAGCTGCTTTCAGGAAGACTATAAACCGTCTTGAAGAAAGTAAGTAACTATCGCCCATAGTTACCTACTGTCATCGAGAAGGTTTAGCGTCTTCCAGGATACAGCTCGGCCTTCGGGCACGCCCTTAGTTACTTACTTTCTTCGAGAAGGACTTCCCGAACGCAGCTCGACCTTCGGCCTCGCCTCAGTTACTTACTTTCTTCTTTTGAAATACGAATTTCTTCTCCCTCTCCCTCTCCCTCTCTCTCTCCCTCTCCCTCTCCCTCTCCCTCTCCCTCTCCCTCTCCCTTTCCCTCTCCCTCTCCCTCTCCCTCTCCCTCTCCCTCTCCCTCTCCCTCTCCCTTTTTTTTTTATGGAAACTGTACCGGTTGGCTACATCACCTACATCCGTTATGTCAGCCCATAACACCGGGTGAACTTGGTGCCACGTCAGTGCTTCCCTTCGGTCGTGCCGGCTACACTGAACTGGACGGAAAACACAAACTATTTACATAGCCGTTTCGGCCGACCTTTCAATCAGTGCGGTGGTACCAACCCGGGCGGGTTAAGCCCTACCACCTAGTGATATAAGAAGGGAGTCATATCCTCAGCAAAATTAATTTGCGATGTCCGAAATTTCACACACGTTCTGGTAATTTATTTAATATTCCTAAAAGTAATTGTAACTACCTTAGTAATGCTTTTCTTAAAGTAATTGTAACTACCTTAGTAATGCTTTTCTTCTTGTTATTCTCTTTTGACATTTTGTTTACAATAAAATTGTGTATTCTTTAGGTTAGCATTATACTTTTTCTTTTGTTTAAATATTACTACTTATATGTTAATGTAATCTTAGCTGGTTTTTAGTTTGTTAAATATTTCATATTAATTGTTTAGTTATGTAATGTACTCGTATGATTAATGAATAAATAAAAAATAAAAACATCCCTTAGTCGCCTTTTACGACATACACGGGGAGAGATGCAGTGGGGCTATTCTTTTAAAGTACCGGCCCCACACGGTCCCTCTCCCTCTCCCTCTCCCTCTCCCTCTCCCTCTCCCTCTCCCTCTCCCTCTCCCTCTCCCTCTCCCTCTCCCTCTCCCTCTCCCTCTCCCTCTCCCTCTCCCTCTCCCTCCCCCTCTCCCTCTCCATCTCCATCTCCATCTCCCTCTCCCTCTCCCTCTCCCTCTCCCTCTCCCTCTCCCTCTCCCTCTCCCTCTCCCTCTCCCTCTCCCTCTCCCTCTCCCTCCCCCTCTTCCTCTCCATCTCCATCTCCATCTCCCTCTCCCTCTCCTTCTCCCTCCCCCTTCCCATCCCCCTTCCCCCCTCCCTCCTCCCCTGCCCCGCCCCCTTTACTGTAATATACACTTAATTTACAGGAAAACGTAAACGAAAATCCCAATCCTTCTAGTTCTCACAGAAAACGCGATGGTACGGAACCCTCTTTACGCGAGTTCGACTCAAACTTGACCACTTTTAAAAAAAAATTGTTACCATGGGATATACACTTAATTTACAGGAAAACGTAAACCAAAATCCCTATCCTTCTAGTTCTCACAGAAAACGCGATGGTACGGAACCCTCTTTACGCGAGTTCGACTCGAACTTGACCACTTTAAAAAAAAAAAATTACCATGGGATATACACTTAATTTACAGGAAAACGTAAACGAAAATCCCAATCCTTCTAGTTCCCACAGAAAACGCGATGGTACGGAACCCTCTTTACGCGAGTTCGACTCGAACTTGACCACTTTTTTTAAAAATTATGTTACTCCGGGATATACACTACCCATATACGAAGTTTCGTCCAAATCCGTCCAGCCGTTCAGGCGTGAAAGAGGAACAAACAAACAAACAAACAAACAAACAAACAAACATACTTTCACATTTATGATATTAAGTGAGATGAGATTGGTCACAGAGAGTTTTAAAATTAAAAAATCATTGCATGAATTAAATATAAGAACAATTTTTACAAAAATCTAAAATAAATTAAATGAAACAACTCTTAAAATGTGATTGCATAAATTATTTTTGTATGCGAGTAAAAGTTTACTGAGGTAAAGTTGGTGTCAAACTGTCGTAATTATAAAAATAAGCTATGTGCAAAAGTGTAGTAGGTAATTAATTTTTCAGGCGAACTTGTAATGTTATTTTTCAGTGAATATGTGTAAAATATTCTGGAGGGTAATATACTTTTAGTTTGGTCAACTAAGGAAATTTTTGAAAGTATTGTGCATTATTTAATTGTGTTGCAACTGAGAAAAATGTCTAATGTAAAACTGTAGTAATCGTGTTTAGCCACTAGAAAATCATTCGATTGATAGTGCAAAACTGACATGACATGAAGCTTGAAAATCGATTAATGCAAAACTGTTGGGGTGAGTATTTTGTTGTAAATTAATTTTTAAGCGTTACGACAATTTTACACGTGAAAGATATGCACATTTAGATAACAACCTCATACTTACTTGATTTTTAACCGACTTCCAAAAAAGGAGGAGGTTCTCAATTCGTCTGTATGTTTTTTTTTATTTTTTTTTTTATTTTTTATTTTTTTATTTTTTTGTATGTTTGTTACGCGATTTCTCCGTCAATTGAGGGCCGATTTAGAAAATTCTTTTTTTGTTAGTTAGGTCATACTTCCGAGGTGGTCCCATTTCAATTTTATCGAAATTGGTTGAGTGGTTTTCGTAAAATCAGCATAATACTATAGTGTGTGGTTACCTTCAGCAAAACTTGTGATGTGGTCGTATTCGGCAATTTTTAGTTTGATAAATTAGTATGGTGTGTGGTTACCTTCAGCAAAACTTTTGTGATGTGGACTTATTCAGCAATTTGCAGTCTGACACATATGGCGAATAATTCTGTACCACTTCAATCGATTTCGATTATTCGATTTCGATTATTCTTTTTTATGTAATATTACTAAAAAGAATGAAATAAAAACTGTTTTAAAAAATATTAAACCGATTTCCAAAAAACAAAAAAAAAAAAACTAAAAAAGTATTAAATACCTAATATTTTGAAATTTTCTCTGTCCTGTTGAAATACATGAATCGATATACTAGTGATACATATTCGGACCCTTGTTTCATGAATATTCTAAATTTGAAATTTTTTATCTTTTCCGACCGGCGCTTAATTTATTATGGTACCTGGCCAGTACCTACTGTACCGAGTACCATCGAGCTGGTTTGATGATGGAGACAGAAGGTGGCCATAGGAACTCCTAAACTACACATGATAAACCCATCGTGTTTGGGCTCGTTGCATTTGTCTTCACGAGAAATTTACTTTAGACCTAAAAGATTCTCAATTCGACGGTATGTTTTCTTTTTTTGGATGTTTGTTACGCGATTACTCCGTCAATTGTGGGCCGATTTTGAAAATTCTTTTTTTTTTTATTTGAAAGGGGATAACCCTGAGGTTTTTGAAGTGAAAACTTCTTTAGCGGCTCTTGGCACTTTTTTAGGTGGGTAAAAATGTATAACTCGCGACATCGCGTCAGCGTCATTTTTAAAATGAAACCTTAAGTCATTGCGTTAAGGGTTAAGTTAGAGTGGCACGGGATCTGCCGGCACCCCCGGAGTGCAACTGTTAAGTAGGGTTCCGTAACACGTTTATGTCTGTCCATTCTACTAAGTTCTGCAAAATGAATGTAGGGTTCCGTAACATATGCATGTCTATCCGTTCTACTAAATTTTACAATTTTCAACCAAGGTCCTCCGACGGTTATTTTATAATAAAAGTAGGCTTCCGTAACACGTTTATGTCTGTCCATTCTACTAAGTTCTGCAACATCACCTACAACGTCCGTGATGTCAGCCCATAACACCAGTGCCATGTCAGTGCTTCCCCCTTTGATCGTGCTGACTACACTGAACTGGTCGGAAAACACAAACTATTTACATAGCCGTTTCGACCGACGTTTAATTCAGTGCGGTGGTACCAACCCGGGAAGGTTAAACCCTACCACCAAGTAAGATTACGAGGGAAGGGACTTACAGTTTTACGAGGAATCCGAACCTTGGTCAGCCTCCAACGGTCAGCGGTCACCCATCTAAGTACTGACCGCACCCAGCGTTGCTTAAAATTCAATAGCGACAGTTGACTGTCTGCACCACTGAGCTATCGAAGCTGACGTGGTCCTATTTTAATTGGGTCAAGATCGGATTGGAAAGCGAGGCGGAATCGCGAGGCCGAAGGCCGAGCGATTCCGCCGAGTACATTAATAGCAAAAATTACTAAAAAAAACTGTGAAATAAAAAAAAAGTTTTAAAAAACATAAAACCGACTTCCTAAAAAAAGGAAAACTAAAAAACTATTTAAAAGAAAAATATAAAAACCGCCTTCAAAAATATATGAAATAAAAACCTAAAAAAAAAAACCAACCCTAGAGTTGAAGGCGGTGCTAAAAAGGCTACACAAATCACAAAGGATATTATCATCCACTCATGTTTTCTTTCATGCATCATTTTTGCTTGCTTTACAAATCACAAAGGATATTATCATCCACTCATGTTTTCTTTCATGCATCATTTTTGCTTGCTTTAGCACCGCCTTCAACTCTAGGGTTCGTTTTTTTTTTTAGGTTTTTATTTCATATATTTTTGAAGGCGGTTTTTATATTTTTATTTTAAATAGTTTTTTAGTTTTACTTTTTTTAGGAAGTCGGTTTTATGTTTTTTAAAACTTTTTTTTTTTCAAATTTCAGACATACGACAGTTTTGTTCTGAGGGTGCGATTTGTAAAAAAAAAGTTATAATAATATTTTTTTAAATGTACAGCTTTAACAACAAGTACAATTAATTATCTAATTTTAACTAACAGTGACTAGTAACTAACAATTAAAATTTTCCACATTATCATTAACCTTACACAATATATCTCATTAACATTATTATTTTAACATTATTATTTACACATATATTATTAAATAAAAAAAAACAGTTGTGAAAATAGTAAGTTCTGTTTTCACAGCTGTTTTTTTTTTCAGTCCAACTGTTGGATTCGCACATCAGGGTTCCGTATCTATCGCGGAGAAATGATTCGTTCGTTCTGTCATACATACGTGCTACATAGGTTCCGGTACACATGTTCCGAATTATTGCAACCGCGCACTGATTAAATTATTATTTTAAATACTAACTTTTTAGTGGAACTGATTTATTTCAAGCCGAATTTTACGCGAGCGAAGCAGCAGAAAAAAGGTAGAGTTAGTGACAAGTTCGAGTGCAGTCTTAGTCCTATAAGAATGCTTAATTAACCTTAATTAAATAAACAATAAATAGTAATATAAGGACATTAATTATTGTAATATTGGTGCTGAGCAAACCACCCCTCCTCGGCTCCCCTCAGCGCTGAAGCGTCCAACTTGAAACACTACCGCGCCAGCCAGCTCCATTACGAGTAGGTATCGACTTTCCGACCGCAACTTGTCACGGCATTAAAATATTAAAGCGGTGGAATCGCTGAAATTTGAAGTAATTAATTCGCTGAAATATTACACAAGTTCGCAACAGTTTTCGTCGGGGCCAACAATAAATAATTATATTCGAGAGTGCGGACGGGCGCGGCCCGCGGTAGTGATGTGCCGCTCGCAACATTACCGGGAACAAACAAAGCAACACGCGTAAAGAAAGACTAGGGTGCAAGAAAAAGTTTCTCTTCAGTGCAGTGTAGCCAGTACAGTATACAATCGGCGGCGGGTGGCCGAGTGGTTTGGGCATCGGATTCTCACGCGAGAAGTCCGAGGTTCGAATCCGGTCGGCGTGTACCAATGACTTTTTTCTGACGAAAAAAATTACGTGCATACCTACACATGCTGCTTCACCGTTCGGAACCGGTGTAAAACTGTAGGTCCCATCCCTTCTTCTTACTAGGTGGTAGGCTCAAATTGTAGCCGACTGGGTTGGTACCACCGTACTGGATGTAAGATGGCCGCATAGCAGCCTCGGTTGTATTCTCCTCTAGTCCAGTATAGCCAGCTATCCAGGGAAGTCTCCGGTATGGCACGTACCTTCTCGGAGATGATATTGGCTGGTCGAAGCATGTGCTTTGGCCCCTCCGACTCAGCCACCCATATCGGATAACATAAAAAAACAATCAAACAAAATTAAAAGGTGAATATTCCTGGTATTACAAAATTAAGCCGTAAAACAATTGTCATAGCTATTTTTATGCAAGTGATGCAAGTCATAAATTTTGGGACAGTCATTCCATGATTTAATCACGAAAAAAATCAAGGCGGTGAAGACTGTTTTGTGTAAAAGAGAAGAATAAGAAGAAAGAATAGAAGAATATAATAGTCATTTATACAATCGTACATTCAAAAACGATGATGGACGATACTGAATATGAATGTGTGTATCCCAATGAAATATTGTTAATGTTATGTTGTGTGTTCTTTATGTCGAAATAGATATCTGAATCTAAGATAATGTCCTATAACTTTACATTAAGACTAAGTTTACCCATAAAAAAATCTTATAGTTTTATTCCCAGGAGCGTGGCTACGTCCCATCACTAGCGGACAGGCGGCGACACAGAATCACATCGAGCGGAAGTGGAATGAAGAAAGCTTATAATGTTTATGAATTTTATTTATAACTGCAGCTACAGTACCCGCGCTGTTTTCTCGCTGCGCAAGACGCGAACTAAGTACGCAACTAATGTTTCGGAAAGTTTCAAATGCAGAACGAGTGCCGAGTAGGATGCAGATAGTATGAAGAGGCCCTACCAGTATCCGAAGCCGTGCCAGAACCAATAGTTATAATTATAAATAAGAAGTGCTTCATGGTTCGAATTTCACCTAAAACTGTACCTACGTCTTTTCCCTTACATTCAGATATTTATTTCGACATAAAGAACACACAACATTAGCATCATTTCAGTGTGGTATTTATTTCCTACCAAGTACAGCCTGGGGATTTTCAAAAGGGGCACGAAAGGGCTCCTGTCAGGCCGCCATGGCATTCGCAATCCCCGTGCATCACAGAATGTCCATGGGCATCGTTAGAAACTTACTTGTAAACGATGCTACATGTGTCGCGCTATTCATAAAAAAAAAATGGTTCGTCATAGTTTTTGTTCTGTCCCGTTCAGCAGTGCAATCTGGAAGAACCGGGCAAGAAACCATATAGAGATTGTTTTTATATATCTTACATACTAAACTTTAATTACATCAAATACTATCATACGGCATATTACATCTAAGAAAAAAAAACTGGCCAAGTGGGAGTCGGACTTGCGCACCGAGGTTTCCGTAAGTATCACAATTTTTTTTTTTAAATACGTTTCTTGTATGGGGACCCGCCTTCTTGTATGGGGATTATGTGCAACGAGTCAATTATATCTACTATATTATTATATATATATTATATATATATTATAATTAATTATATACACGAGTCAATTATACAAGACTATCCTTGTCGGAGGAGCCGCAAGGATCCGAATCGAGCGACAATTATCCACCGTTTAGAAGTTCCTGGGCATGGTCTTGAGAGGTGCGGCGTGCGGAGAGAGGAAAGGAACAGCGCGCGCGACGCGTGGCTGTACAATCGTACAGTCTAACCTCGGACGTGTGCCTTCCTGTCCTGCGCTGCGTGCCTGTACGCGACGCATGCGCGAGTTAAGTTTCCACTTGAATAAATTGTCTTTTAAAAACATTTATTTATTTTGAATAATAGTACAAGTGTGAAGACGAGAATGGCCACCGGGCACGGTGGCAGGTCTTAAATAATAACTGGAAACTGCAAACATGCAGTTCTAGCTAAATGTCTGGGTGGTCCTTCCGCTTGGAAGGTCGACCGTGTGAGCTTGCCAGCTTACACCTGCGACAGCCGACAGTGGTCTTCCTGTGGAAAGTGCATAGTGTCTTGTGTAAGGGTTACCCGAGCTACTGCGCCTACACCCTAGTCGAGGAGGATAGCGCGGAAATGAAGGCTGTGCTGCCGCAAAACCCTGCTGCCCAAGAAGCCTACCCTGCCTGTTCCGAGTCCGATACGAGTAGCTCTCCACACCACGAACGCACCGCGCGATCCCCCCAACCCCCCGCATAAAAAGTAGTGGCGCGCGTCTTCGTGGATTGAACTATCTGTATGTTCGGCGCCAAAATCTCTGGCGAAGTGACCATTCTGTTCTGCAGGTCCACAGTTCGTGCCCGGTCCTCGTGACGGCTTTTTGCATCGCTCTAGAAAGTTCTGGTGCCGGCCGGGAGGGAGGGGCTGTTTGCCTTCCAATAACTCGCTGTGTGCTTAATTTTCGTTTGCATTTTTGTTGGTAAAAATCACGGTCGACGGAGAAGTGGTCTCGCCTCGCTAGCGCCAGTCCAGTGGTTTCCAACTGTTTTCGTCTTAAGCCTCTATCACTCGGGCCATCTGTACCGTAGGATTGATCCATATGAAAAGTTGAAGATAAGTATAGGGAATGTTCTAGGCTTTCAATCTACAGGATAATCTTTAGTGAACCTCGATGTTGAAACAGCAAGTTTTTTAACTTCGCTCGATAGAGAAAAAAAAATCCAAACATTCCTCTATTTTTGCGGCAATTTCTATTGTAAAAATATAACGAATTTATGTGTATTTTTTATAATTTTTCTCCAAATACAATTTTATATTCTTTAGCGAAAAATTCACAAAGCTAAATGAGCGCGTGACGTCGCATGGAAGAGGCATTTCTGTCAAGCAAGCCCAGCGGGCAACTTCAAGTAGGGACTGTACCTATGTATGACGTTTACCTATACATTTCAACGGGATACCTGGCTATTTTTATTTTTAGACAAATTTACAAAATCTGCTATATAATCCATATGACAGCATGACAGCATTAGGCAATTTTGAACATGTTCTTGAGTCAACGCATTTCTAAAAAAAAATTCGCGGTTTTTCAATGTTTATGTTTTTTTTTATTGAAAACGCGACATATGGCGCCGAGCCACCCACAAGGTGTCTAACGACGTTCATGGACATTCGGTCGTATGCGGAGGTTGCGAATGCCATGCCGGCCAGACAGGTGCACATTCACGTCCCTCTTGAAGGACCCGAGACTGTACATGGAACGTCGGTGTGCGGGCGCCTAAAAATAAGGCCGCGTGCGACCGGGGCGGGGCGGGGGCCCGCGTACTAGCGGTTGGACACCGCTGTGCTAGTCGGTGTGAAATTATTCTGCTTTTGGCATTCTTCGCCCCACCTTGCCTATTATATTCATCATGTTGTAGTAATATTGGACCACGGCTTTGTTCGCGTGAAATTTGGAACCAATTTCTTCGTGGAAATGTTAGCTACTAGCTACAATACAATTTTGAATAGCAACAAATGATAAAAAAATTGAAAAAGTACAAAATTCACGGGGGCCCCCTACAAGAAATTATTGTATGTATGCGCGCCATGTACCGAAAAGAGTATGAAGCATTTTAACTAATACATAGATGGCGTGAGTGGCGCTAACCATGACATGACGATACGGAACCCTCGGTGCGCGAGTTCGACTCGCACTTGGCCGGTTTTTGTTTTGTTTACGTTACTTTGTTTTACTAGAAATTATAGATATATAGCAAGAGACAACACCTCTGTATAGCCTCTCCTTCCTCTAACCCTTTAGCGTCTAAATACAAAGTTAAGAAGATTCCGAGTTACTTTAAAACAATTGGCTCATTAAATATTTCAAAACAAGGCTTTCTGGCTGATCGCTCGCGGCCAAAACAGCGAAAAGGAATTAGATAGGTAGGTACCGAGCTAGGTACTTTGGAATTCGGATTCCACCACCGCATTACAAAAATTCAAGTCGTTCGGTAATAGTAGAAATCGTTAGGACATAAGTAGACTCTATAAAATGTTTCGCAGCAGAGCTTATAAAAAAATCTGGCCTGCATTTTTCTATTTCTGTGACAAATAGTGTCATAGGAAAATTAGTTTTAATTAGCACTATACACCAGATATAGGTAAACACAAATAGGCAGAGTGGTCAGATTCTTCAGTATTCATGTTTATGCTGTAAATAATATTAATGTTCTCGTGAGCGGTATTATGGGTTAATTATGGTAAGTTTCGCGGTCGACCGCGTTTGGCACCGAGGTCTTCTAGGCAAGCTTCCGTCCTTCGGCATTCCACTCAAACTCTGCACCTGGATCGCCAGCTTTTTGGCGGGTCGTTCCATCTTCGTTACCATCGATGGCTCGAAATCGGACGACTTTCCAATTAACGCTGGTGTTCCGCAGGGCTCTGTGCTGTCGCCTACGCTTTTCTTAATCTTTATAAACGATCTACTGTCCTTGGGCATGATACACAGCTATGCAGACGACAGTACGGAGCACGAGGGCTATGTTAAGGACTGGAAGAGTAGAGATTCGCGGCACAGGGAGGCTCAACGCTCAGTTGTTGAAGGTCGATAACGTTCTAGGAAAAGTAGCTATATGGGGCCAGGAGAACCTTGTCGCCTTCAACGTTAGCAAGACTCAGTGCTGCGCATTATCTGCTAAGGTCGATCCTTTTCCTTTCCAAGCTAGTTTCCAAGGCAGCGTCGTACCTGTCTCGGAACACCTGGACCTCCTGGGCACCACTATTTCCAAAGACGTGGGTTTCCGGCAATTAATCGAGTGTAAATTGGGAATTCTTTTCCGCAATCGGCGGTTCTTCTCACCGGCACAACTATTCCTGTTGTACAAAACACAGATTAGGCCGGTGATGGAGTACTGCAGTCACATCTGGGAGGGTAGTCCCCATTATCTGCTAGCATCCTTGGACTCGATACAGCGCCGAGCCATCCGTCTTGTAGGTGACACGAAACTTACAGATGGTCTGGAGTCCCTGAGTCACAGACGATTTGTGGGTTCGCTTAGTCTGTTTTACAGATACTACCACGGACGCTGCTCTGCGGAACTAGCATCCCTTATTCCCGCTACCCGTCCTATCTCCGCATGACTCGTCGCAGAGAGACTCAGCACCCTTTTGTTGTTGACATTGGGCTTTTGAGAACCCATCGGTTCTCTAAATCGTTTCTTTGTCGCACCCCTAGAGCGTGGAACTGTCTTCCGGCGAGTGTATTTCCTGAATCTTTTAACCTGGGTGTCTTCAAGCGTCGTATTAACGGGCTTGACAGCCTAGCAACAGTCCGCAAATCTGCTGGCATGGCACCTAACTGAGCGTGGTTTCGCGAGGAGAGGTGATTTTGGCTCTGTCGACTGCACCATTGGTCCCTCGGCACAGCCACCCATGCTGGTTTACATTAAAAAAAAAGTTACTATAATATAATATTATTACTGGTACTAACAAACATTGTGACTTGCGAAGTTTCTTTGTCATTTTCTTCTTCGCATTGAATTTAGAACTGGCGGAATTGTCGACATGTCCAAGCGTATTAAGTTACCTACCTATGGATGAAATTATACAATAAACATTAAACAGTAATTTCCCACTAGTGGGTAGGACCATCGTCTGAACGCACGAATACCGTATATCAGTTTCGAATCTGTGCCTATTACTCTAACTCATATCATCATGTCGGCGGAGTCATGACATTATGCAATTTCTTACATTGAACTTTGTGTTAAAACCAAATTGAGAGAGAAGAGGCACGCAGCTCACCCCTTCTTACTTTTATCTCAGCCGCCGCCGCTCGCCAGGAGCGTGCGCGCGCGCCTATAGTGTGTGCCAGCGATTTGTTATAAGTTGACTTGTAACAAATCGCTGGAGTTTCACAGCACGCACTCTGAAAAAAAAAACACGAGTTTTTTTTATTCGCATTGCGTGTTTGCATTGTTTCAAGCTCGAATTTTATTCCTTGCGGAGAACTTCGTTGTGCGTTCTAGCCCTAACCGTATTCTGTTTACATACATTCATATCAGTCGCGACGACTTCGCGCGAGCGACTGGATTTTCAGCAATGAATGCCCCTAGCGACCTTGTAGGGGCTAACTTCTGGCGGCTTAACGAGAGCGGGTTGCGCGGGGAAGGGCACGGGGAAGGAGGGGAGGGGCGTGGGCGAGGCCGCAAGACGGCTCATACATCTCGATTAGGTCAGTTTGATTAGCAATCACTGGTCCGGAGAAAAAAGCTAATCTCACCGCAGCCCGAGGCGTGCGCCTAATTATAATACATTTTTGGGGGCGGCTAGTAACCCCAACTAAACTCATTTGTAAGTTTAATTACGTCTAAGGGCAGGCGCAAACAACAGACGGAACTGTCAGCCGACTGTCGGCCGACTGTCGTTGTGCCGGTAACCGTGCGACACAGAACCGACGGGTTCTGCCGGCGAACTTTTTTTTTTTTTCAAAAATTTTTTTTTTTTTTTTATTGCACACACAAAATTATAAACAATGTCACAGTTTTACAAAGTTATTAAAATTTTGAACAATTTGTTTTGTTTTTCAACGTACCCTGCCACCTAAACTGGCCGTTGTGACCGTATTATAGGTGGCGTTTTAGCGCGCCTTTTGTGCATGCTTGGGTATACTGCGAATTATATTAATAAGAATAGAAAGAATAAAAAAAAGGAAATAAAAATAACTAAAATAAATAGTAAATAAAAAAAACTAAATAGTGGTATGACAGCAAGTCTCAAATAGTAGGTACAGTAAGCATAGCCGTTTAACGCGATCCCGCCGTCCCCTTTCCACTTCCGCACCACGCGCACTGGGCAGGGATTGCATCCCTACAAGCTGGACTTACCGCGGATGCGTACCAATCGATTCGGCAGATCTTTCTCTACAGAACCGAACTCTACACGTCCTACAGACCTCTAGAACGCTCTCCCTGCTCATATATTCCCCCCCCCCCCCCACCCCCAAGTACAGTCTCGGGTCCTTCAAAAGGGCGTGAATGGGCACCTGTCAGGCCGGCATGGTATTCGCAACCCCGCATACGACCGAATGTCCATGGGCGCCGTTGGACACCTTATTGGTGCTTCGGCACTATTATATCGCGTTTTCAATAAAAAAAAATATGTATAGGTGCAGCCACATTTTTAAAACTTTTTGACGTGATAACGTCTTATAAATTGATGAACACCGGCTGCACGCACGAAAAAGTGTCACGTTCCATCTGAGCCTGTGTGTGCAAGCGAGAGCGCGTAACAAGCGATAGAGAGGCACAATCGGCCCAAGCGGCAGCGTTGCCAAACGTACGGTAATTGCCGTATCGTACGGTAATCGAGGCTAGAAATCGACAAATTTACGGCGTACGGCAGCGAAAGGGGTGCCGTACGAAAAAATACGGTAATTCTTATAGCTGTGTTTCTTTATGACGTTATCACGAAAAACTATCGTCCGTAAACCGACTTTACAGACAACCATTTTTTTTCTTTTAGAATGACATGTAAAGCTAATAGAAGAAACTTCGGCAACATTAACAAAATCAATTGCAAATAATTTAATTTAAAATAATATTTTAATTTTAGGTTTACATAATTTTTTTTAAGATAGTTTAAGATTGTTAGTTTAATATAATAATAATAGGTTTATATTGTATGATATTTCATGTAGGTTTTTTTCATAAAAAATTTTTAATTTCAAATGTCACAAGCAAATGTGTTACCGTGACCGCGCGAATATTTTTGTATCTCGACGGACATTTGAGTCATTCGTGTGCGCGCGCGGTGCACTAACATTTTATCTAATATTTCTATTCCCTATAAAAATTTAACCTACTGGCTACCTACGATACAGCCACCGGGCTAGTTTAGGCACAGAATAGAAAAGAGTTTAGGTGATATGACTTAGAAAATGCAGGGTAAGTTTAAATTATTGTTTGTATGTATTGTATTGTATTGTTTTCTTTTGTTATTGTATAGCTGTATTCTAATGTATGTGTTTTAATAATTAAACTTTTGAATTTGAATTTCTACATGGCACCAATAAGTTGTTTGCCAACAGAAATATCCGGGGATGTCCGCCGAGATCCCCGACAGCATGTCGTGTCGTCGTTGCGTCGTCGCGTCGCGCCGTGTCCGTACCGACCGGGGACAGTCGTGCGACTGCGTGTCGGCCATGTGCGGTAGCCCTAAGGGACAGAGGGCACGCGTCCTTGTCCTTGCCACCGGCCACCGGCGATTAAAGCCTCTGAAAAGTTCTCGAAGGAGCGACCCGTTTGTAAGAATAGGGGAACGGATTTTGCGGTAATGTAGAACTTAATTGGCGGTGCTGGCTTCGTCACCACATATAGATATACATACATACATATGATCAACAAGTTCCGTGAATATGTATTTTGTACGCGCGCGTTATCGATTCGAAATTAATTTTTTCTCAGGTTGGAACCTATAGGTGTGAAAACCTGGAAAAAGGTGTGCCTTTCTCCAACAATTCTATCAAAGAGCGCGTTGGCGCTTTTTTAGATCCGTCAAGTTGTCGCCCTTGGTCGCATTTCAAAATGAAAAAAATAAATAAAAATATTGAAGAAAGAATACATACATACATATCACACACGCTGAATCCCGACAATCGGGGTAAGCAGAGTAATCGGTTTTGTGAAACAAAGAATTGTTTTGGAAATTCGTGTTTTAAACGTTTCAAATGAAATTTCTTATGCTGATACATTGAAAATGTTACAAAAAAAGCCTACGGGGACTCTGCTCTCTCGAAAACACGAGAATACGAGTGGTAATTGTCATTCTAAAAACTCTCAAAGAATTTGAGATGCACCTCGTAGTTGACGTCTTTCAACATCAACAACCGATGATAACGCCGAAAAAGTTCAGGAAATCGTGCTCGAAAATCGTCGCCTATTAGATATTCTGTGGTGCAACCCACAGAGACATAGCTGGTGAGCTCAACATCGCGTATCGATCGTTAGGAGTGGTAATGGAGCGTTTGGAAGATGCTATGCGTAGAAAACGACCGGAATTATATACAACAGAATTTTTTTTTATTGAAATTGACACGGTTGGCTACATCACCTACAACATCCGCGATGTCAGCTCATAACACCGCGTGAACTAGGTGCCATGTCAGTGCTTCCCTTCATTTCGCGCCGGCTACACTGAACTAGACGGAAAACACGAACTATTCACATAGCCGTTTCGATCGACGTTACGCTCAGTGCGGTGGTACTAACCCGGCCGGGATAAACCCTACCACCTAGTAAGGTAAGAAGGGAAGGGACCTAGAGTTTAACGTGGAATCCGAACCACGGTCAGACTACAACGGCCGAGCGGCCACCCATCCAAGTGCTGACCGCGCTCAGCGTTGCTTAACAACAGCCGACTGACCGCACCACTGAGCTACCGAGGCTGACGAATTTCCTTATCCCTTAGTCGACTTTTACGACATGCGACGTGGAGAGATGCAGTGGAGCTATTCTTTTTAAGTACCCCACATGGTACAGTTATTGCAAGTTGTTTTCCTAGAAACGTCCTACGTAGCGCATTCTCTAACTCAGCGGTTCTCAAACTTTTTTGGTGACGGAACCCTTTTGGAAAGCGACATATTTGACGGAGCCCTAAAATAAGAAAAAATTAGTTTTGTGCATTCTTTATTAATAATCATATTACAATGTAACAGTTACTTACATAATATTATAATAACAGAGAAAAACAACAATTAAATATCTAATGGGAGGTATGAAACTGTTTCTTATTATTTTCATCAATTGGTTGTTATCAGGTTTGACAGAAGAGAGTTGAGTTCGTCTGCGCAGCCGAGCCGAATCGAGCCAGAGAGGAGAGGTGTATTAAAATTTTTTTTTCTCGTATTCTCTCGGAGCCCCCACAGAGGCTCCGCGGAGCCCTAGGGCTCCGTGGAGCACACTTTGAGTATGGCTGTAACTAATATCTCGATGGGTGTAGGGTAGGGCGTTCGCTGGCCGCTCGCTGGCCGCTGTTGGGCGCTTCTGTTGGCGCTCACTTGGCGTTCTGAGCTGAGCGCGTGATCCATTATGCATCAGTTCGAGGTCGGAGGCGTCGTTTTAATTTCGTCTAATCCGTTCAGAGGGTCGCCCGCCCCTGGGCCGAATTAAAACCTGCACGGTACGCCTTCCTGGAGAATTACCTCCCCGTGTTTTAAAATAATCCTTGTGATTGCTGTGGGGTAGACAGAGACAACGGATCTCCACGGGACATTGTCCTGACACCTCTATGACTTTTCCACGTTCATAAAGGACGTTATTATCGGACTTTGGTTGTGTATGACAGTTCGACCGTTTTGAGGTTCGTTCGGTAGTCCGGATTAGATTAGGTACCTACCACACGGTTTCGAACCCGCGACAACTGTCTAAATGATTTCGTTATACAGAATGACAAAGCTACATTTGATTCGAAAACTCCTAGTTTAATTTAGTTTAATTAGTTGGAAACTCGAGGAACGGAAAACACAAATTTGTCCTCCGCGCCGCCGCGCCGCCCCGCCCGCCGTGATTTGGAACACCTTCCATAGTGAGTGGGTGAGTTGTAAACATTTATTGTATTTCATGAATTCAATAAATATATGTTATGCTAAAGGGCGACAGGTTAGTCACCCACCCTCACCTTCGCACGGTCCTTCAACCGAGTCATGCAGTAGGTAAGCCATCGTGTCTCGGTGTTGCGCTATAAATTCTTGCAGCACAACACCGATTACTCTGCTTACTCAGATTGTCGGGATACAGCGTATGGTATGTATATAATGCAAATGATTTATCTTTACCTGGGACTGGGGATACCATGTGGCTAACACAAACAAGTCATTCATCTCATCATAGTACAAACAAATCAATATACACTCGAAGGTAACATTATGCTTTTAGCACTGAATGAAAGGTCGGTCGAAGCGGCTACGTAAATAGTACGCATTTCCGTTCAGTTCAGTGTAACCGACGAACCGAAGGGAATCACCAACATGGCACCTAGTTCAGCAAGGTGCTATGGCCTGGCATCATGGATGTAGATGTAGCCAACCGTGTCAGTTTTCATAAAAAAAAAGCTAAAACAAACACGTTGAAATGATAACTGGCCCTTTTCTTTTGAAGACGGTGGGAGCTTCAGTAATATAATTTCAGGTTTCATCACTCACCTTCCGCCAGCTTTCGCCGCACAAGCCTTCACCTCCTCCGCACACATATCTACATACATTGCAGCTTCGCAAGCTCGCGTCCAGAAATCTAGATTTCTAATTCACGGAGCAAGGTGTATCTGCAATAATGTATCTGTAATAAATGTTAAATGTTAAAACTCCCGACCGTTAAAAAGACAAAAAATATTTCCGTTTACTTACTTAAAGGAGTCGGTGGACCGATAAGTAAATTCCCGCGCAGCTATGATATTTTATATTTTATTTACTTAGCGGTCCCCCGACTCCTTTAAGTAAGTAAATGGAAAATATTTTTGTCTTTTTAAGGGTCGGGGTTTTTTTAATTGGTAATAGAATTTTTATTTCAAGCTTTTTTAAAAAACCGCATGCAAATCGGTCCAATTTTTAAGAGAATTAGTTTTTTTATTATTTAATTACTTGATTACTTGATTACAAACATAGCTAACAACCATCCCGATTAAACCAGCTTTCTAATAAAATAAACCACAACCAAATCGGTCCATCCGTTTGGGAGCTACGATGCCACAGACAGACATAGGTACACACACACGTTAAGCTTATAACTGAACTGAAACGGTGAAAGACCCTGCCTCTCACAACACAGGGTATCCTAGCGTGAGAGACAGGACTATAAGTAAAAACCCCCGACTCTTAAAAAGTCAAAAATAATTCCCGTTTACTTACTTAAAGGAGTCGGTAGACCGCTAAGTAAATTCCCGCGCAACTTTTGAGTCTTTATATTTAATTTACTTAGCGGTCCCCCGACTCCTTTAAGTAAGTAAACGGGAATTATTTTTGACTTTTTAAGAGTCGGGGGTTTTTTAAATTTGTAATTTAACTTTTATTTCAAGCTTTTTAAAAAAAACCGCATGCAAATCGGTCCACTTTTGAAGATAATAATTTTTTTTATTACTTAATTACTTAATTACTTGATTACAAACATAGCTAAGAACCATCCCGATTAAACAGGCTTCCTAATAAAAAAAACCGCATCCAAATCGGTCCATCCGTTTGGGAGCTACGATGCCACAGACAGACACACACACACACACACACACACACACACACACACGTCAAACTTATAACACCCCTCCGTTTTTTTCGTCGGGGGTTAAAAATTGCTAGTTTAAGCCCAGAGTGTACCTAATTATAGTTTGTAAGAAAAAAAAATGTAAACTAGGTTAAGTTATAGTGAAAATAAATCTTATTCTTATTCTTATTCTTATAACATCCATCTTATTTCGTCGGTGTGCCATCCTCAGATCAGTAAAGGGGTGCCAATGTAATTAGTTATGCGATAACGACATGTGGTGGTTTGTGACAGAAACCAGTAGTATTTGGGTATATAACTTCATACAATTTCATATTAAAAATGTTTTCACTTTGTCATGAATTGCTGCATCTGTCACAAATCAGCACATGCGTGTCTAGGCAGTGGCAAACATTTTTGTAAAGTAGACTAAGTGTACATTGAAAAAAATTCCAGTGAAGTTTCTTGTCAGTTCTTCTTCGCTGTGATAATCAAACTGGCAGAATGTTACAATGAAAATATGACAAATCTGAGCGCAGTGTACTGCCAATAGATGCTAAATAAACAATAAACAATTATAACATCCCTTCGTTTTTTTGGTCGGGGGTTAAAACAATAATCGAAACGCACCGAGCCATCATAGTTAATGTGAATATCGGAAGCGACGCGGTTTGCCAACTAAGTAGGTATTTTGTTTGGACGCGCCGAGCGCACGCAGAAGAGAACCAAGCGCCAAGCGGCCGACCGCACGTTGTATGCACACCTGAATTGCGGCCGCGCGCGCGCGAAAACCTATTTAATTATGTAACGCAATCAATGCGCATTGTTGAGCGCTAGTTGCTAATGTTCGCTGCGCTTAAGTTGGAGCTGGAATGCCGCTGCACTGAGAACTCGCTGAAGCTGGAATTCAAAAAGCTTTCCGCGAACTGGAAACAGAGAGGGGAAACTGCGAAAATTGTTTAATATTATCCTGGAGCAAACGCCACGCGGACTGACTGGAAAAGTCGCTTGTGAGAACCTTGTGGCGGCTTTGTAGTTGAATTAAAAAAATCCCCTTCAACTGTGTTCCGTAAGCCGAGAGTTTTCGCTGCCATACGACATTGCAGTTAACTTAGTTAGCTATACGAGGGGCGGCTGAAAAGTTTTGAGCCTAAGTAGCTTTAAGTGGTACCTTTAAGGTGATGTTGACTGGTCGGAGCATATGCTTTGGCCCCTCTGACTCAGACACGCAAAGCGGATTAAATCATAAAAAAATATTACCCTTAATTTTTTAATTTAAGTTTTTTTATTATTTGTTAGGATATTCGACATAATAACTTAATAACACATCTCCAGTCAAAATTTCAACTGGCTACCTATTTATTACTGTTCAAAAGATATAGCCCTGTAAATATAGGACATAGGGACGGACGAACGGTCAGACGGATTAGGCTTTTTTTTATTAAATCCGATATGGGTGGCTGAGTCGGAAGGGCCAAAGCACATGCTCCGAACAGCTAATATCACCTTAGAGAAGGTAGGTGCCATACCGGAGACTTCCTTGTATTGCTGGTTATACTGGACTATAGAACACAACCGAGGCTGCTATGCGGCCATCTTACATCCAGTACGGTGGTACCAACCCAGTTTGCTACAATTTGAGCCTACCGCACTAGTAGTAGGGCCAGGGAAGGGACTAACAGTTTTACACCGGTTCCGAACGTTGAAGCAGCAGGTGTAGGTATGCACGTAAATTTTTTCGTCAGAAAAAACTCATTGGTACACGCCGCCGACCGGATTCGAACCTCGGACCTCTCGCATGAGAAGCCGATGCCGAAACCACTCGGCCACCCACCGCTTAGTAGGCTCAGGTAATAGGGTCCCTTACGGCACGAACCCTTAAAAGTAAAGGGTCATAACTAAATTGTAAACAACCTCTGAAATTACGATAAAATGTTTAATGAAATATTGAGCGCGAAATAAGCAAATTGAGGTTACTGCGGACAGAGGTGGAGCGGACCCCAACAGCCTCTCGATGGCGCTGCAAGCTTCATTATTAACCTAGTTATCGGGCAGATCCTCCGCTAATTGCGGTGGCCGCGGTCGCCGGTGGTCGGCTCTGGACGCTGATTTCCGATACCTAGCTACAGCTAGCTACGTGCCATATCAGCCTGCTGACCTATAGTCACAGATGAGATAGTAGTTACCTATTAGGTAGGAATTCCATGGCTGGTTATGAACCACCTGTCGAATTCAGTAGAATGAAAATCTACAATCGAGCGCTCGATAGCTCGAGTAAATAATTCGTTTGGTTAGGTAACATAATTTTTCTTTGTTGACCACTTTCTGCTTAAGTGACATAGGATAGGCTAATTAAAATTCAGTTCCGGTTACGCTAACATGTGGCTCTCATACAAAGCGAATTATTCCGCGCGCCGAAATAAAGTTAACGCCGGAACGCAGCTCGGCCTTCTATCTTCTTTCCTTACTAACTTTCTTTTTAAATACGAATTTCACGCGAGAGAAGCCGAGGGCAGAAGCAAGTCTAAAATATTTTTTTATCTAGTTACTGAAGATTTTGATGAGTCGATATAATATGTGCGCGTCATCAAAATCTATTATGCCAATTTTAAAGTTTCTACATTACACAGTTTTCAAGAAATGCCTCTGTGACAGACGAACGGATACGGGAGTGATCTTATAAGAGTTCCGTTTTTACATTTTAATGTATGAAACCCTAAAAAATTTTCATATTTATTTTATTTCAATTTTCAACTTTTTTCGTTCAGTAGATTCGGAGCTAATAAGCCGTGACAGACGGACAGACAGACACAAGTGTGATCATAAGGGTTCAGTCCTTTTCCTCTTTTGATGTAGGGAACATTAAAAATAATGGTTCTATATTGATTGAAGCTGTCCACTGCGCCATGGTCTCATTAATTCACTTATCGGACACGCAAGCGCACTTATAAACATCACACGCGAGGCGCGACCACACGGCCCACAGTACTCCACAGTCCACTGCACGCACACTGATCTAACTGCACAGTGTGAACGAGACCTTGCGACAGACGAGTCCATTCCAACCTGTAGATATCCAGCGAGTCTGCACTAGCGGGAGGGTACACGCATATGTACATACTACATACAATATACATACTACCGTTTATCACGCCATTTACCAAAAGTCAGATTAAGCAGAGTAATCGGTGCTGTGCTACTTACGGGTACATTACACCACAACGCCGACCACCAAGTTTGGCAAATATTTGGACGAGATAACTCTCGAGCAGCAAGTAAGGCACGATGCCTTCTACTGCATGATTCTGTGGAACGAGCGGTGGAAGGACCGTGCCAAAGCGGGAGGTGGGTGCCCTGTCGCCCTTTAGAACGTAACGAAAAGATGATAAAGTACTTCCAGAGATTTAATACTTTAAAGCCATTATTACAGTACAATTCTCTCACATTTTTATTTAAGGCGATTATTACATTGAAATTCTCTCATATTTTTACCTTGAAACGGCTTTATGCGACTTTTAACGCTCTAACAGGCACTGAAGAAAAGTCAAATTTGACATCTGCCATGCAGGCCAACCAACCCAAGCTCTCGTCAAACAGTTTGTTATAGCTTTATTTTTTTATTTTTATGGAACCTGACACGGTTGGCTACATCACCTACAACATCCGTGATGTCAGCCCATAACACAGGGTGAACTAGGTGCCATGTCAGTGATTCCCTTCATTTCATGTCGGCTACACTAAACTGGACGGAAAACACGAACTATTTACATAGCCGTTTCGACCGACGTTTCGTTCAGTGCGGTGGTATCAACCCGGCCGGGATAAACCCTACCACCTAGTAAGGTAAGAAGGGAAGGGACCTACAGTTTAACGTGGAATCCGAACCACGGTCAGCCTCCAACGGTCGAGCGGTCACCCATCCAATCACTGACCGCGCTCAGCGTTGCTTAATAACAGTTGACTAACCAACCGCGCCACTGAGCTACCGAGGCTGACGAATTTTCTTATCCCTTGGTCGACTTTTACGACATGCGACGGGGAGAGATGCAGTGGGGCTATTCTTTTTAAGTACCGACCCCACACGGTACATATTTAGTTTATTATGGCTTTATTACACAATGTAGTGCCATCTCTATGGGTATAAAACTTCATACAATTTCATATTAAAAAAAATCCCTTTGTCATGAATTGCTGCATCTGTCATACAACTCTCAAATCAGCACATACGTATTTAGATAGTGGCAACCATTTTTGTAAAGTAGACTAAGTGCACATTGAAAAAATTTCCAGAGAAATTTCTTGTCACTTCTTCTTCGCTGTGATATGATAATCAAACTGGCTGAATGTTGCAATGTAAATATGACACATCTGAGCGCAGTGTACTGCCAAGAGATGATAAATAAACAATAAACAATAAACAACAATCGGCCTTAAGTAAACAGCGCACGAAAGTGAATAATTAAATTATCTATCACACACTGTAAAATTATAATTGTTTTTTTTTCTACGAAACGTAAACCATGAATAAACATCGATTAGAATACAAGATAATAAAACACACCCATGACAGTACAATGACAAAGGTTGTGGCCCCATTTTGATCTGCCACACTTCGGGGGGAGGGAGGGAGATACGCACCGGAAAACTGTGTGCTGGAGGCGCGAGGGGGTGTGGGGGGTTGGGGGCGGACGTGGCTTCCGGGAAAAGCGAAAAGCGGGAGTTTCTCGGATTTCTGGTTGCGTTCAACTTTTACCATTGCGCTAACCTATTGCGCTTCATGTACCTGTGTGGCGTGCCAATATGCGGATACACACAGTTGCGAATTGCTTTAAATGCACAAATGCAGGTGGGACGACGACATCAAGTACGTCGGCGGAAGCAGTGGTTCCGTATCGCTGAAGGCCGGGAGGACTGGAGGAAAATTGGAGAGACGTATGTCCAGCAGTGGACGCTTACACGCTGACTGACTGACTGCACAATTTTTCAACACCAATTTCAGTAAGCATTATGTAAAATATTATGTGATTGTTTTATGGAAACTGCTTGGCTACATCGCCTACAACATCTGTGATGTCAGCCTTGGTAAGCTAGGTGCCATGGCAGTGCTTCGCTTCGGTCGTGCCGGCTACACTGAACCTGGATGGATAAAACGAAATATTTATACATAGCCGCTTCGACTAACCTCTTCTTCAGTGCGGTGGTACCAATCCGGGCGGGTTTCACCATACCACCAAGTAAGGTAAGAAGGGAAGGGATGCTACAGTTTTACGTGGAATCCGAACCGTGTATTCTTTTCGTGTTTTGTATAAAATAAAATAAAATTCGAGTGCAGTAGAGGCGTCCGAGGATCGCGCCACGTGAAAATCCGTTTTCTTTGCCTATCCCATTGTGAAACAGGCGTGGCGCTATGTATGTAGATACAGGTGTGCCAGATCGATAGCATGTTTACATGTAATCTTTCTTATACAGGTAAAATATTATTAACTGGGTCACAGATTACTTAATAGTACTGGGTGCCTAAAGTAATGAAAGCCACTATCTACTTAAACAACTGGTTGCCTAAAGTAATGAAAGTCACTATCTACTTAAATAACTGGTTGCCTAAAGTAATGAAAGTCACTATCTACTTAAATAACTGGTTGCCTAAAGTAATGAAAGTCACTATCTACATAAATAACTGGTTGCCTAACTAAAGTAATGAAAGTCACTATCTACTTAAATAACTGGTTGTCTACAGTAATGAAAGTCACTATCTACTTAAATAACTGGTTGCTTAAAGTAATGAAAGTCACTATCTACTTAAAAAACTGGTTGCCTAAAGTAATGAAAGTCACTATCTACTTAAATAACTGGTTGCCTAAAGTAATGAAAGTCACTATCTACTTAAAAAACTGGTTGCCTAAAGTAATGAAAGTCACAATCTACTTAAATAACTGGTTGCCTAGAGTAATGAAAGTCATTATCTACTTAAATAACTCGTTGCCTAAAGTAATGAAAGTCACGAGGTATCTACTTAAATAACTGGTTGCGTAAAATAATTAAAGCCTCTAATTAAATAACTGGTTGCCTAAAGTAATAAAGTCACTATCTACGTAAATAACTGCTTGCATTGTGTGAACCATTGTCCCCAGCTATTGAGAGTGGTAGGTAACTGAATGCATTGCACTAACTGTCCGAACTCCCAAATTGTTGAACGACTCGATCGAGTTGCACTCGTTGTGCACGGACACATTCCATTCAACGCAGGGCTGTCAACATCATAAAAAAGTAACGTTACTCTCAGATACAATTTTAACACGCCTGGTAATTCGTCGTATTCCTTCTAAGCCATCCGCGGTTCCTAAGCATATTTTTAATTCGTACCCCTTAAAATATTTGTGAGACTTAAGTACCCATGAGTAAAACTATTTTCATATGGTTTTTGATTTTTAATTAGGTAATAATGATGTTTATCCATCGTATTAGTCATTTATTAGGTCCTAATATCTATTTATATTACATACAACACCACACGCAATATCCCGGCAATCAGGGTAAGCAGAGTAATCGGTGTTGTGCTGCAAGAACTCTGGTAAATTACAGAACAACACCGACCACCACGTTTCGCAAAGAATTCGAACAAGATTCAATCGATCAAGCAGCAAGTAAGGCACGAAGCCCCACCTGCTGCATGACTCGGTGGAAAAACGGTGCCAAGGTGAGAGGTGGCTATCCTTTCGACCTTTTAGCACGGCACCTTGTCCTTGTCGCCTTTTACGACATGCACGGGGAGAGACGCAGTGGGGCTATTCTTTTTAAGTGCCGGCGTCACACAGTACTTTATTAATCACAATATAATACGAAATAATAAAACACAATATAATAAAAAAAAAACTAAATAAATAGGTCCGAATCAACCATTCCTCATCGGTGCAGATAATTTTCACTAATGAGATAAGTGGGCCCCTTTACCATATATTTGTTTCAAAGTGATGTTACAGAGGATGCGTAATCGACGAGCATGCATGAAGAACATTATGAGAGTGGAAGAGGCGGCAGAGGTGTGTCAGGATCGTGGCACGTGGAGATACATTGTCTCTGCCTACCCGACCGGGAAACAGGCGTGACGCTATGTGTGTATTATTATAGTATTCATCATCAGCCTGTATCGGTCCACTGCTGGACATAGGCCTCTCCCAAGGCACGCCACCACACGCGGTCTTCCGCTCTTCTCATCCATCCACTCCCGGCTACCTTTTTTAGGTCATCTGTCCACCTAGACGGGGGGCGGCGTCCCACGCTACGTTTGCTTGTACGTGGCCTCCATTCGAGCACCCGTCTACCCCATCGGTTGTCGGGTCTGCGACAGATGTGCCCAGCCACCTGCCACTTCAGCTTGCTTATTTTCTTAGCAATGTCGACTACCTTAGTTCTTTGACGTATCACGTCGTTACGGATTTTATCCGTCAAAGAAATGCCGAGCATTGCTCTTTCCATAGCTCGCTGAGCGACTTTAAATTTGTGGACCAGGCCCATCGTCCAGTATTATTAATGAATATTATATTTACTTAGAATGTAGCACTATCAAACAAACGCTAAATTCTCTAAGCGTTCTTGCTCTAAATATTCTTTTACACAATCACGATTTTGTTTTATAGAAACTGACATTGTTGGCTCCTTCACCTACTACATCCGCGATGTCAGCCCATAACACCTCGTTGAACTAGGTGCCATGTCGGTGCTACTCTTTGATAACGGCTACACTAGTTCGGAGGATTCAAGTAGAAAAAACAACGAGCCGACACTGACATCCGATATTTGTTGCCTCACCTCACTAATAGATTTGCATTCGCCCCTAGATTCCTTTGTCTCAAACGTCATTTGCAAATCACAGCTACATAGGAGATATTCAGAGGAGAGCCCGCCCTGGCCGGCAGGTGTAATAGAATCGGGGCCAGAGTGACGGGCCGTGTTCTGGCCGGGCGTGCCCATTAAACTCGGACGCATCGGCAGTGTGCACCTGCCCTCTTGCGTTCAGTTACATTCCAAGTTTTGTGCGAGCAAGCAACGCACAAACGCTATTTGTATACAACCACAAAAGTAGACATGGGATACTAAGCATTCCACAAAACCTCATTTATTTATACACCAATACTAATAAGAAAACAGTAAACACCGACAAAACTATAAAAATACAACACGGAAAGAAGATATGGAAAATGAGCCCCGTCTTTTTGTAAGCATCCTTCCTTCCTTCCTTACCTATAATAAAATCCAACGTTTGCTTTCTGTCTGAGTGTCTGAGTGTATGTCTGTCTGTCCGCTTATAACTCGAGAACCACTGAACCGATTTTAATAAAAAAATGTACGGATAGCTTGATTCTTCCCATCAACTATAGGCTACTTACTATCACGCTAAATGGCTTATGAGGTTAGCAGTGAAGTGAAATATGAGAGCGGGCGGAGCCGCGGGCACAGCTAGTGAGATATAAAAATACTAACTATCCCGTGTGTGAGCGGGTTAATCGTAGAATAGAATAGAATAGAATAGAATATTTATTGGTATATAACATATACAAGTCACAAACTCACATTCACACATTTTAAAATTTTACAATTTACAAAATAAAATACAATTTAACGATATTCAATTCAATTTCAATTCAAAAAATTCAAACATAATAAATAAATCCTATTCAAATTAAAATTATTAATAATATAAATCCGACATAAAATCGCCAGTCAAATAGGTGCACATCAATAATACATTAGGTACCTATAAAAGCAAGCAGAAACTCATTCGTTAAGGAATTCCTCGACCGAATAGTACGCCTTCTCCACCAGAAAGCGCTTCAGTCTGCCGACAAAGCTGTTGAATGATTCAGCATTTTTAATTTCTGTGTTTATTTTATTATAGAGCTTTGGCCCAATTACAAAAACCGATTTTTCAGATCTGGCGAGTCTGTGTTCAACAGGACGGAGATTGTCACGGTTTCGGGTGGAAAAGACATGACTAGCTCCACTGGTTTCAAACAAATGAGATCCTCTCCTAACGATCTTGGCCACCTCCGCGATGTACACACTGGGTAGCGTAAGAATTTTCATTTTTATGAATATTTCACGTGCTGGAGTGTCCCAGGGGACGCCAGCAAGTATTCGCACGGCACGTTTCTGCATCCTGAACGCCCTGTCACGTTCGGCAGCAGTGCCCCACAATTCGATGCCGTACGACATTACTGAGTGGAAGTAGCCGTAGTATGCCATACGTACGGCTCTTGAGTCAAGTGTTGGTACCAAACGTGACAGCGCGAAGGACGCTCGGCCGAGTTTGTCGCATAGGGTGTTTATGTGCTCGTCAAACTTAAGGCCTGAGTCAATGATCACCCCGAGGAACTTTGCAGAGTTCACCTGGGGAATGGACACTCCGTCACAAACTAGTGAGATCGACTCAGTGTGTGCACCGCGAAGGCCAAAGTGGATGAGATTTGTTTTTTCTAGATTAAGAATCATCCCATTTGCCCGAAACCAACGCGTGAGACTACTCGTCGTCAGCTCCAGATTTGTGCGTAGGTCAGCGATATTCGCTCCGCTCACCACAGTGCAGGTGTCATCCGCGAATATTAAAAACTTTACATCGGGAGCAGCTGCTGGCAGATCATTAATCAATACAAGAAACAAGTAGTTGCCGCAGGCAGAGCCTTGCGGCACAGAAATTGATCCCACAGTGCACGGGTCGGATCTAGTACCGTCAGAGCCAACCGCCGTCACCTGCACACGACTTCCGAGAAAGGATGCGATTGTCTCAAGAAAAGGTCCTCTTATTCCGTAGTGCTCGAGCTTGGCCAGGAGCAGTTGGTGGTCCACGAGATCAAAAGCGCGTGACAAGTCGCACAGTAGAACTGCTACATGTCTTCCTCTCTCTAATTGTTTTAATACAGAGTGAAGCAGCTCGCGTAGGTACGTTGACTGAGTGAATATGAGGCGAACCGTCTTATTTTATGTGGACCAGTATTTAAATCGCCACACCAAATGTAACATTGTTATTGTAAAATATTTAATAGGTGTTTTCCGGCCAGTAGTGCAGCCCACACCATCTCTTATCGGTGATGTTTTTTTTTATGGAAACTTAACACGGTTGGCTACATCACTTAAAACATCCCTGATGTCGGCCCATAACACCGGGTGTACTAGGTGCTATGTCAGTGCTTCCCTTCATTTCATGTCGGCTACACTGAACTGGATGGAAAACACGAACTAATTGCATAGCCGTTTCGACCGACGTTTCATTCAGTGCGGTGGTACCAATCCGGGCGGGATAAACCTTACCACCTAGTAAGGTAAGAAGGGAAGGGACCTACAGTTTTACGTGGAATCCGAACCACGGTCAGCCTCCAACGGTCGAGCGGTCATCCATCCAAGTTCAGACCGCGCTCAGGGTTGCTTAACAACAGTCGACCGACCGCACCCCTGAGCTACGGAGCCTAAACTCATCGTTACTTTGCAGGGTTCAGGCGTGTGAATAACACGACTTGGAGACATCGATCGCAAACTCCGCAAAGTCGAACATTCACGTCGCGCCGCCCCCCCGCGCCGCCGCCGTCACTGTATACACACACAGGCGCAGCGCGCCGAGCATACCTACCTACCAGTGCAGTAACGTGGCATTCGCGAGCACGACGAATATCGGACGTGCTCAACTTGGAATAGAACTACATGCTCGCCCGCGGGCCCACCCGTAGAGAATAGGAACTATTCAAGCTTATAAAGTGGTCCAGGTTGGGTCAGGGTGCGGTGAGTTCAGTACTGAGTGGCTGCATTCTAAAATGTATGAGATTCCTAAATTCTCGTTTTATCGTATTCTGCTTTCGTTATTGCCATTGATATTGTACCCCTAGTCGGGCGGGACTGGTAATTGTGCATTCGAGTTCTGAACTACATTCGAAGTAGGTATTTCGAAGTCTTCAGTTTCTTGGAGCATTTTAGGGTTCCCTACCAAAATCTGGTACTAATATTTTAAAATTAACATAGTTAATGCACCTGGCTGAGCTTCTCTCAAAATCACATTATCTAATTTACATCCAAATCGTTAGAGCCGCTTACGAGAAACCAATTATAATTTATTAAAATAAAAATAAAATACAAAAGTTTTATTCACGTTCGGGCCGAACGTTATAGCTTAACATCGGCGGTTGACAGATAAATAATAGATACTCAGATCAAATACACATACATACATACTTTATTGCTCCACAAAAGGATAACTTTTGGAAAACACAGAAATGGTGGTTTCCACATCCGGTTAATAGGATGTACAGGAGATAACCGGCAGCTAAATTTTAGTCGAAAGTGGTGAAATCGGATCTAAGTAAAAGAAAATGAAGTGTAAAGGCGGCCTTCTCTCTTGATAATATTAATATTTTTTTTTTTTTATAGAAACTAACACGGTTGGCTACATCACCTACAACATCAGTGTGATATCAGCCCATAACACAGTGTGAACTAGGTGCCATGTCAGTGCTTCCCTTCGGTCGTGCCGGCTACACTGAACTGGACGGAAAACACAAACTATTTACATAGCCGTTGCGGTGGTACCAACTGGGGCGGGTTGAACCCTACCACCTAGTAAGGTAAGAAGGGAAGGGACCTACAGTTTTACGTGGAACCCGAACCATGGTCAGCATCCAACACGGTCGAGCGGTCACCCATCCAAGTACTGATCGGTCCAGCGTTGCTTAACAATCAATAGCGACAGTCGACTGTCTGCACCACTGAGCTATCGAGGCTAACTTTCTACTAGTCTACTGACATAGTAGTGACCACAGAGCATCGAATGCCGACCGCGCGCGCCCCTCCTAGAGGCGCCCTGAGCGCGATTTTCCTACAACGCCGTTGAAGCCTGTGGGCGTGGCCTATGACTTACATATGTGTGTTGTGCGTGTGCATTTGTTTTGTGCGTGTGCCTAACTTGCTCCTCTTTGTGTGTAGTGTCGATACTAGCACACACACACACATACGAAGCGCTAGCAGCACTGCGTGTAGTTTTTGGGTTTCAAATATTATCGCTTAGGGCGTCTCTAGTAGGGGGCGCGCGCATTCGATGCTCTGTGGTAGTGACGGTGGAATTGAAATGAAACGTTTGGGCATTTATTTATATAAATAAATAAATAAATAAATAAATAAATATCCATTTATTTCAGACATACAATTTTCTTTTGTCACAGGTACAATACATAGCGTTCATGCGTTACATGCGTTACATACATAGCGTTATATGCGTGTGTTCTTCTAACCTGGGTGATGTAGTAGGTTTTTCTCTCTCTTTCGATTCACCTCACGCAAAGCATACGTGTACAGATGAGAACGCTCACTATTCCCGAGCGAGAGCCGCGCGGAGATAGTGAAAGATAAATAAGAAAGATAGCATCCAGCGTGCATAGGAAGAAAGGCAGAAATAGGTAAAAGGATAAACAGATGTAGCGGAGAGAACGATAAACAGGATGTCCCGCGAGTAAATCTAACCACTCAAGAACTGCTGGCGCGGGATCGAGCTTGTTGCCAGATGCACCACGGCCGGCCGCGCCGCGCCCCGCGCCGCCGCCGTCGCGTCTGCTATGAGGCGGACAAAAATGTCGTCGTCAAATTTATTGAAACGCCTTTTGATGCTCCCCATCTTATAGGACACGCCTTTACGCACCCTAAAGTATGCATTATTAATAATCCAGTCTTAAAAAAAAAGAAAAATCGCATATAAAGCTAGATAAAACAATAACAAATAAATAAATCTAGACGAAAAGTAGGTGTTCGATAACATAATCTAGTTTAAACAACACTTGTTCATTTTAAAATATAGACTAAACCACAGAGCATGGAATACCGCGCGCCGCGCCTCCTAGAGACGCCCTGATCGCGATTTCCTTACAACGCCGTTGAAGCCTGTGGGCGTGGCCTATGACTTACATTTATGTGTGTTGTGCGTGTGCATTTGTTTTGCGCGTGTGCCTAACTTGCTCCTCCTTGTGTGTAGTATCGATACTAACACACACACACACACACACACATACGAAGCGCTAGCAGCTCTGCGTACGATTATTGGGTTTCAAATATTATCGCTTAGGGCGTCTCTAGGAGGGGGCGCGCGCGGTATTCCATGGTCTGTGGACTAAACGAAATCATTGAAGACTAAGATTATGAAATATTCTTTATCTTAGATTGAAGATAATTAAAATTCAATAAAATCGATGACAACATTTCTGTCAGTTACAATATTGTTTAGTTTTTTAATTTTTATAAAATGTCAAGAAATTTGATATTCACTATGATCTAGCAATAAAATTTGTAAATAAAAGAAAGTCTGGTTTTCATTCGTCGCTAAAGGCCGATTTACATTGGTTTAGTGTTTAGTCAAGTAGACAAGTACATCACTAAGTACAGTGGTGCAAGTAAACCGATTGGACAGTAGCGAGTCAACTTGGCTTGCAAGTGCCTTGCAAGTTGGCCCAAATAGAATCGCCTTCCAATTTTCGGGCAAGTGACACCCCTCGCGCGCCCGCCCAACCCCGCGTCATTTGACTCGCCACTGGCGTAGTGAAAAGTCGAATTTAGTACAGTGCATAAGTTACCGGCAACAGGACATTCGCGCGTGTTTTCTTTTTCAAGAAAATGACGGCCAAATCGTACGTATTTCGCGACCTTGCTCGTCCATTTCGACGGAGAAATGCCGCTGTACTTGCTGTAGTGTGTAGTCACTGTCCAGGCGTTCGCTACTGGCCACTGTACTTACACTTGCCACTTTACTAAACACTAAACCAATGTAAATCGGCCTTAATAACCTTTTTGTCGGTGGCGTGACGCCGCACTGAGTGTGATATCGCGAGGAGTGGTGTTATTGAATATTTTTTATTTATTTATTTTAGGGAAACACACAGTTATAAATATCTTAAATTAAATAAACATAAAGTAATAACATAAACCACTAAAGTTTCCACAATTAGGAAACATGTTTTCAACACTAGTTTATCATGAAAAATAAAAGAAATGAAATATATGCAAAAAAAAAAATTATAATAATAGTAATTCAATTTTAAGAACCTAGAACAAATTAATTTCTGTGCACAAAGTTAAACACTGTTTCTTAAAACTACCTAATTTTGAATTAAATATGTCTACACTATGGAAAATTTCATTATATAATTTACAACTTCTATTAATAAATAATATGCTCGAAAGACTCGATTGTTCGATAGAATCCGGGCGCAGAACGAGTAATCTGTTACGGGCAGCTGGGTTAAATTCTGTATGCAGTGCGTATCCCATTTGAATCACAACAATAAATACATCAGCTTATCTTCAGGGAGGTTCATTTCGGCAGTAGCTCTGGAGGGGCGCTCGCGGGGGTGGGTTTCGGGGTTGGGGGGCGGCACTGCTGCGGTGGCACAGTAAGCCGGCCCATTCTTCAAGGCGACAGTGTCTAAGTCACACTTGTACCACTGCTAATGTGCTACTTGCACACGCTTGTCATCAGCACATAGCTTAGGGTTGGATTAGTGGTTGGTCAGCGCAAAGTAAGTAAGTGTATTTATTTATTTTCAGTAATAAATAACAGAGATATTACAATCAATTCATTTGAAAAAAATCGAGGGAGTCTGCATGTACACATGCAGCCGTCAAACTTAGTTCGTGAATTTTATGTTTGCGCAGTTTGAAAAAAAAAAAATCGTAAGAAAAATTTTCACCTTTGGTAGCCCATATTGCCCCAACTTGGCTTCATACAAGGTTTTGTTTGAAGTATCGAATAAGGTTAAAACCTTTGTCTGTGTGTTAGAGTTTGTCTCTCTTAATTATAGACAGAACAATGACTTCTCTTTGAGACAGAATGCATTTTTCTGGCGTGCTGGTAGGTTATTCAGCGACGATGTTGATTTGTTTTGCACGAGCCCTAACTGTACTTAATAAATTTAGACGTGCTTTCAATGCGATATGCACATGCAGACTACCTCGATTTTTTTTTCTTTAAATCTAAATCTAAATGTGTAAACTTGTAATTGCTGTCCTGTGAATTATGATTGTATGTTTATATAATAAGTAATTACATTGTAAGTTTACAACAATAAATATTTTTTTTTTATAAAAACATTGTATTGTATTGTATATATTTATTGCACTCAAATAGAATATGGGCAAAAGGTAACACTTAATGCCTCTAGGCATTTTCTAACAGGATACCTTTGTGGTATGATAACTGCTAGGTGAGTGGCGATATGACAGATGTACGGGAATACAGAAGATAGATAAACTTAAATATGAATAGTTAAATACTATACCTATATACCAGATATATACATAAGATAGACTAAATATACTTAGTTTTTACATTTTTTTTTTTATGGAACCTGACACGGTTGGCTACCATCACCTACAACATCCGTGATGTCAGCCCATAACACAGGGTGAACTAGGTGCCATGTCAGTGCTTCCCTTCATTTTGTCGGCTACACTAAACTGGACGGAAAACACGAACTATTTACATAGCCGTTTCGACCGACGTTTCGTTCAGTGCGGTGGTACCAACCCGGCCGGGATAAACCCTACCACCTAGTAAGGTAAGAAGGGAAGGGACCTACAGTTTAACGTGGAATCCGAACCACGGTCAGCCTCCAACGGTCGAGCGGTCACCCATCCAATCACTGACCGCGCTCAGCGTTGCTTAAAACAGTTGACTAACCAACCGCGCCACTGAGCTACCGAGGCTGACGAATTTTCTTATCCCTTAGTCGACTTTTACGACATGCGACGGGGAGAGATGCAGTGGGGCTATTCTTTTTAAGTACCGACCCCACACGGTACAAGCACGGTACAAGCAATTACATATCGGTAATATAAGTTTTTACATACGGTTCGGTAAACATAACGGTAATACAAACAAACGTTAAAGTAAAACAACAAAATAAAAACCGACCAATTACTACGTGGTGGGTGGCACGGAATCCTCCTCGGTGCGCGAGCTATTTCAAGACCTTTAAGTATACTTTGTCAGCTCGGAAGCTCGTCGGTGCTACGCATCGGCGTTCGATCGTCGAAGTTAAGCAAACCGCACAGACACCGGATTTAAGAGAGACATCGGGCGCGGTCGAACTTTGGATGGCCGACCGTTCGACCGTTCAGGCTGGTCTTGGTTCGGAATCCGGTTAAAACTGTAGGCGAACTGTTTGATCGATACCACAGCACTGAATGAAAGTTGGTCGAATGCCATATGGAGCACTACTTTTGCTTGCATTGCCACGGCGACATCGATAACTCGCACGTGTATTCCCGCCATGTACAGGCAGACTAGCTCACTAGCGCCGCTCGCGGCCGGCGCAGGTGTTAATTAGGCAATTTGTATGAAGATTACTGCGCACTAGATCGATGTGTCGCGCTCGCTGGTTTATAGCCTTCTTACGGGGATGTATCGCTTCCACGGCGCACAGACACCGCCATTTCCGCTGCCTGCCGCCTTTACTTTCAAACAAACCGATCTATAGAACCACTGCAACTCCTCCGTAGGGATGTCGGCGCCATATGGTTGTTCTATAGCTTACTCCACGGGGAGTGCTCGGAGGAGCTGTTTGACGCAATCCCGCCTTTCCGCCTCCGAACAAGAGCACAGGTCAGGGATTGCATACCTGCACGCTGGTCAAAATTCAATGTAGTAAAACATAATTGAATTTTTGTCAGGCACGGTAGCTTAGTGGTGCGATCGGTATCGATCGTGATCATAAGCGCACCTGGGCGCGGTCATCACTCGGATGGGCGACCGTTCGACCGTTGGAGGCTGACCGTGGTTCGGATTCCACTTTAAAACTGTAGGTTCCTTCCCTTCTTACCTTACTGGGTGGTAGGGGTTTATCCCGCCCGGGTTGGTACCACCGCACTGAACGAAACGTCGTCGGTCGAAACGGCTATATGTTTATTCTTAGTTCGTGTTTTCTGTCCAGTTCAGTGTAGCCGACATGAAATGAACGGAAGCACTGACATGGCAGCTAGTTCATCCGGTATTATGGGCTGACATCATGGATGTTTGAGGTGAGGTAGCCAACCGTGTCAGTTTCCATAAAAAAAAGGATATGTGTCGTGCGTGGTACGGAACCCTCGCTCCGTCTCGCACTTGTCATATCGATGCCTACTCGCAAATATATATCGCTCGTGTCATCTGTGTCAATTCCCCGCTCTATTCAAATGTCCCTGGAGCACTGGCGGAGATTACCTGCCTATTTACGACAGTCAATATTCAATACTGATCAAACGTCAGTAATAAATTTTAAGTGACCGCTTCTGCCTCAAACTACAATTTTGGATTTGTGTAAATACAAGTAAAATTACGACTTCATTACCTTATATTATAAAAAAACATTATTATGTAGTTGGAAAAGGCGTCAAAGATTGGCTGGAAGACATCTCTGTAAGGGATAAGTTCGCCTTTGCAACTCATGTAAGTTTTTTTTTCACTTACTCCATGGCTGACATCACGGAGCCCTTTAACATCTTGGTGAATTAGGTGCCATGTCAGTGGCTTCCCTTCGGTCGTGTCGGTTACACGGAACTGGACGAAAAACACGCACTATTAACATAGCCGTTTCAACCGACGTTTCATTCAGTGCTGTGGTATCAACCGGGGCGGGATAAACCCTAACCACCTATACTCAAATCAAAACAAACGGGCAGCTCGCACAACAAAGTTTTATGGCTTAGTGAAGGGAGATTCCCTTCACTAAGCCATAAAATTTATACCTACCCCACTGAAAAGCAGGCGTGTCGTTATTTACGTATTTTCGTACAGATTCTACACATCAATCAATAGTATTAATAAATCTGTAAGGGATGGTCATGGAGTAAGTTACTTTGTTTTATGAGATACTACGTCTGTAGACTCTATGTATGACACTAAAACTAAATTTACGATCTTTAGAAATCTTTTCTGTATGTATGTATGTATGTATGTATGTGTGTATGTGTATATGTTCCTCCATAACTCTTACACCGATCATCCGATTTCGATGAAACTTATTACAAACACATTTGATTATACGGGACACAGGATGGGCCAAATAAAATTAATTTGCGGTTACATACGCTAAGATGTGGTTCGCATACAAACCGAATTGTTTCGCGCGCCGAAATAAAGGCACGGTAGTCGTAGACGGAAAAAATAATTATCGAGGACGGTAGCGAGCTTACTTACTTTCTTCTTTTTAAATATTAATACTAAATTATTTTTATTTACAACATATTTGTTGAATGAATTTTTATATATTAATATCAATAATAAAATTAAACACTTGATTTAAATATATTTTTATTAGAAAAATGCAAAGCGAAAATCATTGGAAAAAAGACATCCCGGCTAGGATTCGAACCTCACGTTAACTTCTAGTGTCCGATGCCAAATACGACTTTGGTGACGACAGCATAAGGTTCAATATTGAACCGTGCAAGTTGACTGTTCGCAAAAATTATGCGACATCATGAAGGTGCAATAGATTGAAAATTTGGAGATAATACGTAACGGTCCGGTGGCGTAGTTGGTTATCGCGTTGGCGGCTCAAGCCAAAGACCCAGGTTCGAATCCTGGCCGGGATGTATTTTTTCCAATGATTTTCGCTTTGCATTTTTCTAATAAAAATATATATAAAGCGAGTACGTGCCTAGTACTAACATATAAACATAGAATACTTGATTTAAATATTTCGACGTATGTCGTCTTCAGTGAAAATGAATATAAACACATTATATTAATTAAATTTTAAATACGAATTTCACGCACGGGCACGAAGCCACGGGCATAAGCAAGTAATTTAATAAAATGTCTCTTTCCATGGCCACAGGGGATTAACACGACGAAGATTGATAAATCGGAGTGCTTATTTGCAAGAGCAATCGAGAGATTATTGCGCATAGAAGATTGAGCTTTGCAATTCTATGGATTCGAGATCTTTGCTAGAGGCACCATTTCATGTGCGACGGGTGGCGGAGTGGTCTGGGCGTGTCGTCGGCTCTCTTGCGAGAGTTCCGAGGTTCGAATCGGCGTGTACCCAGTCTTACATATAAAGGACTTTCTTGTCCTCTTGAAAGGATCTTTGGACCGTAACAGGTAGCCGGTTGAAATTTCCACAAAATGGTTATATGAGGGTTTGTCACGATGCTCTGTAGGAAGTCCACATAGAGCTTGGATTATGCAAAACAGATTCCAAATTAGACGCAATCAGTTTGTGCGGCGCGGGGGAGGGGGAGCGGCCGGAGGGAGTGGGGAGGGAGGGAATTAAATGTCCAATTAATTTTGTCATTCAATCCAATGTTTTTGTAGTTAAAGCGATTATTCGATATATCGACAAAATTTACTTAAGGCTGGGTATAGCGCTAGAAAAAAGTTAATTTTACAAAATAAAAAAACCCGACTGCGTAAAAAATTAACTTTAAATAAAAACTGAAAAGAAAAAAACAAGTCCAGTAGTCTAGAAATTTGTTAAGTAATATTGAATAACTACACCATTGAAATAGTTTCATTATCGATACACACATATAATAAAACAAATAATAAACTCTAATGCGGAACATAGCGACTTTAACAGTCGGGACCCATTATTAAATTTCAATGGGTCCCGACTGTTAAAGTCGCTATGTTCCGCACTATAGTTTATTATTTGTTTTATTATATGTGTGTATCGATCATGAAACTATTTCAATGGTGTAGTTATTCAATATTACTTAACAAATTTCTAGACTACTGGACTTGTTTTTTTCTTTTCAGTTTTTATTTAAAGTTAATTTTTTACGCAGTCGGGTTTTTTTATTTTGTAAAATTAACTTTTTTTATTTTACACTTTTTAGTTAGGATTATAAGACCGTAAATTTTGTAATCTTGTCATTTCATTGAGAAAGTTAATATCGTGGGGATTATTAAGTAGCTAGCGGTGGTGTAAACTACTGATAATTTTATTGATTACTAGCTTTTGCCCGCGGCTTCGCTCGCGTGAAATTCGTATTTCAAAAGAAGAAAGTAAGTAACTAAGGCCGATCTGCGTTTAGGTAAACAATAAACCTTCTCAACTAAAGTAAGTAACTAACGGCGAGGCTTCAGGCTGAGCTGCATTCTGGAAGACAATAAACCTTCTCGAAGAAATTAAGTAATTGAGGGCGAGGCTGAAGGCCGAGCTGCGTTCAGGAAGACTATAAACCTTCTTGATGAAAGTAAGTAACTGAGGGCGAGGCCGAAGGCCGAGCTGCGGTCAGGAAGACGATAACCTTTTCGAAGAAAGTAAGTAACAGAGTGCGAGGCCGAAGGCCGAGCTGCATTCAGGAAAACCATAAACCTTCTCGAAGCAAGTAGTAAGTAACTAAGGGCGAGGCCGAAGGCCGAGCTTCGTTCATTAAGACTATAAATCTTTTCGAAGAAATCAAGTAATTGAGGGCGAGGCCGAAGGCCGAGCTGCGTTCAGGAATACTATAAACCGTCTTGAAGAAAGTATGTAACTATCGCCCATAGTTACTTACTGTCAGCGTCTTCCAGGATACAGCTCGGCCTTCGGCGACGCCCTTAGTTACTTACTTTTTTTTATGGAAACTGACACGGTTGGCTACATCACCCACAACATCCGTGATGTCAGCCCATAACACCGGATGAACTTTGTGCCACGTCAGTGCTTCCCTTCGAGGAGGTTTATGGTCTTCCTGAACGCAGCTCGGCCTTCGGCCTCGCCCTCTGTTACTTACTTTCTTCGAAAAGGTTATCATGTTCCTGAACGCAGCTCGGCCTTCGGCCTCGCCCTCAGTTACTTACTTTCATCAAGAAGGTTTATAGTCTTCCTGAACGCAGCTCGGCCTTCAGCCTCGCCCTCAATTACTTAATTTCTTCGAGAAGGTTTATAGTCTTCCTAAATGCAGCTCGGCCTTCGGCCGCGCCCTTTGTTAGTTACTTTCTTCGAAAAGCTTTATACTCTTCCTGAACGCAGCTTGGCCTTCGGCCTCGCCTTTAGTATGTTACTTAATTTATTGTTTATCTGAATCCAGTTGACCTTCCGGTCCTGGCCTAAGTTACTTACTTTCTTCTTTTGAAATACGAATTTCACGCGAGCGAATGCGCGGGATAAAGCTATCGATATTAAAATAAGAAACTTCAGTTATAAATCAAATACTACCTAACTAAGTAAAATATTCCACCTATTAGCGTAACCGGAACTGAATTTTATTTAGACTATCCTGTGTCTCGTATAGCTACTACTACTGCGTGTACTAATTTTAATCAAATTTAGATGATCGGCTTAAATTTTATGGAGGAAATTCATACATACATATTCGCCTCGCTCCGCTTCCCCCCTCATTTTCTTTTAAAAAGTTCACAAATTTACGCCCTTTCCAACGGTATACCAAATGTCATAAAAATAATTCACTATGTGGTCAAAATTAGGGACATAGACCAGAATAGAACGACAACACGGGCATTTTGTAACAGGGCCACTTACTTATCGGTGGTCGCTTCTTGTACTGAGAGCGTTTTCCGGAGCATTTTCAAATTTAGAACATGTACCGTTCGCGAGGATACATCGTAAAATTCAATAAATTTTATTTCGTGCTGATACAACCATGAACAAAGAAATTACAAGGGTTTAAAGCTGGGATTTTGGTAATTTTCAAAAATAAAGAAAAAAAAATCGTATCTCGATACCACGTGACACCTGACAAAAGGTATGTTGGGTCAAAACGTTGCAAATGACCCCACTTATCTACAAAAAAAAATTGTCGGTCGATGTGCCGAACACCCTGTATAATAAGAACTTTATCACAGCTCTATTATTATAAGAGTGAGAATGGTTGCTAACCAACTTTAAATCGTTATAGATCCTAAATGGTAATTCGAAATGAAAAATGATAAGAGAAACCTAAAGATGATTTTCAAATACCTATTCAACGATACCCCACTTAACATAGTTAGTCAACTTTCATTTTTTTCTTTTTCACAATATGGCACCTAGTTGTCGCCATATTGAATTTTGATTACTGTCATGTCTTCAGTGACACTCGCAAGATTAAGACAAATCGATTGACGTAAGAATCATCAAAATCGGCCCACGCGTTTGGTCTCTAGTGTGCCACAAAGGAACAAACATACATACATACATAGGCTGATAAACACATTACCCTCCTTTGCGTCGCGCAGTCGGCGGGTAATGTCTTCAGTGACACTCGCAAGATTAAGACAAATCGATTGACGTAAGAATCATCAAAATCGGCCCACGCGTTTGGTCTCTAGTGTGCCACAAAGGAACAAACATACATACATACATAGGCTGATAAACACATTACCCTCCTTTGCGTCGCGCAGTCGGCGGGTAATAAACACATTACCCTCCTTTGCGTCGCGCAGTCGGCGGGTAAAAAGGGCCGGATTTTTAATGTTTAATTTAATCCGGTATGGGTGGCTGAGTGGGAGGGGTAAAAGCACATGCTCCGACGAGCCAATATCACCTCCGAGAAGGTAGATGACATACCGGAGACTTCCCTGGATTGCTGGCAATACTGGACTAGAGGAGAACACAACCGAGGCTGCTATGCGGCCATCTTACATCCAGTATGGTGATACATCAATGTGGTCTACATTGATGTTATCACAGGACGCCATTATATTTGAGTTTAAATCTATCTAGCGTTTAATCTGTAAGGATTTGCTATTAAACCGACTTTACGGCGAGCGGAGCCGCGGGCACAGCTAGTCTACATGTAAATACTCGTCCAACCGCAAGCCTGGCCGAGGTGGAGGAAAACAGGCTACATTTTGTGCTTGAGCTCGAGGAGACCATAAATAAGGTCTCCACTTGGGGTCTCCAAAACCTCGTCGAGTTTAACGCGAGTAAAACCCAGGCGAGTGTATTCAGTGCGAAGCGGACACCGTTCACTGGCAGCCCCCACCTTCCAAGGAACTAGTCTCAAGGTCGAGGAGCACATTGGGTTTCACGGGGTCGAAAAAATAAGAAAAAAAAACTCATTGGTACACGCCGGTTGGACTCGAACCTGGAACCTCTCGGAAGAGAATCCGACGCGGAGACCACTCGGCCGCGCGACGCATTTTAACCGACTTCAAAAAAAGGAGGAGAGGTTCTCAATTCGACGATTCCGCCGAGTACATTAATATCAAAAAATTTGCAAAAAAAAAACTGTGAAATAAAAAACTAATTAAAAAAATATAAAAACTTATGAAATAAAAAAAAAAATAAAAATTTATGAAATAAAAAAAAATCTAACCCAAGAGTTGAAGGCGGTGCTAAAGAAGGCTACACAAATCGCAAAGGATATCATCCACTCATGTTTTCTTTCATGCATCATTTTTGCTTGCTTTTACTTGCTTACATTTTTGAAGGCGGTTTTCATATTTTTTTAAATGGTTTTTTTATTCGTCTTTAAATATATATTTTTTTCTTCCAAGTACGTTTAATTTTTTTATTCTTCTCTAAAATGCTTAAGCAATTTTCCCTTTCCAGAAAGGGTTCCGTCCGAGCCCTAATTTTCGCATGCATATTTCAAACTTCCTTATCGAACACATAAACTGGCTCAAAAGCCCACTAAAAATGATTTAGCAGCCCTGTAGCAGAGTATGCCGGACGCGAGATCCGATAACTATATTATTAAGTGCTCTGATTTACAACGCGCATGTGCGCGTGAGGTGAAGGACGTGTTGTGTCATTGTGGAATTAACGCACTAATGTGCGCCAGGCCAGCCAGGCTGCGATGACTTAGGACCTAATATTGGATGCGATGTTGGTGGTTGTACCAATTTTTTATTTTTCTTTACACATATGTCTTGTATTTAATCTGTGGTTGTATTGCACATAAATAAATACCACACGCTGTATCCCGACAATCGAGGTAAGCAGAATAATCGGTGTTGTGCTGCACTGCAAGAACTACATCACAGCGCAACACCGACGGCACGTTTAGCAAAGTATTCGCCCAAGATAACTATCAAGCAGCAATTAAGCACGAAAACCCACATGCTGCATGGCTCGGTGGAAGGACCGCGCCAAACAAGGAGAATACCTACGGGAGACGCAACGCTACTGCGTTTGTATCGGAGCACGGCTAGCCAAAAATCCCTACTACTACGAAAATCGAAATCGCAATTTAATCTTTTATGACGTGACTTGTCTATCTCCGTTACCCATATCGCGCCCCGCGATATGGAGAGAGACAGAGCGAGCAAGGCGAGCGACAGGTTTGTTATCGCTGGCTTGGCTCGGGTATCTGGTAGTAAGAGCCGACCGTCCGACCAATCGGAAGCCTTGCTTGACGGCAACTTGATGGGATCACTACGAATGCCAGTCTGACGGACAATGATGGTGCGGTATATTTGTGAATTTTGAAATTGTTATTTGTAATATTATTTCAAATAGTTTTTACTGAACGAATATTATTGTTTGAATCCAAAAAAAATATTGAAAAATTAACCAAGACTGTTGTTTTAATATTTTTGAAAAGTTGTACTAATAATCAGTGATAGGAATAAGTAGGGCTTATTTACCTAAATTTCGAGGAACAGAGTAAAAGATTGGAGACTTCCTTAAGACAATATTTTTTTCCGGTTTAATAATATTCATGGTGTTTTAATTTCGCGATTTGAAAAAAGTGGCCACCATTTTGAACTTTTTAGTTACTGGACCGATTGCTTTCAAAATCGATATCTGGGTGTCAGTGTGAGCTCTGAATACGAATCTGTAGTAAAAATTTAAAAAAGTGGCCGCCATTTTGAACTTTTTAGTTACTGGACCGATTGCTTTCAAAATCGATATCTGGGTGTATGTGTGGGCTCTGAATACGAATCTGTAGTAAACATTTAAAAAAAGTGGCCGCCATTTTGAACTTTTTAGTTACTAGACCGATTGCTTTCAAAATCGATATCTGGGTGTCAGTGTGGGCTCTGAATACGAATCCGTTGTCAAAATTTAAAAAAAGTGGCCGCCATTTTGAACTTTTTAGTTACTGGACCGATTGATTTCAAAATCGATATCTGGGTGTATGTGTGGGCTCTGAATACGAATCTGTAGTAAACATTTAAAAAAAGTGGCCGCCATTTTGAACTTTTTAGTTACTGGACCGATTGCTTTCAAAATCGATATCTGGGTGTCTGTGTGGGCTCTGAATACGAATCCGTTGTCAAAATTTAAAAAAAAGTGGCCGCCATTTTGAACTTTTTAGTTACTGGGCCGATTGCTTTCAAAATCGATATCTGGGTGTCTGTGTGGGCTCTGAATACGAATCCGTTGTCAAAATTAAAAAAAAGTGACCGCCATTTTGAACTTTTTAGTTAATGGACCGATTGCTTTTAAAATCGACATTTGTTTGTCTGTGTGGGCTCTGAATACGAATCCGTTGTCAAAATCTTAAAAAAGTGGTCGCCATTTTGAACTTTTTAGTTACTGGACTGATTACTTTCAAAACCCATATCTACATGTCTGTGTGGGCTCTGAATAACAATATGTAGTTAACATAAAAAATATGATATTGATTTTGAAAGCAATCGGTCCAGTAACTAAAAAGTTCAAAATGGCGGCCACTTTTTTTATATTTTGACAACGGCTTCGTATTTAGAGCCCACACAGACACCCAGATATCGATTTTGAAAGCAATCGGTCCAGTAACTAAAAAGGTCAAAATGGCGGCCACTTTTTTTTAATTTTGACTACAGATTAGTATTCAGAGCCCACACAGACACCCAGATATCGATTTTGAAAGCAATCGGTCCAGTAACTAAAAAGTTCAAAATGGCGGCCACTTTTTTTAAATTTTTACTACAGGTTCGTATTCAGAGCCCCCACATACACCCAGATATCGATTTTGAAATCAATCGGTCCAGTAACTAAAAAGTTCAAAATGGCGGCAGCTTTTTTTTAATTTTGATTACAGATTCGTATTCAGAGCCCACACAGACACCCAGATATCGATTTTGAAAGCAATCGGTCCAGTAAATAAAAAGGTCAAAATGGCGGCCACTTTTTTTAATTTTTACTACAGATTCGTATTCAGAGCCCACACATACACCCAGATATCGATTTTGAAAGCAATCGGTCCAGTAACTAAAAAGTTCAAAATGGCGGCCACTTTTTTTAAATTTTGACTACAGATTAGTATTCAGAGCCCACACAGACACCCAGATATCGATTTTGAAAGCAATCAGTCCAGTAACTAAAAAGTTCAAAATGGCGGCCACTTTTTTTTTTATTTTGACTACAGATTCGTATTCAGAGCCCACACAGACACCCAGATATCGATTTTGAAAGTAATCGGTCCAGTAACTAAAAAGTTCAAAATGGCGGTCACTTTTTTAAATTTTGACAACGGATTCGTATTCAGAGCCTACATAGACACCCAGATATCGATTTTGAAAGCAATCGGTCCAGTAACTAAAAAGATCAAAATGGCGGCTACTTTTTTTAAATTTGACTACAGATTCGTATTCAGAGTCCACACTGACACCCAGATGTCGATTTTGAAAGCAATCTGTCCAGTTACTAAAAAGTTCAAAATGGCGGCCACTTTTTTTAAATCGCGAAATTATAACACCATGAATATTATTAAACCGGAAAAAAATATTGTCGTAAGGAAGTCTCCAATTTTTTACTCTGTTCCTCGAAGTTTAGGTAAATAAGTCCTACCTATTCCTATCACTGATAATAATAATACTTATTATAATAATACATAATATACAATATATTAGTTTTGTATAGGTATATTTGTTTTATAATTATAAAAAATAGAAAACGTAATATTAAAGAAATAATAACAATACATATTATAAATTGAATTCATCCATGTCATTGCCATAAAAAACTAACAACACCCATATACAATAATTGATTTCAAATTTCTTTCCAGTCTGTCAAATTTGCCTATCATGTGTACGCGCCCGGTATGGCGCGCAGTCGTGCTCCTAACTCGCGGAATTTTTGTATTTTACACGCTTTAAGCATTGTATTATCATTAAAATGACCTAATTATGAAAGGTTACGCCATCTTTTGTCATTCCTGATGATCTTGAGCTCTTTCGACACGCACGAACTGCACAAATCGCCATTTTGCGTAGTGCACATATACGTGTTCTTCGTTCCCAAGTCGCGAGCGCACTGACGGTCGATCCCGCAGCAGCGCTATATGTTAGTGCAAATGCTCTAACACGTGGCTAATTTTCCTATTTATTAGCGCTCGACGGTTGCCACTCCCGTAGGTATGCTCGGTGGCGCCAAAGGTGAGAGGTGGCTATAGCCTGCCGCCATTTAGTACGACATCCATCTGGTCATTCCTACAACACCGGAGCTAAAAATTTGTATTTCGACCGAAAACATTTGAATTTTTATTTTTTGATGTCATGAAGTTAATTAATTAAGCTTTATTGAGTCATAGTACATCATCATCACTCATCACATCACTTTGGATATTGAAAAAAAAAGACAGGAACGTAGATTCGACTGTCCTTATTAATTACAAGATAACAAGTAATTACAAGAATTGTAAAAATCGGATAAGGTTTAGGGGGTAAAAAACATAAATGCCGAAAGATGATTTTGTATAGAAATCCGATAGATCAGACTTAACCTAACCTAACATTACTCCTAGGTAGGTAAAAGTAACATGAAATATTACACTGATTTGGTCCGAATTTTCATCTGGTTTTTGACATTGTTACTTTTGTAAAACATTCGTTCTTGTTCTAGGGCATGCAATAATTCAACACTCCAGAGCAAGACAATGTTTTGAATTTTAGAATCATGTTCCAGAAGAGAAAAGTAGTTGAACGTGGCGGCGACGCGGAGGCGGCGGCGCCGCCGGCGCGAACACCTGTAGCGCTCAACTTCGCCGTCCCTATTCGACTGCGAGCCACGTCCGGCGATCTCAAGAGTTCGTAATCTCCTTCCGAATAACTACCTCCAAGACCAACTTGCAACTGGAGGGAGAACGAATAGGAGAACTTCAACTCTCAATAGAGCCACAGCTAACCGGAGGCACAGGAGCACTGGAAAAGAAAATGCATTTTTGAATTTGGAACGCTGCTGTTTATTTTTTATTCGTCCCAGCTGATGCAATCTAAAACGCTATTCAGGTGTATATTTCCTTTTCCCTTACTATGTGGTAGGCTTAAATTGTGGGCGACTGGGTTAGTACCAGCGTACTTGACGAAATTCCGCCACCATAATAGCCTCAGCTGTGTTCTAGTCATATTTTATTTTATTTTCGAGTTTGGAAAAACAAACAGGCATTTACGTCTAGAACAACAAGGTGATACAAAATAACATTGACTATGTAAAGACCCAGCAACGTTTTTCACTTTTTAACATAATTAAATTAAATCAAATCAAAATTATATTACATTAAGCCAAATCAAATGAAATCAAGTTTAATTAAATTAGATAACAATGCAAAATCAATGCAAATCAAATCAAATTAAATTAAGTTAAATCAAATTAAATTAAAATCAAATTAAATAAAATAACAATGCAAATACACAAATAATAACAAATAATAACTTCACGTGTATCATTCCAGCGACACGCTACAGAATTGATTCCTTTATAATAATTGTGACAGTCCGCTTATAGCTATGCAGGCTGAGGTAGTGTATGTCTAGTGAGCTGAAGTATTTGTTAAAATTGATACATACCCTATGGATAGGTGCGCGTTTACCTGCATTTGTATGTGATAGTCCAACACTAAACACATCATTGGACCTGGTGTTCATAGTAGGTATTCGAAAACCAATTTCCCGAGTAAGTGCTGGACAGTCAAAATAATTGTTGCAAATTTTATATAGGTTGACCGCATCAAGCAAATCTCTTCGCTGACTTAATCTCAGGATAGAATATCTGCTAAGCAGTTCCGTATATGCCAGCTTCTCCCGAAAACATCTACGGTGCATAATGTAATAGAATTTATTTTTGATTTGATTTTAGCTACCAAAAAGTGACATTTGGTTCAAGGGTAACAAATCCGAAAAAATTGACACTAAATTATTCCTCTTCGATCACTTTACATCAAAAGGGCAACAGGTCCAGACCAATTTCGGTGCATAATGCCGCCCTGTGCTTCTAAAAGTAACATTTTCAATTATTTTGTAATTTTGTGGGGCACATATCCGTATACTTGCGAACAAAAAGTAACAAATCCAAACAAATTATGGTTTATTGTATAATTTCATCCATAGGTAGGTAATCTACGCTTGGACATGTCGAAAACTCCGCCAGTTCTAAATTCAATGCGAAGAAGAACTGACAAACAAACTTCGCAAGTCACAATGTTTTGTTAGTACCTTATAAGTATTATATTATAGTAACTTACAAATAATTAACCCATACTACCGCTCACAAGAGCATTAATATTTACAGCATAAACATGAATACTGAAGAATCTGACCACACTGCCTATTTAAATTACCTATATCTGGTGTATAGTGCCATCGTCAATTTTGATATTTCATATTATATCAAGTCAAATAAAACAATTAGTTTACGTTTATTACAAAGAAATGTAATAAGTCATATTAAAAATCAAATGATACAAAGTGTATCGAATTGTCAAAATTTGTTAGTGGGAAAAATAGTAGTCAGACTCTTAGATAAAATTACGGTCAGTTAATGCATCCTTAATACTGTAATAACTCTTTTCAATTAACATTATTTTAATCCGTCGTTTAAAATTATTGTCATCTAATTGTTTTATGTTAGGAGACAGTTTATTATAAAATCTAACACTATTACAAATAAAGCTTTTTGTAGTTTTAGCTAATCTATGTCTCATTAGTTGTACATTATTACCCCGTGTGTCATAGTTATGATTGTCGGAATTGAGAGAGGAATCATGAATGTATTTTCTGGCATAGCATATGTTCTGGTAAACATATGCACTTGGTAAAGTCATGATTCCTATCTCTCCGAACGCTGTCCTACAAGTATCTCTAGTTTTCATATTTAGGATGTACCTCAAGGCCCTCTTCTGTAATAAAAATATTCTATTTGAGTCTGCTGCATTTCCCCAAAACATTAGGCCATATGACATGATGCTCTCAAAATAAGCATGATAAACCGTTTTTGCAGCATGGGTCCCGCCTAGCTCTTTAATTTTTTTGATAGCATAACATGCGGAACTCAGCTTACCAGCTAAAGAGTTTATGTGGGCTTTCCAAGTAAAACTTTTATCAAATATTACCCCAAGAAAAGTTAGTTCATTAGCAAGGTTTAATGACAACTTATCTGCAGTTTTTAATATGCTATCATTGTTATTACGTCTATGAGTCCCAAGAGCAAAGTGCATAATATTAGTTTTGTTGACATTTAGCAATAGATTGTTGCACTCAAACCAAGATTTTAGAGATTCTAGTACAGTTAAAAAGGATTCTCTCAGTTTACTTATATCATTGTTTTTCAGTACAACTGAGATATCATCTGCAAACATTACCATCTCTATATCGTCTGTTATACAGCTCGAGATGTCGTTAACATATATTAGAAACAATAATGGTCCCAGGATAGAACCCTGCGGCACACCCATTGTGATTGATTCTACGTTCGATTTTAAGCCATTGACGTCACATATTTGAGCTCTATTTTCTATTTCCTATTCTATTATTACTCCAGTACAAAAAGGCACAAATCCAAAATTCTAATCCATGTATTCCTTAGTCTACTGCACAATTTTTTTAAATCTTTGTATGATACGAATGATCTCTACTAGTAGTATTTTTAAATGAAATTAAAATAAATATTTCTGTAATGGCTTAGGGACCATTATGTTTTTTGTGTTTTCTAAAAAAAAAAACCTAAAGTGGATTTGTGAGCTTTTGTTCTTAACCTTCTCATATGTACTCGTATGATACTAAAAGTAACTTGAGGATTTTTAGAAATCTTTTCTGTATGTATGTATGTTCCTTCATAACTCTTAAACCGATCATCCGAATTCGATAAAACTTAGTACAAGCAAATTTAGCTATACGGGACACAGGATAGGGTAAATAAAATTCAGTTCCGGTTACGCTAAGATGTGGCTCTCATACAAACCGAATTGTTCCTCGCGCCGAAATAATGGTACGGTAGCGGGCTTACTTAATTTCTTCTTTTTGTACGAATACTAATTTTACTAATACGAATTTCACGAGCGAAGCCTCGGGCAAAAGCTTGTATTGTATACGTGACTTTTTGCTCACAGCTCGCTGACAGGCCGCGATCCGAGTTACATTTGCTACACGTGCGTACATTTCAAAATGGTCACCTTTAAAAGAGACAAATCTTAAGATCCGCCAATTTAGCCAGCCGCTTCGTATCCAGAATGTCTGGGTCGATGTACGCGGTGGAGAATTATTCTTCATAAAACACATCAGAAACGCATATCTTAAGAGACATAGCGAAACGGAAGAGAACAGACTCTCCGCCATTACTTGCACGCGGCGGCGCTCAGTTGAAATATGGCGTAAGTTGGACGTCGGCGGGGGAGGGGGCGGGGGTGGGGGATTCGGGGAGAGGAGGGCGGGGGGCGAGCACCCCGCAGGCCCGCACCCTACGATATTTAGATAGGGCGGATAAGGACAAGATGCCGTGCTAAAGGGCGACAGGATCATCAGGCCCTTGTGGAATTGGCAGAAGCTCTTGTCTGTACGGAAATATTAGGTTCTTACATATGAAATTGGCGTTTTGTCGAACTGGCCACTTTGATCACAAATTGGCCAGATTGATTCTCGCTCCCACAATTTTTTCAGCAAAGGAATCAATGAACTACCTATAAAATGGCGAAAGTGCATAGATAACAATGTTACATACTTTGATTGATTAAATATATAATTCCATAATTTTTTTTTCGTTTTGCTTCTAAGGACCTAATATTAGGAATTTACGGAATCCTCCGTGCGTGAGTAAAATTCGCACTTGATTCGTTTGTTTTATGGAAACTAACACGGTTGGTTACATCGCCTACGATATCCATTATGTCAGCTCATAACACCTTGGTGAGCTAGGTACCTTGTCAAGTGATTCCCTTTAGTCGTGCCGGCTAAACTGAATTAGACGGAAAACACGAAATATTAAAATAGCGGGATTCGATCGAACTTTCATTCAGTGCTGACTGACGTAGAATAGAGCCCGGCTTGAGGCCTTTTGAAATCCGATCCACGCTGTGAATCCCCAAGTCATCGCTCAGGGTTGCCAGATGTCCGGTTTTGGACCGGATTGTCCGGTTTTTGAGACTTGTGTCCGGTCTTCAAAATAATGAAAAACCGGACATCCAAACATTCGGTTTTGTCTTGATAAATATGACATGAAAGATAAATGAATCGATATAACCTAAAAATATAATTTACCATGGAAAGGAGTAAGGAGTGATTGTGAGGAATACACTTTAAAATATGCCGTTCCTTTGCTTACAGATAAATATTGTGAATAGTAGAAGTTAGGTCATAAACTAACAATTTGTAATAATCATTAAGGAAATTAATAAATGTAGACTCTTTGCTTACAGAGAAACTCATATTAGTTTATTTGGGAAAAAATCATTCCTATAAAGCACATCACACATTAATATATTTATTTTGTTTAGAAGATTTTAATTACTAATCTTTCTTCATTATTGCAAATAGTTCGATCATTTCAACCATATTACTCTCAATTATTGTTGGCTGCCTTTTATATTTATTACTCTTTCATTTTCGATAATAAAGTATTAAAGATCATGAAACATTTTCTACTTCAAAATCAAAGGCCCTTGAAAAATGTCCGGTTTTTTTCAACTGAATCTGGCAACCCTGGATCGCTGCACGAAACAGGCAATCTCATCTCTAGGATATCAAGAAATTTCTCAATTATTGTTTGAATTAAGGAGCAGGATAATAACTAGCAGCTGTGCCGCGCCGCCGCCGCCCGCTCACGTGGCGCTTTATTTACGTCAAAAATGGAGATTTAGTGGCGCCACCCCGCGGCCCAAACTTTAGCTATATTAAACCATTATTAAACGTGTAATTTTCGAGAGATGGCGCTGCGATGCGGTGCGGGTACGCGCTGCGTGTCGCACCGCACCGTCGATTCTAGAATTCGACGACGGCTGATACCCGACTGACTAAAGCTTCAAGCGAATACCACTCGTATATGGATCAGTTAGGATTGAATTTGATTTGTCATATGTTTCGCTAGAAGCGGAATAGTTTTCCATACGATTACCTTAGTTCAACTTAATAGTTCTTGGACAGAATAAAATGGAGGTATTCTGGCATGATGCCTTTACCCAGAACGGATATTTGTAATAGCGAAATTAGGATGTCTTTGAGTTGAGCTAAAATAATATGAAAAATTTATCATCAAATTATTAACATTGCGGTTCTGTCATGTTGGAAGAATGAAAAATAGGACACTAACGAAAAACATTTAATTAACGAATGTGAGTGGAAGGGTCGGGAAGAGTCGCCCTAGAAGCCGTCTTCGCCGTCGATGAAATGCACCGGCGGCGTGGAGCTGGGTGGAAGGGTGTGCGTGTAGTGTGAGAGAAGAATGGTGGCTCTCGTATTAGACGGCCCGGGCGCGGGGAGGCCGAGCGACGCGGTGGGCGGAGGCAGTGCTGCTGCAGGCGAGCGGTGGCGACGCGGCGGCGGCGTCGAAGTCGAGCACGGCGGCAGCCGGCCTTCGCCGCAGAGCCTGCTCTCCATCACGCGCGTCGCGTCCCGGGAGGTCTGCAGCCGCTTCTGTCGCCAGGCATGTCGAGCTGGTGAAGTACCGAGGATGCCGAGCGGCGGCGGTGGTGATGCCGGCACGGTGCCTCCAACCGTGCTGGCCGCTGCGCCGCTGGAGAAGGGTCCGCGCGTGGCGGAAGCTCGGTTTGTTCGTCCCAGGCAAAAACCACAATTTTACCAATGTAATTATTATTATTATTATTTAACAGTCGACCGACCGCACCACTGAGCTACCGAGGCTGACAAAAGCTCCTCTCACCTCTCTTCTCCGTGGCTTTTACCCAATAACGCCATTAACTAAACACACATTTATAGATAGGCGCGGTATCCGTCCCCGCGGGGGGGGGGGGGGGGGGGGGCGCCCCCGAGGGTGGGGGCGGAGTGCTGTACCCACCCCCACGAGGGGGGGGGGGGGGTCGCTCTCGTGAACTTCGATGTTGGTGTCGGTCAGCACTGTCTTCGCAGCTCCTGATTTGCTTCTGGTGGTCGGCGCTCCGTCGAGCCGACCCGGTGGTTTTGGTTCCCGCCTTGACATGTTTTGACTGATGACTCCAATCTGCGGTGATCCAAGATCCGGCTCGAATGGACCAACTTGTATTGGTCCAAGATCCGGCTGCGAATGACCAGCTTGTAGTGGTTCAAGATCCGGCTCGAATGGACCAGCTTGTATTGGTCCAAGATCCGGCTCCGAATGGACCAACTTGTATTGGTCCAAGATCCGGCTCCGAATGGACCAACTTGTATTGGTCCAAGATCCGGCTGCGAATGACCAGCTTGTAGTGGTTCAAGATCCGGCTCGAATGGACCAGCTTGTAGTGGTACAAGATCCGGCTCGAATGGACCAGCTTGTATTGGTTTACTACGGTGATCTTGAAATAAAATATGTTGTGGACTGTAATTTCTTCGTGTATTTCAGATTTTCAGGAGGTGACAAGTTTTCAGGGATTCAGGAACACTTCTCTCATGTACATGTGTATACATCTACAACGTGTCCCAAAACTCAACGTCAAGCGGAAACCAGGGAGTAGGCCAGTTTATGACTACCCAGCGAAAAATAAGAAAAATACATACGTACACGTTTTCTTCTAGATCTATTTCATGTAGACAGGAAAGTTCTAACAAAGGCGTAGTATTTTTGAAGAAAGAGAAACCCTTTCGAACAGAATGAAAGTGAAATTGAAAGTTCTGGGTGGAGCATTCCTAATCCGCTCGCTCCGTATAGTTGCTCCACTTCGAGATCAAACCTCTACTAGTCCTACTTGAACTCCCAAGTGTGCATTTCCTCCTGTTTCTTTCTTTATAATCGACTAGCCTTTGCCCGTGGCTTCGCTCGCATAGCCTATGTTCATCCTGAAGGTTCATTCTAAATATTGGTCAAAGAATTTTTAAAATCGGATGAGTATTTTCGAAGATTGGTAGGGATCCAATCCCTGCCCAGTGCGCGTTGTGCGGAGGTGGTAAGTCCCCATGGAAAAAGCGATAGAACACACTTATGGCGCCGACATCCCTACGGAGTTGCAGTGGTTCTAGATCGCGGGACACATTAATTAAAATATTACATTGCTGTCCACTGTTTTCTGTAAAATATTATTCAATCTCAACTGACTTCAAAAAAAGGAGGAGGTTCTCAATTGGACTGTATTTTTGTTGTCTTTACAGGTTGTACTCTACCATCGACTGCTGAGCCTACAGACCACACATCAGCACACATCCAAAGTACCTAGCCGATTCATTCTGCCTTGGCGCACTCATGATTACGAACGACAGTCGACCGGTCGCACCACCGAGCTACCGAGGCTGACAAAAGCTCCTCTCACATCTCGTCTCCGTGGCTTTTACCCAAACACGCCATTATCGCTTTCACCTTGTTCGCTTTTATAGCATGGACTGCCTAACCTGAGGGGAACACACGTACGCACACAAATGCATTTCTCTAATACAGATGCTTGAAATGCACCTATACATGGCCTGAGCACTACTACACTCGCAGAATTTTGTGCTTACCGTCATGCGTGAATGTATTTGTACGCTTCAGGTTAGAACGAACGACCTATACCCATCTACGGTTCGTAGATCCGCTATCTGTCAAATGAACGAGTGTTTCAATGATGCAAAGACGCTAAATGCTGCGTCTTGCTTGTGTCTCATACAGTGCTCGATGTACTTCTACCACTGAACATGAACTTTCAGAGTCATTCAAATGGAATGACTCTGACTCTGTAAGTAAGTCTAGCTTGTGTCGTTCGGAATTTCGCACACCTGTCTATAACACTACTGTGTTATAGACAGGTGTGTCAGATCAGGTTGAAGAGTACGTATATCTCGGTCAAATTCTTCGGCTTGGTGACGAATTCAACTGGGTTGGGCTGCCTACGGAAAGTTAAAATTCGCTCTGAGGTCTGACCTTCCGCAAAATTTAAAGACCAGAATATATGACCGGTGTGTATTTCCGGTTATTATGACATACGAGTGTGAAACGTGGACTCTGACGGTCGGTGTTGTCCAAAGGTTGAAATTGGGTTGAAATTTGCCCAGTGAGCAATGGAGCGAGCCATGCTGAGAATATCGCTACGTGATATGGTATGATATGACGAGGCAATCCGCCGATGCACTAAAGTAGTCGATATTGGACATCGGGTAGCTAAGTGGCCGAGGGCTGAGTACGTTAGCCGAAGAGACGAAGACGACCGTTGGAGTAACCGTGTCCTACACTGGCGGTCGTGTACAGGAAAACGGAGTGTGCGAAGACCACCCGCCAGGTAGGACGACGACATCAAGTACGTCGGCGGAAAGCAGTGGTTCCGTACCGCTGAAAGCCGGGAGGACTGGAGGAAAATTGGAGAGGCGTATGTCCAGCAGTGGACGCTTACACGCTGACTGACTGTTATAGAAAAGTACGAAGGCGCACTTCTGTTACGTGAAACTATTCGATGTATTGTGCGTGCGTAGTGTCCTCTCGAATTCCTACGTCCTTTCTAGGTAGAGAAATCCTATTGTACGTAAGTACATACCCATATCCTAAGCCTTACTTTGAGGACTTGGCTTAGCAGAATAGACGAAGGGAGATGAGTCCTGAAGAATGTGACCCCCTCCCCCGCCGGGGTCGGTGGATGAGGAAGGGAGGGCGCGGCTACCTACCTGTTTACTTACATTTATTCCCGCCAAACTTGTCCCTGCCTGGATCTCTGGCTACGGAATTCTGAAAAAAAAACCACAAGTCAGTCAGCTAGCGTTTTTGGGCCCACTGCTGAACATACGGCTCTCCCAACAATAATTCTCAAAATTACCACAAACAAGTGAACTAGAAGATATAAATATTTTATTATATAAATTTTATAGGTTCATGTTTAGTTTTATTATTTTGTTATATTATACTTAGGCCCACTTGCACCAACACGAATTTAAATAATAAAAAAAAAAAAAAAAAAAACCATTTATTGAGTGTGATAAACATTTGCATACAGATCAGTAATACTTAGTCTAACTTAATACATTTATTTACATGATTTATGTTGTTGCTGACTGGTGTAATGGTGCTTACTCAAAAGGCAAGGGGTATTGCATACGAGCAATCTCTTACCCCCTTCCTAAGTGATATAATCTGCTTATTTGACATCTCTTTTGCGGTCAGACTTCATTTAGTGGCAGAAATTAACAATACAAAATTTACAATTATGAAACAATAAAATATAAATATGAATAAAATATTTGAAATTTGAATTTGAAACAGCAAGACTAACATAACAAAAAAAAAAAACCAACAAACTACCCACAGGGAACTACCCACCTACAACTATTTGTCGATTTTGATCATTTGCATTACATAAAAATTTCAAAAATTAGCAGAGGTAGTGAGATTTGAGTTTATTTTTAAACGATTCAAGCCTTGGCACGCTTCTGATTTCGATTGGCAGTGCATTCCAAAGTCGAGGAGCCTGCACAGCATATGATCTGCTCATGAAGCGTGAACAGTGCTTAGGGATTTGGAGAATTCCTGTGTCGGAGGATCTTAGTGGTCGCCCATGCTGTGAAAGTGGAACTATCATCTCTCGTATGTATATATAAACCAGTTTAACTCGTTAAGCTAGTACCCGTTGACTGTGGGAACCGCGTTTAAATCCATAACTCGCCACTTAACTCTAAATTCGTGTTGGCGCAATTGGGCCTTAGATAGGGAAGTTTTGTTTTAGGTTAGTTTTAGTTAATTTCCTTCTCATATTTAATTTTTATATTCTTTGTGTAAATTGGTGTTCAATAAAGTATTAATAAAAAAAAAACTAATTTAATATAATGAAAAAACACACAAAATAACACCATGATGAATAAACAGTAGGTATAATAAAATGTTGATGGTCTTTACACGTCACACGCTATGTGCCGACAATGGGGGTAAGCAGAGTAATCGGTGTTGTGCTGCAAATGCTCTTGTAAATTACAGCGCAACACAATAGCAATTATTCGGACAAGATAACTACGTCAAGCAGCAAGTAAGGCATGAAGACCCACCTGCTGCATGACTCGGTGGAAGGACCGTGCCAAGGTGAGAGGTGGCTACTTGACTAACCTGTCGCCCTTGAGCGCGGCATCAGGCCTTCGTCACTCGCTCAAGGTCGCGAGTTAAATGCCTACCGCTTGGCGTACCGACTAATCTACAATTAACAGTGGGCTGCTGCTATCCAGCCAGACCGGGCGCGTGGCGCTTTCGAATTTAGAAAATGTCGAAATCACGTAATTATTGTGCAGTGGACGGGTGCAAAAGTCAAAAGACAAATGAAAACTTGTCTTTTTTTTCATTGCCGAGAGACGAAGAAAGGTAAGTGTTTTGTTTAGTAGCATTTTGATTTATTTCTAGTAATTTATTTATTCATATTAGTAGGAGGTCATAGATTTAAAAATAATATCATATTGCCAATAACATTAGTTAGATGACGCCGAACAGCGTGGTATGTATGGCCTAATTTGTATAAGGATAATAGGTGCATTGTAGATGATCATTGATCATTAAATTTATTGATCAAACAAAACTATCACTGGAAGGTTGCACGCAATGCACGCTTCGATGTGAGAAACTAATTGTGACGCTAACGCATGCATGAATTTGTTCGCATGAATTTGCCGTACCTAAATATCGTATCGTTGGTAGCTAGAACGATAAAAGTTGGTAGGTATCATCTTCATTTTATTCCTCACAATAAGACAGCACAAAGACACAGCCCTTAGACGCGCTGAACGACGCGCTTTCGAGATAGAGTTACACGACAGAAAGAGAAGCGAAATGTAGGCAGTTATCGTGTTTAGGCATGCAGCTCTGTGCGAGTCAATTTGTACTTTATCGCGTCGTCGCAGAGTAGCTATTTCTTTGTGAGTGTTTGTACAGAGCAGCTTCTGTACGGAGTACTCTTTTCTATTCTGTGGCGGCATCTTGTCTTTAGTCGCCTTTTACGACATGCACGGGGAGAGATGCAGTGGGGCTATTTATAGCACCATTATCCGATTGCTTATCCTTATAAAAAGATAATTGTTTAGTGATCCGTAGTGGGGTGCAAACCTAACCGTCCGTGCTCGACTTCCCGCTCACAACGCAGCGCCACCTCGCGGCGGACTGAGAAACTTTTAAGTGGTTCGAATCTATGTGACCGTCGCGCGAGCTACTTCCGAGAGGGCACCACTCGAATATAACGACGAATAATCCGTTAGATTTTGAAGATTCATGTTTACGGCGGCGGCGGCGGCGCCGAAGTTGGACGTAAAGCTTATTTTCTGCTTCCTCCGCGCCCTCTCTCGAGAAAATATTAGCCGCCTTATAGAAAAGCGCTACGCCACTATCTGGCAGTTTTTAGGGTTTCGCACCTTAAAAGATGAAAAACCGGCTAAGTGCGAGTCGAACTCGCGCACCGAGGGTTCCGTATGGCCATGTCATGGTTAGCGCCACTCACGCCATCTATGGCGTGTTATGAAATGCTTCATATTAGTTAAATGTCATGATTAGTTAAAATGCTTCATAATCTATTCGGAAGATGGCGCGCGCGCATACACATTTTGGTTTCTTCTATGGGAACCCCGTGATTTTTTACTTTTATTTATTTTTTATTATTTGTTGTTATATCGGCCCTAATAACACATATTCTGTATAAATTTCAACGGGCTAGCTATTACGGTTCAAGAGATACAGCCCTCGGACAGACAGACGGACGGACGGACGGACGGACGGACGGACAGACAGACAGACAGACGGCGCACAGTGGTTCGAAAATCGCTTCTAGTGGACTTACGCATTAATGAAGATCAATTTTTGTTTATCGATGTTTTAATGATGCAAATGTTTTCCCAAAGGGATTTCAATAACTTTTTATTCTTTGCTATTTTTCGCTTAGACTAGTATTTACGGAGATATTACACATTATTCACTTTTCATGTATGAAGAAATACATAAAAAGTACGATAAGTCGAAAAGTACAAGCGGGAACAATATAATATTTCAGGGTGTTAATAAGGTCATGGTAACGGATATTTTTGCTGTGATGCCCAATCTCGCAAGTGCTCGCATCTTTAATGAAAAATAGTTGATTTTATAAATAATGATTAACTTCTATTTTCCGATGTTTTTATTATCCAAATGTATTCCTAAATTGATTCTAATAAATTTTTATTATTTTGTATTTTTTGCTTAGACTAATATTTTTGGAGATATTACACATTATTAACATTCATGTATGAAGAAATCCATAAAATGACGATAAGTCGAAAAGCACAACCGATCACCATACAATATTTCAGGGGTTTAATAAGGTCACGGTAAGTGATATTTTAGCGTAGCCTGAAAACTCGCAAGTACTCGCAACTTTAGTATAAAATAGTTGATTTTATAAATAAAAGTCAACTTGCTTTTTCTATGTTTTAATTATGCAATTGTGTTCATAAATGGATTGTATTAATGCTTTATTCTTTGATATTATTTGCTTAGGCTAATATTTTGAGAGATATGGGTAAATATTATTCTTTAGATTACTCATCAGTCATTTACCATTTAAAGTTCTAATGAAGCTAGTCTATTCCATACCACCACCCTTGAGGTTGAGTGCAAGACGCGTTTTTTATGTGGTTTCCCCAGGAGCCCTAATCCACTAGTACAAAACCAAGCTCTATAATATAGTTTATCCATTGCTCGTAAAAACCAAAAATGAGATGTTTTCGACGTCACAATGGACTATTAATAGATGTAGTTAAGCAGGGTCATGGAGCCACCAATGATGGTAACACCGCTCGAAGAATTTTTGAAGACCCGCGTACTACAGCCACAATAACGTGAGTTGACAAAGACCTGATACATCGGTTCGGAGTCACAGTAGAAGTCCTATCGTCCGGGCAAGCTGTCCATATCGATGAGTTCAAGAGGTATACCATGGATACATATCAATTATACGCAAATCTGTATATTTGGTACTTCATTCCATCCAGTGTGCATAAAATATTGGCACGTGGAGGGGCATAATACAGTCGATTGGACTGATACCCATTGTTCACCTTTCAGCAGAAGCATCAGAAGCCCGAAATAAAGATTTCAGGGAATATCGCAAAAGACAAACTCGAAAATTTTCAAGAGTAGTACGAACGAAGACACACTTCGGAGACTTTTATTAACATCAGATCCCTAGCTGTCCACAATCAGACCCAAATTGGAAAAGGTCATGGCGAAACCACATAAAAAATCGCGCCTTGCACTCAACCTCAAGGGTGGTGATATGGAATAGACTAGCTTCATTGGAACTTTAAATGATAAATGACCGACGAGTATTCTAAAGCATAATATTTACCCATATCTCTCAAAATATTAGCCTAAACAAATAATATCAAAGAATAAAGCATTAATACAATCCATTTATGAACACAATTGCATAAATAAAACATGGAAAAAGCAAGTTGACTTTTATTTATAAAATCAACTATTTTATACTAAAGTTGCGAGTACTTGCGAGATTTCAGGCTACGCTAAAATATCACTTACCGTGACCTTATTAAACCCATGAAATATTGTATTGTGATCGCTTGTGCTTTTCGACTTACCGTCATTTTATGGATTTCTTCATACATAAAAGTTTTTTTTTTATAGAAACTGACATGGTCACCTACAACATCCGTGATGTCAGCCCATAACACCGGGTGAACTAGTTAATAATGTGTAATATCTCCAAAAATATTAGTCAAAGCAAAAAAATACAAAATATCGGAAAATAGAAGTTAATTATTATTTATAAAATCAACTATTTTTCATTAAAGTTGCGAGCACTTGCGAGATTGGGCACCACCGCAAAAATATCCATTACCATGACCTTATTAACACCCTGAAATGTTATAGTGTTCCCGCTTGTACTTTTCGACTTATCGTCATTTTAATGTATTTCTTCATACATGAAACGTGAATAATGTATAATATCTCTGAAATATTAGTCTAAGCGAAAAATATCAGAGAATAAAGCTTTATTAGAAACAATTTAGGAATACATTTGGATCATAAAAACTTCGTAAAATAGAAGTTAATTATTATTTATAAAATCAACTATTTTTAATTAAAGTTGCGAGCACTTGCGAGATTGGGCACCGCCGCAAAAATATCCGTTACCATGACCTTATTTACACCCTGAAATATTATATTGTTCCCGCTTGTACTTTTCGACTTATCGTCATTTTTATGTATTTTTTCATACATGAAAAGTTAATAATATGTAATATCTCCGAAAATACTAGTCTAAGCGAAAAATATCAAAGAATAAAAAGTTATTGAAATCCCTTTAGGAATGCATTTGCATCATTAAAATATCTAAAAACAAAAGTTGATCTTCATTAATGCCTAAGTCCACTAGAAGCGATTTTCGAACCACTGTGCGGCGTAGGCTTAGTAATAGGGTCCCGTACCGGATACGGAACCCTAAAAACGGAACCTTATAGGAAAACTCTCATGTCCTTCTATCCGTCTGTCACACCTTATTTTCTCCGAATCTTCTGAACGGAAAATGATGCAATTTGGCACACATACATAATCACGGACGCAAAGCGTAAATGAACAAATTTTGATTTTGAAGGTCAATTTTGAGGGATAAATTAGAAAGATAAAGTTAAGTATTTTTTATGCATCACGTGACCTACCAAATGAAATAAGTTATACAAAATACAAATATATTTTTTTATAATTTAAAATTCATATTTTAAAATATATACATTAAAGAAAATATAAAAAAATCAAGTATTATAATAACGGTACAGGAAAAATACCGACAACATGAAATAAACAAAAAAAAACAGGAGTGCACTAATGCGCACTTCAAGTGATTTCTCCCAGTCAACCTTTGGGTAATGAGGAAAAAATTATAATAACGAAGCAGCGTAGAGCAAAGAGAAGAGGAAAACATGTTTTATGAAATATACGCACTAAGAGCACACACAACATACATACCTATTTATACAATTACATAAAATGATTGTACTGTTTGGGGCCGGTAAGTAAAAAAAATAGCCTCACTGTATCTCTCCCCGTGCATGCCGTAAAAGGCGACTAAGGGATAAGGACAAGGGCGACAGGCTAGCCATCTCTCAGCTTGGCGCGGTCCTTCCACTGAGTCATGCAGCAGGGTGGGTCTTCGTACCTTTACTAAACGTGGTGGTCAGTGTTGTGCTGTAATTTACCAGAGAACCTGCAGCACAACACCTATTACTCTGCTTACCCCGATTGTCGCGGTACATCGTGTGGTATGTATGTATGCATGTACATACATTTAATCCATACACATGTATAGAGCATACTCGCACGACATGGTAATTATTAAGTACCTACACAAGAACGTTAGAAGTGGTATGGACGTCGGACCTACTCCGCGCCAGCGTAACACGATATTAGTAAAAACGTACCAATAACATTCGTCGGTCGCCCGCTGGCCACATAGCGTCAACCTCCGATACCACCGAATCGGAGCGCGCGCCGTCCCCTCCGCTACCCGCGGAGCTCGGCAACGCCGTTTCTCATACAAGCATTGGACAGTCCGACGTCCCTCTCATCTCTTCTAACATTCTTGTACCTACAAATGTTAGGAATTTTGGAATTTCACCTATAAAATTTCAAGTGTACTCAGCAGTCTGCAATTGACGCATAATATTATTCATACTCCATGTTCGTTGTTCCAACGCCTCCAGTAGAATGTTTACATTGCAAGCGTCGCGTTGAGACATCCGAGGCAACTCTGCAAACTTTCGGAACGCGACGGCGCGGCGCGGCGGCGACGGGAAGTTAAAGATTTAAGGCGAATTTTATTGCGCGAATATGAGAGCGTTGGATGTCGCTGTCGCTTCTAGAACGCGCTTTATGCCATCGAGATGAGAATGACTGGAGGCGTCCGCGACACGAGTGGGCTTGTGTCAGTCAGTAGTAGATTGAATGAGTAACCGCCGAGCGCAGCGTAGCTTGCTATAATATTTCAACCATCTTAATTACCGTACTTCTAGAATCTCTATTACGTCACCCTGAAGTAGCTCATACAGTTACACATCTAGGACAGTCCAAATCGAAACGGCTATGTAAATGGTTCGTTTTTTCCGTCCAGTTCAGTGTAGCCGACATGAAATGAAGGGAAGCACTGACATGGCACCTAGTTCACCCGGTGTTATGGGCTGACATCACGGATGTTGTGGGTGATGTAGCCAATCGTGTCAGTTTCCATAAAAAAAAATATATTTACTTTTGTATTACTGTAGGTACATATTTATTTATACATACATACATACCACACACGCTGTATCACGACAATCAGGGTAAGCAGAGTAATCGGTGTTGTGCTGCAAGAACTCTGGTAAATTGCAACACAACATCGACCACCACATATTTATTTATATTACCCTACCCTATACTAGAGGCATTAAGTGTTACCTTTCACCCATATTTTTAGGGTTCCGTATCCGTCGTACGAGACCCTATTACTAAGCCTAAGCCGTCTGTCTGTCTGTCTGTCTGTCTGTCCGTCTGTCTGTCTGAGGGCTGTATCTCTTGAGCCGTAATAGGTAGCCCGTTTATGGCCGATATAACAACAAATAATACAAATAAGAAAAAGTAAACGAATTCACGGGGGTCCCCATATAAGAGCTGACCATGACATGGCGATGCGGAACCCTCGGTGCGCGAGTTCGACTCGCACTTGGCCGGTTTTATTTGAGAGCGCAATAAATATATACAATACAATACATTTTATCAGCGAATGCCCCTTGTCATATCTCTCTACCGATGATGTAGTTATTCAGCAGAATTATGTACTTCGGTTATGGCGCATTTTAACGACGCGGCCTCGGAACGGAGGCGGCGCGGCGCGCAGGGCTCCGTCGCCTCCGAATTTCTACTACAAATGAGATCTCGATTGATGGGCCGGCTTTAGGGCAGTGAAGTGTTGGTAGTGACTTAGAACAGAGAGAAGCGGCGGCGGCGGCGCTGAGCGATGGAAGAACGGTTGGAAAATTGTAGGCACTTATTGGAGCTGAGTGATTTTAAGGGTGCAAAGTAGAGGAAGGCCCAACTCCGTGTTCGTATTGTAGAATGTTGGGTTTTGGGGGGGGCGGGGCGGAGAATGTAACGATTCAAACTAGAGAGAGGTATTCGTAGAGGGTTTTTTGGGAATTTTGTGTGGGTTCAATGAATAATGTGGAGCAAAATTCGTTAAAGATATTTAAAATACATCGAATGCCAGCTTTTTCCGGGCTCTGCTCGCGTGGAATTCGTTTTCTACGGTCATGCGGGGCGGTGCGGCGCGCCTGCGTTCCCATACTAACGTAGCATTTATAGCGTCCGTAGTGACGTCGGTAACCGCTACGTTACGACCGCTATGTAGCGGCAGCGATATTTTACGTAAAATAGTTTGAGCTAGAGCAGAGTCACTGTAGGAAATCAAAGCATGTCAGCCTCGATAGCTCAGTGGTGCAGACAGTCAACTGTCGCTATTGAATGTTAAGCAACGCTGGGCGCGGTCAGTACTTGGATGGGTGACCGCTGACCGTTGGAGGCTGACCGAGGTTCGGATTCCTCGTAAAACTGTAGGTCCCTTCCCTCCTAATCTTACTTGGTGGTAGGGTTTAACCCGCCCGGGTTGGTACCACCGCACTGAATGAAACGTCGGTCCATACGGCTATAATTAGTCTGTGTTTTCCGACCAGTTCAGTGTAGCCGGCACGATCAAAGGGGGAAGCACTGACATGGCACCTAGTTCACCCGGTGTTATGGGCTGACATCACGGACGTTGTAGGTGATGTAGCCAACCGTGTCAGTTTCAATAAAAAAAAAAAAGCAACATGCATGGATGATGCAGATGGGTAACATTGTTTTAAATCAAAGCAGCTTTACTCACAGTTCCACTCCGAGCTATGTGGCTCGACGTTTCGGGCCAAGCGTATGGCCCATCTTCATGAGCACTCTGCCTGGTGCGACGGTTGGCAGAGAACTGTCAAATCTTCGTCCGTCGTTGACGAAGATTGTAGCTGTGGCCGGTTTCCGTAGACGAGGGTTCAGGTGCGTTCCGGATCTCGGCGGAGAGACAGAAGGCGATGACGGTGTCCACTTCTGGCTGGTCGCCTCCGTCGTGTCTACTTCTCTTCTTCTTCTCGTGGCAGAGTGCTCATGAAGACGGGCTATACGCTTGCCCCGAAACGTCAAGCCACATAGCTCGGAGTGGAACCGTGCCGTGAGTAAAGCTGCTTTGATTTAAAACAATGTCTAACAACCACGGTAATTTAAAAACCCAGATGGGTAACCTTTTCTTTCACCACGCACGCACGCACGCACGCACGCACGCACGCACGCACGCACGCACGCACGCACGCACTCACACACGCACGCACGCACGCACTCACACACGCACGCACGCACGCACGCACGCACGCACGCACTCACACACGCACGCACGCACGCAAGCGTTCACGCACGCACTCACACACGCACGCACGCAAGCGTGCACGCACGCACGAACTAAAATGCGAACGCGCGAAAAGCTACAGGTATTCACAAAAGCACCTTGAATAATTACAGGCATTCAGCAGGATCCCAGGCTTCACGGCGTAAAGTATACACGCACGCACGTCAACCTCGGTAGCTCAGTGGTGCGGTCGGTCGACTGTTGTTAAGCAACCCTGAGCGCGGTCAGTACTTAGATGGGTGACCGCTCGACCTTTGCAGGCTGACCGTGGTTCGGATTCCACGTAATACTGTAGGCCCCTTCCCCTCTTACCTTACTAGGTGGTAGGGTTTATCCCGCCCGGATTGGTACTGAATGAAATGTCGTCGGTCGAAACGACTATGTAAATACATAGTTCGTGTTTTCCGTCCAGTTCAGTGTAGGGAGGTTGCTACCACCTAGTAAGGTAAGATTATATTAGATGGTTTCGCATTTATATTAGCAGGACATCGATCAACTACAACGCAAGATTTGGTATGGAGGCGTAAATACTGTGGTACGCATAAAACGGGACAGCTCGTCTTTTATTTACGCAGTCGACGTACCATTATCCCGCTCACACATGGGATAGTTATCATTATGTGTCTCATTCTTATAAAAGGGCACGTCGAGTTTTACATAATGTCTTCTTCGCGCGTGTTGTATTTTGATACGTCTGTCTTTATTTACTGTTATTTTAATAATTTTAGTGTACAAGTCGTTCGTTTTTAGGGTTCCGTATCCGTCGTACGGGACCCTATTACTAAGCCTAGCTGTCTGTCCGTCTGTCTGTCCGAGTGCTGTATCTCTTGAACCGTAATAGGTAGCCCGTTGAAATTTTCACAGAATATGTATTATTATAGCCGATATTCAAAGCGGCGGGTGGCCGAGTGGTTTGGGCATCGGCTTCTCATGCGAGTGGTCCGCGGTTCGAATCCCTTCGGCGTGTACCAATGAGTTTTTTCTGACGAAAAAATTTACGTGCATACCTACACCTGCTGCTTCACCGTTCGGAACCGGTGTAAAACTGTACGTCCCTTCCCTTGCCCCTTACTAGGTGGTAGGCTCAATTTGTAGCCGACTGGGATGGTACCACCGTACTGGATGTAAGATGGCCGCATAGCAACCTCGGTTGTGTTCTCCTCTAGTCCAGTATAGCCAGCAATCCAGGGAAGTCTCCGGTATGGCACCTACCTTCTCGGAGGTGATATTGGCTGGTCGGAGCATGCGCTTTGGCCCCTCCAACTCAGCCACCCATACCGGATTACATAAAAAAAAATAAAAAAAAAAATAACTAAGAAAAAGTAAAAAATTCACCGGGTTCCCATACAAGAAACTAAAAAGTGTGTGCACGCCATCTACCGAAAAGAGTATGACGCATTTTAACTAATACATAGATGGCGTGAGTGTCGCTGCCCATGACATGGCGATACGGAACCCTCGTTGCGCGAGTTCGACTCGCACTTGGCCGGTTTTTTGTAAAATGCTTATTATGGGACTCACATATCTAGTGTTTATAATTGATCGATGTAGCAGGCTAAGAAACAAGAGTCTAAAGCAGAACAAAATTGTCTTCGCGATTGTCAAACAGATGTTGAAAATAAAGTTTTTGATTAAGATTTTATTTATTCAAACGCTCCCGAGCGACTTCACAAGTTGGGGAACATTGAAATTACTCTTGAGTTACAAGAAGGTTCCCGCTTGGGCCCAACAGATTAGGGATGTAACGGCTGGATGGGCGGAGCACCTGTCGTGCGTGTCGCTGCATTATGTATGGCTATGCGGAGCTCTCTTAACTCTTCTGTGGCAAAGGATAATGACAGCTTCGCTCGCTCTCATTGGCTGCAGATGTCGACATGTGATCTCTGTGTGGCCTAGAAGCACTGTGTGCGCTATAAGTTTATTGGTAGACATTTTTACATTGTGTCTACATAGGGCACACTAAAAGTTTCCGGAATTGGCCACTTACATAAACAATATTTAAAAAGTAATTACAACATTTGAAAATGGAACTCTTTGGCTGTAGAATGCAGTTTGTTTTATCTGACTGTCAATTGTTTATCCATTGTGGCGCCATTTTAAAAATTGCGTGTCTACATTAACATAAATTTAACCCGGGAAAATTTTCGTAGTATGATTTTCTACGATTTTAAGTGTAATTTGACAGCTCATCAGAGCCTCGCTCGGCTTCAATCTGCTTTTGGCGATGAAGCACCATGCAAGACGACTATTTATTGCTGGTTTGCAGAATTCAAGCGCGGTCGTGTCAATCTCAGTGACGAATCTCGCGATGGTCGCCCGTTCACCGCTGTGAACAACAAAAACATCGATGCTGTGCGCCGTATGATCGAAACAGACAGGCATGTGCGCTACCATGAGATTCGGGCATCCTTAGACATAGGCATGAGTCAAATACAATCAATCCTACACAAACATTTGGGTGTGAGAAAGCTGTGCTCGCGGTGGATCCCACACAATTTGACCGAGGCTCAAAAAACGCACCGCGTCACTTGGTGCAATGCCATGCTTACCAGATTCAACAAAGGCGCTTCAAATTTGGTGTGGGACATAGCAACAGGTGACGGCACCTTGTGACTTTTTTCTGTTCCCAAAAATTAAGAACCAATTACGCGGTCAACGATTTTCATCACCAGAAGAGGCTGTCCAAGAATATGAAAAACACGTTTCTGAGGTCACCACGGAGGAGTGGCACAAAAGTTTTCAAAATTGGTTTAATCGTATGAAAAAGTGCATTTACGCAAAGGGAGAATATTTTGAGAAACAATAAATTCATTTTTGACCTTTAATAGTATTTTATTCTTATTAATTCCGGAAACTTTTAATGTGCCCCCACGTACAAGCAGAGTCCTCTTAATGGCTAATCTAGATAATATTATATCTATCTGTGATCTGTGGTGGGATCACTGTGGTGGGAGTGCGTAATTGGTGCGGGTCGAAGTCGAAAGCTCAACTTGTGCCGTTGGAAACCTTTTGTGTATTCAATAAACAGTTAGCTAATATGCTTACCAAGAAATATTATGAACACCTTAAGAGCATCGTGTACCGTTTTCAAATTTCGAATTTCCTTCATCGTATTGCTCTCGCTGTGGTCCGCGCCGCACGTGAAAAGGACAACTGCAGCTCAGAAGCAAACTGCCTACAAAATATTTGTGAATCATCTCATCATTCAGGCGAAGTCTGTTTTTAATGTCATTATTCTTCCTCAATTTAAGTGATATATTTTTTTTTGCTATCAACAAAAGCCTACGGATGCCCCTATGTCTTAATTTTAATTATTTTCTCTTATAGTTTTCCATATGAAAATATGAAAGTTAGGCCTAAAATTGCTATATTTTCACATTTTTATAATCAAATAGATTTAATTTAAAATTAAATAACGAAAAAAGGACAACATAGAGACATAGATATTGATAATATCTTTTACACACAAAAATTTTAAAATGTTTGTGCAACGTGTACGGGTTGGAAAGAGACTTCCCCTGGTGTATGAGAAAAGTGGACTTCCCGGTTCTTTTAAGAGTCCGTAATTCCTGGAGTACAGACCCGAAAATAGTGTTGTTCACCCTAACTAAATCGATTTGACCTCGCGCGATCGCAAGTGTGAGGTAGCATGGAGATGTTGGGACGATATCAGAATTCGAGCTCTGGGGTATTGTTTATTGTTTATTTATCATCTCTTGGCAGTACACTGCGCTCAGATTTGTCATATTAAAATTGTAACATTCTGCCAGTTCGATTATCACTGCGAAGAAGAACTGACAAGAAACTTCACTGGATTTTTTTTCAATGTGCACTTAGTCTACTTTACAAAAAAAATTGCCACGGCCTAGACACGCATGTGCTATCATCACCTACTATCTGTAATTACTCCTCATGGTTACTCCTTCACTCATCATCCAAAGGCTGTATATATTACAAAATTTATGACAGATGCAGCAATTCATGATAAAGTGAAAAATTTTCAATATTAAATTATATGTAGTTATATACCCACCATACCAGGCCTCACGCACTCTATGTACTTGCGCGCGCTAACTACCTACCGGCCGACGGGCCGCCGGCGGTCTTTTTCAGTAGAAATTCGTCTGACGCGCGAAGTATACATAGACGCTCGCCCACGCAAGTGCGCGCAGCTGCAAAGCAATAACCACTTTACACTCGATCCAGGCCTTCGTCACTCGCTCAAGGTCGCGAGTTAAATGCCTACCGCTTGGCGTAGCGGCTAATCTACAATTAACAGTGGGCTGCCGCTATCCAGCCAGACCGGGCGCGTGGCGCTTTCGAATTTAGAAAATGTCGAAATCACGTAAATATTGTGCAGTGGACGGGTGCAAAATTCAACAGACAAATGAAAACTTGTCTTTTTTTTCATTGCCGAGAGACGAAGAAAGGTAAGTGTTTTGTTTAGTAGCATTTTGATTTATTTCTAGTAATTTATTTATTCTTAGTAGTAGGAGGTCATAAATTTTAAAATTATATCATATTGCCAATAACATTAGTTAGATGACGCCGAACAGCGTGGTGTGTATGGCCTAATTCGTATATGGATAATAAGTACATTTTAGATGATCATTGATCATTAAATTTATTGATCAAACAAAACTATCACTGGAAGGTTGCACGCAATGCACGCTTCGATGTGAGAAACTAATTTTGACGCTAACGCATGCATGAATTTGTTCGCATGAATTTGCCGTAGCTAAATATCGTATCGTTGGTAGCTAGAACGATAAAAGTTGGTAGGTATCATCTTCATTTTATTCCTCACAATAAGACAGCACAAAGACACAGCCCTTAGACGCGCTGAACGACGCGCTTGCGAGATAGAGTTACACGACAGAAAGAGAAGCGAAATGTAGGCGGTTATCGTGGTTAGGCATGCAGCTCTGTGCGAGTCAATTTGTACTTTATCGCGTCGTCGCAGAGTAGCTATTTCTTTGTGAGTGTTTGTACAGAGCAGCTTCTGTACGGAGTACTCTTTTCTATTCTGTGCTCGATCGTTAACGTACATTTTCGCACGCAGCGATTGGCGTTGTGAAAGAGTAGGCTATTAAAGCCCGAAGGTAGGAACATTTTCTATGGAGTGATTTATCTGTTACGAAGTAACTATTAAGTAATCTGTGACCATACTGCCACATGAAGCATGCAAGTATCCACAAACGGCACCCATTCACGAGCACCACACCGGGGCCAGTCATCGGACGTATTACGGACTCTTAACGACAGCACGGATATCAGCCAACTTATTTAGGTTAGCCGCATAGAGGCGTGAATAGGTATCTGCCAGGCCAGCATGGCATTCGCAACCCCCGCATACGACCGAATGTCCGTGGGCGTCGTTAGACACCTTATGGGTGACACGGCGCCAAATGTCGCGCTTTCAAAAAACTGATATAACACCCTCCTTTTTCGTCGGGGGTTAAAAAAAATACTAATAGAGCTGCCTCCACGGAATCATGAACAAAAGCAAATAGGTATAACTAGTTCACACCGATTGCCTCTAGAATGTGGATTAAGGTCGCAACGACGACGCGACGACGCGACGCGACGGTACGACAATGGGACACAGTAATGGCCGCCGCGCCGACATCCACATTTAAACAAAATGAAAGCTGGAATTCGATTGGAAACGAAAACAATTACGACACCAGCCGACAATGATGGCCGGCGTATCGGATACGCCGATCTAATGGGCACTAAATACTTTAGCTAGATGCGAGCTACTCATAGATGGAGAGAGACAACGCTAGATGAACCGCCAAACAACGAGGTAATATGTTTTACTAGAGCTCTTACTCGGGCAACGGACGTTGCTCCGCCGAGTTGAGGCACAATTTTACAAATTGGGGCACATGAGAAAATAGTCGATCGCGAGCGGCCGAATTCGTCGCACGCGCCACCGCCTGCGCGCATCGCGCGTGCCCGGTTGTATTTAAATGCACATGTTCTGACATGTTGGGTTGGCCTTGGCTGGCGTTGTCACTTACCGGCCGCTAGCCTCTCTCCCGTTCGCTTTCCGCCCCGCGCGAGCCCCTTTCGCCGCCCGCTAGCCCCACTCCGGTCGCTTCCCACTCCGCGCGAGCTCCACTCTGCCGCTCGGCTCTGCGCTCCGCCTCCCTGCTACCTTACCTCATACCTCAGCTGATGGGACGCCGTTTTTCTGTATCTTTCTGCGTAGCGATAGCTCTAGTAAAACATAATACCTCGTTGCCGCCAAAGCGTTTTGTATTGGAACAGGGCGCCGCTGAAATTCCTACCAATCAACTTAGAACTAGACGCCCTGTCCGATCTAGCTGTTTATCTCTGATCTATGTACATACCTATTGAATACAGCACAACGGTACTAAATACACCTAGACCTAGACACTCAGTAGACTGATTGGACAATGATAATAAATCCACACCTATACTAATGGCAAGGATAACTTCGGAAAACGAAGACATAACTTCGTATTTAGTTTACAAAATCCTTTGGAACAGGTGGCATTTAATTTTCATAGAAAGTATATTTTTTTTATGTAATCCCGTATGGGTCGCTGAGTCTGAGGGGCCAAAGCGCATGCTCCGACCAGCCAATATCACCTCTGAGAAGGTAGGTGCCATACCGGAGACTTCCTTGGACCGGACTAGAGGAGAACACAACCGAGCCTGCTATGCGGTCATCTTACATCCAGTACGGTGGTACCAACCCAGTCGGCTACAATTTGAGCCAACCAACTAGTAGTAAGGGGCCGCGATTTATTTTTGCCATTAGATAAATGGGCATTTTTTCGAAGAACGATGGTACTACAAGTACCTACATATGAAAAGATAATAAAATGAAAAAGAAAATAAACTTTATTGCACTCAAAACAGTGTACAAAAGGCTCTACCGGTCATACCTGGGATTGCGGGTAAGATTAGTACAGTAACAATAAAAAATAAAAACACTTTTCTTATTTAGAGTATGTATCCGTGATTTTTTTGCTTTTTGTTTTGTTTTTATTATTTTGTTAGGATATTATCCGCTATAACAACGCATATTGTGTGAATTTTCAACCGGCTACCTATTACGGTTCAAAAAGATACGGCCCTTTAAAAGGTAAGACGGACGGACGTACGGACGGACAGAAGGCGTAGCTGTAGGTTTCCTTACTCATACGGTACGGAACTATAAAAAATCTGTTAAGTGCGAGTTTTACTCGCGCACGAAGGTTTCCGTATCTATCCAATATCAATAATATACGCCTATCCGCTCAGGTGGCATGGTCTTCGAATTTTAATTTCGAAGATATGTAGGACGATCGGAGAGAAGCCTCAATGAGGTCGATAGCAATTTACGGTGTGTAAATGACAGCACCTCAATGAGGTCGTTGGCAATTTAGCGGCTATCTTTTGTTTTTCAACATGCAATGTATCAAAGCCTGTGGCGCCATCTATTATTCAATAGTGTGATTAATCTATTTTATTTTACGTTTCTTGTATGGGGGCCCCCCTTAATTTTTAACATTTTCTTATTTTTCTTATTTGTTATATCCGCCATAGTAACGCATATTCTGTGAAAATTTCAACGGGCTACCTATTACGGTTCAAGAGATACAGGACCACCAAGCATACATACGGGAGTGGCAACCGTCGAGCGCTATTATATGGGAAAATTAGCCGCGTCTTAGTGCTTATGCTCTTACAATATAATAGTCTGCGGGATCGAACGTCAGTGCACATGTGACTTGGGGACAAAGAACACGTATATGTGCACTACGCAAAATGGCGAGTTGTGCAGTTCGTACGTGTCGAAAGAGCTCAAGATCATCAGGAATAACAAAAGATGGCGTAACCTTTCATAGGTAAGTCATTTGATAATACAACGCTTAAAACGTGAAAAATACAATAATTCCGCGAGTTAGGAGCACGACTGCGCGCCATACCGGGCGCGTACACATGATATGCAAATTTGACAGACTGAAAAGAAATTTGAAATCAATTATTGTATACGGGGATGTTGTTTATAATAAATGCGATGTTGTTTATCATAAATGCGAAAGTATATTTGTTTGTTTATTTGTTTGCTATCATGTTGTTTATCATAAATGCGAAAGTATATTTGTTTGTTTATTTGTTTGCTTGTTTTTTTTTAAGTGAAAATTTCTTTAGCGGTGCTTGGCACTTTTTTAGGTGGGTATAAAATTTATAACTCGAAATCGCGACATCGCGTCAGCGTCATTTTTAAAATGAAACCTTAAGTCATTGCATTAAGGGTTAAGTTAGAGTGGCACGGGATCTGCCGGCACACCCGGAGTGCAACTGTTAAGTAGGGTTCGGTAACAGGTTTATGTCTGTCCATTCTACTAAGTTCTGCAAAATGAATGTAGGGTTCCTTAACAAATGCATGTCTGTCCGTTCTACAAAATTTAACATTTATTTCAAAATGAATGTAGGGTTCCGTAACAAATGCATGTCTGTCCGTTCTACTAAATTTTACAATTTTCAACCAAGGTCCTCCGACGGTTATTTTATAATAAAAGTAGGGTTCCGTAACACGTTTATGTCTGTCCATTCTACTAATAAGTTCTGCAAAATGAATGTAGGGTTCCGTAACAAATGCATGTCTGTCCGTTCTACAAAATTTAACATTTATTTTAAAATGAATGTAGGGTTCCGTAACAAATGCATGTCTGTCCGTTCTACTAAATTTTAAAATTTTCAACCAAGGTCCTCCGACGGTTATTTTATAATAAAAGTGTCTGTGTGGGCCCTGAATACGAATCCGTTGTCAAAACTCAAAAAAAGTGGCCGCCATTTTGAACTTTTTAGTTACTGGACCGATTGCTTTCAAAATCGATATCTGGGTGTCTGTGTGGGCTCTGAATACGAATCCGTTGTCAAAATTTTACAAAAGTGGCCGCCATTTTGAACTTTTTAGTTACTGGACCGATTGCTTTCAAAATCGATATCTGGGTGTCCGTGTGGGCTCTGAATACGAATCCGTTGTCAAAATTTAAAAACGTGGCCGCCATTTTGATCTTTTTAGTTACTGGACCGATTGCTTTCAAAATCGATATCTGGGTGTCCGTGTGGGCTCTGAATACGAATCCGTTGTCAAAATTTAAAAAAAGTGGTCGCCATTTTGAAAATTTTAGTTACTGGACCGATTGCTTTCAAAATCGATATCTGGGTGTCTGTGTGGGCTCTGAATACGAATCCGTTGTCAAAATTTTATAAAAGTGGCCGCCATTTTGAACTTTTTAGTTACTGGACCGATTGCTTTCAAAATCGATATCTGGGTGTCTGTGTGGGCTCTGAATACGAATCCGTTGTCAAAATTTTATAAAAGTGGCCGCCATTTTGAACTTTTTAGTTACTGGACCGATTGCTTTCAAAATCGATATCTTGGTGTCCGTGCGGGCTCTGAATACGAATCCGTTGTCAAAATTAAAAAAAAGTGACCGCCATTTTGAACTTTTTAGTTACTGAACCGATTGCTTACAAAATCGATATCTGGGTGTCTGTGTAGGTTCTGAACACGAATCCGTTGTCAAAATTTAAAAAAGTTTCCGCCATTTTGAACTTTTTAGTTCCTGGACCGATTGCTTTCAAAATCGATATCTGGGTGTCTGTGTGGGCTCTGAATACGAATCCGTTGTCAAAATTTTATAAAAGTGGCCGCCATTTTGAACTTTTTAGTTACTGGACCGATTGCTTTCAAAATCGATATCTGGGTGTCCGTGCGGGCTCTGAATACGAATCCGTTGTCAAAATTTAAAAAAACTGGCCGCCATTTTGAACTTTTTAGTTACTGGACCGATTGCTTTCAAAATCGATATCTGGGTGTCCATGTGGGCTCTGAATACGAATCCGTTGTAAAAATTTAAAAAAGTGGCCGCCATTTTGAACTTTTTAGTTACTGAACCGATTGCTTTCAAAATCGACATCTGGGTGTCCGTGTGGGCTCTGAATACGAATCCGTTATCAAAATTTAAAAAAGTGGCCGCCATTTTGAACTTTTTAGTTACTATGGCGGTTATTATATTATTATTTAAAATGGCGGCCACTTTTTTTACATTTTGACAACGGATTCGTATTCAGAGCCCACACAGACACCCAGATATCGATTTTGAAAGCAATCGGTCCAGTAACTAAAAAGTTCAAAATGGCGGCCACTTTTTTTACATTTTGACAACGGATTCGTATTCAGAGTCCACACAGACACCCAGATATCGATTTTGAAAGCAATCGGTCCAGTAACTAAAAAGTTCAAAATGGCGGCCACTTTTTTTAAATTTTGACTACAGATTCGTATTCAGAGCCCACACATACACCCAGATATCGATTTTGAAAGCAATCGGTCCAGTAACGAAAAAGTTCAAAATGGCGGCCACTTTTTTTTTTATTTTTACTACAGATTCGTATTCAGAGCCCACACATACACCCAGATATCGATTTTGAAAGCAATCGGTACAGTAACTAAAAAGTTCAAAATGGCGGCCACTTTTTTTAAATTTTGACTACAGATTCGTATTCAGAGCCCACACATACACCCAGATATCGATTTTGAAAGCAATCGGTCCACTATCTAAAAAGTTCAAAATGGCGGCCACTTTTTTTAAATTTTTACTACAGATTCGTAATCAGAGCCCACACATACACCCAGATATCGATTTTGAAAGCAATCGGTCCAGTAACTAAAAAGTTCAAAATGGCGGCCACTTTTTTTAAATCGCGAGATTAAAACACCATGAATATTATTAAACCGGAAAAAAATATTGTTTTAAGGAAGACTCCAATCTTTTACTCTGTTCCTCGAAGTTTAGGTAAATAAGCCCTACTTATTCCTATCACTGATTATTAGTACAACTTTTCAAAAATATTAGAACAACAGTCTGGTTTAATTTTTCAATATTTTTTTTTTGGATTCAAACAATAATATTCGTTCAGTAAAAACTATTTGAAATAATATTACAAATAACAATTTCAAAATTCACAAATATACCGCACCATCATCGTCCGTCAGACTGGCATTCGTAGTGATCCCGTCAAGTTGCCGTCAAGCAAGGCTTCCGATTGGTCGGACGGTCGGCTCTTACTACCAGATACCCGAGCCAAGCCAGCGATAACAAACCTGTCGCTGGCCTTGCTCGCTCTGTCTCTCTCCATATCGCAGGGCGCGATATGGGTAACGGAGATAGACGAGTCACGTCATAAAAGATTAAATTGCGATTTCGATTTTCGTAGTAGTAGGGATTTTTGGCTAGCCGTGCTCCGATACAAACGCAGTAGCGTTGCGTCTCCCGTATGTATGCTCGGTGTACAGGACGGACGGACGGACGGACGGACCGACGGCGGAGGCTTAGTAATAGGCTTCCGTACGGGATACGGAAACTTAAAAAGACCAAATTTTTTTTATATTTAAATACATTTTTCTTTATCGCTCTTTCAGCTGGTCCACTTGCCGAAGGCAACACTTGACTGCCGCCCGCCCTCCCGTCCTCCGCTCCCCGCCCACCGCGGACGTCCGGTGCCACGCGCGCGCGTCCCCTCAGCAGCCACTCTCGCCGAGCGCTCGATGGAAAGCCTCCCCACTCGCCGCGGCGGCGCGGCGAGTGGGGAGCCAAGCGGCGACACTTGGACATCTTGAGTTTGAATACAACTTTCCGGTGGTGAGAAGTATAACCATTTTCGCATTTAAAATATTCCTGTAAGGTATTTTCATGAAATATTTTGAAACAGCGTATGCAGCATTAAGCAATATTTAAAATAATTCTTTATTCTTTATTCATCATTCTTATGGTAGCATACTACGCTTGGATATGTCGAAAATTCCGCCAGTTCTAAATTCAATCCTAAGAAGAACTGACAAACAAACTTCGCAAGTCACAATGTTTTGTTAGTACCTTATAAGTAGGTATTATATTATAGTAACTTACTAATAATTAACACATACTACTGCTCACAAGAGCATTAATTACAGCATAAACATGAATACTGAAGAATCTGACCACACTGCCTATTAACGTTACCAACATCTGGTGTATAGTGCCATCGTCAATTTGATACCCTTTTTTTAAATATATTGAAATATAATTTAATTACATTATTAATATTAGACAAAAGAAGAATTTATATTAAAACTAAACTATCTTTAAAAATACTTAAATATATCAAGTCTTGAATTTGGCCAGTTTTGTTTTTAAAATGCGGTTCGATTACACCCACAAAGAAGAGCCGGCAAGAAACTTCGCAGGGTTATTTTAACGTCTTCGATTACAATACATTGTGACTAGCTACACAATATACACATGTAATATATATGTGGGTGTAATTTGTACTAAGATAGTCGACATTGCTAAGAAAATTAGCAAGCTGAAGTGGCAGTGGGCTGGGCATCTATCGCAGAACCGACAACCGTTGGGGTAGATTGGTACTCGAATGGAGGCCACGTACGAGCAAACGTAACGTGGGACGGCCTCCGGCTAGGTGGACAGATGACCTAAAAGAGGTAGCCGGGAGCTGGGGATGAATGAGAACAGCGGAAGACCGCGTGTGGTGGCGCGCCTTGGGAGAGGCCTATGTCCAGCAGTGGACCGACACAGGCTGGCGATGATGGTGAAAACACATGGAAACCACTTAAAATAAATTACAATATATTTTAACTATATTTAATGGAAAACTTTATAATATTTTAAATTTATGTAATGCGTTTTAAATAATGATTGCAGTGTAGAACTCTCCAAGTTAACGGAAAAATAACGTTAAGATGAAACTTAATAAAAACAATAAAATAAAATCTAAACTAAATCTTAAAATAATCAAGTTACCTATCTCATCATCAGTACCTAACTCTGAAATAAATTACTCATTGGAGTGTACACGTAGAATAAACAAATCAAAATTGTTTTAACACGCCATCAAGAATAAATATCTTTAAACTTAAAAAAGCAAGGAGCAATCCTCCTGTTCACGACAAATGATCATAATATATTTATTTTCATTCGTCGTGTTATTTTTCTACTGTTTTATTGTTGTACTCCATATTATTATTCCTGAATTCCCGAATAAATACTCCACTGAATTTTCCAACCTTTTATGCGGTACTTGATATTGTCTATCCCGCTCCGCCGGTCTCGCGTGCCCCATCCGTAGGGTTACGTAGCGCCGCCGCGTCCGGGCCGGCGGCGGCGGCGCCCCGCCGCCGTTGCCAGGGTTCCGGAGTGCGCACATAATATAACATTTATTACGGACACCCGTTTCACTGCAGAATCTATAAATAAGCCGTAGCGCCAACGGAAATTGAAAAAAGTTTTACGGCCTATAGTCGGCTCCGTACTCCTGGCCGGACCATGTGGTAATTATAAAATTATCCTTTTAAGTCGAACCACCTGGACGGTGAAATTGACTGAGCCTGAGATTCCCACCCCGAGTTCAGAAACTGAATTTGATTACAATCAATATTTTTTTTATAAAATAAATTTTATCAAATAAAATAAAACTATGACGCTGCCGTGCCGGGAGTTAGGGTTGCACGTCACGTCACTAAATGATATTTAAATAAAAAAAAAGCCTCAGGTGCAATCCGGGAGTGCCGGCAGAAGTGAAAACAACACCGTAACATTACTTAAAAAAAAATAGTTTTAAGTTTATTTATTTATAAAGGTTTAAAAAATAAAAAAAATTAATGAAAAAAAAATAAAAAAATAATATAGAAAAAAAATGAATTAAAAAAAAAATATTTAAAAAAAAATAAAAAAAAACAATTATTAAAAAAAAAATAATACAAAAAAATTATGTTAAATTTAGTAGAACGGACAGACATGCATTTGTTACGGAACCCTACATTCATTTTGCAGAACTTAGTAGAATGGACAGATATAAACGTGTTACGGAACCCTACTTTTATTCTAAAATAACCGTCGGAGGACCTTGGTTGAAAATTGTAAAATTTAGTAGAACGGACAGACATGCATTTGTCACGGAACCCTTCATTCATTTTGCAGAACTTAGTAGAATGGACAGACATAAACGTGTTACCGAACCCTACTTAACAGTTGCACTCCGGGAATGCCGGCAGATCCCGTGTCACTCTAACTTAACCCTTAATGCAATGACTTAAGGTTTCATTTTAAAAATGACGCTGACGCGACACCGCGACGGTGTCGCGAGTTATACATTTTCCCCCCATACAAAAAGTGCCCAGCGCCGCTAAAGAAGTTTTCACTTCAAAAAATTGGAAATATAATGGTTACACCTCTAGTGTTTTAACTCTCACAATTTGAGTTAATTCAATCAGCAAAACGCTCTAGATAACCAAATTGGACAATTGGCCATCATAATACTAATTACCGCCGTTCTTTAAATTTCATACATATCTAAAAAATTAGACCATTTAGAAAACAATATTTTGAATATAAGAGAATCCTTTATTTTGCTTACATATATTCTTCACCAATTTACATTTCATATTACACGTTAAAATTTAATGCAAAATTTGGCAAATCGGCTCGGCGGCGTGTGCCAGGGCATTTTTAGCCGCTGCCATGTGTGCGAGCGTTGCGTGTTGCGTGTGTTAGATGTGTGGGGGTTCACTGTTTTTCTCGGAAAACTGCACGCACTACTCAGGCAAACTTTTAATACGCCCTGAGTGATTTAGAGTCATTAAAAAAACTTTCAAATGTGGAATTTTAAAATGTCGATTACACGTTGGTCTCGCCGTACGCTTGGACTCGTTACACCGCTGCGCGCATGTTTAGCTGGCCATAAAGATATTTATTTTGAAAAAAAAAAAAAAATCTCGCGCGGGCGGAACTTGTGCGCATATCGGCGGCTTGAGAGCACAGCGCCGACGACGGTTGTATACCCCTGAATACATAGCTTCTCTGTGTGTGGAGCGAATATAATGTACACCGCGCGAGGTGCTTATTGAGGCCGCTGAAAAGGTTGAATAGCCCTGAGTTGGCAGGAAAATAAATTCAGCGCGGGGAAATGTCTTAATATTCAGGATTCAAGAAGTTTTCTTGTTCAACGTCGGAAGGTAATTTTCTATTTGGTGTTTGAGTGGCAGAAATGTGGAGGACATGTTTTAACTTAAATTACTCCGAGAACTAAGTTAGATTTAATGAAGAATCAGATTGGGTTTGTTTTCAATTAGTGCTCTTATATTCTTGTTAGTGTGCGTTTGTTTTATACAAAGACATACGCAATATTACCTTGCGCTCTGATTATACTTAAGGCCCTGTCATATCGGCCGCAGTAGTTATTCGAGGGGGTGAAGCAGGGGTAGAGAATGCGAGGGGAAGGGAAGAGACTCCGCCCACAGTGGGGCGCTTCGCGCGCGCGGCCACGTGGCGCCGCTGCTAGTAGAGCAGCAGGTGATACTTCAACTATTACCAACATTTGTTTTTCCAAAATAAGCGAATGTCGCGCGTCGATCGATAAATTGCCGCAACGGCTCAAAACTATGGAGGTGGCTTTTTACTTGGTATTATTAATTTTTATTATCCATTTACTCACACTTTTCGTTTTATATAAATTTTACATTTAAAACATTAAAACCTAAAATTAATATAAAAATAAACGGAGTTTCCACCACCGGAAATTAATTTCTTAATGTTTTTATTAATTTCTTTATTAAAATCATTTATTGCAATTTTTTTCGTTTATTTGTGAAATAAAACCTATGGACGATGAGTGAATTATTTTATAAAAATTTAAAGCGCATTTGTCAATTTTTGTCGAGTTCAGACGTGTCATATCACTTGCAACTAACATCACCTAAAATTTTTGTGCTTAAAATTAAGATTCCTAAATAATTCGTTCACTCCTGTCTTTCTTTCTCAAAATGACAACAATGACAGGAATAACTAAATTTTAGCTTTAGTAGTGTCTACTAGAAATAAAGTCAATAGGTTACATTAAAAACAAAAACACAGACCAAGTAGAGTCGAACTCGCAAACCGAGGGTTCCGCACAAATACGATGGGGGGCGTGGCTTTGCAGTGGGGAGGTTTGCTAGCAAATTGCTAGTAAGCTTATTGCGTAGACAAAGTTAAAATAGGAATTTTAGTGTTTTGCTGTACGCGTAGTTTATTTAGTTTACTTTAAAAAAATAAAGGAAAAGATTTTCCATACAACATTTAATTTTTAAATTTTCATGCAAAATGGAAACTTTACTTTTTTTTAACCACAAAAACATTGATTTTGATTATACATGTAAGCAAAAACGACACGGGCTGCCTCGACATGGTCCCTATTAAGTTACGGCTAATTTATAGAAGGTGCGGAGCGTAGTGACGAATCTTCTATAAATTAACCCTTATAATTTTTTTAAACCACCAAACTGGTTATAAAAATAATTAACATTCCTCACCCCCGGCCATCACCTCCCACTTCAAAGCCACACACACAATGTAAATTAAGTTCATCTCAAGATTAATTTTATGATACATAAATATATTACAAACAAACTTAATTTTGCGGTCAACCTAAATAATAATTTCTCACTAACTATTTAAACGAGACCAGTTTTTCATATTTTCGTATTCCTCCCTTTAAAGTTTTTGAACCACTTTGTCATAAAAGCAAGTAAATATTACATTCAAAATCTGTAAGAAGCAAACAAGAACCAACCAAGAAAGAATCACATAAATTTCTTGTGCACGTAAAGTCCTTTTGCGCAAATCGCAGATCAGGTCATCCTTGGAGTACGGCTTGCACCTGTGGGATGGCTCTGCCAAATATCAGCTTTTAAAAGGGAAATTGTTTGAAAACAGGAATTTGTTAAAAAGGATTGCGTCGCGCTTTCAATAAAAAAAAGCGAGTGGGCTGTGTAGGAGACACGGCCGCAGATTCTTTAATTTTATGAAGATCTCATCGATACCTATCCTTGCTTGTCCCACCACACGATTAGTTTGGTAGCAGTAGTTTTCGAAAAAAAAAATCCTATCGAGGCCTATCATTTCCTCCAGCGGATGAGTAGTCGTGGATCAGTAGTATAATTTTATTAGAGCAATTAAATGTAGGTTAAAAATATTTTACAAGCTTTTATTTAACTTTCCCTGTATTTTGATTTGTTAGTATGTGTGGGTCAATTCTTGGAAGCCAAATTAGAACCACTTCCTCTTATCCTACGAAGTTAAAATTTAAAACAAGGCAATGTTATGTAAAAAAAAGGAATAAAAAAAATATAAAAAAATATTTAAATCTCGTCGAGGCCTATCATTTTCTCCAGGGGATGAGTAGTCGTGGATCAGTAGTTTCCGAAATATGCCCTCTCAAATACTTTTCCTTTTTTATTCTTAAACGGCTGAACCAATTTTGAAAAAAATACAACTATTTCAAAAAGAGCAATTTTTTTCTATGTAAAGAAATAATTTGCAAGTCGATCTGACCAGTAGTTCAGGAGTTATAAGCATTTATTGATTTTCTAAGCCTTTTTTCTAAGGGCCGTATTTATAGAAGGGCTTGATGTACGACTCTCGGGTATGTCAACTTAGCAAGTCGGATATGCCTCACCTTCGTGTAACTCTTATAGTTTCGAGATATACGTCGCCAAAAGTACATAATTTTCGTGACGCAACTTTTTTGTAAAAAACCGGCTGCAGGATAAAGACGTTTCATCAAATTCACGTCAAAAACAAAGAAAAGACAAAAATAAATCTATAAATAAAAATCATGTTTAGGGGTTCTGGTATTTTGTTGAATTTATTGTAGCTTTTCAAATTGCCATCTAATATAGTAAAACAATAAAAATATATTATTATAAAATAATTCTTTTGGGAATCCATCGTGTTTGTGTTTCCGTTTTCAAAGGTGTTACGTAAAAAAATATAATTTAAAGAAGCCATCTCCACTTTATCCTAATCGCACGCACGGATTTGGCCCTACACTGTGTATCAATTGTCAGAATTAGGCGGAAAAAAATATGGAATGTAACAATGGATTGTCCACAGTGCCTATCGGCATTTTGCCTTTGTCAAATCCAGTAAAACCTACCAATTATTGTTTGTCTAAATAGGACGAATAAAACCATAATATATTTATTGAAGAACATTCAGGTTGATACCGCTTTTCTCGCCCATAGTAGGGGGGAGGCAATGCCCGTTCAATACACAATTAAATATCAACTTTCCATACAGGCAAATTGACGTAAAAGATGAAAAGTAAGAGTAACCCAAAAACTTACTTTGAAATAAAAAAAAACTATTCCATATATTTTATTATGATAGGCACTGACATTTTTTATAACAAAAATCGGATTTATTCTCGATTTCGAGAGTGGCGTCATAGTAATAGTTGTTAAATGACCATGTATAAAGAAAGTACTCAGTTATGTAATTGGAATATTGGAACGAAGTTCCTTATAGCGGCTTTCGCGGTAATGCGAACTGTCAGAAAACGCGCGAAAACGACATGCGTTGCAAACAAAGGAAACTGTACTTTCTTTCCAACGTGTAAGAGCTATCTTAATGTCCCGGCTGTTACGACGATCTATATAAAAGGCGAGAAAATGACATTGCTTTGAAACAATTTAATTTAGAACGTGCCAGTAATTTTTGTAGATCAGAAAATTGACATTATATCAGCCTTCATCTCTATTTATTCTCCATTGAATAAATGTCGTAATGTCAGCCGCAACAATACCTTTATATTCAATGAAGTACCTACTACACTACACTAAGGTAATGCACAGAGAAACATAACATATGAATTAATTAACTATAAGCCCAAGCCCATGTGTTCTGTATTACTGATGTGAAGAGGAAATAAACGTTATTCTATTCTATTCTATTCTTCTATCAATTCTATGAACATATCTGCTAATATCGACTAGCAACAACACTTTTACATAGGTTTGCACTTATTTAATTCTCATTAAAATAAATCAAATATATACCTAACTAAGTAAAATACTGCACTAAAAGTAAAAAATGTTAAATAATAAACATGTGATCAAATCAAATGAAGTAAAGAAACTGTTAGCTGACGTCGCACCAATGCAATTGGGGAAAACAGACAGACAAACACTTCCAAAAAATGCTTGCAGATGATATCTCAGTTGTACTGAAAAACAATGACATAGGTAAACTAAGAGAATCTTTTATATACAGGGTGGCCCAGTTATAGTGGTCCAAAAAAATAGAGGACGTCATGTTGACTCATTTAAAAAAAACATTAGTGCCGGAAAATCAATAGTTTAGAAGTTATGATTTTTTTTAACTTTTTTTGAAATTTCTCTATTTTAGTCACCTAAACCGCTCTAGTTGGATATCTATTCCACAAAATCGAATAAAATTTGGTATGGAAGTAAAGGAGACATGTAGCTAGTACGTAATGAATAGTTTTTAGGTTTACTTCTAGACTGTACTGTTGCTATAGCCCTTTCAGTGAATTTTTGTTCAGTTTACATTAAAACTGATACATTTTTGAAAAATCACTGTGAAAAAAAAGTACTAACGGAGATTTGCCCATGCCCTTAAAAACTACCTATACATATAAAAATTCTCCAGACCAAAAATTGTAGTGGTGTTACAATTGTAACATATTCAAAATTAACATCATTTGTACAAAGTCACTACAATAAAAAGTGACGATTACCTTAATTTTTAAAATCTTATTTTTTTCACAGCGTTAGTTCAACTACAATTTCACATTATTCACAAACCTGTCTCTAACAGCGCTAATCTACACATAAAAAACTGTTTAGTAATGTTTTAAAAAAATAAGATTTTCAAAATTAAGGTAATCGTCACTTTTTATTGTAGTGACTTTGTACAAATGATGTTAGTTTTGAATACGTTACAATTGTAACACCACTACAATTTTTGGTCTGGAGAATTGTGATATGTATAGGTAGTTTCGCGGAACTAATGTTTTTTTTTAAATGAGTCAGCATGATGTCCTCCATCTAAAAAAAATTTTTGGACCACTATAACTGGGCCACCCTGTATAACTGGCGCGCCTTAATTGAATGAAAAGAAAAAGATAAGCCCAGGAATGAATAGGTGAGATGCCGGGAAACATCAACATTTATAACCTGTTTTTCGTTACGCATAATTTAGTTGCGATTTTGACGCGACATTGAAAGCATCTCAGTTGAAGTGTAGTTATTATTGAAAGGCATTCTTTTGTGATTCTGCAACCTGTGGCATATAAGGTCTTTCAAAATTAGTTAATGAATTTTTTTTTTATGTAAAATGTAAAAAAAAAATATTTCTTAATGGTTTCATTTTCATTCCAGGAACAAAAAAGATAGAATAGAAAGAATTAGATTTTTTTTACCTACTTACACGTGTTACATCATAATGGTAATGAAGACTTTTTTGTTACTGTTATGAAACTGAATCGATTAGGCTATAAAAATCAACCACCAATTTTTTTATTTAAATACATAACATTTTTTTTTTACATAAAACCTAGGGCTTAGGTCCAAAATTTTTTATATAGGTTTTACTCCCTTTATGATACAGAAACCCCCCCTTAGCGTACTATTAACTAATTTTGAAAGACCTTATATATTTATTTTAAAAATATTTTGTTTTGTTTTTTGTTGCTTGTTGTTAAGTAACAATAATCATGCAAATTTGAACTTGACCAAATTAAAAAAAAAAAAAATTATGAATGTATAGCGGGATATTTGAATGCAATCTCCGCGAGGTGCCGTCTACATTTTAATATGGGCTTATTGTGCAATTAATATTGTAAGCAAAAAATCAGCTGCCAAGTCTTGCCAAAAACACAATTTCAATAGATTTTCTCCTCATAACTCATTCATCTGTAATCAATCATGATCAAATGAAGGAAATATAATTCAGTCATGGAAAAAAAAATTATAGTAATTTTCAGTTGCTACGTTGGTTAACCCACTGTGCGCCGCGCTGCTCCGTCGCGGCCGCGAGCCACCGCGCCGACCGCTGCTCCGCGCCCGGACCGGCCGAGCCGCCGCGCCGCCCCCCTCGCGCCGCCGACGTTCGGCTCAGGAGATTTTGACATTGAAAATGTCTTTTCGTTCGTTCCTATAGACCCCACGAAAAAGTGCGATCCTCTTATTTTTTTTTTATGTAATCCGGTATGGGTGGCTGAGTCGGAGGGGCCAAAGCGCATGCTCCGACCAGCCAATATCACCTCCGAGAAGGTAGGTGCCATACCGGAGACTTCCCTGGATTGCTGGCTATACTGGACTAGAGGAGAACACAGTCGAGGCTGCTATGCGGCCATCTTACATCCAGTAGGGTGGTACCAACCCAGTTGGCTACAATTTGAGCCTACCACCTAGTAAGGCGCAAGGGAAGGGACCGGTTCCGAACGGTGAAGCAGCAGGTGTAGGTATGCACGTAAATTTTTTCGTCAGAAAAAACTCATTGGTACACGCCGGCTGGATTCGAACCTGGGACCTCTCGCATGAGAAGCCGATGCCCAAACCACTCAGCCACCCGCCGCTAATATATATATCTCGGAGAGTTGTGAAGATATGATATATCCAACGAGCCCAAATATGGTGGATTTATCATGTGTAGTTTAGGAGTTCCTATGGCTTCCTTCCGGCTCCATCATCAGGACCTTGGAAATTTCATATAACTAGAGTACTTGCGAAGACAAATCCAACGAGCCCAAACACGGTCGATTTATCATGTGTAGTTTAGGAGTTCCTATGGCTTCCTTCCGGCTCCATCATCAGAACCCAACTAACCTTTTCCTTATCCCGACTTTCTCGTGTCGCTCAGAGACTATATTTTTTCGAATTCCGTAGATTCATTTTCAGTGTGCTCGATAGTCGTGTAAGACACGAAATCTGTGATTTTTTTTGGAAAAGGGGGCTCGACTTCCGATGTGTTTCTTTCAGGGACAGTGCTCCCCCCCTCCCCCAATATATTCACTGCTCCCCCTCACTCGGAGAAAATGGATCAAAAAGTGGTACCTTGTCACATGAAGCAGTAGTAAGGGGGCGTATGTGTACAGCAAGCGAGTGAGTGTGACAAAGTTGCAGGAACAGATAAAAACATTTCTTTATAAAAAAAATATCCGAAAGTAGAAGTCTCCGTGGAAAATTAGTTTTTGCTAATAGCTCCTTAGACCCTCGCCCACCAGTACCAGCTACCAGAAATCTTCTAATAATGCCGCGCTATACTAAATCATACCCTAATTCGCTGACGTACCGTCTTGCTTTGTTTCCCATAGCTGTAGTGCTTTAGTAGGTACGATTTTGCGTAAATTATTTCGAGTGGATCGTCACGAGCGCGCGCGTCCTCTCACTTCGAGCTTCTGGGGGTGACTGGGGCGTGTCGGGCGACCGGCAACTCCGGCAAGATAGCGAGACGCCGCTTTCGTAGGTTGGAGTAGGATAAAGCGCAGCCACGCTGCTCGGAATATTTAGCGTAAGCGACAATTTGATTTTTATTTTTTTATTCCAAAACTACGAATCTAAACAAAAAAATAAAAAGCCTTCAATCTAGATATTCATTAAACGAATAAAATATATTTTTTCCAAAGCCCTGATTTGGTCACGTTGCCTTAAATACGTTTTTAAAACGAAATTCAGAGCCATGTTCATGATTTTTTTCTATCGAACGAAGTTAATCAAATCGTGTTTTCAAAAAGCCTTCGATCTGCGCTGATAGATGAAGTTTTACATATATTAAAACTGAATCTGTCAGGTAAGTAATATTGCCGGCATTCTTCTTGAAATTCGAGTCAGACGCAGTCTAACATCACCTTAAGATCAAGAACTTCTTGCTTAAGACATTTGGAAAATGGTTTCTTTTTTAGGGTTCCGTGTCCGGTAAGGGACACTATTACTAAGCCTACGCCGTCTGTCTGTCTGTCCTACCGTCCGTCCGTCCGTCTGTTCGTCCTAGGGCTGTATCTTTTGAACCGTATAGGCAGCCGGTTGAATTTTTTACGTAATAATATATATGTGTTATGGCGGATATGCCAACAAATAATAAAAAAACAAAAATAAGGTCGGTCCCCATACAAGAAACGTGCTAAGAATCGATTAGTACATATTGACGCTACTAAATAATAGATGGCGCCACAGGTAGTTTTGCATCACACACAGACATAAGATAGGCGGATAATTATGGTCTTATGACAGATATGGTATGGCGGATCGACGGAACCCCCGTGCGTGAGTAGAACCACACTTAACCGATTTTTTTCGACTCATTTTTTAACCGCTCTGAATGTTCCGTTCAAAGCTAGCGTAGCGAATAATCTAGTTACATACAAAGTAAGCGAGGCTGTAAACTGTCGCGGCGAAGCCTCCAATCCCCCGCCCCGCCCCGCCCGCAGTTCAACGGCGTCGTTTTGCAAGCACTCGAGTAGGAGGACCATTTTATGAAGCTGTGACGTCATTTTTTTTCAAAAATGTTAAAGTATTTTGCGTCTAGTGTCTGCTCTCGTAAGGAGTAGGTAAGTAGGGGATCAGGATAAGCAGATCAATCGGTGTTGTGCTGCAAGACCGACCTTTCATTCAGTGCGGTGGTTTAAGCCCGGGCGGGTTAAACCCTACCACCTAGTAATATAAGAACTTACATACATAGTTAATACATAAACACTTGCATTCTACGTACCTATATAATATTATATGTATATATGCTATACACGTACGCACACATGCACCCTCCCTCACCCTCACGCACACACACCCTTGTTTGTTTTAAGTACCATGCGAGGACCCCCGTTTTACTCATTCAGACCGAGGACCTCTCCGTATCTGGACTATACGAAGTCGTACGATGACCTCGACTAGACAGATGTGCACCAAATTTATTCCTGGAAACGCTCAAGCGCTTAGTGTTTCGATATCTCCTACTCTTTCTAACTTGAATTGTGACAAACAAAGCGAGGACACAATATACACTCGCAAACCTGTCTGGCGACGTCCATTCGAGGACTTTGTGTTAGGCTAAACGAGGACCTGCGCGACCTGTCCAGCCATGCCATTTCGAGGACCTAATAGCACACCAATTCCTGAAACGTTGTATTATGCGAGGACCTTGTGTTGAATTTTCTACTATCAAACACGAGACATTTTATTCTGATTTCTTCTGTACAAAACGAGGACCGGGGGAAGTGGAAGGTGAAGAGGAAGGGAAGAACGCCGCTGCCGCGCCGCCGCGCCGGTAGAGGAATAGAACAAATCGTGCTCCCATCACAGTCAGTCGGTCGTCAGTCGCTTCGCCCGACATCTCGGTTGTTATTTATTACAGTACCACTGCATTCAATAAAATATGTTTGAAGCTGCAAATGTACGTGTTTTTCCATCGATGTGTTTTCCATCTTCTAGTTCAATACAGCCGTGCTCAGATAAAGGAAGGTTCCTTCGGCATAGTTGTGTGTTGGGCTAATATCACCACAGCAGGTGTAATATTCGCACAATCATGTCCAGCTCTCAAATATTGCTAATGATAATAATATTAGCTATCTGATTATTAGAATGATTAATATTTTTCAATAAGTTTCAATCCCCATTGTTTTCGTTCTAAAATTCATTATTATTTATAAGGCATAACAAAAATATTAATAGTGGTTTCATATTGATGGGTTGGGCCAAACTTGGTAAATTATCTAATGTTGTTTTTTTTTTATGTAATCCGGTTATGGGTGGCTGAGTCGGAGGGGCCAAAGCGCATGCTCCGACCAGCCAATATCACCACCGAGAAGGTAGGTGTCATACCGGAGACTTCCCTAGATTGCTGGCTTTACTGGACTAGAGGAGAACACAGCCGAGGCTGCTATGCAGCCATCTTACATCCAGTACGGTGGTACCAACCCAGTCGGCTACAATTTGAGCCTACCACCTAGTAAGGGGCAAGGGAAGGGACCTACAGTTTTACACTGGTTCCGAACGGTGAAGCAGCAGGTGTAGGTATGCACGTAAATTTTTTCGTCAGAAACTCATTGGTACACGCCGACCGGATTCGAACCGCCGACCTCCGCCGCCGACCGCTGCCGCATGAGAAGCCGATGCCCAAACCACTCGGCCACCCGCCGCTTTTGAATTTTTGAAAATTTGTTTAGAAAAAAAAAAACAATACACACTCAGCAAAACGTGTCCAAACCGAGGACCCATGTGAACTTCACACATGGGTCCTCGGATTGGTCAAGAAAGTGGACTTGAGTGTAAATCGAAGTGTGTAAAATACGACGGTGGCGCCGCCCTAGTGGTCACAAATTTTCACACTCTGACTAAAATTATGGCGACCAAATCGAGGACCGTTTCCGATTTCCGTATTTCTTAGACAGAAAGGTTCAGAATCGCACGGAGAATACGACAATGGTGACCATTCAATCCGAGGACCCAGGAAAAAGTCCTCGGTTTGAAAATGTCCTCGTATGTGCCTTGTGTATTCAGGTGCACGTCTTCGGATAGTACTTAAAACAAACACACACCCTCACACACACCCTCTCCCTCACACACACACACACACATATGCTAAAACGCGAACGCGCGAAACACTGCAGGTATTCACAAAATCACCTTGAATAATTACAGGCATTCAGCAGGATCCCAGGCTTCACGGCGTAAAGTCTAAGCCGCTCTACACACCTCGCTATTAAGCTGCCCGCTCATTAGCTCGGGCCCAGCCTCGGCTCGGCTTAAGCAAATACTCTTATGAACTACGTTTTTAATTTCTAACTTCTCTTTCATTTTTGAAACCATTCTACTTTACCACTACAAATAACAATTGCTCTTTTAATCTTTTGAAAAGTAATTCGGTTTAGTGCGCGTTTGTGGAGCCTAGGGCCTTGTGGGATGGTTAAATGTCGGGTGAACCGTCGCACAACACTGAAACACCACCTTTGTTAGAATATGATTTTTTATTTTTTTTTATGGAAACTGACACGGTTGGCTACATCACCTACAACGTCCGTGATGTCAGCCCATAACACCGGGTGAATTAGGTGCCATGTCAGTGCTTCCCCCTTTGATCGTGCCGGCTACACTGAACTGACCGGAAAATACAAACTATTTTCATAGCCGTTTCGACCGACGTTTGATTCAGTTCGGTGGTACCAACCCGGGCGGGTTAAACCCTACCACCAAGTAAGATTAGGAGGGAAGGGACCTACAGTTTTACGAGGAATCCGAACCTCGGTCAGCCTCCAACGGTCAGCGTTCACCCATCCAAGTACTGACTGCACCGAGCGTTGCTTAACATTCAATAGCGACACTGAGCTATCGAGGCTGACATAAAAAACACTCAGTGATTACATTCGCACGGGACCCTATGTCGATGGCAGCCTCTTATGCTAGAAAGTCGGAGATTCCGAAATACAGGTAGGCCCAAATTAGATTTTCGGCTTTTCATAGGCTTGTTTTTATTTATTTTTATTTGATACTAGCTGAGCCCGCGGCTCCGCTCGCGTGAAATTCGTATTCCAAAGAAGAATGTAAGTAACTAAGGGCGAGGCCGAAGGCCGAGCTTCGTTCAAGTAATCGATAAACCTTCTTAAAGAAAGTAACTAACTAAGGGCGAGGCCGAAGGCCGAGCTGCTTTCAGGTAAACGATAAACCTTTCTCAAATAAAGGAAGTAAGTAAGGGCGAGGCCGAAGGCCGAGCTGCGTTCAGGAAGACGATAAACCTTCTGGAAGAAAGGAAGGAACTAAGTGCGAGGCCGAAGGCCGAGCTGCGTTCAGGTAAACCAAACACCCTCTTCCGCCTTCGGGCCTCGCCCTTAAAGACTTCCTTTCTTCGATAGAATATAATATCGTTTACTCAATCTATTTATTTCATAAAAATAAAAAAGTAATATTAATAACTAAAGAATTAAACCTACCTAACAAACATTAAAATAACTATCAAAACGGGCATTTTCAAATGTTCTCAGAGCACTTGCGGCATTACCCCGCTGGATGGCAAGGCTTACCCTTTGAATGAAGTACATAAGCCCTTGATGGCGGGACACCAGTTGCGTCAACCAGCTCAAGCCTCTTTTGGCTTCACTGCTTCACGGACCGAGGGTTTCAACCGCAAACGCAACAAATTCGAAATCTTGAATTATATTTCTATATTTGCTGCGTTTGAGGCTCTCCGCCCCAGCCTCGGCCGCGACAGCCGTTCTTGAAGATGTCCTAACGTGACTTGGAGCCAATGTGAGAACAAAAGTGGCGTCCCACATCAAAGAACTACCCTTAGTCCATGGCACTAAGGTGATAGCATCGGGCCTCTTGCCATCCAGCCGGGAATAACCGCGAGGTTCTAGGATGCACGGTATATTTGCCGTTAGAAGCGTGGACTTTATAATAAAATTTAAATTAAATTAACTCAATCTTAATATTAATTAACTTTATTCGAGATGGTTTAGCTTTTTCCTGAACGCAGCTCGGCCTTCGGCCTCGCCCTTAGTTACTTGCTTTCTTCGAGATGGTTTATCATTTGTCAGAACGTAGCTCGGCCTTCGGCCTCGCCTTAGTTGCTTACTTTCTTCAAGATGGTTTAGCTTCTTCCTGAACGCAGCTCGGCCTTCGGCCTCGCCCTTAGTTACTTGCTTTCTTCGAGACGGTTTTTCAATTATCCGAACGTAGCTCGGCCTTCGGCCTCGCCTTAGTTACTTACTTTCTTCAAGATGGTTTAGCTTCTTCCTGAACGCAGCTCGGCCTGCGGCCTCCCCCATAGTTACTTACTTTCTTCGAGAAGGTTTATGGTCTTCCAGAATAGAGATCGGCCTTCGGCCTCGCCCTTAGTTACTTACTTTCTTCAATAATGTTTTTCTTCTTCCTGAACTCAGCTCCGCCTTCCGCCTCGCCCTTAGTTACTTTCATCGAGAAAGAATATCGTTGACGTGAGCGCAGATCCGCCTTCGGGCCCGCCTTTAGTTACTTACTTTCTTTTTTTTAAATACGAATTTCACGCGAGCGAAGCCGCGGGCAACAGATATATAAATTTTATTGCACCAATGACAGCAACATAACTTCGACTGTCAACTAATTTTTATTTATCAAACAATTTGTCACCGGCCAGCTCACGTCGAGATGACAGTTCTCCGTTGTCAACATGACATTTAAAATTGTTTTTTACCTTTACTTTGGATTACGTGATTTTTATTATATTTTTTAATTATTATGTTCATCCGGGATATACACTGTCACTATAAAAAGTTTCGTCAAATTCCGTTCAGTGGTTTTTGCGAGATGCGCGTACAAATAGACATTTTTGCATTTACGATTTTATGATATGTATAGAAAGAATAGATATGTATAGACTATTGTGTTCAAGTTATAAAAAATAAGAACTGTCATCTTCGTTGTATCTACTTATTTTTAAATTTCGAATGAATATTTTATTCAAATTGTATTTGCTGCCAGTTCTCAAGATATAATTATGTACTTTGGACTACGTGATTTTAAACGCGCAATAATGTTTATAATTGTAAATTTTTTTAAATTTTTGTTATTTTTTTTTACGTATTATGTTAACCCGGCATATAAACTGCCACTATACAAAGTTTCGTCTAATTCCGTTCAGTGGTTTTTGCGTGATGCGCGTACAGACAAACAAACAAACAAACAAAAATTTTAAAAACTTTTCTAACATGTTCAGTTTCTCATTTTAAGCCACCCTGGTTAGTTTTTTTCCGAATGCATTCAATGTACAGACTTTCTTAACTCTACGATTTTATTATATGTATAGATTATTCTATGACTCATTTTAGTATTGAAATTTTTTATTTTATGTAAGTTTCGAATTTTGAATGTTAGCTCAGCTCAATAAATATAAAACAAAATTTACCTTGGGCAGATTGATTTTTGTGGACATCTGTCGATCATGGAATATATTCGAACCCGCTTGGCTCCTCTCAAAATTGTCACATTCTCGTGGTTTTTGCTTTAAACGATAGCGAGGAACCCTCTCTTTATCACTGTTATTAGATTTATCTTGTACGAGATTTTTAGTCGCGCCATACACTCGAATTCAAATTTCAACGTTCGCAGCTCAACCAAATTATGATCGGAAACGAACTCCTAACATTTCGATCGTTAGTCAATTTCAACACCTAAAAGGTGGTAGGTACCTATTTTTTTTATTTCAATATGTGTAAATTTTCAAAACTCACTGCCGAAATCCGAAAAAAAATAGAAACTTTGATGAATCATCCATTACACCGTAAACTATAAATAATACTTTAATTTAACACGCGTCCATTACTCACAAAATCTTCTCTTTAAAGGTATTTCAAACATACTATTCGCTATTATGCTTTCCGAGATATAGCAATTCTCCCACGTTACGCTTAAGTTCCAGTGAATACCTCACCCTTGACCTCACCACTATTAAAACATGACAAGAATTATGTCTATCTTGGACAAACCATCCAACTAGGGAAGCACCACTTTGACAAGGAGGCCAACAGAGGGATTCAGCTAGGCTGGGCGGTATTTCGGAAACTCCGCCACATCTTTTCATCCTCCGTCCCACAGTCATTGAAGACGAAGGTTTTCAATCAGTGCGTTCTGCCAGTAATGATGTACGGAGCGGAAACGTGGACCCTGACGATGGGCCTGGTCCACAAATTTAAAGTCGCTCATCGAGCTATGGAAAGAGCAATGCTCGGCATTTCTTTGAACGATAAAATCCGTAACGACGTGCTACGTCAAAGAACTAAGGTAGTCGACATTGCTAAGAAAATAAGCAAGCTGAAGTGGCAGTGGGCTGGGCACATCTGTCGTAGACCCGACAACCGATGGGGTAGACGGGTGTTCGAATGGAGGCCACGTACAAGCAAACGTAGCGTGGGACGGCCCCCGGCTAGGTGGACAGATTACCTAAAAAAGGTAGCCGGGAGTGGATGGATGAGAAGAGCGGAAGACGCGCTGTGGTGGCGTGCTTTGGGAGAGGCCTATATCCAGCAGTGGACCGATACAGGCTGATGATGATTAAGACATATCATTTGTCATAGTATGTTTAGGGCTTACGGCATGACATATATTTGGATTTTTTTATCTAAAATAGTTAGAGAAAAGCGACTCGGGGAAAGACGGCCAGTGACGTTCCACAGGTTTAATTATTATTCGAAGGCAAATACGTTTTGCTCTTTAATTAGTCATCTTACATTCCGAATAGCAACTAAATAATTTAAAATCAATTTTTTTTTTATTGATGCTGACACGGTTGGCTTCATCACCTACAACATCCGTGATGTCAGCCCATAACACCGGATGAACTTGGTGCCACGTCAGTGATTCCCTTCGTTCGTGCCGGCTACACTGAACTGGACGGAAAACACAAACTATTTACATAGCCGTTTCGACCGACCTTTCATTCAGTGCGGTGGTACCAACCCGGGCGGGTTGAACCCTACCACCTAGTAATATAAGAAGGGAGTCATATCCCTTATCAATAGATTAGTCGTCTTGTATTTAATGTAGTCAACCGTGTATAAGGTTACACAAAAATCTAGCAGAGTTGACTGTCCCTTTGCGAGAGGCAGAAAAGCTCGAGATCCTAAAAAAATATGAAACGGCTTCGAGAATTACAAATTAAGACGCCTTGTCCCGACTCATTTGCATTTTGTATTATTTTGTTTGCGCATTATTCAGCTTTTTGCTTACAGATTGCGGGCGGGAATGTTAATAGGGAGTTGTTTTGTCGAGTCGTTACCGCTCTGTTGAGATGTCTGAGCGCGGAGTCACGTGGAGTTGGTAAAAACTCGCATAAATTTACACGGTATAGTTCGCAATGTTAATCTTACAGTAAGTATACTGTATGAGTTATGTTTGGTACGTACCATACCATACGTAACGTAATGCAACGTACCATAACGGTACCATACTATACGTAATGTAATGCATCGTAACATAATGTACCATACTATATGTAAAGTAATGCAACGTAACATACCACACTATTTAGAAAATATACCCACATAAGATGTGTGTGAGGCTTACCCATGTAACCCTCACACATACACACACTTTTCTTAAATATACTTCATTTCTACACGAGGAACTTGGCTGATGCTTGACTTGAGTTTATGTATTTCTTCCATTTAGTTTTTTGTTTTATTTTTTATATTTACCTATGTAAATAACTTAGTAGTATAGCTTTCTTATATGAACTTTGCTCATGGAAACACTTTTGTGGCTCTGCCTAAAGTATAAACTCTTTTGTGTACTCTTTCTATGTAAATAGGGCTGTCTGTTTTCCTAAATAAATAAATAAATAAATACTATACGTACAGTAATGCAACGTAACATAACGTACCATAACATACGTAACGTAATGCAACGTAACATAACATACCATACTATACGTAACGTAATGCAACGTAACATAACGTACCATACTATACGTAAATGACAGCACAACACCGACCGCCACCAAAGTATTTGGGCAAGATAACTATCAAGCAGCATGCAAGGCTCCAAGACCCACCTGCTGCATGAATCGGTGGAAGTACCGTTGGCTAGTCTGTCGCCTTTTACCACGACATCTTGTCCTTCCCTTAGTCGCCTTTTAACGACATGCACGGGGAGAGATACATCGGGGCTATTCTTTTTAAGTATCAGCCCCACACCCTTCTTTATATTATTGGAGATTTTCTTATGTAACAGAACTCGTTACTTCTCGTTGCGAGCGAGGTCGGAGCACGGCCCAATGCACACAGAATGCTCTTGGAAAAATCTCTTCAAAATTTATACACCGCCACATTTCATGTTTGTGCTATGAAAATAAGTGGCCATAAGGTAGCACCGTTTGGGGTCAGTACTTAAAAAGACTAGCCCCACTGCATCTCTCCCCGTGCAATAGAACAAATTGTGACAAGTGCGAGTGCAGTCTTACTGCCTTAAGAATCTTTAATAAACAATAAACAACAACAATAAATCAACTAGCCTCAGCTCAGTCGCCTTAGTCAGCCTCGGTAGCTCAGTGCTGCGGTCCGTCGGTTGTTATTAAGCAACCCTGGGCGTGGTCAGTACTTGGATGGGTGACCGCTCGACCGTTGGAGGCTGACCGTGGTTCGGATTCCACGTTAAACCGTAGGTCCCTTCCCTTCTTACCTTACTAGGTGGTAGGGTTTATCCCGCCCGGGTTGGTACGACCATATTGAACGAAACGTCGCGTCGGTCGAAATGGCTATGTAAATAGTTCGTGTTTTCCGTCCAGTTCAGTTCAGCCGATATGAAATGAACGGAAGCACTGACATGGCACCTAGTTCACCCGGCGTTATGGGCTGACATCACTGATGTTCTAGGTGATGTAGCCAACCGAGTAAGTTTCGATAAAAAAAACTCCTTGCCCGTACAAAATTATGCGATACTTTTCCAAGGAAATGTTCCTGAACTGCGAGAAATGAAATGACATATAGATTTCTCTTTGGTGGTTACAGCGACAGACTTCAAATTAGTTTTCGTGCCGTGAGCACGAATAGGGACTGTCGTACTGAATTTCGAAGTTCAAAATAGCGATGTACGTTAGTGCGAAAATTATGCCACACTTATTATCGAGCTAGCTGTGCCCGCGGCTCCGCCCGCGTGCATGTCGGCTGCGTAACGTTACTACTTTGTCCTTTTATTCAATAATCCGTTTATTATACCTACTGTTTTATTTATTCGTAGACCTGTCAGTCAGCGTGTAAGCGTCCACTGCTGGACATACGCCTCTCCAATTTTCCTCCAGTCCTCCCGGCCTTCAGCGGTACGGAACCACTGCTTTCCGCCGACGTACTTGATGTCGTCGTCCCACCTGGCGGGTGGTCTTCCCACACTCCGTTTTCCTGTCCACGGCCGCCAGTCTAGCACACGGTTACTCCAGCGGTCGTCGTCTCTTCTGTATTAATGTAATTAGATTTTTCAGGCTTTCATAAATCCTTATATCCTTATACAAAAATTGTCACACTGCCCACATTACTTTATTTACACATTTCACACACCTAAAGGTTGGCTGTAAGAAATCTCTTCAAGGGATAAGTCCGCCTTTGCGCCTCATGTACCTGTATTCATTGTGTTATATTTTTTGTGAAATATTTGTGAAGTAATAAAGTATTTTCTATCTATGTACTAATATGGCGCAGAGATGAAATATTCTTACCTATAATAAAATCCAACGTCTGCTTTCTGTCTGAGTGTATGTATGTCTGTCTGTCTGTCTGCTTATAACTCGAGAACCACTGAACCGATTTTAATCAAACAAAATTCTACGGATAGCTTGATTCTTCCCATCAACTATAGGCTACTTACTATCACGCTAAATAGCTTATGAGGTTAACAGTGAAGTGAAATATGAGAGCGGGCGGAGCCGCGGGCAGAGCTTGTTTCTTATAAAATTTTATTCCGATTAGTCCTCTACTTAAAATATAGAAGAGTTTCACGTTACTCAAAGAAGTTGTTAGTAAATGTTTTGATATCGAATGATACTCGTACGGAAAACATTTTTGTCGAAAACTCGCTCGCACAAGTCGAAGAAAAGAGAAAGTTATCGAGATGTTAGAGGTAAATGTATACAGAATAAATATTAGGCTTTAGGGCTCTTTTGAAAAAAAAACCCTGCGCAATACACTCGGATATCTTTGTTGAAACTTCGGGAGACGAAAACGGTATGACGTAATAGGTCAAATTTATTATTATGTAGGTAACCTGATAACATGATTGGTTACAAAACGTATCTACATCAACGATGTCGGCCCATCACGCTACAAAGTTCGGTGAACTAGGTGGCATGTCAGTGCTTCCCTTTTGGCCGTGCCGGCTACACTGAACTGGATGGACAACACCGACAGGGCAACCAAACAGAGTCTCGGCATAATTACTTACTACAAGTAAATGCAGTTTGCTTGCAAGTAAAGGAACTGTCAGTACATCTGTCAAGTAGAAAATAATGACAACGCCGCCTGTACGCTTATTCCATGGGGAGTACTCGGAGGAGCTGTTTGATGCCCCCTTTTCACCCCCGCACGACGCGCACTGGGCATGGATTGCATTCCTAGTCCTACACGCTGGAATCGGAAGACCACGAAGAATCGGTTCTGCAGATATTTCCTCTACAGAACCGGTAAACTCTAGAACGCTCTCACTGCCTATATATCTCCCACAAGTACAGTCTCGGGTCCTTCAAGAGGGGAATGAATGGGCACCTGTCAGGCCGGCATGACATTCGCAACCCCAGTATGCGATCGAATGTCCATGGGCGTCGCGTCGTTAGACACCTTATGGGTGGTTCGGCGCAACAATGTCGCGCTTTCAATACAAGCAAACACCACATTGTGTAAAAATACGAAAGTATAATTAACTATAATTAAATATTAATTATTATCTATTAAAATTAAATTGAGCGAAACGGCTATGAAATAGTTCGTGTTTTCCGTCCAGTTCAGTGTAGCCGACATGAAATGAAGAGAAGCACTGGCGTGGCACCTAGTTCACCCGGTGTTATGGGCTGACATCACGGATGTTCTAGGTGATGTAGCTAACAGTGTCAGTTTCCATAGAACAAAAATTACTCCCATCAACGTGTTTATGAAAAGAAAGAGATTACACCAAAGAAAATACATTCAAGGGATATTTTCGTCTACTCTACCGAGGAGCACTAGCAGGGCATCTTAAAAATGTATTTGCCGTTATACAGTTTCTCGTAGCAGGCTCATTACATCTGTCGTAGGGCGGGGCGGGGCGGATGTTGCAGCGCAGAGCTAAGGTGCATTCACACCGAAAGCGCGCGGCGAGCGAACGGAACTTGAACATTGTGTCGCTCGAATTTCAAGAAGTTTACTACCAATATTACTCACCTGACCCTGACAGATTCAGTTTTAATATATGTAATATTTCATCTATCAGCGCAGATCGATAGCTTTTTGAAAACACGATTTGATTAACTTCGCTCGATAGAAAAAAATCGTGAACATGCCTCTGAATTTAGTTATAAAAAACGTATTTACGGCAAGGTGACCAAATCAAGACTTTGGAAAATATATATATTTTATTTGTTGAATATATATCTAAATCCGTAGCTTCTTACTTTTTTATTTCGATCCGTAGTTTTGGAATAAAAAAATAAAAACCAAATTTTTGATTGATTGCGTTGCATCCTATCTACTACAACCAGCGAAAGCGGCGGCTGCGCCTTGAAAGAGGAGTACGGGTCAATACGGGTTGACAGGGCCTTAAGATTATTTAAAGTGTCTATAGGTACTGGGGCAAACTCGAGATTACAGAAGCGGAAAAGATGACCTATGATGACAAACCGTCAACGCGGATAGCCTCTTATGCCATAATTGAATTATTCTATATATTAATGTAATTATGCGTCATTTCTGTTTCTCGTATGTCCAGTATGCCACCCCCTCTCATTCTGGGCTCACGTTGCAGTCAGCGTGTAAGCGTCCACTGCTGGACATAGCCTCTCTGATTTTCCTCCAGTCCCCCCGGCCTTCAGTGGTACGGAACCCACTGCTTTCCGCCCACGTACTAGATGTCGTCGTCCCACCTACCGGGTGGGCCCCCCACACTCCAGCTGTCCACGGCCGCCGGAGTAGAACGCGGTTAGTCCAACGGTTGCCGCCTTTCGGCTGACGTGCCCAGTCCACTTTTGGCGTAATACCTACATATCTTTCAATGTACGTACTTCTCAAACATTCAAAGGTTGACTGGAAGAAATCTCTATACGGCATAAGTCTGCCTTTGCACCGCATGTTATAGTTTACGTATTCTACCTTTATAAAATAATACATACATATATACATAGCGTCGCGCCTGTTTCCCGGTAGGGTAGGCAGAGACAACGGATCTCCACGTGCCACGATCCTGACACACCTCTGCCGCCTCTTTCACTCTCATAATATTCTTCATGCATGCTCGTCGGTTACGGGTACTACGCACTTGACCCTTTTTGAGCACATGCCCGATCTGGTCCAGGTACTTGCGCCTAGGGCGCTCCAGTTCCAGACTCGACGCGCAATATCACATAAAACAAAGTAACTTACTCCATGACCATCCCTTACAGATTTATTATTAGTATTGATTGTCTAGTATCTACTATTCATTGGAGCGGTATCGCTCGCTCCGCTCGTCGCTCCGGTCTGCGCGAAACTAGACGATGCGATTTTTCACGTAAATTCCCCTGCAAGCCGCTTTATTAGTAGCCGCTGCCAAATTGCCGCAAATGTCTCCATTCCACTGCTCTTCACCGCCCTATCTACCCCTATGCACCCCCAAAATCCACCCTAAATTCACCCACCCCCTCCTACTTCCCTATCCGGCTTCACCCTGCTTCCCTATTTTATTTACCGCCTGGAAACAAGCCACTAGCCAGGCTATTACACGCGTATCTTCTTTCGATTATCCGCTTAAGGCCCTGTCAACCCGTATTCACCCGTACTCCTCTTTCAAGGCGCCGCTTTCGCTGGTTGGAGTAGGATGCAACACAATCAATCAATAAAAAATTTGGTTTTTATTTTTTTATTCCAAAACTACGGATCGAAACAAAAAAGTAAAAAGCTACAGATTTAGATATTATATTCAACAAATAAAATATATTTGTTCCAAAGCCTTGATTTGGTCACGTTGCCTTAAATACGTTTTTATAACTAAATTCAGAGGCATGTTCAGTTCATGATTTTTTTCTATCGAGCGAAGTTAATCAAATCGTGTTTTCAAAAACTATCGATCTGCGCTGATACATGAAGTATTACATATATTAAAACTGAATCTTTCAGGTGAGTAATATTGGTGGTAAACTTCTTGAAATTCGAGTCAGACGCAGCTTCTGGTCACCTTAAAAGGCAGACTAGTCGTACAACCTGGATCATTTCCCGTAGGTACGTATAGGTATCCATTTGTCAGCTTCAAAAATGTGTCAGTCAGTCAGTCAGTCAGTCAGCGTGTAAGCGTCCACTGCTGGACATACGCCTCTCCAGTTTTCCTCCAGTCCTCCCGGCCTTCAGCGGCACGGAACCACTGCTTTCCGTCGACTTACATGATGTCGTCGTCCCACCTGGCGGATGGGCTTCCCAGGCTCCGTTTTCCTGTCTACGACCGCCAGTGTAGGACACGCTTACTCCACCGGTCGTGGCCTCTTCGGCTGACGTGCCCAGCCCACTGCCACTTGAGCTTTTGCCACCCGGTGTCCAATATCGACTACTTTGGTGCGTCGTCGGCGGATTGCCTCGTTACACACCATATCACGTAGCGATATTATCAGCATGGCTCGCTCCATTTGCTCGCTGGGCAACTTTTAACCATAAAAATGTGTATAATTCAAGTAATTCCCATCTAGTCCACTCCGCTGTAAGCAGTTTGGGCAATAAGTGCGACTTTATCAATTTGGTAATATTGGTTATGAAATATTAGAGTCGCCGGCGTTTCCGGGGCGGAACACCGAGGGCGGAAGGCTTTCGGGGAGGGGCGAGGGGGCGGGGCCCGAACACCGCCGCAACCATCCACGAATGGACGGATACGGATCTATGGGGGGCAGATTGGTATGGGTAACTTAATTGGACAAAACCAGGCCTCACGCACTCTATGTACTTGCGCGCGCTAACTACCTACCGCCCGACGGGCCGCCGGCGGTCTTTTTCAGTACAAATTCGTCAGCCGCGCGAAGTATACATAGACGCTCGCCCACGCAACTGCGCGCAGCTGCAAAGCAATAAACACTTTACACTCGATCGTTAAGGTACATTTTCGCACGCAGCGATTGGCGATGTGAAACAGTAGGCTATTAAAGCCCGAAGGTAGGAACATTTTCTATGGAGTGATTTATCTGTTACGAAGTAACTATTTATTAAGTAATCTGTGACAAAACCATAATAAAATATGTTATATGTTATATGTTATGTATGAATTATGTTACAATTATATATAAAAAGAGAACTGGATGAACAGTGGAGAGGTGTTTGTCCAGCAGTAGACGTTTGCACGCTGACTGACATTTAAATAAATCAAATCAAATCAAACTGCACAAACTAATACCGTGAACTTTGTAAAACGCCTGAAATACCAGATTCACTCAATACCTCTCACCGAATGTGTTTTATTATTGCGGATATAAAAACAGTTAATACCATGTTAATACCTACAATATAGAAAAAGTAAATAACTCATGGTCCCATAAAAATATCTTCATTTTCAGAAGAGCGCCATCTACCGAATTATCCAGACATTTTAACAACAAAAGAATGGACTTCCACCGATAGATGGCGACACGTGCGAGTGCCACTCTAAAGTAAAATAACAAATAATAAAAACCGACCATTTACGTGGAGATACGGAAACCTCGGTGCGCGAGTCCGACTCGCATTTGGCCGGTTTTGTTATCCACGTTTCTATGAAAGCTGACATAGTTACCTAGATCACTTGTTAGATTTATAATATATCATACATAATATCTTAGACCAGTTTACTCCTGTCGCAATAAGGTGCAATGCCAGTCCCATTTTGTCATGGTCTGTTGAGCAATGAAGTGTTTCTATCTAATATAAGAGCTAGATCCGCCAATGGAATGGATACGCTACGCTACCGTTGCAGGGCGTGATTTGTTGAACGTAGTGTGTCGCATCGCGTCCACGAAGGAGAGAGCACAGAGGAGTTATTGCTATAATTTCTAGGATAAAATGTGCGTGAAAAAGCCAAGAGGGATGCACTACTTCGTAGTCCAATCACGCTGCGATTGGTCGCGACCGCTCGGCGGAGGCGACTGCCGCTGGCTGATGCAAGGCCGCGCTCGCTTCGATGACCCATGTTCCTAATCTGTGGCGACGTACCCAGATGTCGCACCGCCGCCGCCAGGGTGTGGAACTGTCTTCCGACGAGTGTGTTTCCCGAATCTTTTAACCTGGAGGTCTTCAAACGTCGTATCAACAAGCTAGACAGCTCTGAAACAAGCCAATCAGTCGGCGAGGGAGCGTGCGATTCTCGTGAGAAGGGGTAGACTCTGTCGACTGCATCGTTGTTCCCTCGGCACATCCACCCATGTCGGTTTTCATAAAAAACAACAGCTCTTTGTCAGTCTCGGCAGCTCAGTCGTGCGATCGGTTGACTGTTGTTAAGCAACACTGAGCGCTGTCAGTACTTGGATGGGTGACCGCTCGACCGTTGGAGGCTGAACGTGGTCCGGATTCCACGTTAAACTGTAGGTCCCTTCCCTTCTTACCATACTAGGTGGTAGGGTTTATCCCGCCTGAGTTGGTACCACCGCACTGAATGAAACGTCGGTCGAAACGGCTATGTAAATAGTTCGTGTTTCCCGTCCAGTTCAGTGTAGCCGACATGAAATGAAGGGAAGCACCCAGTCCACCGGGTGTTATGGGCTGACATCACGGATGTTGTAGGTGATGTAGCCAACCGTGTCAGTTTCCATATAAAAATAACTCTCTCTACTCTGCGGTCGCATCCACCGCTGTATGGAGACGAAATGTTCATGTATCTCCGAGGACAGAGCATCAATCTTGCTCTGACATGGCACTCCTCGACAGAGCATTTGTACTCATTTCTGAAGCGGGATACAGCGTGAAATGTGATATTAGGTACATACTTCATCACATATGTACGTATTCACTGTTGAAAGTATTCTATTAGGATGCCATTGTCACAGGAAAATGTGGAAAATGTGAATATTTTGTTGGCTCGTTAACATTTCACGGAATCAAAATGTGTGACACAGCTTTTTTTATCAAATCACCTATATATATTTTTGTATTTATTTCTTACTAGCTGTGCCCGCGGCTCCGCCCGCTCTCATATTTTTCTCTGCTAACCTCATAAATCATTTAGCGTGATAGTAAGTAGCCTATAGTTGATGGGAAGAATCAAGCTATCCGTAGAATTTTTTAATCAATTTATAATTAAAATCGGTTCAGTGGTTCTCGAGTTATAAGCGGACAGACAGACAGACAGACAGAAAGCAGACGTTGGATTTTATTAAAGGTCTTATACCTTGATTGATTGCGCGACATATGGCGCCGAGCCACCCATAAGGTGTCTAACGATGCTCATGGACATTCGGTCGTATGCGGGAGTTACGAATGCCATGCCGGTCCGACAAGTGCCCATTCACGCCCCTCTTGAAGGGCCCGAGACTGTACTTGGGGGGAAATATATGAGCAGGGAGAGCGTTCCAGAGTTTACCGGTTCTGTAGAGGAAAGATCAGATTGGTACGATCCACGGTAAGTCCAGCGTGTAGGGATGCAATCCCTGCCCAGTGCGCGTGGTGCGGAGATGGAAAGGGGACGATGGGACCGCGTTAAACAGCTTCTCCAAGCACTTCCCATGGAATATGCGATAGAACACACTTAGGGAGCCGACATCTTTACGGTTCCCTATGACCGATTTCGGATGCATATGTTAATATTATATGTTATTTCAAATGTCATATCAATGTCATGTATTTATTTCTCAATTGATTTTCTTATGAGACTAATATAGACAAATAATTTTGATGATAAATGAAATGATACGTTTATTTGTCGCCATTTCGGATTCATCATCATCATCATCATCATCAGCCTGTATCGGTCCACTGTTGGACATAGGCCTCTCCCAAGGCACAATTTTCATTTCGGATTACAATTTACAAATTTACAATACACTTCAATCATTCACTGATATTGGCGACAAATTAGGCTCAACTTAGCTTTGTGCAATAGACAACGTATTGCGTTGACTTTCAGTTGAACCCATTTCGTCGGGAAAAAAAAAAATTATTATTTTTTACTTACAGGCTAGATCTACATGGGAACCGCAATTTGTGAGTACTCGTATAAGCATCTGCTATGTAAATAAAAAACACCTCGGTGAGCCGTGTCGTCCCGTGTCAGCGCTATTCCCTTTGGCCGCGCCGGCTACGCTGAACTGAACGGAAAGCGCGAACTATGTACTCTCTGGAGATCCGTTGTCTCTGCCTACCCCACCGGGAAACAGGCGTGACGCTATGTATGTATGTACTTTCATAGCCATTTTTTTAAATTATTTTTTATGGGAAGCACGACATATCGCGCGCGTCAGAGTACCGCAGAGGTGTAGTCCGCCGGCGCCCACGGGCATTCGGATATTACGGGGGACGGGAATACCACGTCGGCCGGCTAGGTGCACCTTCACATTATGTTTCATATATCTTCGTCAGCCTCGATAGCTCAGTGGTGCAGACAGTCGACTGTCGCTATTGATTGTTAAGCAACGCTGAGTGGGGTCAGTACTTGGATGGGTGACCGCTCGACCGTTGGAGGCTGACCGTGGTTCGTATTCCACTTAAACTGTAGGTCCCTTCTCTTCTTACCTTACTAGGTGGTAGGGTTCAACCCGCCCGGGTTGATATCACCGTACTGAATGAAACGTCGCGTCCAAAAGGCTATGTAAATAGTTTGTGTTTTCCTTCCAGTTCAGTGTAGCCGGCACGACCGAAGGGAAGCACTGACATGGCACCTAGCTCACCCGGTGTTATGGGCTGACATCACGGATGTTGTAGGTGATGTAGCCAACCGTGTCAGGTACCATAATTTTTTTTTTTTTTAAGGACCCGAGAATACCCCATTCGTTTGGCCGTCCTTTCAGTGCTATGGTAAATTATGGAAATAATGAAATGACCTATAGCTAGATTATCCTAAATCATACTTACCTACTTATCTGAATATATTTGTTCGAATATCCGCCACACATATTCTATTACATAACACACAAGCTGTGCCCGCGGCTCCGACCGCTCTCATATTTCACTTCACTGCTAACCTCATTAGCCATTTAGCGTGATAGTAAGTAGCCTATAGTTGATGGGAAGAATCAAGCTATCCGTAGAATTTTGTTTTATTAAAATCGGTTCAGTGGTTCTCGAGTTATAAGCGGACAGACAGACATACACACAGACAGAAAGCAGACGTTGGATTTTATTATAGGTAAGGAAGGATAAGGAAGGAAGGAAGGATATTCTGTTTGCTCATAACTAGTTGGAACACAAACTTGTTTAGAAGCTCTCTCCATACACGCAGTAAGGTATATGTACACCGCGCCGGCGCTAGAGGGTGGCGGGGAGGCTGTGGCGGGGTGAGGCTCGGAGGAGGTGCGGGAGGGGGTCCACAAACCGCAGCTATTAACTCCATCTTTAACGACCGGACACCGAATCGAGCTGCGCCAATATTTGGCTCCTAAACTTGCGAGTTTGATGTCACACGGGCACAAATTGGCGACGGCTGGTGGTTAGCTTCAGGCAAGTAGTCGGCGGGTACTTGTCGCTGGCTGCGGTATTAGCCATCAAGGTATGAGACGCACGTTTTGACGAATTGACTCCCGCGCCGGCGCGTCGGTCGGTCCGTCGGCGCGCTACTACAGATTTTCTTTTAATAGAAAGCGCGACATGTGGTGCCGAACCACCCATGACACCGCATGCACCGCAATGACGTCCATGTACATATTTTTTTTTTTATGGAACCTGACTCGGTTGGCTACATCACCTACAACATCCGTGATGTCAGCCCATAACACAGGGTGAACTAGGTGCCATGTCAGGGCTTCCCTTCATTTCATGTCGGCTACACAAAACTGGACGGAAAACACGAACTATTTACATAGCCGTTTCGACCGACGTTTCGTTCAGTGCGGTGGTACCAACCCGGCCGGGATAAACCCTACCACCAAGTAAGGTAAGAAGGGAAGGGACCTACAGTTTAACGTGGAATCCGAACCACTGTCAGCCTCCAACGGTCGAGCGGTCACCCATCCAATCACTGACCGCGCTCAGCGTTGCTTAATAACAGTTGACTAACCAACCGCGCCACTGAGCTACCGAGGCTGACGAATTTTCTTATCCCTTAGTCGACTTTTACGACATGCGACGGGGAGAGATGCAGTGGGGCTATTCTTTTTAAGTACCGACCCCACACGGTACACTTTTACGACATGCGACGGGGAGAGATGCAGTGGGGCTATTCTTATATCTCTACGATTCTTATTCTATATATCTACGATTAGCTTATTGAGAGTATCGGGTTACTACCCCGGGTTACTAACCCCCGGGTTTGTAGCCCACACAACGGCAAGCTGCGCAGTCAACACGTGGAGACAGAGGACGCTGACATCTCTTTACCATCTTCAGGTACAATATAGAGGAGTTTGTGTATGTATAATATCTGATAATTGACAGTTTCCAAATACTTTATTTGGAGCATGTAAATATGTAACAATTTTATATACATGACAATATAACATAACATAACATAACACAATATCTTAAAATAATGAACATATTAAAAAATCACGCATTCCCCAAAAAACTTTCATCTAAATGACCCGATGACGGGAATGTACCCATAAAGCTCGCGGCATTGCACTTTTGTACAGCCATGCTGATGCGCTGCGTCAGGAAGGATCCAGCACGGGTATCCCCCGAAGTCTCCGCGAGACGGCGCCCTATTTCTTTGAGAAACCCCTTCGCCTCCTCGCACAGGGGACCAAGGGTTTCCACAGCCACTGCTACAAACTCATAATTTTGATTTACATACAATGTTTTTGTATTTAGAATGTTTCAAGCGCGCAGCCCACTCAGCCGCGGAACCTGCCTTTCGTAAGTAACTATTAAGTAATCTGTGCTTTCGTGACGTTGACAACACGTGCGAAGACGTCCATGTGTCGACGCAAGTAGCGTCCCAGACGAGGGCTCTCCCCTGTGACCAAGGTATCAGGGTCATCCCGTCTGGGCGCTTGCCGCCATCCCTGCTGAGTCCGCTCGGTTCCAATACTGACGGCACACCACCACCGGCTTAAATGAGTGCACGTTTTATAATATCTGATAATATATTTGATTCTTTAAGTGAGATTGAACACCAATTAATACAAATTAGCCACAATAGGCGAGCTTAATGCCGGAAGGCATTCTATTCTAACTAATCTTTGGGATGTGGGAGAGTTCTCTATAGTCGTTACATAACGCTCAGATATTTTTTCTGAAATGCAATACTTTGTTTGGAAACACGAACAATCTGTTTGCGTGTACGTATTTTATGATCTCCTTTATTTCACGTTTTTACATTTAATCCATATTAATTTTACATATTATGTTAAACCTACTAAAAGATATAAAAATATATCTACAAAATTAATACCAAATTTAATTAAATAAAAACGGTAATACCGCCCCGGCGCGGCGGCGGGAGACAAGTCTCCAAGCGCGCCGGCGGGTGCAGGCCGTGGCTACGGAGCTCTCCGAGACGACGCGAGACTAGCTTCGAGCGATGGGTGATGGTACCAGACACGTAGGCCTCCACCACCCCCATCTATATATCCATGTATTTTATGTATTATGTGTGGTAAATATTATATAAGTAAGTATATTATTATTTTTATTTAACTTAATTTCGCACTAGCTTTCAACCATATCCACAATGCCTGGCATGACTGGTAGATAATGCCTTTAAGCATTAAGTCTGCCATTTGTCATAATTTTTGTGCAATAGAGTATTTTTTTATTGTCATTTCGTTTCGATCTGCACAGTGAGTCCTGGAAGACACGAGTGATCAAAATTTTACAAGCGTCTGTTCCTCGTGTTCAAACAGTAATGGCTGCGGTATAACGAGCCATTATGTTTTCATAAGTGCTAGTTCATCATATTTACATATGTAAATCCAGCCTCCCCATGTCGCCGGCCGAACGACAACTATAACCGAGCTGGCGAATTCTGTTGGGAAAAACCTCTGTGACGGACGAACGGATACGGGAGTGATCTTATAAACAGTTCCGTTTTTATCTTTTCAGGATTTTTGGCGAGAGATTTTAGGAGCGAAGTTAATCAAATCGTGTTTTCAAAAAACTATCGATCTGCGCTGATAGATGATGTTTTACATATATTAAAACTGAACCTGTCAGGTGAGTAATATTGGCGGTTCATTTCTTGAAATACGATTCTGTCGTAGTCTCACATCACCTTAATACATACAAGCGCCAAACTCCTGGTGTGATTATAGTGAAAACTCTAAAACAACTATCAATAAAAACCGGCCAATTACATGCGGTGGTACGGAACCCTCGTTGGCCTTGGCCGGTTTTTATTATTTAACTAGCTTTTGCCCCAGGCTTCGCTCGCGTGAATTCGTATTTAAAAAGAAGAAAGTGAAATTTCGTATTTAGAATGTGAGCCACATCTTAGCGTAACCGGAACTTAATTTTATTTAGCCTACCCTGTGTGACGTATAGTTAAAAGTGCTTGTACTAAGTTTAATCGAATTCGGATGATCGGTTTAATAGTTATGGAGGAACATACATGCATACAGAAAAGATTTCTAAAAATCGTCTATTTAGTTTTAGTATCATGCATGGAGTCTATCTCATAAATCTCATAAAACAAAGTAACTTACTCCATGACCATCCCTTATTAGTATTGACCATCCATTATTAATAGTATTGATTGATACGTTAATTACACACTTTTTTTCCTTTTCATCGCACGTACTTTTTAACTACCTACCTTCTCGGAGGTGATGTTGGCCGGTCGGAGCATGTGCCTTGGCTCCTCTGACTCAGACACCTTTACCGGATTATATTAACGAAAACATTTCGAAAATTCCGGTAGTCATATTTCAATGCGAAAAAGTACTGACAATCAAAATTTACAAGTCATGACCCATCTAGCTATAATGTCTATGATCTGTGGCCTCTCGCTTGGTGTGTTTGTCGAAGATAAGAATGCTGTGGTCGAAAGTTTGGTGTGAGAAAACCACTGTCTTGGAGAACTTTAACGCTTTATAAGTGTCTCCTTGTGGAAATTTGCTTTGAAACATGATAGTAATATCATTTAAGTAGACTAACTTTTGGGCACTAACTTTCAACTTTTAGGTACTAAAAGAGATACAAAAGATGTTGTTTTCAGCAGTTTAATAGATACTCGTACATTTTCACGGTGTCCTACAAAATAAGTGGCAAGATTCGACATCGGATGGCATTGCGTAAGAAACTAACAAATCATTCTGTGACATGTGGTGAAACGTTTCCACTTCTTTCAGAAGTATTCTATTTAACGTTGGCTTCGAACTCTTGATCTCATCTCAAGGTCCATGATTCGAATAAGACCGTGGTAACCCAATGAGTTTTTTTCTCATTTAAAAATTCGCGCGCTAAGAACGATAGAAAAGCAGGGGGCCAGAGATTCGATATTCCAGAGGCGAGCTGTTTATTAGGCCCTGAATGAAAGGCAACTGGCCTTGGATATTTAAATAGTTCGTGTTTTCCGCCCAGTTCAGTGTAGCCGGCACAACCGAAGGGAAGCACTGACATAGCACCTAGTTCACCAAGATGTTATGGGCTGTCAACCGTGTCAAATTCCATAAAAAAGACGTACCTTTTTTAATTGAAGCTATTTATGGAGTTATCGCAATCGGCGCAACATCGTAGAACGGCAAAATTAACTTTGTTTTAGGGGAATCCTTAAAAAATTATGTATAATGGGAAATTGAGAGTTAATTAAATTACAGATCCATTTTCCTGACATATACTGACAGTGGAAATGTAACTTTATTGCGGTGGTGTGAGGTGTAGAATAGACTGAATTTAATTTGAATTGAAAGACAACCGTTCGACCATCGTTCGCGTGGGCCGAGCTAAGCTGAGAATAGCTCTTGGTCTGATGAGCGACCACTGTACACTAAATAAACATCTAGATATAGTAAAATGTTAGTAAAGTAAAATGTTTTTATTTTATTTATTTACTAGCTTTTGCCCGCGGCTTCGCTCGCGTGAAATTCGTATTTCGAAGGAAGAAAGTATGTAACTAAGGGCTTGCTGGGTTCAGGTAATCGATAAACAGTCTCGAAGAAAGTGAGTAACTTTTTGAGGCCGAAGGCGGAGTTGCGTTCAGGAAGACGATAAACCTTCTCGAAGACACTAAGTAACTATGGGCGAGGCCGAAGGCCGAGCTGCATTCAGGAAGAGGATAACCTTTTCGAAGAAAGTAAGTAACAGAGGGCGTGGCCGAATGCCGAGCTGCGTTCAGGAAGACGATAAACCTTCTCGAAGACAGTAAGTAACTATGGGCGAGGCCAAAGGCCGAGCTGCGTTCAGGATGAGGGTAACCTTTTCGAAGAAAGTAAGTAACAGAAGGCGAGGCCGAAGGCCGAGCTGCGTTCAGGAAAACGATAAACCTTCTCGAAGACAGTAAGTGACTATGGGCGAGGCCCATATGGCGTCTTCGAGAAGGTTTATGGTCTTCCTGAACGCAGCTCTGCCTTCGGCCTCGTCATTTGTTACTTACTTTCTTCGATTAGGTTTATGGTCTTCCTGAACGCAGCTCGGCCTTTGGCCTCGCCCTTTGTTACTTACTTTCTTCGAGAAGGTTTATAGTCTTCCCGAACGCAGCTCGGCCTTCGGCCTCGCCCTTAGTTACTTACTTTCTTTGAGTAGGTTTATCGTCTTCCTGAACGCAACTCATTCACAAACTTTCGCGTTTATAATATTAGTAGGAGTTATTTTGGGTAGGTTTGGAGTGAGGCCTGATTTTAGAAATTATTCCCAATCATCGGATGCATGCAAGTAAATCCGAAAGCAAGCTAACAATATATACATTTTTGAAATCTGCCCTTTCATTTGAGACCCAACACAGCATCATTAAACCATTTTTTTTAGGTCATGACTTTATGTCCTCTAGAGGGCGCCATATCCAATTTTATTGGACGTGAAATAGCCTATAACCAGCGGACGGTCAAGTCAAGACGCATCTCACGATACCTTATTTGTCTAATTATGATAAGTAGTTTCGAAGTTATGTATAAGGGAACAGATGAACATACATACATACATACATACATACATACATACATACATACCGGTCAAACACATAAATCTCCTTTTCGCTTCGCCGTAGTCTGGTAAAAATAAGAATCTTTTCGCTAATATTGCGCGCATACTACACTTCCTACAATATAATATAAACATACGATCAATTAACTTAAATTAAAATAGGAGCTTCAGTTAATTAATATCCGCTAACATCGACTCGCAACAACACTTTTACATAGGTTTGCACCTAAAATTAATCAAATAGATAGGTACCAAACGAAGTAAACCTACAAAACTCTGCTCGAGACAATGCATACACACACCGCGCTCCGCCAGACCGCACCCCGCGCCGCGCAACGCGCCTCCTCCGCCGCCGCCCCGCCAGCCTCCGCTAGCTAGCCGCGCTACCAGCCGCCCGCCGGCGCGCCGCGCCGCCTCCCATACCTTTTTATTTCGGCGCTTGGAACAATTCGATTTGTATGGGAGCCACATCTTAGCGTACCCGGAAGTGAATTTTAGTAAGCCTATCCTGTGTCCCGTATAATAAAATGGGCTTGTACTAAGTTTCATCAAATTCGGATGATGGCTTTAAGAGTTATGGAGGAACATACATACATACATACAGAAAAGATTTCTAAAAATCGTCAATTTAGCTTTAGTATCATACATAGAGGCTACAAACTCAATATTTCCTAAAACAAAGTAACTTACTCCATGACCATCCCTTACAGATTTATTATTAGTATTGATGATATTGATTGAGGATTGATGATTATAAAACAGCCTAATGACGAACAGATAAAACATAAGTTGTACATACATTGAAGTCTGGCCTCTTTTTGTTTCCCTGATCAAATGTGTGTGTATGAAGTGAGCAATAAAGTATTTCTATCTATCTATATATCAAAACATAAATACATTTCTTTGCAAATGTATTAAAACCTTAATTCGTAATGGCGTATCTCGCTCAGTATAGTTGATTAAGTTATTAATAAACTTGTCAAGGAGCCGAGAAATGTTCCGAGTTGAAGGTTCGCCTTGGAACTTTACTTCACGCCTGGAGAACGCTAATGTAATTCAACGTGAGAATCTGTTGACAAATTGGGTATATCTGAAGCAAGTCGGCTTTATATGAAATGACGGCTGTTTCAACTCAGAAATCTAACTTAGAAATTAAACTATTTCCGAAACGTCACTTGCACAAGATTTGGTATAATTGAGTTTATTTTGCGGTCCGCTACTACGATAGAATTAGCACACTGCATCTCTTCCCGTGATTGTCATGAAAGGCGACTAAGGGATAAGGACAGCTCGACCGTTGGAGGTTGACCGTTGTTCACCAGCCTTTTGTCAGCCTCGGTATAGCTCAGTGGCGCGGTCGGTCGACTGTTGTTAAGCAACCCTCGGCGCGGTCAGTACTTGGATGGGTGACCGCACGACCGATGGAGGCTGACCGTGGTTCGGATTCTACGTTAAACTGTAGGTCCCTTCCCTTCTTAATTAACTAGGTGGTAGGGTTCAACCCGCCTGGGTTGGTACCACCGCACTGAATGAAACGTCGGTCGAAACGGCTATGTAAATAGTTCGTGTTTTCCGTCCAGTTCAGTGTAGCCGGCACGACCGAAGGTAAGCACTGACATGGCACCTAGTTCACCCGGTGTTATGGGCTGACATCACGGACGTTCTAGGTGATGTAGCCAACCGTGTCAATTTCCATAAAATAAAAGCCTTTAGAAAGAGACAATCCAGTTGTAGAGCGTCGTATCAGTCGCGCGAACTCGCGCGTCTCTGTGCGACAGGGACGACGCTCTACAACCGGATTGTCTCTTTCTGAAGCTCAACACGCCTTATTTGCTGCTGGGAACTGTGTTGAATGATTCCGCTTAGTTAGAGGAGAGCTGCACAGCTGTAGATTTTATCTTGCAGCAGCTGGTTGGAGAAAAATGTGTTTCCTGGCCGCATATTTCCAAAGTCTAGTATGCGAGTTGCTCTGATTGGTCGTTCTCAACTTTGACGGGTAATATAAATTTCGGAAGTATTTTCGAAAATAAAGTTTTCTTAGGTGGTTATAAAAGAAAATAACCATAACCTAAGGAGAATGGGCAAAAATGTATGGACTCTGGTACCCCCCACCAACCACCACCAACAGCAATGAGTCATATGTCGTTGGAAAGGCCTTTTGATATGTATCAATACTTACTATGACGGCTCATCCCAAAGAGTTGTGCTTTCGGAGATATACCGATTTTTTTATAAATGCTATTAAATAGTCTTCATTACCTACACAAAAAACATGTAATAACATGTGAATGGTGTTGTATTATTTATTAACTCAGACAGAACATCGACTGTGACAAACCGCGGGCTTATATACATACCCCCAACCTCAGTACCTGCGCTATACCTCGTAGGCGTAGAGGGGGGTGGGGTGTTGGTGGGTTCGGGGGAGGGGGTAATACAGCCCGCGGTTTGTCACAGTCGATGTTCTGTCTGAGTTAATAAATAATACAACACCATTCACATGTTATAACATGTTTTTTGGGTAGGTAATGAAGACTATTTAATAGCATTTATAAAAAAATCGGTATATCTCCGAAAGCACAACTCTTTGGGATGAGCCGTCATAGTAAGTATTGATACAATATATTAAAAGACCTTTCCAACGACATATGACTCATTGCTGTTGGTTGAGGTCGGTGGGGGCCGGGGGGTACCAAAACGCCCATTGTCCTTTAATACACTAACATTGCTTAAAAAAAAAGTAAAACAAAACAAATTTTGGCAAAAGGGACACGAACCCATGGCCGAGATCGAAAAAATAAAAACCCTAGACCCTACCACTGAGCCACCAAAGTACATATGCGACCAAACGAATATCGGATTCAGTAGGTTCGCTGGGGGTGCCGGAGGCGGAGCCAGACTCGTCTCTCCACCAATCAGAGCAACTCGCATACTAGACTTTGGAAATACGCGTCCTGGCCCTCTGTTAGTTATCGGATCAACACAAACTGTAGGAAAACCTTTCACTGGTCACAAATTTTTTAAATTTTATTTTATGGAAAGCGCGGCTTGTGGCATTGTTTCACTTACAAATATGTGACTAACGATGCCCATGGACATTCTGTGATGCACGGGAATTGCGAATGCCATTCCGGCCTGATAGGAGCCTTTTCACGCCCCTTTTGCAAAACTCCATATTCATCTCACTATAATATCATAAATGTGAAAGTATGTTTGTTTGTTTGTTTGTTTGTTTGTTTGTTCCTCTTTCACGCCTGAACGGCTGGACGGATTTTGACGAAACTTTGTATAGTGGTAGTGTATATCCCGGAGTAACATAATTTTGAAAAAAAGTGGTCAAGTTCGAGACGAGCTCGCGTAAAGAGGGTTCCGTACCATCCCGATTTCTGTGAGAACTAAAAAACTTAGGATTTTCGTTTAGGTTATCCTGTAAATTAAGTGTATATCCCATGGTAACATAATTTTGAAAAAAAGTGGTCAAGTTCGAGTCGACCTCGCGTAAAGAGGGTTCCGTACCATTCCGTTTTCTGTGAGAACTAGAAGGCTTAGGATTTTCGTTTAGGTGGTAACATAATAAAAAAAAGTGGTCAATTTCGAGTCGACCTTGCGTAAAGAGGGTTCCGTACCATCCTGTTTTCTGTGAGAACTTGAAGGCTTAGGATTTTCGTTTAGGTTTTCCTGTAAATGAAGTGTATATTCCATGGTAACATAATTTAAAAAGAAAGTAGTCAAATTCGAGTCGAGCTCGCGTAAAGAGGGTTCCGTACCATCCCGTTTTCTGTGAGAAAAGACTTAGGATTTTCGATTAGGGAGAGAGGGAGGGAGCGAGGGGGAGCTATGAACGCGGAACGAAGGGGGAAAGTGGGTGGGGGTAAATAGAGACATAGAGGGAGGGAGGTGAGAGAGGGGCGAGAGGGGTGGTGGAGGGAGGTGAGGGAGGGGCGAGAGGGGAGGTTGACGTAGAGAGATGGAAGGGAGGGGGGAGGGGTCGGCAAAGGGGGGGAGGGGAGGGACGAAGGGTCCGGAGAGGAGCGGAGGTAGGGAGATGAAGGAAGGGGAAGGAGGGTGGGGGAGAAGGAGAGGGAGAGGGAGAGGGAGAGGGAGAGGGAGAGGGAGAGGGAGAGGGAGAGGGAGAGGGAGAATATAAGAGAAACGACAGTTTATTATCATATTTGCGTTTAAATCGGATTTACTGTTAGATCGAGTCTACAGCGAGCGAAGCCGCGGGCAAAAGCTATCCTCCATAAAATTTAAGCCGATCATCTAAATTCAATTAAAATTAGTACACGCACATTTAGCTATACGTGACACAGGATAGGCTAAATAAAATTCAGTTCCGGTTACGCTAATAGGTGGAATATTTTACTTAGTTAGGTATCTAAAGTATTTCATTTATTTTAACTGAAGTTTCTTATTTTAATAACGATAGCTTTTTCCCGCGGATTCGCTCGCGTGAAAATCGTAGTCGTATTTCAAAAGAAGAAAGTTACTTAACTTAGGCCGGGGCCGGAGGGTGAACTGGAATCAGATAAACAATAAACATTCTCAAAGGAAGTAAGTAACATACTAAAGGCGAGGCCGAAGGCCGAGCTGCGTTCAGGAAGAGTATAAACCTTTTCGAAGAAAGTAAGTAACAAAGGGCGAGGCCGAAGGCCGAGCTTCGTTCAGGAAGACCTTCAACCTTCTCGAAGAAAGTAAGTAACTGAGGGCGAGGCCTAAGGTCGAGCTGCGTTCAGGAAGACTATAATCCTTCCCGAAGAAAGTAAGTAACTAAGGGCCTGGCCGAAGGCCGAGCTGTATCCTGGAAGACGCTGACAGTAAGTAACTATGGGCGATAGTTACTTACTTTCTTCAAGACGGTTTATAGTCTTCCTGAACGCAGCTCGGCCTTCGGCCTCGCCCTCAATTTCTTGATTTCTTCGAAAAGGTTTATAGTCTTCCTGAACGCAGCTCGGCCTTCGGCCTCGCTCTTATTTACTTACTCTCTTCGAGAAGGTTTATGGTCTTCCTGAACGCAGCTCGGCCTGCGGCCTCGCCCTTATTTACTTACTTTCTTCGAAATGGTTATCGCCTTCCTGAACGCAGCTCGGCGTTCGGCCTCGCCCTCAGTTACTTACTTTCTTCGAGAAGGTTTATGGTCTTCCTGAACGCAGCTCGGCCTTCGGCCTCGCCTTCTGTTACTTACTTTCTTCGAAAAGGTTATCGTCTTCCTGAACGCAGCTCGGCCTTCGGCCTCGCCCTCAATTACTTAATTTCTTCGAGAAGGTATATAGTCTACCTGGACGGAATCCGGCCTTCGGCCTCGGCCTTATTTACTTACTTTTTCGAGATGGTTTATGGTGCAGCTCGGCCTTCGGCCTCGCCCTCAGTTACTTACTTTCTTCGAGAAGGTATATGGTCTTCCTGAATGCAGCTCGGCCTTCGGCCTCGCCTTCTGTTATTTACTTTCTTCGAAAAGGTTATCGTCTTCCTGAACGCAGCTCGGCCTTCGGCCTCGCCCCCAATTACTTAATTTCTTCGAGAAGGTTTATAGTCTTCCTGAACGCAGCTCGGCCTTCGGCCTCGCCCTCAGTTACTTACTTTCATCAAGAAGGTTTATAGTCTTCCTGAACGCAGCTCGGCCTTCGGCCTCGCCCTCAGTTACTTACTTTCTTCGAGAAGGTTTATTGTCTTACAGAATGCAGCTCAGCCTGAAGGCTCGCTGTTAGTTACTTACTTTAGTTGAGAAGGTTTATTGTTTACCATAACGCAGATTGGCCTTAGTTACTTACTTTCTTCCCTTGAAATACGAATTTCACGCGAGCGAAGCCGCGGGCAAAAGCTAGTAATTAGATAAATGAATGACTTTTTTTCTCTCTTTCAGATAAATTCCAAGTCATCGAGTTTCATTTGAGTATAATACAATTCTGTCTGGTGGTAGGAGTCGCTTCGCACTCCTGCCGCTGTTCTTTAAACGTGGAATCACGGTGGCAAGTGGAGAATGGAGGTTTTATTTTTTATTTATTTTTTGACTTGATATAATATGAAGTATCAAAATTTACGATGGCACTATACACCAGATATAGGTGGTTTAAATAGGCAGTGTGGTCAGATTCTTCAGTATTCATGTTTATGCTGTAAATATTAATGCTCTTGTGAGCGGTGGTATGCGTTAATTATTTGTAAGTTACTATAATATGGTACTTATAAGGTACTAACAAAACATTGTGACTTGCGAAGTTTGTTTGTCAGTTCTTCTTCGCATTGAATTTGGAACTGGCGGAATTTTCGACATGTCCAAGCGTGGGTTGCCTACCTGTGGATGAAATTATACAATAAACAATAAACAATGCATGTTTTTTTTATGGAAACTGACACGGTTGGCTACATCACCTACAACATCCGTGATGTCAGCCCATAACACCGGGTGAACTTGTTGCCACATCAATGCTTCCCATCGGTCTTCGGTCGGCATGTTCTCGTGATAAACCATTCATGTCAATATATATAAATCATGGTTTTCAAGGTTGTATTTTCAAAGAATTGAAAAAAAAAATAATATTAATCGTCTAACTTTGATGACTCACTGTGCCTGCTAATAATAAATAATAAAATAAAAAAAAAAAAAATCATATATTTTTGTTATTGTATCAGCGCTACATTCATCATTTTGCTGATATATGTTTTTTGTATGACTTAGACACTGAGCATTGACCATTTTCCCGGTACATTTTTCGTATCGGTGACGTCATATTTTAGCTTACACGTGTGCCGGCTCAGCAATATTGCACAGTGCATAGACTTTGCCCCGCCACGAGGCGTGGCTGGTGCGCGGGCGCTTCCCCCCGCGCGCCGCCCGGTACCGCGCTCCGCACCGCACTTTTATTCAGTCATCTCCTTGCGCCTTTTTTTTTTTTATGGAAAGTGACACGGTTAGCTACATCACCCACAAAATCCGTGATGTCAGCCCATAACACCGGGTGAATTGGTGCCACGTCAGTGCTTCCCTTCGGTCGTGCCGGCTACACTGAACTGGACGGAAAACACAAACTATTTACATAGCCGTTTCGACCGACCTTTCATTCAGTGCGGTGGTACCAACCCGGGCGGGTTAAACCCTACCACCTAGTGATATAAGAAGGGAGTCAGAAGGGCCTCACCCTGGGGGAACCGCCTTAGTGATCACGGTGTCCCCCACGCCAGGTAAGTATTGCCTGTGCGCGCTACATGTGTTCCTTTGTTTCTCCTACAATAAACTTTCTCTTACAACATCACCGGTGCCTCATTCCAATATCCGAACACTATAATCTAAAGACCCGGCCGCAGTCTAACTGGCTAATCTATCTAGTGAAAAGTGGCACACACGCATCCCACCTTGTACCACATAAGTAATACGTGATTCCACGTCAAAACACGTAGAGGAGTAAATTTAAGCATAGGTCTTGAAAACACGTCTTAGCAGGTGTTAGTAATTTATATGTATTAACACATGTATGGCTTGTATTTAACTAGCATGTACTTATATGTATAATTGTTAAATGTATTCTTATTATTATTTTATCTTCAATTGTCACGCTCAACTCTTTACTAGTTACACTCCTACTTACACTCCACAATATTATCGAATATCAAACAGCCAAAGGTTGGCTGCAAGAAATCTCCATAAGGGATAAATCCACCTTTGCACCTTATGTAAATTTTCTAATGAACTTGATACTGTTTAATGTTTACTGGAGCATTGAAGCATTTTCTATCTATCTATCTAATACGGACAACACAATACGTTCCTTTATGTTCCAGAAAATATGCAAATCGAGAGCAAACAAATGACCGCGCCGCTTTCCGCACTCGCTCCAAACTCGCCGAAAAATCGCGCAGTGCTTCAGATAATAGTTAAAACTCTCCGCAAGGTGATTAATCTACGGGAACCGTCGTAACTTCGCAACATGCATATTTAAGCGCGCCCTCCATGTTTTGACGTTGATAAATATTTCCGAGTGGGCTCGGCCACAGAACATTAAACAGAAGCAAAAATCGTGGCGCGGTTTGAACTTGCATGGCTGACCGTGGTCACAGATTACATAATAGTTACTTCGTAACAGATATAAATCACTCCATAGAAAATGTGCCTACCTTCGGGCTTTAATAGCCTACTGTTTCACGTCGCCAATCGCTGCGTGCGAAAATGTACCTTAACGATCGAGTGTAAAGTGATTATTGCTTTGCAGCTGCGCCCAGTTGCGTGGGCGAGCGTCTATGAATACTTCGCGCGGCTGACGAATTTTCCACTGAAATAGATCGCCGGCGACCCGTCGGGCGGTAGGTAGTTAGCGCGCGCAAGTACATAGAGTGCGTGAGGCCTGCCGTGGTACGGATTTCACGTTAAAACGTGTAGGTCCTTTCCCTTTACCTTGCTAGGTGAAAGGGTTTATTTAACCCGACTGGATTGGTACCACCGCACTGAATGAAAGATCGGTTCGAAGCGGCTGTGTAAATAGTTCGTGTTTTCCGTCCAGTTCAGTGTAGCCGACATGAAATGAAAGGAAGCACTGACATGGCACCTAGTTCACAAAGGTGTTATGGGCTGACATCACGGATGTTGTATGAGATGGTAGGCAACCGTGTCAGTAACAAAAGCGTTGTTCACCGCCTTTCATTAAAAAGTACAAAATGTACTACTTATACACATATGTACATTACAAAAAATACAGCGTAAATAATTTGGTTAATTACGTAAGTTAATTACATATAAGTTTTTTTTTTTATGGAAACTGACACGGTTGGCTACATCACCTACAACATCCGTGATGTCAGCCCATAACACCGGGTGAACTTGGTGCCACTCCATTGCTTCCCTTCGGTTGTGCCGGCTACACTGAACTGGACGGAAAACACAAACTATTTATATAGCTGTTTCGACCGTCCTTTCATTCACTGCGGTGGTCCCAATCCGTGCGGGTTAAACCCTACCACCTAGTAATATAAGAAGGGAGTCATATCCCTTAGTCGCCTTTTACGACATACACGGGGAGAGATGCAGTGGGGCTATTCTTTTAAAATACCGGCCCCACACGGTACAAAATGTTGTCTGAAGAGTGCAACCCTCTAATATCAGTTGAACGTCACTTTCCTCAGTATACTACCCCACTATTATAGAGCGTTTCATCAAAGAATTCCCTTCACCGTTATGTTGGTAGTGCTTAAATTAGTGTTGCCAGATTGTGAAGATTATATTAGCTAATAATGCAATCGGTATTTACCGTATAATAAATACGGTCAATACCGATAATTACGGGTAAACCTGTACACATAGCAACCCTCAACGCTGTTTTTGACAGATAGACAGTGGAGCCAACATAACGGCGAAGGGAATTCTTTGATAAAACGCATTCTAGTAAGTCCTCGCACTTTTACTACTTGTGTTGTATGTTCTGTGGCGCGGGGGCGCGGGGAGAGACGCCGCGCCGGCGGGACGAGGGGCGGTATTAAGTGTTTGTTTTGTTTGTGTCAATTCCAGATAATTTATCACCGTTGCTTCCTTTATCCTCGAAAATCTGAGAGAAACACTATTCTAATAGTAACGGCAGCGGCGAGCGAGTGCGCCCGAGCGCGAACCTTGAAAAAGGAAAAATTTTCTTGTTTCGTGGCTGCGGGAATAATCCCGGCAATTTTTAGTTACGGCGCCACCCCGCCCCGCCGCCGCCACCGCCGCCCCGGTCCCGCCCCAGTTGAGCGGCGCGCCGACCAACTCCGGACGCTATATACTTTTTTGATTAGTCTAGCTGAAATTGCAAAGTGATTTTATCTTTCAGGAATGCGAAAGATTTAAAGATTCAACTTTAAAAAATATACATTCTGCAAATAGTACCGAAATAAAACCGATATTCTAACCTGTCAAACGAGACCAAAATAGATTGTGTTAAAACCGTTCGGATTGGTACGACCGAACTAAATGAGAGTCGCTCGAAATGTCTATGAAAAAGCGGTCAAACTAATGCTAGAAATATATAATGTTTTTTTGCTTAACGTGTTTTTTTTTATGTAATCCGGTATGAGTGGCCGAGTCGGAGGGGCCAAAGCACATGCTCCGACCAGCCAATATCACCTCCAAGAAGGTAGGTGCCATACCGGAGACTTAGAACACAACCGAGGCTGCTCTGCGGCCATCTTACATCCAGTACGGTGGTGCCAACCCAGTCGGCTACAATTTGAGCCTACCACCTAGTAAGGGGGTAAGGGAAGGGTCTTGCAGTTTTACACCGGTTCCAAACGGTGAAGCAGCAGGTGTAGGTATGCACGTAATTTTATTTTTTTCGTCAGTAAAAACTCATTGGTACACGCTGCGCGTGGATTCGAACCTCGGAACTATCGCATGAGAACCCGATGCCCAAACCACTCGGCCACCAACCGCTTTTATTATGATGGGTATGTGTCCCTTCAAAAATATTTGTCGCTAGTTTGGAAACACCATATACTTACAGGATGTTGTAACGGCCAGTACATTAATTTCGCCAGGGCAATCCTCATGATTTTCCGAGACAAAAAAGTAAATAAAGTTTTTGTCTAAATTGTCTAGTTTTCGAGATATTAATTTTTGAATTTAATATTTTCGGCAAGTGTAATCTGACGCACGCAGATCCTTTTTACACTAAATACATCATTTAGTTTGTATGAAAACTGTAACTTTTTATTTAAAGGGAATTCACAAAAAACTTGACTTTTTTGTTACTATTGATCTCAATATAAAATTCCTAAATTTAATGTACTGGCCGTTACAACACCCTGTATATGTAACATAATCTTCAAGCTGATCTCTTAACGCCGCCGTCACGTCGAAGTTAGGATCAATACACAGAACTGTAATCTCTGGCCTGACTTAGTTGGCTGTGATGTCTAATGAGGCGAGCCTTCGCGGGTGATCGGCTAACATTGCTTCATTTGCTTAATTAACGTAAGCCCTTAGAGCGAGGCTATGCGGTTTGGGTTAAGGCATATCTTAGATGTACTAGGAACTCTATTCTATTCTTCAATTGGCCGTGATAAACGCCAAATACGCAAAAAGTGCGACAAAGAAAGACCAAAAATGACAAATATATGAGAAAATAAAAAAAAAATACCAACATAAAATTTGGTTCCTTACCGAAAATTTGGATTGTTGTTTTTTTTTAAATAATGAGTAAAATTACTATAAAAAAATGTCAAAAAAGTATGAATTAAAAAAAATCTGGGAATGTGTGTATTATTCTTTATTTCACGTTTTTAAAATATATTATATTAATTTTACATACATTTTACAAAAAGTAATAAAATACACAAAATTAATATAAAATCTAAATAAAAACGGTAATGTACGCCGGCGGCGGGAGGCAAGCCTCCAAGCACGCCGGCGGGTGCAGGCCGTGGCTACGGAGCTCTCCGAGACGACGCGAGGCAAGCTACGAGCGATAGGTGGTGGTACTAGACACGTAGGCCACCACCACCCCCATCTCGGAGAGCTCCGTATCCACTTACTGCGGAGCGACGACACGCAGCACTTTAAGTGAACTTGTTCATCGTGCGCGCGCCGCGAGGGTGTTGCACTATGGCACCGGCAGCGGGGGCTGTAAGTGGGGTACGGGACCCCGACGGCCCCAAGCCGGCCGGTGCCGGACACCGTCCCCGTCATGGATGTTGTGGCGGAGGCAGTGTCGACGGTCCGCCGTCCTCTTTTGAAGGCGAGCTGGACGTGGATGGTGGGCGTGCAGGAGTGGAAGAAGATGCAGGTCTCAGTTTAAGAAGCGGCGGGCACGGCGGCACCGTCGCCGGTGTAGGGGAAGAGGGCGCGGTACTGCACGACGAGGTGCTCTGGCGGCGCGCCGCGCCGGCTGCACTTGGTGGCTGCGCGCTGGCCTGGGACGTCCTCTTCCAGTACTGCGACTAGTTGCCGCTCTTGTCCGCCGTCGTCTTCCTGCGTTGCTGCTTGCTGAGAGGCTGTGTTGTTCACTCGCTGGCTACGTTGTGGTTGCGATGCCGGGCTCCGGCCTAGTAACGTCCGCATGCTGCAGGACCTCGCGCCGCCGTTGCTGATGAGTCCGCGTCAAGCGGAGACCCGGCAGGACGCCTTCGTAGCCTTTTAACTTTATTTCATAGCGAGAGAGAAAAATTTCACAACCTGTCGGTTTGACAGCTTTCTTCTTTTTTCTTTAGATGTACTAGGAACTCTATTCTATTCTTCTATTGGCCGTGATAAACGCCAAATACGCAAAAAGTGCGTAAAAGTTATTAATTATTACAATTTTACAATACCACTGACGCAAAGGTCACGCAGCAATGAGAAACTGGCTTGTTGAAATTTTATTATTGTAACCACGACAGGACATAAAAATAAAAAACGAAAAACGCCTACACGAAATTATCGTTGTAATTAACCCTACGTACCTAAATGCACCTATCTACCTATCTTTGCTTACGTAAGTACCTATTTTTATTATGTACCTTTATTACGTACGTATTATACGTACGTATATAGTACGTATTTTTATTATTTTTATTACTTTTATTTATTAACTTTCTTAAATTTTCTCTTCTTTTGTTGCTACCTTTATATTATGTTTTCAATTAAGAAGGTTGACTGGCAGAGATTGCCATAGGTAATAAGTCCGCCTTTTGTAAAATTTATATTGAAGTACAATAAAGGATATTCTATTCTATTCTATTTTTATTTACTTTTCATCGATAGTCTATTTAGAGGTTTATAAAAAGTGGTACATAAACTAAAATAATTTGGAATTTGAAATACCCGAAATGCTCAAGGTCGTTGGCGTTTGTCACGGCCTTAAGCTAGTTAGCCAGGGACGCTGGCCAGAACTCTTATACAATCGGAAAGGTGTCTGTCACAGATAAAGTTGGTTTTTTTTAAATGGAAACTGACGTTTCATTCAGTGCGGTGAGACCAACCCGGGCGGGATAAACCCTACCACGGTAAGGTTAAAGTAAGAAGGGAAGGTACCTACAGTTTTACGTGGAATCCGAACCACGGTCAGCCTCCAACGGTCAAGCGGTCACCCATCCAAGTACTGACCGCGCTCAGGGTTGCTCAACAACCCTGTCGACCAACCGCACCACTGAGCTACCGAGGCTGACGAAAATATAAATAAAACAATATACTTCCTGAAGAATTCAACTTAATTTATTTTGTGTGTGTCATGGAGCCCAACTCCATGGTGTGTGTATATTAAATTGATATATTGGGCAATACTTTATATTCCACGAAAATTCAAAATATTAATTACTGATCAGTCACATATATTTAGACTTTAACGATTTGATTATGATAAGGTGAAATGGTATATCTGAATATCACTGAATCTGCCTAACCTTTCAATAAAACATTGTGATGGTTTTCCTGTGTGAAAGAATTGGCTCATGTCCAGTAGATTAAAGCGAATAGCGGCCGTTACCGACGACACAACAGGAGCATTTCACGTTTGATCACATTCTCATAGTTAGTATACAGAAGCGATAATTCCGGATGTGATCTCAAAATTCACCGGAGTTGATTCAATTTTGTTTTCGTCCTCTATGCCGCGTAGCACTGCGGCGTAGCATCAATGGCGCGCGGCGCTGGCGCGGGCGTAGCTACCTCGCGGCGGCGCGCGGCCTAGAATCCTCACGGTGGCGTAGCACCGTCGTCGTCGTCGCGGCGTTGCACCCTCACGGCGGCGGCGTAGCACCGTCACGGCGTAGGACCGCACCCATACGGCGGCGGGGCGTAGCACCGTCGCGGCGTAGCACCCTCACGGCGGCGGCGTAGCACCGTCACGGCGGTGTAGCACCGCACCCACGAGGCGGCGAAGCACCGTCGTTGTCGCGGCGTTGCACCCTCACGGCGGCGGCGTAGCACCGTCACGGCGGTGTAGCACCGCACCCACGAGGCGGCGAAGCACCGTCGTTGTCGCGGCGTTGCACCCTCACGGCGGCGGCGTAGCACCGTCACGGCGGTGTAGCACCGCACCCACGAGGCGGCGAAGCACCGTCGTTGTCGCGGCGTTGCACCCTCACGGCGGCGGCGTAGCACCGTCACGGCGTAGGACCGCACCCATACGGCGGCGGGGCGTAGCACCGTCGCGGCGTAGCACCCTCACGGCGGCGGCGTAGCACCGTCACGGCGGTGTAGCACCGCACCCACGAGGCGGCTAGCACCGTCGTCGTCGCGGCGTTGCACCCTCACAGCGGCGGCGTAGCACCGTCACGGCGTAGGACCGCACCCATACGGCGGCGGGGCGTAGCACCGTCGCGGCGTAGCACCCTCACGGCGGCGGCGTAGCACCGTCACGGCGGTGTAGCACCGCACCCACGAGGCGGCTAGCACCGTCGTCGTCGCGGCGTTGCACCCTCACGGCGCGGCGGCGGCGTAGCACCGTCACGGCGTAGCACCGCACCCACACGGCGGCGTAACACCGTCGTCGTCGCGGCGTTGCACTCTCACGGTGGCGGCGTAAACCGTCACGGCGTAGCACCGCACCCGCACGGCGGCGTAGCACCGTCGTCGTCGCGGCGTTGCACCCTCACAGCGGCGGCGTAGCACCGTCACGGCGTAGCACCGCACCCGCACGGCGGCGTAGCACCGTCACGGCGTAGCACCGCACCCACACGGCGGCGTAACACCGTCGTCGTCGCGGCGTTGCACTCTCACGGTGGCGGCGTAAACCGTCACGGCGTAGCACCGCACCCGCACGGCGGCGTAGCACCGTCGTCGTCGCGGCGTTGCACCCTCACAGCGGCGGCGTAGCACCGTCACGGCGTAGCACCGCACCCGCACGGCGGCGTAGCACCGTCGTCGTCGCGGCGTTGCACCCTCACAGCGGCGGCGTAGCACCGTCACGGCGTAGCACCGCACCCGCACGGCGGCGTAGCACCGTCGTCGTCGCGGCGTTGCACCCTCACAGCGGCGGCGTAGCACCGTCACGGCGTAGCACCGCACCCACACGGCGTTGTAGCACCGTCGTCGTCGCGGCGTTGCACCCTCACAGCGGCGGCGTAGCACCGTCACGGCGTAGCACCGCACCCGCACGGCGGCGTAGCACCGTCGTCGTCGCGGCGTTGCACCCTCACAGCGGCGGCGTAGCACCGTCACGGCGTAGCACCGCACCCACACGGCGTTGTAGCACCGTCGTCGTCGCGGCGTTGCACCCTCACAGCGGCGGCGTAGCACCGTCACGGCGTAGCACCGCACCCGCACGGCGGCGTAGCACCGTCGTCGTCGCGGCGTTGCACCCTCACAGCGGCGGCGTAGCACCGTCACGGCGTAGCACCGCACCCACACGGCGTTGTAGCACCGTCGTCGTCGCGGCGTTGCACCCTCACGGCACGGCGGCGGCGTAGCACCGTCACGGCGTAGCACCGCACCCACACGGCGTTGTAGCACCGTCGTCGTCGCGGCGTTGCACTCTCACGGTGGCGGCGTAGCACCGTCACGGCGTAGCACCGCACCCACACGGCGTTGTAGCACCGTCGTCGTCGCGGCGTTGCACCCTCACGGCGCGGCGGCGGCGTAGCACCGTCACGGCGTAGCACCGCACCCACACGGCGGCGTAACACCGTCGTCGTTGCGGCGTTGCACTCTCACGGTGGCGGCGTAGCACCGTCACGGCGTAGCACCGCACCCATACGGCGTTGTAGCACCGTCGTCGTCGCGGCGTTGCACCCTCACGGTGGCGGCGTAGCACCATCACGGCGTAGCACCGCACCCACACGGCGGCGTAGCAACTATGTAAATCTTTATGTGACAGTCTCAGCTGCAACTACACACGCAGAAAACTTATGTACCTACTACAACATTTTAACTACTACACAAATCTGCAATGCTATAATATAGCTGTCCGCATGGTACTAATAATGCATACCCGGCCTATTCTTTAATGAAAATGAAATAGAAAGCGACATTGACCATTTCACTGTCGCTGAAGAGCACACGCTGGAAGTAGCAGAACAATGTAACACTTTAATAAAAGCGAATTCTCGACTGACCACCCTTACTCTGAATATTAGGAGCATAAATGCGAACTTTAATAATCTATCGGTTTTACTACAGCGAATGGAAATATCATTTGACATTATTATACTAACAGAGTGTTGGATGGACTGCCGTACATATGTACCCAGATGTATCGACAACTATACCTCTCACCATACAAAAAAACAGCTGAACCAAAATGACGGTGTGGTAATATTTGTTCACAAAGATTTAGATGCGACAGTATATGAGCCAAATATTTTAGATGCCAACTGCATAGCCCTGGAAATAGGAAACGACTTGACGATTTTATCAATATATAGGTCGCCCGCGGTACACAACATCGACAATTTTCTTGGCTCTCTAAGTGAAATTCTGGAAAACATTGAGAACAAGAAACAGATAATTGTCACGGGCGACCTAAATATCGACATAAAAAACGAAACAACCGACAGTAGAGCAAACACCTACCTATGCCTAATGGCCGAATACGGACTTTATCCTGCTGTCACACAACCTACACGGGAGAGAAACTGTCTCGATCACTGGATGGTAAAAAGTCGAGGCAGGGTCACTACTGTTGTGTGTCGCACCGATATAACTGATCATTACCCGATCATTGCCTGCATTGGACACGAGGCAACATCTACGCAAATACAACCGAGACTAATTAAAGAAATTGACTATGCGAAGTTGACTGAAGAGCTCGCGGAGCAGGACTGGAATGACATACTTTCTATGACTAGCGTAAATACAGCTGCGGACGCCCTTATCACCTATCTTCAAACTCTTATCAACGCACACTCAACGGCACGATACCTCCCTAGATCGAAATGGACTAGAAAAAAATGGATAACTCCTGGACTTCTGAAATGCATTATAAAAAGAGACCGACTACACAATGAATCGCGAAAACAGCCACATGATTTGGACCTAATGGAGAGATACCGAACATATAGAAACATAACTAGTAGGGCTGCCAAAACAGCAAGAGACCTTTATATAAGACATGACATACAACAAAATAAAAAGAATCCTAAAAAAACATGGAAAATAATAAAAGAAGCTGCACACATGAATAATAAACAAAAGAGTGACGCAACGAAGCTATTGCATATTAAAACCTGTGAAACAAAATCCGTAGATGCTGTTAACAAATACTTTACAAATGTAGGAAAGAATCTAGCTAATAGCATACAGAAAACTCTAAATAAAAATGAAAATGACTTACGCAAAGCTGTTACCACAAAAAAATATGAAAAACAGTCCTTTTACGCAGTGCCCACAGACACAGAGGAGATTAGCCAGATCATAAGCAAACTGAAAAGTGACAGTGCCCCAGGCTGGGATGACATCACAGTAAAATTCCTAAAACAGTATAAAAATCAACTAGCAGAGCCACTTGCACATATAGCAAACCTAAGTTTAGAAACTGGAACTTTTCCGACGTCCTTTAAAAAAAGCATAGTTATTCCTATTCTTAAAAAAGGAGACAAAAAAGAAGTAGCTAACTATAGACCTATCTCTCTATTAACCGCAATGTCTAAAATATTAGAAAAACTCATGAAGATCAGACTGACTGATTACCTAGAAAAAAATCAGCTAATCTCTAATAACCAATTTGGTTTCAGACCAGGTAAGTCAACTGAAGATGCAGTTTGCCTGCTGACCGATACAGTGTCTGGCGACCTCGACAACAAGAAATGCTGTATTGGCATATTTCTAGACTTGGCGAAGGCCTTTGATACCGTATCGATACCAATATTACTGAGAAAATTAGAGCTACTGGGTATCAGAGGTCTACCGCTAAAATGGTTCGATAGCTACTTGACAAACCGAACTCAGAGGGTTCGCATAGGCCAGTACACGAGCGACTCGGCCAGAATAGAATATGGAGTGCCCCAGGGCAGCGTCTTGGGACCGATACTCTTCATCATATACCTAAACGACCTATGCAAGCTAGACTTAGAGGCATGTAGGATAATAGCTTATGCAGATGACACAGCACTAATTTTCACAAGCGGAACATGGGATCAAGTATATGACTTAGCAGAGTGTGGTATACGTAAAGTTAAAAACTGGCTTGATAGCAATCTACTTACGTTAAACGTGTCCAAAACTAACTACATGCGATTTAGCAAGACAGAAGCTGGACAGCCAAAAAAAGGTCGTGTCCTCAAAATGCACTCAACTACTAACACTACATGCACTGAAAACTGCATCTGTCCGGAAATTGGTGTCGAGGATAACTTGAAATATCTGGGTGTAACACTAGATAATAAACTAAGCTGGAAAATACACCTCGATAACCTCTCCAAGCGTGTCAGGAAATTAATGTATGTATTTAAGGACCTAAGAAACATTGTATCACACCAACTTCTAAAAACAATCTACCTGGCACTTACTGAATCCATACTGACGTACTGCATGACTTCATGGGGAGGGGCTGCCAAAACGCATATGCTTCCAGTTGAAAGATCCCAAAGAGCCGTGATAAGGGTTATGAGTAAAAAACCTTTTAGGTACCCTACACACGAGCTGCTAAACGAGAACTGTTTGCTAAGTGTAAGACAGCTTTATATTCTCAAGGTAATTAAGTGGATACACGGACAGCCACAACCTATCATTCTCAAGACACACCGCAAGCAAATCATGTAGCAGCCTCAAAGACTAAAAGTAAATTTGCGCAACGCTTTAGGGCTTTTCTAGGACCACATCTGTATAACAAAGCTGCAAACGAATGCTGTATACATTCACTACATAGGACAGCCCTTTCAAAACGTATTTCACAATGGCTCTCTTTAAAAAATTACGATGACACTGAAAGTTTACTCGGTGTTTTAAGCTGATGTCAAACCATAAATCCCACACACCCACATACACCCTCACACACACACATACACCATCACACACACACACACACACACACCCTCACCCACCCACACACACACACACCCTCACCCACCCACACACACACACTCACACACTATCCCCCCCAAACCAGTTATTATATTTTTATTTACTTTTTTTTATTCTTTCTATTCTTATTAATATAATTCGCAGTATACCCAAGCATGCACAAAAGGCGCGCTAAAACGCCACCTATAATACGGTCACAACGGCCAGTTTAGGTGGCAGGGTACGTTGAAAAACAAAACAAATTGTTCAAAATTTTAATAACTTTGTAAAACTGTGACATTGTTTATAATTTTGTGTGTGCAATAAAAATTTTGAAAATTTTTTTGAAATTAAAAGTCCCCATACAAAGAACGCGTTTTTTCAAACGTGTTTTTGTTTTCCTCTACCGTAAATACGGTAATACATACAAGTGTCAAACTTAATGTGATTATACTGCAAATTCAGTCAGTCAGTCAGCGTGTAAGCGTCCACTTCTGGACATAGCCCTCTCCAATTTTCCTCCAGTCCTCCCGGCCTACAGCGGTACGGAACCACTGCTTTCCGCCGACGTATTTGATGTCGTCGTCCCACCTGGCGGGTGGTCTTCCCACACTCCGTTTTCCTGTCCAAGGTCGCCAGTGTAGGACACGGTTACTCCAACGGTCGTCGTCTCTTCGGCTGACGTGCCCAGCCCATTGTCACTTGAGCTTAGCCACCCGGTGTCCAATATCGACTACTTTGGTGCGTCGGCGGATTGCTTCGTTACTGCAAACTCATATAACAAATAATAATAAAAACTGAATAATTACGTGGTGGTAGTTAACCCTCGGTGCGCGAGTCCGACTCGCACTTGGCAGGTTTTTAATAAAATCCCGGATCTTTTTCATAAGACCGCGGTCAGTTTACAACCCGTCTTCCGAAGCGCATATTAAGACAATAATAGCGCCAGCCCGGCCGCACGTACAGTTGTAATACAGAATCAACCCCCACACTCCCTTACAAGCCTCCGCGCGGACGACGGTGGCCTAGTTTAGTTTTTTTAGAAAACTCGCACAGACCTGTGCTTAGGAGTCCATCGGACAATCCACAGCCAATAACACCACTTGCGACTTGTTGACGCTGGTAGGTGGCATGTCAGCAAAAACGTGGACAAAAAGGGTGTCTGCGATGTTATTCAGAAGCCTCTTGAAGAACCCCAGGCTCTAGGAGCTAGCACACACTCACCGTAATACCATTTTAAGTTTTTACCATAAGCCTTATCCGAGAAGTTTAAGGTTCCGATCCCGGCTGCACCTTTGTCAGCTTCAGATAACTCAGTCGTGCGACCGGTCGACTGTCGTTCATGATCATTCACACCTGGGCGCGGTCAAAACTTGGATGGGTGACCGTTCGACCGTCGGAGGCTCACCGTGGTTCGGATTCCACATAAAACTGTAGACTTTCCTTTTTATAGTTGGTGTTTTTCGTCCAGTTCAGTGTAGCCGGCACGATCAAAGGAAAGCACTGCCAGGGCACTTAGTTCACCAAAGTGTGTTGGGCTGCTATCGCGGGTGTAGCCATTACAGGTTCCCCGAAAAAAGTCGCCAACTCTATAATTTAGAAAGCTAATATAAAAATTCAGTAAAAACCTCCCAGCGATGCGGAAGCACTAGCAAATTTAATAAGTATGAGGTCCCGTTATCACCTTAAAGTATAAAACAGCAATTTAAATTGTGCATTTTTTATTACAGCCATTTGCATTAATTCTCAGGGAAGGTACTCTCAGGTACATGCATACTCCATCTATGAGCACGGTCTTATGTACCTCAAGAGGCTATGCCAGCATAATTTTATTAATGCATAAAAATATAGGTACATTCTACATCCCCTACTAGGTGGTATTATTAAACCTGTCCGGAACGGTGAACGGTAACATCGCACTGAATGATGGGCATTCGAAATGGCTATGAAATATTTCATATTTTCATCCAGACCACCTTTTTATTTACCTATTAAGTATTAGGACTAGGTAATTTATCAAGCAGCTAGGAGACACGAAGACCGTTTAAACCTTTTCATCTCCGCACAACGCGCACTGGGCAGGAATTGTATCCCTATACGCTGCACTTACCACGGATGCGTACTAATCGGTTCTGCAGATCTTTCCTCCATAGAACTGGTAAACTGTGGAACGCTCTCCCTGCCCACATATTTCCCCTCAAGTACAGTATCGGGTCCTTCAAGAGAAGCATGAATGGGCACCTGTCTCGCCGGCATGGCATTCGCAGCTCCCGCATGCGACCGAATGTCCATGGGCGTCGCTAGACACCTAATGGGTGGCTCAGCGCCACATGTCGCGCTTACTATAAACAAAAAAAGGGGTGAGGGAAGGCGGGACCTATAGTTTTACACCGGCTCCGAACGGTGAAGCAGCCAGGTGTAGGTATGCACGTAAATTTACGGTGTACTATAAGTAAATAGCCCCACTGCATCTCTCCCCGTACATGCCGTAAAAGGCGACTAAGGGATAAGGACAAGCTGCCGCGCTGAATGGCGACAGGATAACCACCTCTCACTTTGGCACGTTCCTTCCACTGAGTCGTGCAGCAGGTGGGACTTCGTGCTTTGCCGTTTGATAGTTTATCTTGTCCGAATACGTTGCGAAACGTGGTGGTCGGTATTGTGCTGAAATTTACCACAGCCCTTGCGGCGCAACACCGATTACTCTGCTTACCCCGATTGTCGGGATATAGCGTGATGTATGTATAACAAAAATAAATTAGTAGTATAACGAATAACAAAACATCAATTCTTCTTCGCATTGAATTTAGAACTGGCGGAATTTTCGACATATCCAAGAGTAGGTTACCTACCTATGGATAAAATTATACAATAAACAAAAAATTAAATGACATAACCTAGCGACCGCCAGCTCGCGGCGCCGCTAGGGAAACTTTCATGCACACGGGAACTCGAATAGTTTTGCATTTAAATACGAAAGTGGGTCGATGTCTGAAAATTAACTCAATTTCCATACAAATAACGGAGTAACGGCCGGCCGACGATTTGGTATGGAGATGCGGCATCCGCACTCGCTCGCGACCCGGAACAATTCTAGCCAATGTTAAACCTATTTCAACTTGTGGACTATCTATTACTGGCGCGGCAGTGGAAGTCCGCGGTGCGCAAGGCGGACTGCATGGTTGAGTAGCGAAAAAACCGGCCAAGTGCGAGTCGGACTCGCGCACCGAGGTTTCCGCACCACAAAAAAGAAAAATTGAAAAAAACACGTTTCTTGTATGAGAACCCCCTTAATTTTTTACTTTTACATTTTTTTTTATCATTTGTTGTTATATCCGCCATAATAACACATATTCTGTGAAAATTTCAATGGGCTACCTATTACGGTTCAAGAGATACAGCCCTCGGGCAGACGGACGGACGGACAGACAGACAGACAGACAGACATACAGACAGACAGGCAGACGGCGTAGGCTTAGTAATAGGCTTCCGTACGGGATACGGAAACCTAAAAACCATTACGAAGACAGACAAGACCTACAACATCCGTGATGTCAGCCCATAACACCGGGTGAACTAGGTGCCATGTCAGTGCTTCCCTTCGGTCGTGCCGGCTACACTGAACTGGACGGAAAACACAAACTATTTACATAGCCGTTTCGACCGACGTTTCATTCAGTGCGGTGGTATCAACCCGGGCGGGTTGAACCCTACCACCGAGTGAGGTAAGAAGGGAAGGGACCTACAGTTTTACGTGGAATCCGAACCACGGTCAGCCTCCAACGGTCGAGCGGTCACCCATCCAAGTACTGACCGCGCTCAGGGTTGCTTAACAACAGTCGACCGACCGCACCTCTGAGCTAACGAGGCTGACAAAAATAACCGACCGTTGAGGCTGACCGTGGTTCGAATTTTTTCTTATAGAAAGCGCGACTAGTGGCGCCCAGCCACCCATTAGGTGTCTAACGACGTCCATGGACATTCGGTGGTACGCGGATTATAACGCGGAATACTATGCCTAACCTATGGTGGATGGGTGATCGTCCGACTGGCCGTGGTTCAGATTCCACGTAAAACTTACCTAACTACGTAGTAAGGTTTTGATCCTGTCCGGATTGGTACTACCGCACTGAATGAAGGTAGGTAGGAAACGCTATGAATATATTTAGCGTTTTACGTTCCTTTCAGTGTAGCCGGCACAACCAAAGGCTGCTTCCGTTTGGTTGGGACCTAGGTGCCATTCCCATGCCACCTAAATCGCCAAGGTGTACTAGGATGAATATATAGGTAACTACATATGTTAGGTTTTATAGAACAAGTAATCGCTTTCATATACCTACCAATTTCATCGGCTCCATTGAATTGGACATAAGTAACTCTATGAATATTATTACTAAAAAAAAACAATAATTATAAATAAATAATAATAAATAAATAAATAAATAAATTTTTAATACTTGTATAATATATGTAAAATTAATAGAAAATTTTGAAAATGTGAAATAAATAAAATAATAAATAACCGTTTATTGGATGAAATCATTATGCTATGTTGGTAATTTTTTTTTATAAATTCATTTATATATTAAATTTATTTTCATCCAATAGGAGGGCATTTTACCTTAAGGTAATCTCCTCCTGTCCCCCTATTGGTGTTACAGCAAGAGAATACAAATTTACAGTGTGGTAGCTAGCACATAGGAAAAATAAAAGTTACAGAACAACCAACATGTCATGAATTACAAATATGTATATAATGACGGACAGACAAGGTGGACAGATGACCTAAAAAAGGTAGCTGGGAGTGGATGGATGAGAAGGGCGGAAGACCGCGTGTGGTGGCGTGCCTTGGGAGAGGCCTATGTCCAGCAGTGGACCGATACAGGCTGATGATGATGATGATGATGATGATGATGATGATATAATGACGAATAACTATGAATGAATGACACAACAAAATGGTATAACACCAAAACATTACCATACAATCATGAAACCACGATTAAAATAAGCAAATATGTTTATTGTTTACCACATAAATTATTTTTGATAATAAAATGTACATATTACGTGACCTCACTGTACGCGACTCGCCGGCCGCGCGCGCCGCTCCGACGCGCCGCCGCCGATTTCGGCGGGCGTGACCTCCGATGCTGCGGACTGACCCCGCTCTCGCGAAGTGTCCTCAACCCCTCACCCCGCCGCCGTGTGTCGCGCGCTCGCCCGCGTCGCCGTCCCGTTGATTCGCCGTTCGCCCGACTGCCGCACTGACACGGAGCAGCCGAGTGCGCGCGTAGGGTGACGCGTACCGCTCAGCGACGATCGGCGAATCTTCTCTCTCTGTTCGACCTGTAGGCTTGAAAGGAACCTAAGGTCCTAACTGGCGACTGTTCTTTTAAAATAAAAACACGGACTTGCGACACAAACGAGCTCCCCACTCAATGTTGGACCGTCTCCAGCGTAGTCCGACGATCGCGGTATATAACGCGTGGGCAAGGTGTTTATTTATAGTCAATTTACTACAGCTATCAATCTGTTACTTTACTGGCTCCAAGACTCTACACTATATCCTATCACTTTTACTTTATGAGGTGACAATTTAACGCTAAAGGCACACTATTTCTCTTCAACTTCCAAGCTTAATTTTCAACACAATATATTTTCCTTTATCTTTCTGAGTTCACTGTTTCTCGCGGGTGCTGAAGGCAGACTAACCGTCAAACTGTTTCTTCCAAACTCAATAACTTGTACACATTGTCACTGCATACCCCCTCCGCGTGGTCCATGACCATTCCATGTATATAAGCCCCTATTGGTTCGTTACCTTTTTCTTACATAATACCCAACATTCCCGCCTACCTTTTCGTCAATGTTATTGGTTCCTTTCGTCGGTATGTCACCATTACATAACCTTGCCCCCCGCCTATATAAAACGAACCTTCGGACACGCCTTATTCCAATTTGAATGAGAAGCTCCATTTATTTACAATTTCACATACAAAACACACATATTACATTTTGAATACAACAATAATAAATCACATAAAAACTTACAATAAAATACTTCCAAAACATCTTCATTAAACATTGCTATTAAAACTTACTTCAATTTAATAATAAATGGTGCGGTTAGACCTTTATGTTCATTTACATATTATACTTAAATACATTTTATATCAAATACTCAATCATTTCATCACATTACATCATTTTAATTCGCTCAATATGCCCAATGCCTTGACCAGGCGGTCATGGTACATTTACTTCCATATATTTCATAATCCAATAAACATAGTATAAAGTTTATTAGCTTTTTCCAATAATTCAGTTCCACTACATCCATCACCTACTTATTACGTACCTACATACTATAATGATACAGTTTTACAATTATCAAACATTCTTAATACAACATATTAATTGATTGGCCGCTTTTAATTTCCTAAACGCGTACATAGGAAATAACACATACGATTACATATACCTAAAAATATTTTAAGATGGTCAGCGTCTAACGGTAAATAGTTTCCGGAAAGATACTTTCTAGGCCTTTTGTCTTTCGGTTACAAAGAGCTTTGAAAGTTTATTACTGCGTTCTCATTCTATTTGCGCAATAGAGTCGTCTTACAAATTTGAATGTCTTTACCACTCTTTAGAATCCAAAATCATTCATATTTTTAAAGAATTGTCCAAATATCTTTGTTTTGCGTTTTTAAATGAACTTTACAACCATCTAACATCCTGCAATTTAGCTGGTCTTTTAGCCACGCCCAACAAACTACAAAGAATACAACATTTTGTTTAACTCTATTCAGTATTTTATTTTTTAATGTTTTATCGCCTATTCATTTCAGTATGTCTTTCACTCTTTTTGAATGGATATTGCGCTTCTATTCTCATAATATTTCTACCCCAAACCTTTCGATAATTTCTCTTTTATTGCGGGCGGGTTTACAATTTAGATTTCTCTACCATAAAGTTACTTCACACGAGAAAGACAATAATTTACTTTTACGACATATTTGACAATACCAACTTTCTAAAATCAACAATTAATATTTTCGTACGTTATTAATGGCTTCCTTCGATTTTGTATCTTGTTTGTTTTTTAGTAAACTTTCCAATATTCTGAATGGATGTACCAAGCCTTTCTTTCAATATTTCTAAACTATATTTCACAGTAATGGTTTTAACGAAACCTAGCCTTTGAGACGCTCCCCTTACAAATTCGTCTCGCGCAATATATTTTTCTACAATACTTAAGGCGGGTCGGCTACATACTCCCCCCTGTAACGTACGTGACGTTACACAATTATAAGCCGACACGCATATACAATCATTACATATTCAATGTTAAACAATTCTTTTCAATAGTCCTCTTTCTAACTCCAATAACCGCACCAATTATAAATCTTATCACTACATACACATTACAACTTCAAACACTTACACAATTTCAAATCAGCAACCTTTTACTTCAATCAATTCAAATCAATACGATTTACAAATCAACAATACAAACAAATTCGCTACATCATTACAAAAATAATAAACAACCGCACCTGTCCACAAAACTTTCACTTAATGTCTTTACACTCCTAGCAATCCTTATTATTTGAGTCCATTGTCCTTTTATTATCTTTCAATACTTAGGCGCCACTCTATTGTAGTGGGTCGAGTCCGTTTCGTTTGTTCTCAGACAGGTTCGTACCGCACAGCTGCACGGACCCTAACCGTTAACTTGCACTTTTAATTTGTTTATTTACATTTTTATCTTTATGGTTCCGTAACTATTTGTAATTGCCCATACACTTTCGATTTTCACTCTCGCGCACTGGTTTGACTTACGTTTTCACTTTCAATTTTACTTTTGCCCATAGACACTTTTGATTTGCACTATTACACATATTAAATTTTTACCTATTTCACTCGCGGACGCTGGCTCAACGCCCGGGTGGAGCGCGTACTACCGATAACGCGAATCACTTCGACGACACTGGTGATCGCGTTTCACTTTCACACATACACAGTCGTACACGCATTTTCAGCTTTCAGGCGGCCGGGCGCCTGCTCGTTTCAGCATACTATCTTTCTTTCTCCTCTTGATCTTGTACCTTCTCTGGCCTATATATGAGTATCACCTTAGTCACTGGTCGCCTCGACCAGCCACTTGTCGTTATAACGTCGACTACTCGAACGCGCCCATCTTTCCCTTCGTGAACCGCCGCGATCCGACCTTTTGGCCATTCACCTCGCGCTGAATTTGGGTCTGCTATCAGTACAACATCATCAATTTTCAATTTTTCCTTTTCTTCTCGCCACTTCTGCCTAGTAGCCAACGTAGGCAGGTATTCCCTTAGCCACCTCTTCCAAAATAAGTCAGCCAGATGCTGTGATATCCTCCATTGTTTTCTTAAATATAAATCATCCGAACAGAATATGCCAGGCGTAGGAGCTCCGTTTGAGGATCCGAAGAGAAAATGATTTGGTGTGAGTGCTTCCGGGTCTCGCGAGTCTGGTGAAACGTGAGTGAGTGGCCTGCCATTCACTATGTGCTCAGCTTCAGCTGTCAATGTTTGCAGCACCTCTTCCCGGGGGGCTCTCTCCTTTAATGTGGCTCTTAATGCTATCTTGACGCTCTTTATTAATCGTTCCCAGCAGCCTCCCATGTGTGGAGCTGCCGGCGGTATAAAATGCCATTCTATTTTTCCTTGTTCTTTGAGAGCTTCCTTCATATTTATCAAAGCGCGCTTCAACTCTCTATCTGCACCTTTAAAATTGGTACCGTTATCCGAATATATATGCGCCGGCTGCCCCCTCTTGGCGGCCATTCGCCTGAGTGCCATAATCGTGGAGTCCGTCGATAATGACGCAACCAACTCTAAGTGAATAGCGCGCACCGTCATACAGGTAAATATCATTCCGTATCTCTTCTCATGTCTCCGGCCAATTGTCACTTCGAATGTTCCGAATAGATCCACTCCACAGTGCGAGAAACATCGCTGATGATGGGCTAGTCTTGCCAATGGTAGATCTCCCATCCTCGGTGGGCACGGCCGCGCCCGCGCCTTTCGACAGCTAATACATTTTGCCGCAATCGACCGTAACGTAGATCGCGCTCTCATAATCCAATACTTTTGCCTTAATTCATTCAGTACCATCTCCGTGCTTTATACTCGCCTGCATATTGACCGTCCTTCAGGCACTTTCGTTCTACGCTTTTTAATCGTAGCATCGCATCTTTGAAGTTATCCGGCAGATGTGGCTCGTCGCATCTCCAAGTTAGCCCAGCCTCCCATCTATAGTCAGGTCCTCGCCTCGATGTCCGTTCCAAAATAGCCAAGGCTTGTGCATTGTCCTTATTTTCCCTCTTCACATTAGATATTCCGATCGAATCGATCGCGAATTCCCGTTTAACAATCTCGGCAACATTTACATCTTGTTCGTAGCAAGTTCGCACGCTTAACATTCTTTTATTTATTCTCTCATCAACATTTATTCCGTGCACACACCATCCCAATGCAGTGCGCGATGCAGCAGGTGTGTTTATTGCGCCTCTTATAATCTCCTCGGGTAACAATACAGAGCCATTGTCCTGCCCAATAAGTACCTTCGCACGTGCCTTATTGTAACAAGGTAAAAGGTTTATGATTGGCGCTAAGTGCGGGTGCGCCAGCAATTCATCTCGGCTTATTGTTTGTTCGCCGACGTCAAAATTTTTCATTGTCGTTGCTTCTAATACTATTGTTCTCTCTGCCCCAGTTACGGGTACTTTTACTCTTTGTGACTCGCGGCTTACACAGGCGTCGCTGACAGTTTTAAAACGTAGCATTACGCGATGGCCCTTTAATCCTGCTCTCCTTGCAAATTTTTCATCAATTACCGTTATCGTAGAGCCATCATCTAATAGTGCGAAGGTATCAATATTAGCCCGCGGCCTGCGAATCGTTACCGGAATCGTTTTTAGTCATGCTGTTTGCTCTGTCTCCGTCGAATGGCGGTCTGGTCCGCCGTCAACACTGCCGTCCCGCAAGTTCCTTCTGTCCCTCTCTGCGCGGTTGCTGTCTCGCTCACTCTCTGAAGCATTATTCTCGCGACGGCGTGGGTCTTGCCTATCATTTCGCTGGTAATTGCGTGCAACCCAGGCCCCGCGACCGTTGTTATATCCGAAGTCTCTATGTAGCAACGCGTGGTGTCGTCTGTAGCATCGTCCTACGCCGCACGTCGGCGCTCGGCAGCTGGCGACGCCATGTGACTTCCCCAGGCACTGGTAGCATCTCTTCTTCCTTTTCACCCAGTCCCAGCGTTGCACTTCCGTCATATTGCGGAATCTATTGCAATATCTCAGCTGGTGTTGCTGTCCGTTGCAACAATCGCAGCGCGGCCCTCTCTCACTCTCGCTTTCTTGCCTGGCGTTGTCATTTTCATGGCGCTCTTCTGCCGTCTGAGTAGTGTTGATCCTCGCGCCCGGCCCTCTCTTGCGTTCCTCTTTGCGCGCCGCATACTCACGTAGCGGTAGCGCCTGTGCTACACCTGCCGCAATGCAATCTTTTGCTTGTCGCTGTAGAAACTTTGCCAAGTGTCTCAACGGCGCCTCTCCGTCTGGTATCGGCCTTCTTTGTCGCTCGTCAAACCATCCGCCGAGAAGAGGCTGTGGCAGCTTTGTCGTCACAAGCCGCAACATATCGGTAGTATTTAGGTTGGCGACCATACCTAAATTCTCCGCCGCGGCGACCGAGTTCGCCACCTTCATTGCGAACTGCGGGAGATCTTGGTAATACATTACCGGCAAAGGCTTCAACTTTCCTAAATCTTCATTAATTTTTTGCATCATAGCCTCGGGGACAGCAAACTGCACCTCGAGCGCTTCAATTAGATCGTCCGCCTTCGTCTGCGCCGATGTGAGAAGCGCGTATACGGCTTCTTTAGCGGCGCCTTTCAATGTGGCCCGCATCTCTCGCACAAGCTCTCCATCTGTGTGTGAGTTTAAGCGCTGGGCTTCTCTCACAGCCTCTCTATAGTGGACCCATTCCACGGGGTCTCCTTCAAATTTTGGCAACGGCCTCACGTGTTGCCGCGCTATTAATTGTTCGCTACGCACCTGGTCGTGTTTTAGGAGGCTCTGTAGTAGCGTAGCGACATCTGATACCCTTATCACTTCGCCAGGCTCGCTCACTCTGGGCAGGTGGCTCGGCTCCGCTCGCGCCCATTGTTCCGTTGGCGCCGGGACCGCATTCCTTTCGCCGGGTGCCCTATTGTTCCTAGCAGGTAACGTTGCTTGTGGGCCTGTCCCATGTACCGTTGCGTCTGTTTCCATTTGTGGTGCCGCTGTCTCGTATGACGAGTGCACCCATTCTCCCGTTCTCTGCTCTATTATTTCGTCACGTACAGCGCTTTGGTTTGAGCCATCCTCTTCATCTATATCCGCCAATTCGCAATCGAGCTCCTGATCGGCCAACTCGATCTCCATTTCTAATCTCTTTTTCTGCAACGCCAACTCAGCTTTTTTCCTATTATTTTCCAGTATCGCGTGCCTCCTCCGAGACGACGTGGACCGGATACTCCGTACGCTGCCCTCTGCTGCCTCACTCGAGACATGCCGCTGTGTCAGCATTTCGCTGCTGACGGGCGGGTCTGCCCCCACTACGCCCGTATTCGACGCCTCCGGTCTTACTTCCATTGCTGTCACCTCAATGGGCGCTTCCTCCTCCATAGGCGGTGCGCCGATAATCCGCTGACTCCGACGCAGGGCTCCTGTCTTCTCTGCCATTTTATCGATTTTAATTAGACTAAATAAAATACCTTGCACGTCCGTAGGTCGCTGGTTCAGATCCGGCTCGAAGGACCATCCGTTGTACGCGACTCGCCGGCCGCGCGCGCCGCTCCGACGCGCCGCCGCCGATTTCGGCGGGCGTGACCTCCGATGCTGCGGACTGACCCCGCTCTCGCGAAGTGTCCTCAACCCCTCACCCCGCCGCCGTGTGTCGCGCGCTCGCCCGCGTCGCCGTCCCGTTGATTCGCCGTTCGCCCGACTGCCGCACTGACACGGAGCAGCCGAGTGCGCGCGTAGGGTGACGCGTACCGCTCAGCGACGATCGGCGAATCTTCTCTCTCTGTTCGACCTGTAGGCTTGAAAGGAACCTAAGGTCCTAACTGGCGACTGTTCTTTTAAAATAAAAACACGGACTTGCGACACAAACGAGCTCCCCACTCAATGTTGGACCGTCTCCAGCGTAGTCCGACGATCGCGGTATATAACGCGTGGGCAAGGTGTTTATTTATAGTCAATTTACTACAGCTATCAATCTGTTACTTTACTGGCTCCAAGACTCTACACTATATCCTATCACTTTTACTTTATGAGGTGACAATTTAACGCTAAAGGCACACTATTTCTCTTCAACTTCCAAGCTTAATTTTCAACACAATATATTTTCCTTTATCTTTCTGAGTTCACTGTTTCTCGCGGGTGCTGAAGGCAGACTAACCGTCAAACTGTTTCTTCCAAACTCAATAACTTGTACACATTGTCACTGCATACCCCCTCCGCGTGGTCCATGACCATTCCATGTATATAAGCCCCTATTGGTTCGTTACCTTTTTCTTACATAATACCCAACATTCCCGCCTACCTTTTCGTCAATGTTATTGGTTCCTTTCGTCGGTATGTCACCATTACATAACCTTGCCCCCCGCCTATATAAAACGAACCTTCGGACACGCCTTATTCCAATTTGAATGAGAAGCTCCATTTATTTACAATTTCACATACAAAACACACATATTACATTTTGAATACAACAATAATAAATCACATAAAAACTTACAATAAAATACTTCCAAAACATCTTCATTAAACATTGCTATTAAAACTTACTTCAATTTAATAATAAATGGTGCGGTTAGACCTTTATGTTCATTTACATATTATACTTAAATACATTTTATATCAAATACTCAATCATTTCATCACATTACATCATTTTAATTCGCTCAATATGCCCAATGCCTTGACCAGGCGGTCATGGTACATTTACTTCCATATATTTCATAATCCAATAAACATAGTATAAAGTTTATTAGCTTTTTCCAATAATTCAGTTCCACTACATCCATCACCTACTTATTACGTACCTACATACTATAATGATACAGTTTTACAATTATCAAACATTCTTAATACAACATATTAATTGATTGGCCGCTTTTAATTTCCTAAACGCGTACATAGGAAATAACACATACGATTACATATACCTAAAAATATTTTAAGATGGTCAGCGTCTAACGGTAAATAGTTTCCGGAAAGATACTTTCTAGGCCTTTTGTCTTTCGGTTACAAAGAGCTTTGAAAGTTTATTACTGCGTTCTCATTCTATTTGCGCAATAGAGTCGTCTTACAAATTTGAATGTCTTTACCACTCTTTAGAATCCAAAATCATTCATATTTTTAAAGAATTGTCCAAATATCTTTGTTTTGCGTTTTTAAATGAACTTTACAACCATCTAACATCCTGCAATTTAGCTGGTCTTTTAGCCACGCCCAACAAACTACAAAGAATACAACATTTTGTTTAACTCTATTCAGTATTTTATTTTTTAATGTTTTATCGCCTATTCATTTCAGTATGTCTTTCACTCTTTTTGAATGGATATTGCGCTTCTATTCTCATAATATTTCTACCCCAAACCTTTCGATAATTTCTCTTTTATTGCGGGCGGGTTTACAATTTAGATTTCTCTACCATAAAGTTACTTCACACGAGAAAGACAATAATTTACTTTTACGACATATTTGACAATACCAACTTTCTAAAATCAACAATTAATATTTTCGTACGTTATTAATGGCTTCCTTCGATTTTGTATCTTGTTTGTTTTTTAGTAAACTTTCCAATATTCTGAATGGATGTACCAAGCCTTTCTTTCAATATTTCTAAACTATATTTCACAGTAATGGTTTTAACGAAACCTAGCCTTTGAGACGCTCCCCTTACAAATTCGTCTCGCGCAATATATTTTTCTACAATACTTAAGGCGGGTCGGCTACACTCACAGCACTTTACGATCATCTACGCGAAGCCGAAATAAACTATCGAGACGGACGACGACGTCAAAATAAATAGAGAGCAGCCATTAAAATTGCCATAAAAAACAAACAAAAAGGACAAAACTAATTAATAGATACCTACAACCCGCACCTGTTCGTCAGGAGAGTACGACGAGAGCGAGCTGGGCGGCAAATTGAGCGATATTTTTAATACAATATATTGGCGTTTGATAGGGGCACCACGTGCGCGCGACGTTACCTTAAATTATAAATTATACAGAGCGACGACGCGCCCGGCTAGTCTACGTGCGCACGCTCGCTCGACTCAACGTATGCCTTTTAGATCGACAGTAGTGTCGACTTGACTTTAAGATCGACAGTAGTGTCTATTTTCCTATTAGATCAATTTTAGTGTTGACTTGCCTTTTAGATCGATTGTAGTGTCGACTTGCCTTTTAGATCGACATTAGTGTCGACTTGACTTTTAGATCGACAGTAGTGTCGACTTGCCTTTTAGATTAATTGTAGTGTCGACTTGCCCATTAGATCGACAGTAGTGTAGACTTGCCCTTTAGACCTGGGAGTCTTCAAAAGGCGTGTCAATAAATTAGACAACGACCTCTTTGTCCGCCTTGTAGCTGGCATGGCGCATCTCTGAGCGTGGTTTCGCGAGGAGTGGTGTTATTGGCTGTGTCTTAATCGTCCTTTGAACTTTTGGGCACAGCCAACCGTGCCGGTCGTCTATAAAAAAAAAGGATGGATTGTAGTGTCGACTTGCCTTTTAGATCGACAGTGGTGTCGACTTGCCTTTTAGATCGATTGTAGTGTCGAATTGCCTTTTAGATTGACAGTAGTGTCGACTTGCCTTTAGATCGAAATTAGTGTCGCCTTGCCTTTTAGATCGACAGTAGTGTCGACTTGCCTTTTAGATTGATTGTAGTGTCGACTTGCATTTTAGATAGATTGTAGTGATGACTTGCCTTTTAGATTGATTGTAGCGTCGACTTGCATTTTAGATGGATTGTAGTGTCGACTTGCCTTTTAGATCGACAGTAGTGTCGACTTGCCTTTTAGATCGATTGTAGTGTCGACTTGCCTTTTAGATCGACAGTAGTGTCGACTTGCCTTTTAGATCGACATTAGTGTCGCCTTGCCTTTTAGATCAACAGTAGTGTCGACTTGCCTTTTAGATTGATTGTAGTGTCGACTTGCATTTTGGATGGATTGTAGTGTCGACTTGCCTTTTAGATCGACAGTAGTGTCGACTTCCCTTTTAGATCGACATTAGTGTCGCCTTGCCTTTAGATCGACAGAAGTGTCGAGTTGCCTTTTAGATTGATTGTAGTGTCGACTTACCTTTTAGATCGACAGTAGTGTCGACTTGCCTTTCAGATCGACAGTAGTGTGGACTTTTTTATTTATGAAATCGACATGGGTGTCTGTGCCGAGGGACCAATCCTCGCGAAACCACGCTCAGAGAGCGCCATGCCAAGAGATTTGCGGACTGTTGCTAGGCTGCACAGCCTGTTAATACGACGTTTGAAGACATCCAGGTGTCGATTTTCATTTTAGATCGAATAGACGATAACTTCGACTCGTCTTTAGATCGACTACCACGGCCTCAAAATGTATTGTTATCCGTCAGGGTTAGGTTATCAAATTAGTAAAAAAAGTGTTAACAGTTGTTTATATTCTATGCGTCAGTTTTGTATTAAATTGTTATTAATTCAGTGTGACATAATTTGATAAATATTTTGCATGAGACCGGACATATATTTATGTTATCCTCGAATCATCGAGTCAAAAGATGTTAAAGCAACGAAAAACAGGAAAGGAGGAAAGGCAATTCTTATTATTTACTAGATTCTAAATTAATAATTCAAAAGTAGATTCACAGTACGACTCCCCTGGGTCCGGGCTAAGTGAGGTTTTATGGCAGTGCATATAACTTCCTACACACTATAAATTCATCCAGGGCCAGCGGTTACCCTCTGCGACCTGCGACCTGCGACCGGCTGCGACCGGCTGTCTGCGACCAAACGAGACTGCGACCAGACCGGATAAAGATACTGAATCGCATAGACTCTCGCGCAAGTACGCAAGACCACCGGTGATGGAATATTACAGACATCGGAAGGGACCTCCCGAGTATCTCCTTTCAGCATTGGATGGAATTCTTCGTCTCGGTGGTGACTTCGTACTCGCGAAGGACCTGCAACCACTAAAGCGCAGACGCATAGTTTTTTGACATTAGAAATGTCTTTTCGTTCGCTCCAGTGTAGACTCCGATTTCGTGAAAAAGTGCGATCCCCTTATATCTCGGAGAGTTGTGAAGATATGATATTCGAAAAAGTGAAAAAAAAATTCAATTTTTTCCGAGTTTTTGATTTTGGCGCTCGATATTTTGGAAACGAAGAATGAAATCAAACGTTTGAGAAAAACTCCTCTGGACAATTTAGTCAGCTACAATTTGAGCCTAAAACAAAGACGATCGGGTTAAGGGTTTGCCCTGTAGCCAAACCTTTTTGAAAAAAGTCAAAAAGTCGGAACGACATTTTTTTCAAATTCCGTAGATTAATTTTTTCCAATGTGCTCGATAGTCGTGTGAGGCACGAAATCTGTGATTTTTTTTCTGTGGAAACTGATACAGTTAGCTACATCACCTACTTCACCCGTGATGTGAGCCCATAACACCTTGGTTAACAATGTGTGATGTCAGTGTTTTCCTTCTGTCGTGCCGGCTAAACTTAACTGGACGGAAAACACGAACCGCGGGGTGTCGCGATCCAGCGCATCTAGAGATAAATGGTGCGCGATTGGTAGACAACAAAGTTGTGCCTTCCCCCCTCCCCCCTACTCCCCGCACCAGCGACAAGTTTTACTAGAATTTATAGCTAGCAAAACTCCTCCGTACTTTCACCTCCGTGGTCCACAGAGCGCAACTCCCGGAGCGGACGGAGAGGCGAAACGGAGAGCGTCCGCAGACGAACCGATCTGCACTCCGATAAGTCGCGAAACAATTCCCCCGCTCGTTAATAGACAAATTAACGGCCATAAAAAAATCCAATCAAACATTTTTCCCTCGCTACCCCTGGGGCGCCGCCGCACCCCCTCCGCGCGAAAAACATTTTTCTGAACGGACGGTAATTATTTTCTCGTTTAGGAACAAAACAAACTGGAAAAACAAAAGCTTAAACGAGGTCGTTTTAATGAATATTTTACTCGAAACAAAGAAGCCTAATTTTACTTAAAAATATCCGAGAGCTAGAGACGAAAAAATTAGACACCGACCGACCTACCTACAGCCGGTACCGTACGCCTGCCGCTCAGATTTGCTTTCTACTTAAAACTTTTTCTCTTTCATGTGCAATTTGGCTCAGATTTGTGTCTAAATAGATTAAGGTTTCAACGTAAGAGATTTTTTTTCGGCGAAGCCATTATTAAAGCTTCGAATATATTAAAGGTTGGAAATTCCTCAATTTTCAGGGCGCACATAGAACGCCGCCGCCGGAGAAAATCTGCATTTTACTAAGTCTAAGTTGAGAAGGACTTAGTCCGCCGGGATCAGCGTAGGTTTCTAAACCAGAGTCCTCTGTACAGACATTTCCATTTTCAAGTGGATGCGCGCACTCATCCTATTCACCAACTGTGTTGTCCTAAGCGTAAGATTAAAATCTCCCCAGATTTCGTGTGTAGATAAGGATTTACACCTCGAGTAACCGCTACCCGAATAGTATGAAGCAGTTTTTAAGTAGACTAACATGGGCGGCTGTGCCGAGAGACCAATGGTGCAGTCGACAGAGCCGAAATCACCTCTCCTCGCGAAAACACGCTCAGTTAGACGCCATGCCAGCAGATTTGCGGAGCCCTTTTAATACGGCGTTTGGAGACCCAGGTTAAAGGATTCGGGAAACACACTCGCCGGAAGACAATTCCACATCCTAGCGGTGCGACAAAGAAACGATTTAGTGTACCGATGGGTTCTCAAAAGCCCGATGTCAACAACAAAAGGGTGTCGAGTCTCTCTGCGACGAGTCATGCAGAGATAGGACGGGTGGCAGGAGCATAGTAGGATATATCTGACCCATGGCAGATAGTTTCCTTGCCCCTTACTAGGTGGCAGACTCAAATTGTAGCCGACTGGGTTGTTAGGGGATGAAAGATGGCCGCATAGCAGCCTCGGTTGTGTTCTCCTCTAGTCCAGCATAGACAGCAATCCAGGGAGACTCCGGTATAGCACCTACCTTCTCGGAGGTGATATTGGCTGGTCGGAGCATATGCTTTAGCCGCAGCGCATCACCGATTGCTTTGCTTATCCAGGTTGTCGGAATACAGTGTGATGTAACAAATGTATGTATGCTTATACGATTAACGCTTTGGTTGGTAGTGAATTGGTCCACGGACTTACCTTCTGCCAATTAATTTTAGCCAATAAACTGTATTTACTTTCGACTAGCTTAGTCATCTGCGCGGCTGTGCTCCCAAAAAAGCGGATCTCCTGAAAAAAACTCAACCTTCACAAATTATAAAAGTAAAAGAATGAAAGCCCCTTTTGGGAATAAATTTTCTGAACGCGATCTTTAGTTAATTACGTTCTTACTTAAAAATTAGTATAAACATGATCAGTAAATCATAGTTGCAGAGTCTTTATCGTTACATTCCTTTGAATAATTAATATAGAAGAGAAAAAGAAACCGGCCAAGTGCGATTCGGACTTACACTTGGCCGGTTTTCGACCGGACAGTCGTACCGACCGAGGTTTCCACACCACAAAAAGAAAACGTTGAAAAATCACGGCTTGTTAGCTTAAAAATAATCATCAAAATGGGTTCTGGGTGAACCGAAAGTTCTGAGGTAACAAAAATAAAAAAAATAAAAAATATGCAGTCGAATTAAGAACCTCCTCCTTTTTTTGAAGTCGGTTAAAAATATTAATATCGGTCCCATCTGGCAGAAAGCATGAAACTTGGCATACATGTAGCTTTTATACACGGTGTTAACTTTTTTCGCGACATTTCAATGTTAATACTAATTCAATGTTAATAATGATTCAGAGGTGTAACGCGGCGTGCGCACTTGGCACTTGCACCGGTGCAGCGACTCTGTCAAATTTAAATGAAATATTTTATTTATTGGTAGTTTTAATTTTTATTTATTTATTTATTTATTTTTTAGGTTTAGTTTATAAGTTATTTTAGTTTAGTTTTATCATATTTCTTAATTTTAGTTAAATTTTATTGTATTAGGTTATTTTGATTAATTTAAATAAAATTAGATAACATAAATGTTAATACCGAATATTAAACCATTTCGTATAATGATTATTTTGTGGTAGGTACTTAAAAATAAAATCTAAAATAGTTTAAAAAAATTTGCATATTTTATAAATAATTTTACCTCAGCGACAATTTCTGTATGGAATGGTGTAGCGAGCGCCCCCGCGCGCCGCGCGCGCGTACTCAGCTGAGCTGACTGACGAGACGACGCACGTGTCGCGCGCTAGCTATATATAAATGTGAATTGTTTTTATTTATTTGAAAAATTACCTAGCTTTCGACTTTTTTGGTAATGCAGTGCGATTCCTACTACGAAAAACCATGTTTTTATACCAAATATAGAAATTGAAAATTTGAAAACCTAAGCTCAAAAAAAAATTACCCCCTTTTTCGGCATCAGTATGTGACCCAGAATAACGCCTATTTAGGTTAACACCGGGGGCCGGTACTTTAAAAGAATAGCCCCACTGCATCTCTCCCCGTGTATGTCGTAAAAGGCGACTAAGGGATATGGACTCCCTTCTTATATTACTAGGTGGTAGGGTTTAACCCGCCCGGGTTGATACCACCGCACTGAATGAAATGAATGAATGGTCGGTCGTAACGGCTATGTCAATAGTTTGTATTTTCCGTCATGTTCAGTGTAGCCGGCACGACCGAAGGGAAGCACTGACGTGACACCAAGTTCACCTGGTGTTATGAGCTGACATCACGGATGTTGTAGGTGATGTAGCCAACCGTGTCAGTTTCCATAAAAAAAATGTGCTTTTCAATATTGAAAGAAGTTTGTTTGATTGTTTTTCAATATTTGAAGTGATGGAGTATCAGTAAAGTTACTCGAAATTTACCTCGCGCAAATGGTCGCCGAATTATTCTTGCGATAAAACTTGCGTACACAAAAATCTCGATCCGTACAGGTGAAACGCTCTATGGCGGCTGAATTTCCAGAAATTGAATTCATTTCGAATTTCAATTTCGAAATTCAAACTAAGGACTTATGGGCCATCCTGTATTATGGCACTTTTACTGAGATTTAGCACGCGCTATAGAGTGCCAACAAAGTAGCAAGGCACACTAGTTTGTATGTTGAAACTGCACGCTATTGGAAGGATAATAAAATGACATCTACAGCGTGTACTTAGTACGGAATGTGCTATTAAAATGATGTATTGTATTTTTATATGATGGCAGTTTTATGTATTCTCAAGATGCACAAAGGAAGAGGTCGTAATAACATTGTCTGTAACGAGCCGGGGCGTTGGGGTACAGTCGAAGAACGCCAATAGAGGTAGCGCTGGGAATAGGAATAGGAATCGGAGCGGGGAGGCTGAGGTAATGGCAGCGGGAATAGCGGGACCGGGTGGAATGCATATAAATGCGTCGTGATCCAATCCAGCCGGCGGTGGAGGCGAGGTTTGTTAAGGGGGTGCGCGCGGGGCTTGTAAATTCACAAAGAACCAATCACAATACACCGTCAGCCTCGATAGATCAGTGGTGCGGTCGGTCGACTGTTGTTAAGCAAATCTGAGCGCGGTCAGTACTTGGATGGGTGACCTTTCGACCGTTGGAGGCTGACCGTGGTTCGGATTCCACGTTAAACTGTAGGTCTTTTTCTTTCATACCTTACTAGGTGGTAGGGTTTATCCCGGCCGGGTTGGTACCACCGCTCTGAAGGAAACGTCGGTCGAAACGGCTATGTGAATAGTTCGTGTTTTCCGACCAGTTCAGTGTAGACGACATAAAATGTCGTAGTAGCCGTCATTGTAGCCGACTGGATTTCTACCATTGTACTGGATTTAAGATGGCCGCATAGCAGCCTCGCTTGTACAGCCAGCAATCTAAAAGGAAGTCTCTGGTATGGCACCTACCTTCTCGGAGGTGAAATTAGTATTCGTACCGTGTGGGGCCGGTACTTTAAAAGAATAGCCCCACTGCATCTCTCCCCGTGTATGTCGTAAAAGGCGACTAAGGGATATGACTCCCTTCTTATATTACTAGGTGGTAGGGTTTAACCCGCCCGGGTTGGTACCACCGCACTGAATGAAAGGTCGGTCGAAACGGCTATGTAAATAGTTTGTATTTTCCGTCCAGTTCAGTGTAGCCGGCACGACCGAAGGGAATCACTGACGTGACACCAAGTTCACCCGGTGTTATGGGCTGACATCACGGATATTGTAGGTGACGTAGCCAACCGTGTCAGTTTCAATAAAAAAAAAAAAAAAAAATTTGCTGGTCGGAGCATGTGCTTTGGCCCCTCCGAATCAGCCAACCTTATCAGATTAAGTACATAAAAAAAATATTAAAAGAGAACTCTCCGGCAGACACCTCGGAGTTGTATTTGCTGGTCGGAGCGTGTACTCTGGACTTTCTGACTCAGTTACCCAGCCGTAGTGAGAAATCTTCACTAGATTCAGCATAGGCTGTCAAAAAAAAAAAACCGGCCAAGTGCGAGTCGAACTCGCGCACCGAGCGTTCCGTATCGCCATGTCATGGTCAGCGCCACTCACGCCATCTATGCCGTGTTTTATAAAATGCTTGATATTAGTTAAAATTCATGATTAGTTAAAATGCTTCATACTCTTTTTGGTAGATGGCGCGATTACACTTTTTAGTTTCTTGTATGGGGACCCCGTGAATTTTTTACTTTTTCTTATTTTTATTATTTGATGTCATATCGGCCATAATAACACATATTCTGTGAAAATTTCAAAGGGCTACCTATTACGGTTCAATAGGTACAGCCCTCGGACAGACGGACAGACAGACAGACGGCGTAGGCTTAGTAATTTGGGTCCCGTACAGGATACGGAACCCTAAAAAAAGGTATCATGCACGACATAGCTTTACAAGTGCTCACGAAACAGGTGTAAAACTATTAACAATAAGAAGAAGTTGAATTAACACGCGAAACTGCACCCATATGCAAACACGGCCATGCCGCCAGAACAACAGAACAAAGAGCTGTTTGCGGACGAGCTGGAACTACGCAAGCATTATAATAAAGTCGAAGAAGTCATTTGCAGAAACCACAGATCACGGATGTAACGGCTGGATGGGCTGAGCGGTCAGCCATGTCGTACACGTACTTGGAGTAACTTTTTTTTATGGAATCCGACATGGCTGGCTATATCACCTATGACATCTGTGTTGCCAGTCCATACATCGGTGAACTAGATGCCATGTCATTACTTCGCTATGGTCGCACCGTCACGTCGTCAGTTTCCATTAAAAAACTCGTAATGTACTGACTTCTGGCCAGTACATAATGCCGTGTTACTACTGCATTATGCGGAAAGTTACCGCTTATGCCGGTGGCTGTCGACACTGCACCATCTAATTGGCTGTAGATGTCGACAAGCGATCGCTGATTGGGCGCAAAGCACCTGTGTGCTTTGCTGCAAGTTGATTGTTGGCGAATGGCGACGCTGTGTTCTTACACAGAGCGGTCATGATGGTTCATCTAGCCATCATTTCTCCGGTCTGTGGCAGAAACGCAGGACATTACAGCGATATCTCTACTAGCACTAACACTGCTGTGTGCAGTGGTACACCCCCCAGCGAGGCGACGTGTTATTGCAAGGAATAGTTAAAACAACTAAAGTTGAGCTAATGCAGCCTAACGAGCATCTTAGCAATTCCTGCTGCGCTATTCTATTCCTGTACTCTGGTTGGCTGCTAGGTTATCACGTTTTTAGGGTACGAGACAATATTACTAAACCTACGCCGTATTTACTTGAGCACGATCGTTGAACGGAGGGACGTGTAAAAAAACCTCCAAGTGTGAGGGACTAAACGTCGCTACATAGCGCCACCGGGGCGCTAACACTAGTAGTCTAACACTGGTCTGTTGCGACTCACGCATATTTTTACGAGTACAGCGGGCAACTTGTCGACAAGCTGCCGCTAGCAGCGACCAAACGTCGCCACATAGCGCCACCGGCGCTAACACTAGTAGTGTAACACCGCTCTGTTGCGACTTGCCCATATTTTTGCGAGTACAACGGGCAACTTGTCGACAAGCTGCCGCTAGCGGTGACCAAACGTACTACATAGCGCTAGAACCGGCGCTAACACTAGTAGAGTAACACCGCTCTGTTGCGACTCACGCATATTTTTGCGACTTGTCGACAGGCTGCCGCTGGCAGCGACCAAACGTAGCTACATAGCGCCACCGACGCTAACACTAGTAGTGTAACACCGCTCTGTTGCGACTTACGCATATTTTTGCGACTTGTCGACAAGCTGCCGCTGGCAGCGACCAAACGTAGCTACATAGCGCCACCGGCGCTAACACTAGTAGTGTAACACCGCTCTGTTGCGAGTTGCGACTCACGCATATTTTTGCGAGTACAACGGGCAACTTGTCGACAAGCTGGCGCTAGCCGTGACCAAACGTACTACATAGCGCCACATCGGCGCTAACACTAGTAGTGTAACACCGGTCTGTTGCGACTCACGCATATTTTTGCGAATACAGCGGGTAACTCGTCGACAAGCTGCCGCTAGCGGTGACCAAACGTCGCTACATAGCACCACCCGCGCCAACACTGGTAGTGTAACACCGCTCTGTTGCGACTCACGCATATTTTTGCGAGTACAGCGGGCAACTTGTCGACAAGCTGCCGCTAGCGGCGACCAAACGTCGCTACATAGCGTCACCCGCGCTAACACTAGTAGTGTAACACCGTTCTGTTGCGACTCACGCATATTTTTGCGAATACAGCGGGTAACTTGTCGACAAGCTGCCGCTAGCGGCGACCAAACGTCGCTACGGTTTCGCGCAACTATTCCCAAGTGTCTACAGAATGTTATAATGAAGTAAGTTTGCACGGACGGCGTACGAGAAGGCAGGCGAGCAGCGTCGATCGAAGTATGTAATTGGTAAGTTTGATATCTTTTCGGCTTGAACGAGGTAACTGTATTTTATGTGTATACTCTTTTTATGTATATATCTTGTTTGACACTTCCAGACGAGATACAGTTGTTGTGTGGTTGATATAAGGTTCAAATTAGATAAATTTATATTGTAACATGACAATATAACCGTAACTTCAAAATTGTTTAACATCGTTGACAGTATATAAGTTATCTACCATAATCTACCATAAAACCAAACGCAAAACTAAGGTTGACTGTAAGAAATCACTTGTAGTGATAAGTCCGCCTTTGCGCACTCCTGTAATTCTTGTTTCTTGTCGTGTACTGTTCTTCCTTCAATTTGTGTGCAATAAAGAGATTCTATTCTATTCTAAACCTACATATTCAATAAAACATATTTGGAAATTTTTAATAAGAAAATTGCAAAATTCAGGTAGATATTCTTGTAGTTATCTTTGTATTCTTAATAGTTGTCCGTTCTAGTCGTAAGCTCTAGTAAGTCGTCCATCGTTCATCGTCGACTGCGAAGCTAAGAACCAACACGACAGCCAGCTAATACTCAATGAACTTTGCTCGGGGGATCGCAGGCGCTACGCATACATCGACTGTTCGGTAGATCGACGAGCAGTTTACGTGGATTTTTAAATCATCATAATTTTTATGTTAATTTATAAACAAGACTTTACTTGAAATAACATACTTAAACATAATTAAATGTAGACCTAATCATAACTAAATTAATTATAAAAATAAATCTAACTATAAATTTAAAAAAAACATTACCATGGTCCCCATGACTAAAGCGGCGTCGTCCCCCCTCTGGATCGCCAGGCCGATACGCTGTTCTGTTCGCAAGTTCTGTTTTTTTATTACTTTTATTATGTGTTTATTTTATTCAATTCAAACCCTTTACTTTAAGCGATGTGACTCAAGTGTGACAAGACTTTTTATTAAAAGCTAAATTTGTTTATATTGTAGTTACATACTTATGTTGTGTTTATGGGGACATGTATAATTATTTGATTTGGAGTTAGGGAGCACGAGTGGTTATTTATTTATTTATTTATTAGGGGAAACTTAACAGCTTTAAGAACACATATTTTACAAATCAACAATTTACAAAATTATCAAGCCAATGACAAAGTTTCACATTTTAAAATTCCAACAAAAAATAACGTCAACTTATGAATGTTTAAAACATAATATATTTTTTAATAGCTAACCTAATGTGTGTGTGTGTGAGGGTGTGTGTGTGCTCCAGAGTGTTTTTAACTATTCTCAAAAAAGTTATACGTATTGTATATGTATATAACATATAATATATAACGTATAACCAGCAATTAATACTCGTGGGTTCGCGCACGTGAAATTGTAATGTAAATGTAATGTAATGTAATGTAATGTAATGTAATGTAAATGTAAATATTCTTTATTTGTACACCAATATACAAAATAAAGGTACAAAAAGGCGAGTTTATTGCCAAATATTGGCAATATCTTACTACTAACCTTTGGGGTGAGATAATGAGCATGTAGGCATACGAGATACTTTGAAAGAGGAATTTGCGCTGTCCTTCCTTACATATATAATATTATTAATATACATACCTGTTACACAAAATAAATAAAATATAAATAAATAAATAAATAAATATAAAATATACTTATGCCTACTTACATATATACTCAAATATATATACAATTGTGTGCCTATAATAAATATTTTTTTTATTAAGTACATGTATTCTTGCAGATCAGTTATTGCACTGTAAGCGAAATAAAAAATTTCTCCATATAGTAACATTTCTTTGCATTATTTTGGTACGGAATGCAAAACAGATTTTTTTTATAGACTACCGGCACGGGTGTCTGTGCCCAAAAGTTCAAAGAACGATTAAGACACAGCCAATAACCCCACTCCTCGCGAAACCACGCTCAGAGAGGCGCCACGCCAGCTACAAGGCGGACAAAGAGGTCGTTGTCTAATTTATTAACACGACTTTTGAAGATACCCAGGTTATAGGTGGTGGGACACACTCTCCGGAAGACCGTTCCATATTTTCACCGTACGACATAGGAACGATTTCGAAAAGCGATGCGTTCTCAGAAGTTGTGTGTCAACAACATATGGATGTTCCGAGCGAGTCCGGCGGGTGTGACGAATACGGATCGATAATAGTAGACTCAGCGTGTGACTCCCGCGATCCCCTACAGGACGGCAGGGGTCTACCTCGGGAGAGCTAGGTATGTAAATGTCTCGAACTTTCTCATACAAGGGCCGTGCCGGTGTTGTGTTCCGTTTTGTAATCCGCCAACTGGCTGAGGTACGCGGATTATTAACGCCTAACTTCAGTTATTCCTAATCACAACTTTCAGTGTGGTCGCAAGTTGAGATTGAATTTATATGAGTCGATTATTTCAGTGCTGGCTATTGCGGCCTCCTCACGCATGCCCCTGCAAGCAGTGCCGATATCGGCGGTAGCGTTGTCAGACGTACCAAATAAGTAAATAATATATAATAACTAGCTGAGCCCGCGGCTCCGCTCGCGTGAAATTCGTATTTCAAAGAAGACAGTAAGTAACTATGGGCGAGGCCGAAGGCCGAGCTTCGTTCAGGAATTCGATAAACCATATCTAAGAAAGTAAGTATACTAATATTATAAATTCGAAAGTAACTCTGTTGTCTGTCTGTCTGTCTGTCTGTCTGTCTGTCTGTCTGTCTGTCTGTCTGTTACCTTTTCACGCCTAAACCGCTGAACAGATTTCGATAAAATATTGCACGGAGATGAACTGCATCCCGAGGACGGACATAGGCTACTTTTTGTCTCAAAAAACAACCCTTAAGGGGGTGAAATAGGGGATGAAAGTTTGTATGGGGAACTCAGCATTTCTTTAGTTAGGGATATGACAATTTATATTTGGGCTTTTGGTATGAAATAAAGAAATACGTGTTTCAGCGTTTTTGCTAAATCAACCCTTAAATTAAAATAGGGGTTGATTTCAAAATTAGATTTTAGGATTTTATGAAATTTTGTACGGAGCTGAATTGCATCCTGAGGAAGAACATAGGCTACCTTTTGTCTCAAAAAAAACAACCCTTAACGGGGTGAAATAGGGGATGTAAGAATGTATGGGGAACCCATCATTTCTTAAGTTAGGGATATGAAAATTCATATTTAGGCTTTTGGTATAAAATAAAGAATTACGTGTTTCAACGTTTTTGCTAAATCAACCCTTAAATTAAAATAGGGGATGATTTCAAAATTAGGTTTTAGGATTTTAAATGATTTTAAATAATTTTATCCATACTGGGGGTGGTTTTGAAGAGTGGGGTTGAGGTACGGGGGAGGAGTCCGCGGGGAGAGGGGAAGGGAGGATAATTTAATCTCTATCTTCTTTTCTCTATCTCTACTTCTTATAAAAGGAAACGTCTGTTTGCATGTATGTTATATGTATGTATGTTTGAGGTAAACTCGGAACCACTTAACAGATTTTTATGCGGTTTACACCAATGTAAAGAGTAGTTCTTCAGGCTCACTATAGTAGGCTATATACCATAAAGTTAAATAGCCTTAGGGTTGAGCAGTATCAAAGAAAACGGAATTTAGTGTCGAATGGTCGTAATATATGGCGTTAGCAGTTCTGTTGCGTTGCGTTGGTGTAGTGTAGATAGATGCTTTTGGTAGAAGATACGAGTAGAATAAAGAGTAGATATCTATACTTATAAAATTGTTTGTCCTGACTGGCTGATCTATTAACGCACAGCCGAAACTACTAAGTCTAGAAAGCTGAAATTTGGAACATAGGTTTATTTCATAACGTAAGAATCCGTTAAGGATTTTTTGGAAATTACAACTTTAAGGGGGGAAATGGGGACGACGACTTTGTATGAAAGTTTTTGTTTTTTTATGTAATATTATGGTCTTATGGTCTTCCTGAACGTAGCTCGGCCTTCGGCCTCGCCCTTAATTACTTACATTCTTATTCATTCGTTTATCGCCTTCCTGAACGCAGCTCGACCTTCGGCCTCGCCCTCAGTTACTTACAGTCTTCGAGAAGGTTCATGGTCTTTCTGAATGCAGCTCGGCCTTCGGCCTCGCCCTTAATTACTTACTTTCTTCGAGAACGTTTATAGTCTTCCTGAACGCCGCTCGGCCTTCGGCCTCGCCCTCAGTTACTTACTTTATTCGAGAAGGTTTATAGTCTTCCTGAACGCAGCACGGCCTTCGGCCTCGCCCTCAGTTACTTACTTTCTTCGAGAAGGTTTATGGTCTTCCTGAACGTAGCTCGGCCTTCGGCCTCGCCCTTAATTACTTACTTTCTTAGATAAGGTTTATCGTCTTCCTGACCGCAGCTCGGCCTTCGGCCTCGCCCTTTGTTACTTACTTTCTTTGAGAAGGTTTATGGTTTTCCTGAACGTAGCTCGGCCTTCGGCCTCGCTTTCAGTTACTTACTTTCTTCGAGAAAGTTTATAGTCTTTCTGAATGCAGCTCGGCCTTCGGCCTCGCCCTTTGTTACATACTTTCTTCGATAAGGTTTATAGTCTTCCTGAACGCAGCTCGGCCTTCGGCCTCGCCCTTAATTACTTACTTTCTTTGAGAAAGTTTATAGTCTTTCTGAACGCAGCTCGGCCTTCGGCCTTGCCCTTAGTTACTTACTTTCTTTGAGAAGGTTTATGGTATTCCTGAACGTAGCTCGGCCTTCGGACTCGCTTTCAGTTACTTACTTTCTTCGAGAAGGTTTATAGTTTTTCTGAACGCAGCTCGGCCTTCGGCCTCGCCCTTAGTTTCATACTTTCTTAGATAAAGTTTATCGCCTTCCTGAACGCAGCTCTGCCTTCGGCCTCGCCCTCAGTTACTTACGGTCTTCGTGAAGGTTCATGGTCTTTCTGAACGCAGCTCGGCCTTCGGCCTCGCCCTTAGTTACTTACTTTCTTCGATAAGGTTTATAGTCTTCCTGAACGCAGCTCGGCCTTCGGCCTCGCCCTCAGTTACTTACTGTCTTCGAGAAGGTTCGTGGTCTTCCTGAACGCAGCTCGGCCTTCGGCCTCGCCCTTAATTACTTACTTTCTTTGAGAAAGTTTATAGTCTTTCTGAACGCAGCTCGGCCTTCGGCCTTGCCCTTAGTTACTTACTTTCTTTGAGAAGGTTTATGGTATTCCTGAACGTAGCTCGGCCTTCGGCCTCGCTTTCAGTTACTTACTTTCTTCGAGAAGGTGTATAGTTTTTCTGAACGCAGCTCGGCCTTCGGCCTCGCCCTTAGTTACATACTTTCTTAGATAAGGTTTATCGCCTTCCTGAACGCAGCTCGGCCTTCGGCCTCGCCCTCAGTTACTTATTTTCTTCGAGAAGGTTTATAGTCTTCCTGAACGCAGCTCGGCCTTCGGCCTCGCCCTCAGTTACTTACTTTCTTTGAGAAGGTTTATGGTCTTCCTGAACATAGCTCGGCCTTCGGCTTCGCTTTCAGTTACTTACTTTCTTCGAGAAGGTTTATAGTCTTTCTGAATGCAGCTCGGCCTTCGGCCTCGCCCTTAGTTACAAACTTTCTTCGATAAGGTTTATAGTCTTTCTGAACGCAGCTCGGCCTTCGGCCTCGCCCTTAATTACTTACTTTCTTTGAGAAAGTTTATAGTCTTTCTGAACGCAGCTCGGCCTTCGGCCTTGCCCTTAGTTACTTACTTTCTTTGAGAAGGTTTATGGTATTCCTGAACGTAGCTCGGCCTTCGGCCTCGCTTTCAGTTACTTACTTTCTTCGAGAAGGTGTATAGTTTTTCTGAACGCAGCTCGGCCTTCGGCTTCGCCCTTAGTTACATACTTTCTTAGATAAGGTTTATCGCCTTCCTGAACGCAGCTCGGCCGTCGGCCTCGCCCTTAATTACTTACTTTCTTCGAGAAGGTTTATAGTCTTCCTAAACGCAGCTAGGCCTTCGGCCTCGCCTTCAGTTACTTACTTTCTTCGAGAAGGTTTATGGTCTTCCTGAACGTAGCTCGGCCTTCGGCCTCGCCCTTAATTACTTACTTTCTTAGATAAGGTTTATCGTCTTCCTGAACGCAGCTCGGCCTTCGGCCTCGCCCTTTGTTACTTACTTTCTTTGAGAAGGTTTATGGTCTTCCTGAACGTAGCTCGGCCTTCGGCCTCGCTTTCAGTTACTTACTTTCTTCGAGGTTTATTGTCTTTCTGAATGCAGCTCGGCCTTCGGCCTCGCCCTTAGTTACATACTTTCTTCGATAAGGTTTATAGTCTTCCTGAACGCAGCTCGGCCTTCGGCCTCGCCCTCAGTTACTTACTGTCTTCGTGAAGGTTCATGGTCTTTCTGAACGCAGCTCGGCCTTCGGCCTCGCCCTTAGTTACTTACTTTCTTCGATAAGGTTTAGTCTTCCTGAACGCAGCTCGGCCTTCGGCCTCGCCCTCAGTTACTTACTTTCTTTGAGAAGGTTTATTTTCTTTCTAGAATACAGTTCAGCCTGAAGCCTCGCCGTTAGTTACTTACTTTATTTGACAAGGTTTATCGTTTACTTTAACGCAGCTTGCCTTCGGCCTCGCCCTTACTCGCGAGGCCGAAGGCCGAGCTGCGTTCAGAAAGACCATGAACCTTCACGAAGACAGTAAGTAACTGAGGGCGAGGCCGAAGGCCGAGCTGCGTTCAGGAAGACGATAAACCTTATCTAAGAAAGTAAGTAATTAAGGGCGAGGCCGAAGGCCGAGCTACGTTCAGGAAGACCATAAACCTTCTCGAAGAAAGTAAGTAACTGAGGGCGAGGCCGAAGGCCGTGCTGCGTTCAGGAAGACTATAAACCTTCTCGAATAAAGTAAGTAACTGAGGGCGAGGCCGAAGGCCGAGCTACGTTCAGGAATACCATAAACCTTCTCAAAGAAAGTAAGTAACTAAGGGCAAGGCCGAAGGCCGAGCTGCGTTCAGAAAGACTATAAACTTTCTCAAAGAAAGTAAGTAATTAAGGGCGAGGCCGAAGGCCGAGCTGCGTTCAGAAAGACTATAAACCTTATCGAAGAAAGTTTGTAACTAAGGGCGAGGCCGAAGGCCGAGCTGCATTCAGAAAGACTATAAACCTTCTCGAAGAAAGTAAGTAACTGAAAGCGAAGCCGAAGGCCGAGCTACGTTCAGGAAGACCATAAACCTTCTCAAAGAAAGTAAGTAACTGAGGGCGAGCCCGAAGGCCGAGCTGCGTTCAGGAAGACTATAAACCTTCTCGAAGAAAATAAGTAACTGAGGGCGAGGCCGAAGGCCGAGCTGCGTTCAGGAAGGCGATAAACCTTATCTAAGAAAGTATGTAACTAAGGGCGAGGCCGAAGGCCGAGCTGCGTTCAGAAAAACTATACACCTTCTCGAAGAAAGTAAGTAACTGAAAGCGAGGCCGAAGGCCGAGCTACGTTCAGGAATACCATAAACCTTCTCAAAGAAAGTAAGTAACTAAGGGCAAGGCCGAAGGCCGAGCTGCGTTCAGAAAGACTATAAACTTTCTCAAAGAAAGTAAGTAATTAAGGGCGAGGCCGAAGGCCGAGCTGCGTTCAGGAAGACCACGAACCTTCTCGAAGACAGTAAGTAACTGAGGGCGAGGCCGAAGGCCGAGCTGCGTTCAGGAAGACTATAAACCTTATCGAAGAAAGTAAGTAACTAAGGGCGAGGCCGAAGGCCGAGCTGCGTTCAGAAAGACCATGAACCTTCACGAAGACCGTAAGTAACTGAGGGCGAGGCCGAAGGCAGAGCTGCGTTCAGGAAGGCGATAAACCTTATCTAAGAAAGTATGAAACTAAGGGCGAGGCCGAAGGCCGAGCTTCGTTCAGAAAAACTATAAACCTTCTCGAAGAAAGTAAGTAACTGAAAGCGAGGCCGAAGGCCGAGCTACGTTCAGGAATACCATAAACCTTCTCAAAGAAAGTAAGTAACTAAGGGCAAGGCCGAAGGCCGAGCTGCGTTCAGAAAGACTATAAACTTTCTCAAAGAAAGTAAGTAATTAAGGGCGAGGCCGAAGGCCGAGCTGCGTTCAGGAAGACTATAAACCTTATCGAAGAAAGTATGTAACAAAGGGCGAGGCCGAAGGCCGAGCTGCATTCAGAAAGACTATAAACTTTCTCGAAGAAAGTAAGTAACTGAAAGCGAGGCCGAAGGCCGAGCTACGTTCAGGAAAACCATAAACCTTCTCAAAGAAAGTAAGTAACAAAGGGCGAGGCCGAAGGCCGAGCTGCGGTCAGGAAGACGATAAACCTTATCTAAGAAAGTAAGTAATTAAGGGCGAGGCCGAAGGCCGAGCTACGTTCAGGAAGACCATAAACCTTCTCGAAGAAAGTAAGTAACTGAGGGCGAGGCCGAAGGCCGTGCTGCGTTCAGGAAGACTATAAACCTTCTCGAATAAAGTAAGTAACTGAGGGCGAGGCCGAAGGCCGAGCGGCGTTCAGGAAGACTATAAACGTTCTCGAAGAAAGTAAGTAATTAAGGGCGAGGCCGAAGGCCGAGCTGCATTCAGAAAGACCATGAACCTTCTCGAAGACTGTAAGTAACTGAGGGCGAGGCCGAAGGTCGAGCTGCGTTCAGGAAGGCGATAAACGAATGAATAAGAATGTAAGTAATTAAGGGCGAGGCCGAAGGCCGAGCTACGTTCAGGAAGACCATAAGACCATAATATTACATAAAAAAACAAAAACTTTCATACAAAGTCGTCGTCCCCATTTCCCCCCTTAAAGTTGTAATTTCCAAAAAATCCTTAACGGATTCTTACGTTATGAAATAAACCTATGTTCCAAATTTCAGCTTTCTAGACTTAGTAGTTTCGGCTGTGCGTTAATAGATCAGCCAGTCAGGACAAACAATTTTATAAGTATAGATATCTACTCTTTATTCTACTCGTATCTTCTACCAAAAGCATCTATCTACACTACACCAACGCAACGCAACAGAACTGCTAACGCCATATATTACGACCATTCGACACTAAATTCCGTTTTCTTTGATACTGCTCAACCCTAAGGCTATTTAACTTTATGGTATATAGCCTACTATAGTGAGCCTGAAGAACTACTCTTTACATTGGTGTAAACCGCATAAAAATCTGTTAAGTGGTTCCGAGTTTACCTCAAACATACATTCATATATACATGAGTTTACCTCAAACATACATACATATAACATACATGCAAACAGACGTTTCCTTTTATAAGAAGTAGAGATAGAGAAAAGAAGATAGAGATTAAATTATCCTCCCTTCCCCTCTCCCCGCGGACTCCTCCCCCGTACCTCAACCCCACTCTTCAAAACCACCCCCAGTATGGATAAAATTATTTAAAATCATTTAAAATCCTAAAACCTAATTTTGAAATCATCCCCTATTTTATTTTAAGGGTTGATTTAGCAAAAACGTTGAAACACGTAATTCTTTATTTTATACCAAAAGCCTAAATATGAATTTTCATATCCCTAACTTAAGAAATGATGGGTTCCCCATACATTCTTACATCCCCTATTTCACCCCGTTAAGGGTTGTTTTTTTGAGACAAAAGGTAGCCTATGTTCTTCCTCAGGATGCAATTCAGCTCCGTACAAAATTTCATAAAATCCTAAAATCTAATTTTGAAATCAACCCCTATTTTAATTTAAGGGTTGATTTAGCAAAAACGCTGAAACACGTATTTCTTTATTTCATACCAAAAGCCCAAATATAAATTGTCATATCCCTAACTAAAGAAATGCTGAGTTCCCCATACAAACTTTCATCCCCTATTTCACCCCCTTAAGGGTTGTTTTTTGAGACAAAAAGTAGCCTATGTCCGTCCTCGGGATGCAGTTCATCTCCGTGCAATATTTTATCGAAATCTGTTCAGTGGTTTAGGCGTGAAAAGGTAACAGACAGACAGACAGACAGACAGACAGACAGACAGACAGACAACAGAGTTACTTTCGAATTTATAATATTAGTATGGATATGGATATAATATAATAAAGACGTAAATATGTTATTCATACAATATTGCCATGCCCTGTACCATAATGTTACGATAATAATACTATAATTTTTTTTTTATGTAATCCGATATGGGTGGCTGAGTCGGAGGGGCCAAAGCGTATGCTCCGACCAGCCAATATCACCTCCGAGAAGGTAGGTGTCATACCGGAGACTTCCCTGGATTGCTGGCTATACTGGACTAGAGAATACAACCGAGGCTGCTATGCGGCCATCTTACAGTCAGTACGGTCGTACCAACCCAGTCGACTACAATTTGAGCCTACCACCTAGTAAGGGGCAAGGGAAGGGACCTACAGCTTTACACCGGTTCCGAACGGTGAAGCAGCAGGTGTATTTAGGTATGCACGTAAATTTTTTCGTCAGAAAAAACTCATTGGTACACGCCGACCGGATTCGAACCGCGGTCCTCTCGCATGAGAAGCCGATGCCCAGACCACTCGGCCACCCCCCGCTTAGAAAAATTAATTAAAATTAATTTAATTTTTTCATTACTAGTTACACTTTACAACAGGCGCGCGTGATTATAAAAACAAAATGGACAAATTCAGGCGTAGTGTATCTTTTTTTTATGTAAACCAGCATGTGTAGCTGTGCCGAGAGACCAATGGTGCAGTCGTCAGAGCCAAAATCACCTCTCCTCGCGAAACCACGCTCAGTTAGGTGACATGCCAGCAGATTTGCGGACTGTTGCTAGGCTGTCTAGCCCGTTAATATGACGCTTGAAGACACCCAGGTTAAAGGATTCAGGAAATACACTCGCCGGAAGACAGTTCCACACTCTAGCGGTGCGACAAAGAAACGATTTAGAGAACCGGTGGGTTCTCAAAAGCCCAATGTCAACAACAAAAGGGTGCTGAGTCTCTCTGCGACGAGTCATGCGGATATAGGACGGGTGGCAGGGAATAGGGGATGCTAGTTCCAATGAGCAGCGTCCGTGATAGTATCTGTAAAACAGACTACTTATGATGTACTACTATACGAATGATAAAGAACAAAGAATTTATTTACAACGGGCACGCCGACCGCAGGCAAGTGTAGCAGTGCTTCACTATTTTTATAAGGTTCTAGCTTTTTCCCGCGGCTTCGCTCGCGGTAGACTCGATTTAATAGCAAATCCTATAAACACAATTATTATAACGATCGCTTCTCTTATATTCTCTCTCTCTCTCTCTCTCCCGTCCATACTATACTTTATTTGATACTGCTAAGGCCTAAGGCTATTTAGAGTGATTGTATATAGCCTATAGTGAGCCTCAAGAACGACTCTTTCCATTGGCGCAAACCGCATCAATATCTGTTGGGTGGTTCCGGAGTTTACTTCAAACATACATACATACAGACAGACGCTCCCTTTTATAAGAAGTAGAGAGTAGAGGTAGAGATAGAGATGAGATCAAGGAGACAATACAGAGCATTGAAATAGCGTGAATAGGCACCTGTCAGGCCGGCGTGACATTCGCAACCTCCGCAAGCGACCGAATGTCCATGGGCGACGTTAGACACCACTGTTGGATGGCTCGGCGCCACATGTCAAGCTTTCTATAAATGAAAAAAAAAATCGGTCATGCGCGAGTCAAACTCGCGTGGAGTTCCTTATTATTCCGTTTTCTGTGAGAATTTACTACCCCAGGGGCAATATGACATTTTTACGATCCGTCTGCACATTTAGTTCTAATAGTTTTCAGTATTCGATATTATTATGTCTTTATTTACACGTTTTTCTTACATTAATTTTACATATTTTCAAACACTTCAAATCTAAAATTAATATAAAAATAAACGGAGTTTCCACCACCGGCGGCGCGGTGGGGCGAACCCAGGCTACCGATGATCGGGTCTCAAAGAGAGAAACCTCCGAACGATGCGTGCAGTGTCGAGCAGGGCTGCCTTCTGGATATGGCCCTTGACCCAACCACTCAGCGAGAGCCACTCAAGGTGTTTGTTGTTGTATTGTTAAAATTACCAACAGTGCTCATTTAAGTATATTGACATCGTCCTTAAGAATATTGACATTGTCCTTATTTGAAAGCAATTTGACGAGAGTTTCTTATTGGACCAACTTTGATTTATTAGTACTTAGATACTTTACAGATAATTTAATTTCTATTGGCTTTTGGCCTCCATGAGTCTTTATGTAAATATTTATTTACTTGATTGAACACGCCACCGCCGCCGCCATGTTCCACGGAGGGGAGAATGGAGAGAAGCTTAGTCCAACTATAATAAAACTGGGTACTACGACACCAGTTTTGTTTTTAGGTTTCCGTATCCGTCGTACCCGTCCGTAGCCCTATTACTAAGCCTAAGCCGTCTGTCTGTCTGTCCATCTGTCCGTCTGTCCGAGGGCTGTATCTTTTGAATCATAATAGGTAGTCCGTTGAAATTTTCACAGAATATGTGTTATTATGGCCGATATAACAGCAAATAATAAAAATAACAAAAAGTAAAAAATTCACGGGGTTCCCATAGAAGAAACCAAAAAGTGTATGCGCGCGCGCCATCTACCGAATAGATTAAGAAGCACAGAATCATGACATTTAACTAATATGAAGCATTTAATAACACGCCATAGATGGCGTGAGTGGCGCTAACCATGAGATGGCGATACGGAATCCTCGGTGTGCGAGTTGGACTCGCACTTGGCCGGGTTTTTTTTGGCAGCACTGGCCGTGCTGAGGGACCAATGGTGCTGTCCACAGAGCCAAATTCATCTCTCTTAGCGAAACCTGGCTCAGTGAGACGTAATTTTTAACACGCTTGGCTACATCACCTACAACATCCGTGATGTCAGCCCATAGCACCGGGTGAACTAGGGTGCCATGTCAGTGCTTCCCTTCATTTCATGTCGGCTACACTGAATTGGAGGGATAACACGAACTATTTACATAGCGCCGTTCCGACCGACGTTTCATTCAGTGCGGTGGTACCAACTCGGGCGGAATAAACCCTACCACCTAGTAAGAAGAAGAGAACCACGGTCAGCTTCCAATGGTCGAGCGGTCACCCATCCACGTACTGACCGCGCTCAGGGTTGCTTAACAATAGTCGACCGAATGAAAGCATTCAAGATGGCGTGTTTAGTTACCATTCTGTCCGTGTGCCAAGTAAATTATGCCGTTGCGTAACGACAACTCCTCTCACCTCTATACTCCAGGATTTGTTTACTTTATTCTCCCTCTCCTTCCCCCTGCCCCCTCTCCCGTCAACCCGCACGCCCTAGGATTTCCATTACATTAGCCAAAGCCTTAAGTTCTTCAGTGTTATTAGCTGCTTTCCTCAATTATTATAAACCTCTCTTTGCTATAGGTTAGTTAAACTTTCTCTCGCTGGTTTTGTATTTCTAAGGAACTTGGCGAGTTTCATCTTAACACAGATTAAATCGATTTTCTAACCGCCGCCGCCGTACTCTCGGAGCCTTTGAACTGGAGGAAAACTCCACACGTAATTGGTTTATTATTTAGCCGTATTTTGGTATTTGGCTTGTGTAATTATAATAATTTTCCCCACATGTACTCGTATGAACTTAAAAGGCTTACAGGGGCTGTGATAATAATAAACTTATTAGCCACAAGTATATGCAAAAAATACAATATTATAAATTTAAAAACCGGTCAAGTGCGAGTCGAACTCGCGCACCGAGGGTTCCGTGTCGCCATGTCATGGTCAGCGCCACTCACGCCATCTATGGATTAGTTAAAATGCTTCATACTGTTTTCGGCAGATGGCGCGCATACTCTTTTTCGTTTCTTGTATGGGGACCCCGTGAATTTTTTACTTTTTCTCATTTTTATTATTTGTTGTTATATCGGCCATATTCCATGGCCACGGCCATTAACACATATTCTGTGAAAATTTCAACGGCGGCTACCTATTATGGTTCAAGAGATACAGCCCCACAGACAGACGGACAGATAGACAGACGGCATAGGCTTAGTAATAGTATCCCGTACGACGGATACGGAACCCTAAAAATGTTGATTATAAAATGCACGCACAATATGAAATCATAACCCTCCTTTTCGCTTCGCCTTCGGGTAAAAAGGTGCCCGCAGTGAGGTATAAAATACTGAGAGGGCTGATTGTGCAGGTGAAAATTCATAAATTTTCATTTTCCTTTCAGTATGCCTCACCTTATTCCGTACATCCTATATTCTTTATTAGATACACGGGCATTTAAATGGGTCTCTTTTGGAGTTAAAAAATGTAAATAAAAACATGTAATAAAATTAATAGAAATTATGGAAATGTTTACAAATAAGTTGTGTTGACCACAGAGATTGGCTTAGGCAATTGTTTATTGTTTATTGTTTATTGTTTATTGTTTATTGTTTATTGTTTATTGTTTATTGTTTATTGTTTATTGTTTATTGTTTATTGTTTATTGTTTATTGTTTATTGTTTATTGTTTATTGTTTATTGTTTATTGTTTATTGTTTATTGTTTATTGTTTATTGTTTATTGTTTATTTAGCATCTATTGTCAGTACACTGCGCTCAGATTTGTCATATTTACATTGTAACATTCCGCCAGTTCGATTATCACAGCGAAGAAGAACTGACAAGAAACTTCACTGGAAATTTTTTCAATGTCCACTTAGTCTATACAAAAATGTTTGCCACTGCCTAGACACGCATGTGCTGATTTGTGACATGCAGCAATTCATGACAAAGTGAAAACATTTTTACTATGAAATTGTATGGACTACTGGTTTCTGTCACAAACCACCACATGTCGTTATCGCATAACTAATTAATTACATTCATATCGCATCATTAATTATATTTATTTATCATGTGATTCTGACAACTTCTGAAGTATATAGGTATTATGTAAAAAGTCCGGTGTATAGTGCCATCGTCAAATTTGATAAGAAATGTTATCAAGTCATTATTTGATTTTGTTAGTAAGCAAGTAACATACTACAATGTAGTATAAAATGTCGAGGGTAAAAAAAAAAATAGATACACAAGTACCCATTGTCTTAGAGTTGGTAGAGAACATTACGTTATGTCATACTTTTGTACTTAATTTATTATGTGTCAGTTTCAATAAGTCAGCATTTTGTACAACTAATACTAGAAATAAATAAAGCATTATGTTTGTATACTGTATAATTCATTGATAGCCTTCTCCATTTTTAAGTTGTATAAAAGTTTCTATTCAGTATTTTTAAATCTTCTAAATATATTTTATGGTTGTACCAAACAGAAGGCAATATACGAGTAGCATTCGAACGAACATACATACACATAGGAATTCTCGTGAGAGTAAGTTTTATTTCCGCGCAAAATTTCAGGGAGACCTACAAATACTTTCACGAATATACAACGTATATAAAATTCAGTCAGGCGTACGACAACGGCGCCACAAAGCGTTCAGGATGCCCGTCCTCCGAGGAAGGTTGCGTCCAGAGGAGCCTTTCACACGATATGTCGCGATATAGTCCAGCCATTGTCCAAGCCTCGGCCGGGGAGGGTTTACACTGGCGTGATTTCGATGGCGCTAAGTGGTGACCACATGTTAAGAAAATTTTTCTTAAAATTAATTAATTATTTAAAAAAAATTATCGTGGACTTATTACTCCAATTGATGTCATAGGAGTCAACCATCCCTACATGTTACAAGATTCAATGCCTGTCGTCTGCGTGTATGTTTGTATGTTCGCTTATAAATCAAGAACGGCTTTACCTATTCGCTTGTAGTTTTTGTGTATGCAGTGCGACATGCCTTCACCGGGTTATATGCTATATAGGTATATATGGTTAGAAGACTCGTACTATTTAGGCAGTGGCAAACATTTTTTAAATGTAGACTAAGGGGACGTAAATAAAAAAAAACATTTATCGAAGTTTCTTGCCAGTTCTTCGTCACCGATAATCGAACTGGCAAAATGCTAAATGTTAAATGTTAAAATATGACGAATCCGAGTGCAGTCTAGACTATCTATGGATCATGAATAAAGAATAAAGAATATATATCATCAGCATCACGCAATTATTCATATGAGCCGAGCAATGGGGTCGGAAGTGAAAATGGGAAAAAGTCACCGGGAATTGGTGATTTTTTTCCCATTTTCACTTCCGACCGTGAGCGGAGTCATTCATTCGGTCAGAAGTTATGTCCTGTGAGTATCTCAGACGCCAGTTTCTTACTTGCGCCCCTTCAACCCGCACGTGTGCTCCCGCCGGCATCGCCGCTGCAAACGGCCGCAACATACGTAGTTACAAGCTATTATTACTCGAGACATAAACTTTTATTGCAGCTAGAAAGTATAATGAAAGTCGTAGTAATGTGGCGATGTTGACATGGTGATTGCGCGGCCAGTACGTGACATTCGCGCATGTACATGTGCGAGCGTGTGTGTGCCGCCACTGTTGTGTGTGTGTGTGTGTGAGGGAGGCCTGGCTGCCTGAATAATGAGAGGCGAATTAAGTAAAAATCGACATTCGACATACCCGACTGCGAAAGCAGAGGAGAGCAATGTGTTTCAGTTTTCAGTCAGTCAGTCAGCGTGTATGCGTCCACTGCTGGAATTTTTTTTTATGTTATCCGGTATGATTGGCTGAGTCGGAGGGGCCAAAGCACATGCTCCGACCAGCCAATATCACCTCCGAGAATGTAGGTGCCATACCGGAGAATTCACTGGATTTCTGGCTGTACTGGACTAGAGGAGAACACAACCGAGGCTGCTATGCGGCCATCTTACATCCAGTACGGTCGTACCAACCCAGTCGGCTACAATTTGAGCCTACCACCTAGTAAGGGGCAAGGGAAGGAACCTACAGTTTTACACCGGTTCCGAAGGGTGAAGCAGCAGGTGTAGGTATGCTCGTAAATTTTTTCGTCAGAAAAAAACTGATTGGTACACGCCGACCGAATTCGAACCTCTCCAATCAAACGCCTCTCCAATCCTCCTCCAGTCCTCCCGGCCTTCAGCGGTACGGAAGAACTACTTTCCTCCGACGTACTTGATGTCGTCGTCCGCAACTAAAGGAGTGTGGGAGGACCACCCGTCTTGCCACACTCCGTTTTCCTATCCACGGCCGCCAGTGTAAGACACGGTTACGCCAACGGTTCTCGTCTCTTCGGCGAACATGCCCAGCCCACTGCCACTTGAGCTTAGCCACCCGGTGTTCTATATAGACTATTTTGGTGCGTCGGCGGATTGCCTCGTTACGCACCATATCACGTAGCGATTTCCAGTGTTTCACTTTGATGTATCTATACAGGTGGGCATTTAGAGAGAATACGCCATCGACCCGATGGCGAAATGGTAACGCGTTGGCGGCTCAAGCTGGGAGTTCCAGGTTCGAATGCTGGCCGGGGCGTATTTTCCCTATACATTTCGGTTTTGCATCTATCTGATGAAGAAATATAAATCGCGTGCATAGCATATACAAATAAAATATCTATGTATATGGTTGAGTTTCCTTGTTCCCTCGTAACTCAAAAACGGATGAATATATTTTTTTCAATGTTTGTTTATTTAATTTCAATCTTTTTTTAACTGAATTTTAAATCGATTTATATATATAAATACCGTGTCGTGTGGAGTCGGTACTTAAAAGAATATCCCTACTGCATCTCTCCCCGTGCATGCCGTAAAGAATGACTAAGGGATAAAGACAAGATACCGTGCTAAAGGACGACATGCTAGCCACCTCTCACCCATCCACCGAGTCATTCAGCAGGTGTGCCTTTTTACCTTACTTGCTGCTTGAAAGCTATCTTGTCCGAATAGGTACTTTGCGAAACGGTGGTGGTCGGTGTTGTGCTGTAATTTATGGGAGTTCTTGCAGCACAACACCGATAACTCTGCTTACCCCGATTGCCGGGATACAGAGTGTGATATTTATTTATTTATTTACTTTTTTTTTATAGCATGCGCGAAATGTGGCGCGGAACCACCCATAAGGTGTCTAGCGACGCCCATGGCCCATGCGGGGGCTGCGAATGCCATGCCGGCCTGACAGGTGCCCATTCACGCCTCTCCCTAAGGACCCGAGACTAAACTTGGGGGGAAATATGTGGACAGGGAGAGCGTTTCAGAGTTTACCGGTTCTGTGGAGGAAGGATCTGCAGAACCGATAGGTACGCATCCGCGGTAAGACCAGTGTATAAATAAGGGATGCAGTCCCTGCCCAGTGCGCGTTGTACGGAGGTGGAAAGGGGACGGCGGAATCGCGATAAACAGCTCCTCCGAGCACTCCCCGTGGAACAAGCCATAAGCGACTTTTGCAACTTTAACGAATTCATAATCTCACTAGAGCCTCACATAACCCTTTCAGATTTACGTATTGGAATCACGCCCGCTGTACAAACATGGAAAAGCGTATCGTAGGTGAGGCGAGTATTTTTTTGCTTTACGGTTTTGGGAATTATAATGTCCGAGCCTAGGTAATCCGCTTGGCGTCGTTCGTGACCCACGGAGGACATAGGTAGTACTTTTTTATGTAATCCGATATGGGTGGCTGAGTCGGAGGGGCCCAAGCACATGCTCCGACCAGCCAATATCACCTCCGAGAAGGTAGGTGCCATACCGAAGACTTCCCTGGATTGCTGGCTGTACTGGACTAGAGGAGAACACAACCGAGGCTGCTATGCGGCCATCTTACATCCAGTACGGTGGTACTAACCCAGTCGGCTACACTTTGAGCCTACCACCTAGTAAGGGGCAAGGGAAGGGACCTACAGTTTTATACCGATTCCGAACGGTGAAGCAGCAGGTGTAGATATGTAGGTAAATTTTTTCGTCAGAAAAAAACTCATTGGTACACGCCGACCGGATTCGAACCTCGGACCTACCCGAGAGAAGAAGATGATGCCCAAACCACTCGGTCACCCGTCGCTTTAAACTGATAAAGTACTGACAGAGGCAGTTGGTCTATCTATATAAATCGCAACAATAAAACATAGAGGTAAGAAAACCGGCCAAGTGCGAGTCGAACTGGCGCACCGAGGGTTCCGTATCGCCAGGTCATGGTCAGCGCCACTCACGCCATCTACGGATTAGTTAAAATGTTTCATAGTCTTTTCGGTTGATGGCGCGTATACACTTTTTAGTTTGTTATACGGGGACCCCATGAATTTTTAACTTTTTATTATTTTTATTTTTATCGGCCATAATAACACATACTCTGTGAAAATCTCAACGGGCTACCTATTACGGTTCAAGAGATACAACCCTCGGACAGACGGACAGACAGACAGACAGACGGCGTAGGCTTAGTAATAGGGTCCCGTACGACGGATACGGAACCCTAATAATATTGGTTTTAAAATACACCAAAATATAGCTGTTTATTTATTTATTTACTGTAATATATTTAAATAAATAACTTCTTTCTATATTTTCTGCAATATTTCTTTCGCATCGCTACACTTTTGTCGCGTTAATATATTTTTAGCTGAAAATTTTCAATATCCACTTAGTCCATTATCTCAACATTCTCAACACAACGGTCGGCAGAACCCCCCACAATGCCTCCCCTCACCTCCTTCCTCCTACAGACCTACTCGAGGAGGAGAGAGGCGGCAGGAGTTGGTCCATGCTAACTGGGTACCTCGCCACCAACTGGGGGCATACGTTATAACGTTCAATCGCTCAGTAGATTCTCTTATTCTTTATTCTTTCTCTCTCATCATCCATAGACAGTACTGCACTCGGGTTCGTCATATTTTAACATTTAACATTTTGTCATTTTGCCAGTTCCATTATCACAGCGAAGAAGAAATGGCAAAAAAACTTCGCTGGATACTTTTTTTTTACGTCCATTTAGTCTACATTTACAAAAATGTTTGCCACTGCCTACATACAATTACAACATTTTTCCTGATGGCAACACTGTTTCCATAATGCCAATATTGCGCGACCACGCCGAAACGGATCTGTCACACGTCGTAATGAGTTGCCAGATGTTCGCGGTTCAGCGTTTATTGCTGGCAGCCAGAATACAAGATTTATTTCATGAAGATGACTATAATAGGAATGTTGAGTTGAATAATTTTGAACTAAAAGAGTTGTTATCTAAAGACAAATACTATAAAAGCATTTACGATTACATAATAACCACAATGGAAAAGATAGAGAATAAAAAAAAAAGAAATGGCAGAAGGACCTTTGTCAGCCTCGGTAGCTCAGTGGTGCGATCGGTGGACTGTCGGTCGGATCATTAGCAACTCTGGGCGCAGTCAGTGGATGGATGGATAACCGCTCAACCGATGGAGGCTGACCGTGGTTAGGATTTCACGTAAACTGAGACATTATGCTCTTTTCTATTTCTAACATGCAAAATTATTAGTTTGTTACCTCGCCGATTCGCTATGAAATTTGACTAATTTATTCTTTATATGCTTTCAGATTGTTTATTCTCTTTGCGTCAGATTTGATTTATAATCAAATCTAGTCGTTCAAACTCCACATTGCCCACCAAGCACGACGGGGACGTTCAGCTTGAATGTTTGGTGCCTAAAACTACCATGCGCATATCATTAAACCTATGTTAATCTGTTACTTAGGGCTAATCTAGTACGCTTAATCTAATTGTAGGCGATCGACTTAAAGGAATTCAGTCCTTCAACTTTCCTCGTAGAAAATCAACCTAGAACGACCTCCAGGAAATGACAATGCTACCAAGTGAGAACAGGGCGCAGAGCACTCCCCTTTACGTAAAAGTCGCAGTTAATTCCCCTCAAGTAGGTTTAAAACATCTTCCGAATCGACAGACCTTCTATTTTAGCTTATTATACTTAAACCTAAACCATGCATTTAATGTAAATGGGATCTCCTTTGCGTGATACACTTTCCAGGTGAGTTACAGATAACAAAGAATACAGTGCTATCTTTCACTACGACCTGTCGTGTTTACGCTGGTTGTGAGAAATTCCTGAGCTCGTTCCGATGGTGGAAATTCTTTACAGCTGCATGGTAATGATGGTGATGTATCCTTTACCGCTGCGCAGCAATGTTGGTGACATATGTCGCACGTCACGGCGACGCCTTGAAGTCGGTGAAACACTCAGCCAGATGATTTGCAGTGGTTCCTGTAATCATACGTCTAGGCCGCCGATGGCTTTGAGCTAATTTCGCACGCCGTTTTTGAGCAAAGTTCACGCTGTCCCTCGCTGCTAAGTTTGGTAACGCGTTGAGAACAATAGTACGCAACCGAGTAATTGTTTACGTTCGCGGATTAATAAATCGGCCGCCGAAATAAATTGACGCTTCGGTGGAAAACCGCACGCAATCGCGATCCTCGGAAGTGATGAGTCTCGATGGAATATTTTTACTTAAAACATGCAACTTAGCTGACAAAACTCCTTTCATTCCGCTCCCAGCTCACACGATCCTGCCAGGCAACCGCTCCTGTGATGTCTGCACACAGCCACACACTTAACCATCACTTCTATAAAAGGTCCACTCCTTCGCGAGTAACACAGTTAGAGGAGAACGGGCCTCAACTCATCGAACTGCAAAACGCGATATCAAAGATTATTCCGACATTGCACGAGTTATCCGCCCGAACACAACCGATCGATTTTTCTGCGCGATCCTCACTGACCCCCTGTTTCTTTCCACCGTCAGCCTGATGAGCACCCCTTTTTTTCCTTGCAAAATGGCCGCAACAGTTCATTTCCCTAATTGGTAGAATATCTGTAGGCCACACCCCTAACTAACGCCATGTTCCGTGTTTATTTATTTTTTGTATCAAGTCCTAAACAGCCATTTTGAAATTCGAAGGTTTTTTTTGTACTGTTGTCCTTGAGATCGTGAGATTTTAAGAAATAACACTCAAAATTAGCCCATTTCTGAAAAGGGTCCATAATTTTTGTTATAGACGACATTTATTGCCAAGAGTATCAGATTACAGAATCCTGACGCCAAGGGAATTATTTGCACGTGTGTGAACCGTGTGAATTCAAAATTCGAAAATATTTTAGATAAGAAGAAACAAATATCATAATTTTATATGAGAAGTGTGCGTATGGTGCAAATACACTTTGTATCAGGCGAACACATCTCAAAACCTGTAGGACCCTTCCCTTTTTACCTTACTAGGTGGTAGGGTTTAACCCGGCCGGGTTGGTATCACCGCACCACATTGAATGAAAGATCGATTGAAACGGCTATGTAAATAGTTTGCGTTTTCCGTCCAGTTCAGTGTAGCAGGCACGACCGAAGGGAAGCACTGAAATGGCACCTTGTACAACAAGGTGTTATGGGATGACATCGCGGATGTAGCCTAACGTGTCAGTTTCCATATAAAAAAAAACTGGCATCCAAGCCATTAATTTAAAAAAAGTCCACCGCCCGATCTGTCAGCCAACAACAACTCCTCTGTACTCCCTCCTCCGAGGACCTACTCAATAAGGACATCACTTTTCCATTACTTCCGCGAATGCATCTGAAAGGTGAGGCAAGAGAAAATAGCTCGCGAAAGCCAACGGAAAGTTTCTCGAGGCCTCCAGGAACATTACACGTTTTCCTTTTAACTGATAAAATCAAGAGTTCTTTTAAGAGTGAATGGAAGATATTCGTTGGAAATTCGCCGATTCTTTCGTACAGAATGACGCGCGGGGCCGGCTCCCCTCTCTGCAGACTAGGGAACGACCATTTTAGTGTCCGACCGAATATTCGGTTTCGGCTATCGGCTTTCGGCCTTTCGGCCAATATTTGTCCCATTCGGCAAACTTACGGTTTCGGCCGAAAGTAGTGGCCACTTTCGGCCCAACCGAAGTTTAATTTAATTAGGCGATGAAAGAAACATGACATTTTTTTTTTAAGTTTTGTTTGGTTTTTCATTATTAATAATTGTGCATATAGTTTTATGCATTAAATAAGAAATTTACCATAATTATAAATACCTTTTATTGTCACTTGCATTTGTTTTTTGGTTTTTTGTAATCCAGTATGAGTGGCTGTGTTGGAGGGGCCGAACCGCATGCTCCGACCAGCCAATATCACCTCCGAGAAGGTAGGTGCCATACCGGAGACTTCCCTGGATTGCTGGCTTTAATGGACTAGAGGAGAACACAACCGAGGCTGCTATGCGGCCATATTTCATCCAGCACGGTGGTATCAACCCAGTCGGCTACAATTCTTGCATACCCTTTAACCTAAATAATGCATAACTCATACATACTTTCGGCTACGGCTTCCGGTTTCGGCTTTGGGATTCGGCTTTCGGCTTCCTGTCGAAATTAGAATGTTGCCGAAATTCGGCTACGGCCTTCGGCCGAAAGTGAAAGTACACTTTCGGTCGGACACTATGTTCAGGGCAATACATTTCGGTTTCGGTTTCGTAGTATTTGTTTTTAGCGCCGAAACCGAAAACACGTTCATTTTCTAGCTTCCTTGCTAACAAAAGGAAGCTAGAATCCATATTTAGGATTGTGTCTAGACGTAATCTCATTAAAGGACTCTGAATTGTTATTATTGTGTTATCAATTTATTCACACATTTATTTTTATATTTTACAAAATTTTAATCTAAAATGCATATAAAAAAAACGGAGTTTCCGCCACCGACGGCGAGTCAAACCCAGGCTACCGAAGATTGAGCTCCAGGGAGAGAAACCTCCGGTTGATGCGCGCAGTGTCGTGACTACTGGACTTCTGGATCAGGTCTCTGGCCCAAACACTCAGCGAGAGGCTCTCAAGGTGGTCGTCGAACCTCTTCGCGATCAGCCCATGCGCCATTATTATTATTATTATTAGCAGTAAGTAAGCAATGAAAGGGCAGATCCTACTAGCTAATATTTTAGGGACAAGGAAAGAAAGGTACGCAGCGCTTTAGGAAACAGGAATGCTAGACGTACGAGATTTCTCAAGAAGTACGAACGAATTGTGTTTCCCGTACATATTTGTATGAGATTAATGTTTTTATGTTTACTCTGTTATAATTATACTCATTTTAAGTTTACGGATTAACAGTGGTTACTGAAGACATACATAAGTCGACGTTTCGCCCGCTACGTCACGGGCTTCTTCGGGAGCTGCGGGAGTTTGTGGAGCCGATGTCTGGTGTCCGTTGTACCAGACGTCAAACTTTAGACTGTGATACAACGGACACCAGACGTCGACTCCAGGAACTCTTGTAGGAGATTACCCACTTAGACAAAATACGAGAATTTGGAAACCTAGTAACAAGGTAAGTATGCCAGCATCTCTCTTGGGAGCACTGCTAGGAAACATGTCTGTGTCTGCCAACTACGAAGAAATAAGTCAACCTGTGGAGGCTGGCTTACAAGGAAGCAAGGAAAGGAGTGTGTGGAGCCGGCATCGACTACGCTGGGTGGTCGGTGGCAGTCGGCTAAAAAACTTGCTCACGCGCTGTGTGACTCCTAGTTTTAGTATCTCGTGCCGATGAGATGCGGGTGCGGGGGAGGTAGCGCGGGCTTTTATCAATCCGACCTCACCTTCCCCTCGACCTTCCCTTCATTCGCTCTCCCTCTTCGGTCCGCCACCAGCTACCTCCTACCCTAACAGACTGTGACAGACGGACGGACGGACGGACGGGGCGAATGGAGAATCTATAGGGGCCCTGGTAAATTACCCGTGGAACCCTAAAAACGAACATAAAATATTTTTTTATTTTTCAATTATTTAATTTTGTTTTCATTTCTAATAATGCATTTTAGGCAAGATTTAAAAACCATTATTTTAAATCAATCAGCTTTACTCACGCTTCCACTCCGAGTTATGTGGCTCGACGTTTCGGGCCAAGCGTATGGCCCATCTTCATGAGCACTCTACCTTGTGCGACGGTTGGCAGATAACCAGTTCAGTTCTCTGCCAGCCGTCGCACAAGGCAGAATGCTCGTGAAGATGGGCCATACGCTTGGCCCGAAACGTCGAGCCACATAGCTCGGAGTGGGTGGAACCGTGAGTAAAGCTGATTGATTTAAAATAATGTCTAACAACCACGGTAATTTAAAAACCCATAAAAAAACCATTCTATTTTATAAAAAAAATTAAATCAACATTTTCGGTTTCATTTTCGGCCGTACAGTTTCGGTCGGTCTCCAACTCACCACCCGCGAGCGAAGGGCGCGGGGCGCGTCCCGGGGCGCGGGGCGCTCCGTTCCTTTCTTTGTGTTTATCGATACGAATGCTAATTGTCGTGAAGCGAGTAAACGTGGAGTAAACAGAATAACGAAGGTTGAGTTAAGATTTTTCTTGCTTCGATAACTCGCTCTGTACTAGGAATTCCAACTCGTCGATGTTTTTAGATCACTACACAGAACTGAGCGTTAGTCTCGGAGGAATTCGTTAACCGAAACATCGAAATAAGTAAAGTTTTTTCAGAAATGCTCAAACGTTTTGCGTGGTAAGATTCCTCAGTCTCTGTTATCTTGTAGATAGTACATATAGACATAACAGCTGCCACAGTTTTTTCTTTTGATGTTCGTTTACAGACCACTGAATTGGTAATAGGCACAGACCGACAAGCTTTACTAGGCACTAGGTTTTTATTAATTGTTTCTGAACTGGGTGGCTGTGCCCGAGGTCGAAGCCTCGGGCACAGCCACCCAGTTCAGTGACTCAGTTCAGGGAGGAGGTGCCAGTCCGGCTTGGAGGCGGACAAATGTCGCTGGGGAAAGGCTATTAATCCGCGAAGATCCGTGGATTGTAGAAGTGGAAGATATTCCCCGGAAGCCCGTTCCACACCTTTGCAGCTAGACGCGGCTTTAGCGCTGGAGGCAGGTTCGATGTTGTCATTCTCACTCCGCTCACTGAAGAAAAACTAAGAGCAGAAATGAAAAGTCAATACCTATGGCGGGTTAAGCTACGGTTCATGCCAGATGCCCAGTAAAGTGTGTTGGTCTGGTCCGATTCTGCGTTGAATCTTGTCGCGCATTTTATTTGACAGCATCATCTAGCGGTGACTGCAGCGATTAAAAAGAACCAGAACCGTTTCTAGGACCAATTAAGAGGTCCTACTGCTGAAAGCCCATCCAGAATTGAGAATTTTTTTTAAAGTTGGAACCGTTCACTATCCATCTTCGGACGAGTTTGTACACATAGATGTTAGATGATAGATGGAATGGAAAGTTTTTTTTTCATGGACATTTGGTCGTATACGGGGGTTGCGAATGCCATGCCGGCCTGACAGCACGCCTCTCTTGAAGAAGCCGAGACTGTACTCTGTGGGAAATATGTGGACAGGGAGAGCGTTCCAGTGTTTACCGGTTCTGTAGAGGAAAGATCTGCAGAACCGGTAGTATTAGTTGGGTTTTAGAAATATTCTAGCACTTTTTATAAGAGTACGGCGGTTGCGCCCAGAAGAACATCGGGCAATCAGACAAAGCCAATAACACAACTCCTCGCGAAACCACGCTCAGAGGCGCCGCGGCTGGCATCAGCGACAAAGGCGGACAAAAAAGTTGTCCTTGATCGTATTGACACAACTTTTGAAGACGTTCAGGTTGTGGGAGCTAGGAAACTTCCCTAGTTGGGTCCCAAACGGGAAGGCCATTCCATATTTTTGCCGTACGATTCAACAGGAATAATTAAAAAAACCGAGGGTTTCTGAGGGTGTAAGTACGATATTGGGTGTTCCAAGCGTGTCCGGCGAGTGCGGGGCATATGCATAGGGGTAGGAGGGCTGAGTTAAGCCAATTCCTCAAAAGCCTTACATTTTAGAATCTACATATAACCAGCAGGGCTCTATGAATAGCAGTTCAGACGAACCAGAAACCTATTTCAATTTTCAGTATTTCTCTTGGCCATTATTTTATGGATCTTTTAAAATATGCAAGGTTAAATATTCAGTCGTATTGTAAAGGTGCTTCTGTTGCATAAATGAAAAACGTAGGTCTGTAATTAGATCTTGATATTGTCAGCCCGGCAAAGAAGAGATTCCGTCTCGGGCGAGCCAGGTAACAGAAGTACTGATTGAATTAAAACGTCTAGGGAATACCTCGGGAATGGAAAAGGTCCGGTTGCCTTTAGGGTTACCAAACATTGGGTAAAAATATCCGGGAGAAAAAAAATCCTTTGATGTATCGTTTATTTTTTTTTTTTTTTTTTTTTTTATGGAACCTGACACGGTTGGCTACATCACCTACAACATCCGTGATGTTAGCCCATAACACAGGGTGAACTAGGTGCCATGTCAGTGCTTCCCTTCATTTCATGTCGGCTACACTAAACTGGACGGAAAACACGAACTATTTACATAGCCGTTTCGACCGACGTTTCGTTCAGTGCGGTGGTACCAACCCGGCCGGGATAAACCCTACCACCTAGTAAGGTAAGAAGGGAAGGGACCTACAGTTTAACGTGGAATCCGAACCACGGTCAGCCTCCAACGGTCGAGCGGTCACCCATTCAATCACTGACCGCGCTCAGCGTTGCTTAATAACAGTTGACTAACCAACCGCGCCACTGAGCTACCGAGGCTGACGAATTTTCTTATCCCTTAGTCGACTTTTACGACATGCGACGGGGAGAGATGCAGTGGGGCTATTCTTTTTAAGTACCGACCCCACACGGTACAGAATGATGATTATACTGGATGATTTTATTGCCATGCTGCATATTTCAGGGGGTTAATCTGTATCTAAAATCTACCTACTCAAGATTCCAAAAAGAACGGTGTCAAAATAAAAAAAAAAAAATTGAGTTTTCCATTCCTTTTTGGTATTTAAGAAAATGTATGGTGAATTCAATTTTTTATTCCGATTTCGCCACATTTTGTTTTAGTAATGTACGTACGCACGTACGTATGTAGGGTTTAACCCGCCCGAGTTTGGTACCTCCGCATTTAAATAAAAAGTCGGTCGAATCGACTATGCAAATAGTTCGTATTTTCTATCCAATTTAGTGTAGCCGGCACGAGAAAAAAGAAAGACATTAAATTTCAATAAATATTTATTACAATCTTGGTACATACACAATTACTAAGGTCTTTTACTTACTCATTCTTAGTCATCTAAGTATTTTTTAATATTTTCGGGACTTTCATGCACGATTCCGGGTGACGGCAGATTTTTGAAAGATTGAGTCTGAATCGAGACTCCTGGAATTTCGGGCGGGTTGGCAGCCCTATATCTGCCCCGGGGCGGTTGGCGGCGTAGTTCATAATAAATTTATAGCATTACACTCAGTTATAAATATAATGTACATAGTACATTTCAAGGCTCTGGTACAAGTTGGTTGAGTGAGAGCCAACACGGAGGCCGAGCTCTCAAAATGTCTACGCGGTAGTCACCTATACATAATCTCGTTGAATGTTTTTTTTGTTTTTTTTTTATGAAAATTGACACGGTTGGCTACATCCTTACAACATCCGTGATGTCAGCCCAAAACACCGGGTGAACTAGGGTGCCATGTCAGTGCTTCCCTTCATTTCATGTCGTCTACACTGAACTGGACGGAAAACACGAACTATTTATATAGCTGTTTCGACCGACGTATCATTCATTGCGGTGGTAGCAACCCGGGCGGGATAAATCCTACCACCTAGTTAGGTAAGGAATGGAAGGGACCTACAGTTTTACGTGTAATCCGAACCACGTTCAACCTCCAACGGTCGAGCGATCACCCAACCAAATACCGACCGCGCTCAGAGTTGCTTTTAAAAACAGTCGACCGACCGCACCGCTGAGCTACCGAGGCTGACGAAGGTGTTTGGGGTTATATAGAATGTTCCGCGGCCTAGGTAACAAATCACGTTCGCGGTACGAGCCTTTCACCAGAATGTTATACAGCCTATTTGGAAACGAACATGTAAATGCATTTTTTTGTTACTCATCGAGATATTAAAATTGTTTTAATTTTATATGACAAATGATAAATGAAGGTCGTTTTAATTATAATTATTATGAACAAATTTGAGAGAAAAATCTGGCCGAAAAATAACATTTACAATTTCTACGCTAAATGAGCTGGAAAATATATAATACAAAATCATTAATCAATTATTGTAACACCTAACCCAGCCTCATTAATTTTTCCTGGAAGACCGGTATAGATAGATACAATTTTATAAGGTCTCTTGTCAGCGTCCACTCGCTACGGAACCATGAAAATGACATGAACCTAGCAGCACGTGCACCAATAAGAAAGTAGGAGCGATTCATACGGCAGGTCGGCGATTTAGAAAATAAGAGCACGTCCACACGTCGACAATTCTATTCGCTTTCGACAGGTAGGAGCGAGGCCTTTCCGTTCTGGTACATATGAAATACCGATTTCGTAAGGTCTTCGGGTAACATGGCCCCAAAGATTTGAATGTGTGCGAACATTGCAATGCTTATGCTGTAAATATTAATGTTCTTGTGAGCGGTAGTATGGGTTAATTATTGTAAATTACTTATAATACTTATATATAAGGTACTAACAAAACATTGTGACTTGCGAAGTTTCTTTGTCAGTTCTTCTTCGCATTGAATTTTGAACTGGCGGAATTTTCGACATATCCAAGCGTAGGTTCAGTCTATCCAGTCTGACCACGGATACTGACCGTACCTACCTATGGATGAAATTATACCATAAACAATAAACAATTGCTTTCATAAAGAACTTTTATATTCGATCGTTTCGAAAAAGTTGCGACCGCTTTTCCAACACCTGTTTCATGAGAATGCCTATATAGACAGCTATTGTTGAATATTGTCTATAGTTTATTAAGCGTTCCTTAGGTACTTTAACTCTCGAACTTTTTTTTTATGGAATCTGACACAGTTGGCTACATCACCTACAACATCTGTGATGTCAGCCCATAACACCTAGTGAACTACGTGCCGTGTCAGTGTTTCCCTTCATTTCACGTCGGCTACAATGTGCTGGACGGAAAACACGAACTATTTACATAGCCGTTTCGACCGACGTTTCATTCAGTGCGGTGGTATCAACCCGGGCGGGACAAACCCTACCACCTAGAAATGTAAGAAGGGAAGGGACCTATAGTTTTACGGACGGGCACCATTGTGAGTCAAAACATCGACACTTCGAAATATTTCCACACAGAGGGGCATATGATTGATGCCGTTGTCGACGTAATGTACGAATCCCCCCATATCGTCGCCGGCGTTCAGCTGTACGTGATTTGGAAACTCGCTCAGCGCTTATGTCGTATTAATAAGCAGTCTCTAGTACTGTGTGTTCTGCTTGCTCTCTCGCTTATTTTTACTCAATAAGGCCCTGCTTCACTCGCTGGGTGTGTTTAATGAGTAAAATGTTTTTTTTTAAAACAACATTTTTACTAAAACATACACAGTTATTTCTTCTAGCCCCATACAGATTTAAAAGGAAAAACCCGTTCCGAACGGTCACGCAGCAGGTGTAGATATGTACGTAAATTTTCGTCAGAAAAAAACGTCTTATTGGTACACGCCCCGACCAGATTCGAACCTCGGACCTCTCGCATGAGGAGCCGATACCCAAACCACTCGGCCACCCGCCGCGCCGCTTACCTAAAATAATTATTAAAAGAGTTAATCTACCTTATGAATAATTATTTTTTGCTTTTTACGCGTGTGTGAAATTTTTCAATCGATTTTAAACATGTTGATGAGATTATCATTCTGAAACCTTTTGCGAACTGTTGACAGTTTTAGCTGTGTATAAATAAACATCATCTACTGATATGCTTGTGTGGTCCTAGATTCTTAGGTTAGTCCGTATATTGTATATATTTAATCTACGGTCAGTCTTAAGTAAATACGGAGCTAAACCGCAGGCTCTGTCCGCGAGGCTTACAACAACAACCGCAGTCGCCGGCCCCGCCCCGCGCCCCCAGCCCCCGCCAGCACAGTAGAGCAAGAGAAAACATAGAGGAATCGTAGAGAAATATCATTGTGGGGTTGTGTCAGTCAGTCGGCGTGTAAGGATTTCCATCCAATGCTGGATCTCTGTCTCTCAAAACAATTTCCAGCCTTCATCCCGGCGTTCAGCGGTATGGAAGCACATATTACCTCCGACGTAGTTGATGTCAACGTCCCACCTGCAAGGTAGTCTTCCCACACTCAGTTCCTCTGTGCACGGCCGCCAGTGTAGGCCGCGCCGCGGTTACTCCAACAGTTGTGGTCTCTTCGTGGGGTTTTGCACTACACACTAAATAAATGAAAAAAAATTCACAGATCTCATGCATTACATGACCATCGGGTACATTAAACATGACTTTTAGGGCGTATTCAAATATAAGCATATAGTGAGTCGCCGACTGTGAGCGTGCTCACTGTGGGCTATTAGAAGCGATTAGTCGGCCTCTGGTCAGTGAGCTAAAAAGAGCATATTTATTGTGTAATTAAACTCATACTCGTACTCGGCGGCTCACTGGCGCTGTGCACGTGCGAGTGAGCGGCCTTTACGCCTTCAGTACGCGGCGTCAGGCATACTGCACGTCTATTATGAACATTAAAAATAATATCAATACAAAAAAATTTGGGGGTAGGAATCACTTCGCACTCCTGCCGCTGTTCATAAATCTTCTTCTTGAATCACTATCAGTTGTCGCAGCAGACGATCCAAGACATGGCCGTTTTAATTTTGACAGCTGTCATCCGAAATGAAGATCTCGGCGATACCTATCACATATTTCATACTGAAATATGTCAATTTTTAAAAATTTACAAAAATACAAATAAAAGAAAAAAAATTATTTCAAAATTAAATTTTCTTATTTTCAAGTATATACACGAAAACTATTTTAACTACTCACACTGCAAGATATAGACGACTCGTAACTCGTGTAACGGAAAATAAAAAAAATCATAACACCTGAATAGTGTCCGATCAACGCATCCTCTATGCTATCCGCACTCCTATACCCCGAGCCCGAGCAGCCTCGGCGCAGTTTTGTCGCGGAAAAAACATAAACATAGGATTTAGGCGCGATGACATTTGAAATTGGTTTTTGTGCGGCGATGGCGGGCGGCGCGGTCTCAGAATGTGGAGCGGCCGCATTATGGAAATAACGGACGGAGGTCCGCAGATGCCAAAGATGGAAGATAACGCTCGGACTTTGGGCGGATTTATATTTTAATATTTCTTATTGTAAAACAAGACAAGCCGAATCCTTTAACCTGGGCAGGCCTCACGCACTCTATGTACTTGCGCGCGCTGACTACCTACCGCCCAGCGGGCCGCCGGCGCGGGGGCGGCGGTCTAATTCAGTGGAGATTCGTCAGCCGCGCGGAGCGTACCTACACGCTCGCCCACGCAACTGCGCGCAGCTGCAAAGCAATAATCACTTTACACTCGATCGTTTAGGTACATTTTCACACGCAGACTTTTTCTATGGAGTTATTTATCTGTTACGAAGTAACTATTAAGTAATCTGTGACCTGGGTGTCTTCAAACGCCGTATAAACAGGATAGATAGCCCAGCAACAGTCCGAAAATCTGTTGGCATGGCGCCTAACTGTGTTTAGTTTCGCGAAGAGAGGTAATATTGGCTGAGCCATTGGTCCCTCGGCACAGCCACCCATGTTGATTTACATAAAAAGAGCAGTGTTCAAGTGTTTTTTTTCATGTAATTCTTTTATTCACAGAACCGGGAAAATGTGGAACGAATCGCTGTCCATCTATTTCCTTCCAAGTACAGCTTGGGGTTTTCAAAAGGGTCGTGAAAAGGCTTTTGTCGGGCAGGCATGGCGTTCGCAATTCCCGTGCATCACAGAATGTCCATGGGCATCGTTAGTCACCTACTCGTAAGTGAAACGATGGCACATGTCGCGCCATAAAAATAAAATATGTAAACAATATACCGAGACCTGTAGGTTTTTTATGCAATCCGGTGTGTGTGGATGAACCAGAGGGGTCAGAGAACACGCTCTGACCAGCCAATATCACCTCCGAGAAGGTAGGTGCCATACTGGAGACTTCCCTGGATTGCTGGCTATACTGGACTAGAGGAGAACACAGTCGAGGCGGCAATGCGACAATCTTACACCCAGTACGGTGGTAGCAACCCAGTGGATGAGCCTAACACCTAGTAAGGGGCAAGAGGAAGGGACCTACAGTTTTACACCGGTTCCGAACGATGAAGCAGCGGGTGTAGATATGCACGTACAGTTTCAAATCGGAAAAATTCACTGGTGCGCGTCACAGATTACTTAATAGTTACTTCGTGTCGAGTGTCGACCGAATTTGAACCAACGTCCTCGAGAGAGAGAGAGAGAGCCGTGCGTCAGCCGCTTGATCTGTATTTTTCATTAACAAAAATATGAATATAATATTCATGTTTTTGAATAAATATAAAATAAAATACTTAAAATAGCATTAAATAGTTTTATTATTTACACCAACATTAGATTTTAGATTTTTAAAATATATATTTTGTACACAATAAATGAAAAAAAAAACACACGCATATTTGACACATTAAACTTGTACATATAATGCAATTTTGTAATGCAAGATGTAAAATATGTGTTTTCTTTTAAATTTATTGTGTACAAAATAAATATTATAAAAATCTGAATAACTATGCGAAAAAAAAATATTATCGTATTTTCATGCAACAAATGTCATAAGAAAGTCCTCCCACAAAAGATGAGAACTGTTTGCTTGCGATATCCACAAAGAGCTCAAAATCGAGATCAGATATCAAGTGTTGCTGCTCCAGGCAGGCACAGCGCTCGGGCACAGAACAAAAAAAAAAAAACAACAACGATCTCAACGGAATTTAATATCAAGACTCGTCTTCCGGAAAAATGGAGCATTTCTTCGTACTTACAAGATCTCTAGAGTCTAGGCGGAGTAGAATGAATAATTCCATAAAAGATTTTTATATTAAAAATAATATCCCAATGCATCTCTCCACGTGCATGTCGTAAAAGGTGACTAAGGGTGAAGTACGAGATGCCGTGCTAAAGGGCGATAGCCACATCTCAAATTGGCACGGTCCTTACACCGAGTCACGCTGCAGGTGGGTCTTCGTGCCTTACTTGCTGCTTGATAGTTATCTTGTCCTAATACTTTGCTAAAGGTGGTGGTCGGTGTTGTGCTGTAATTCATAAGAATACTCACAGCACTTTTATACCGTGTGGGGTCGGTACTTTAAAAGAATAGCCCCACTGCATCTCTCCCCGTGTATGTCGTAAAAGGCGACTAAGGGATATGACTCCCTTCTTATATCACTAGGTGGTGGGGTTTAACCCGCCCGGGTTGGTACCACCGCACTGAATGAAAGGTCGGTCGAAACGGCTATGTAAATAGTTAGTGTTTTTCGTCCAGTTCAGTGTAGCCGGCACGACCGAAGGGAAGCACTGACGTGGCACCAAGTTCACCCGGTGTTATGGGCTGACATCACGGATGTTGTAGGTGATGTAAGCAAACCATGTCAGTTTCTATAAAAAAAAAAAAACAACACTGACTACTCTGCTTACCCCGATTCTCGGGATACAACAACGTGCGGTATGTATAAAGCCAAGTTTCTACGGGCGACCAACCGTGTAACGTGCGTCAATATATGAATATCTCTTTATCTCGAGAACCACTTTATAGATTTACATACGGTTTTCACTGTTACATTCTGTCACTTCTCAAGATGGTTTTAGGCTATAAATCATAACGCTACGTCATCGGCGGCCTGAGCTGTGAGCAAAAAGTCACGCGAAGCGAGGCCGCGGGCACAAGCTATCAATACTAATAAATCTGTAAGGGATGGTTATAGTTACTTTGTTTTATGAAATATTGCGTTTGTAGACTCTATGTATTAAAATTAAATTGACGATTTTTAGAATTTTTTTCTGTATGTATGTATATTCCTCCATAACTCTTAAACCGATCATCCGAAATCGATGAAACTTAGTACAAGCACATTTAACTATACGCGACACAGGATAGGTTAAATAAAATTCAGTTCCGGTTACGCTAAGATGTGGCTCTCACACAAACCGAATTGTTCCGCGCGCCGACATAAATGTACGGTAGCGGGCTTACTTACTTTCTTCTTTTTAAATACGAATTTCACGCGAGCGAAGCCGCGGGCAAAAGCGATTACATAAAAAGGAATTATAGAGGCCACAGATTGCGCTATGTCGCACCGCGTGTAAGCGTCCACTGCTGGACATAAGCTTCTCCAATTTTCCCCCAGTCTTCCCGGCCTGCTTTCCGCCGACGTACTTGATGTCGTCGTCCCACCTGACAGGTAGTCTCCCCACACTCCGTTTTCTTATCCACGGCCCCCAGTGTAGGATGCAGTTCCAACGCTCGCCGTCTCTTCGTCTGGCGTGCACATTCCACTGCCACTTGAGCTTAGCCACCCGGTGTCCAATATCTACTACTACGACTACTTTATTGCGTCGGCGGATTGCCTCGTTACGCACCATATCACATAGATATATAAAATATATCCAGCATGGCTCGCTTCATTGCTCGCTGGGCAACTACCATACATACATACAGACGGCATATGTTTGCTCGCGGCTTCGGTTTGCGTGACTATTTACTTACAGCTCAGGCCGCCGATGACATAGGGTTATGATTTAGCCTAAACCACATTAAGAAGTGACATAATGTAACAGTGAAAATCGTACGTAAATCGATAAAGTAGTTTTAGAGTTACAATGATATTCATAATACAGGGTGTTAAAACGGCGAGTACATTAATTTCGCCAGCACAATCCTCATGTTTTTCCTAGACAAGAAAGCAAATAAAGTTTTTCTCTAAAGTGTCTAGTTTTCGAGACATGAATTTTTGAAATGTATGTTTTCGTCTAGTGCAATTTAACGCGTTGTTGCCGCTCCGCACCCTCCGCCTGCCGACCTCCAGTCCTCCACTCACAAAGCTAACCCCCGCCCCTCCCGCCAACACCTCCGTCCGAGGCGCTCACGTCTCATCCGATCTTCCTCCCTCCGCGCCGGCCTGTTGTCATTAGATCATTTTTACACTAAAATAATCAATTAGTTTGTATGAAAACTGTACTTTTTATTTAAAGGGAATTCAGAAAAAAGTTATATGACTTTTTTGTTACTCTTGATCACAATAATCATTTCCGCCGTTTTTACATCCTGTATATTGACGTACGCTGCACGGCCGGTCGCCGGTCGCCGCCGGCCGGTAGAAACCTGTGGTAGAAACTTCGCTTTATTTAGTAGCAATTTCATCACCGTTCATCTACCGTACTTTCTTCTAGCTTTGTGATATACTCGTATATATTCTATGGTGTGGGTATCCAACACTCTGGGCTAGGATTACGAGATTGATTCGCGCCTCCAGCCCCGCCCCTCCTCCACCCCCGCCCCGCCCCGCGCCGCCGGCAGATTATATCAACGGGGCGAGAACGCTCGCGTTTATCTGCGCAGATATATTGTGTCTTGTAGGCGCGGGGCAGGCGGGGCGGCCGCTATCTTTACGGACTTTTTATGAGGGCCGCGGAGGCTTTTAATGATGGACCACGCCCCGGCTGATGCTCGCGAGAAACTGAAGCGTGCGTTGCTCGCGCGAGTCGTGCACGCCTCTGTGGGCAACACACACAATACCGCTCTCGGTGGCACCTCGTTTGAATAGAATTTTGTGAGGTGTAGTTTTTAACTATGTATTTTTTTTATAGAAACTGACAAGTTTGGCTACATCGCATCACCTACAGCATCCGTAATGTCAGCTCATAACACCGGGTGAACCAGTTGTCATGTCAGTGCTTCCCTTCATTTCATGTCGGCTACACTGAACTGGACGAAAAATGCGAACTATTTACATATCCGTTCGACCGACGACGTTTGATTTAGTGAGATGGTATCATACGTATCCATACAATTTCATAGTAAAAATGTTTTCACTTTGTCATGAATTGCTGCATGTCACAAATCAGCACATGCGTGTCTAGGCAGTGGCAAACATTTTTGTATAGACTAAGTGGACATTGAAAAAATTTCCAGTGAAGTTTCTTGTCAGTTCTTCTTCGCTGTGATAATCGAACTGGCGGAATGTTACAATGTAAATATGACAAATCTGAGCGCAGTGTACTGCCAATAGATGCTAAATAAACAATAAACAATAACCAATAAACCCGGGTGGGATAACCCACCTAGTAAGGTAAGAAGGTCATGTACCTACAGTTTTACGTGGAATCCGAACCACGGTCAGCCTCCAACGGTCGAGCGGTCACCCATCCAAGTACGGACCGCGCTCAGGGTCAGGACAACAGTCGACCGACTGCACCACTGAGCTACCGAGGCTGACAATAGCCACTGACCATAGCTCGGGGAATCTTATTTTGGGAAACAGGGATAATTTTAAGTATATATGTACATGATAACCTGTGACTATCATGTACAAATTCATTATTTCTTTATTAATTATTCTTGGCAGAATAGTACAAATAAATTTCACTGTCTTAAAAATTATGCTGTAATCATGTGTATTAATGTTAAAAGTTTCTTTTATGTGTATAAATAAAAAAAAATTAATTGAAAATAGAAATTATATTTGTGTACCATTAAGTACATATTTGTGTGCATACATACATACATACATATCACACACGCTGAATCCCGACAATTCTGGGTAAGCAGAGTAATCGGTGTTGTGCTGCAAAAACTCTGGTAAATTACAGCACAACACCGAACACCACGTTTCGCAAAGTATTCGAACAAGATTCAATCGATCAAGCAGCAAGTAAGGTTCGAAGACCCACCTGCTGCATGACTCGGTGGAAGTACCGTGCCAAGGTGAGAGGTGGCGAGCCTGTCGCCCTTTAGCACGGCATCTTGTCCTAATCCCTTAGTCGCCTTTTACGACATGCATGGGGAGAGATGCAGCGGGGCTATTCTTTTTAAGTACCGGCCTCACACGGTATATTTGTGTGCCTTTGAGAGAATCAATAAAGATATTTTGTTTGTTGGATTAATTTGTATGGAAACTGTACATTTTTTTTTCGGTTGGTGTCACAAAAATTGCCGTACATTTTTTTTGCTGCTATTGATCCCACGAATCTGCCGCACTACGCGTAGATATCCAATATGTTCGTTAACTATATTAATATGCGAATAATTTTTACTTTAAACGATTCGAGGTGTTTACGCGCCGGCACGTAACAGGACGAAAATTAAATTAATAATCCGCGCGGAAATAATTCGATAGAATCTTGCACAAATTTATTCAATCCGCTTCCAGACGCTAATATCCTCGCAGCGTCGAGTAAACTCGCCCTTTCCGGATCAGTAGCTCCGGAGAAAATTGAAAATTAGGAAAAAAATCATCGAAAAAAAATTTCAGACAATTTATTAATACCGCGAACAAAGGCGGACCCGCGGGCGGCGCCGTCGGAACAAAACTGGGACAAAGCGAACAACGCGACCGACACAAAAGTTTGTGTGGCCCTTGCATTGAGACACGACAATGCGATACAATACAATACTTAGTATTACTTATTGTTACTTAAAAACGTGTGGTTAAAGCTGAGCGTTCATAATCATGTGGGGCTCGTTACTTGAAAACGTGTGGATAAAGCTGAGCGTTCATGGCCATGTGGGGCTCGTTACTTGAAAATCTGTGAATTTGCTGAGCGTTCATAACCATGTAGGGCTCGTTACTTGAAAATGTGTGGATAAAGCTGAGCGTTAAGGGCCATGTGGGGCTTACTTGAAAACGTGTGGATAAAGCTGAGCGGTCAGAACCATGTGGGGCTCATTACTTGAAAACGTGTGGATAAAGCTGAGCGTTCCGAACCATGTGGGACTCGTTACTTGAAAACGTGTGGATAAAACTGAGCGTTCAGGACCACGTGGGGCTCCTTACTTGAAAACGTGTGGATAAAGCTGAGCATTCAGGACCATGTGGGGCTCGTTACTTGAAAACGCGTGAATAAAGCTTAGTAAAGTAAAAGGCGACTCAATAATAAGAACAACATGTCGACCCTAAAGTTGCCCTAAAGTACGAAATGATAGCCACCCGTCACCTTGGCACGGTTCTTCCACACTCATGCAGTAAGTAAGTAAGCAATTGACCCACCGTTATAGTGCTCTATGAAGCAGTGTGTTTGCTAGGCTGGGGAGCCAGAACCAATTTTTTAAGGGTTAAACATAGCCAGTCAAGCTGGCAAGGACCCTTATTAAGCTGCTCAGGTGTTTGTCTGTTCGTATGTCTGTCAGAGGCGATGGCGGAACGTAAAGCTCAATAAACCTTAATTAAAACTGTTTTTTATGGAAACTAATATGGTTGGCTGCATCACCTACAACATCCGTGAAATCAGCCCATAACACCTTGGTGGACTTGGTGCCATGTCAGTGCTTGCCTACCTCACGACATGAAATCAATTGTGAAGTGTACAGAATGATTCAGAAATAGCTACCAAAGTTTTAATGGTGATTCTGGAGCTCAACTGAACAAGTTCCGAACTTGCAATTTTTGTTTTTCGAAATGTTCAGAAAATTTCATGAACCCTACACATTTTTCAACTTTACTGTAACAAAAATGTAGCGGGATCATGAAAGTTTTCCTACTTTAAAAAAATATCAAAGGCCAAAGTTGTTTGTGCTCTAGAATCACCATGCATTACCTACATGACCTTCGGGTACATTGAAACCGAAAACCATTTAACTACTCACACTGCAAGATAAAGAGGACTACGGGTCCTCTTCGCGTAACAGAAAAAAAATCATAACTCCCAATTTTTTCGCTTTAAAAAATATTCAAAAAACATCCCCAGATATTTAGTCAATCTACAATATAAACATATAAAAGTTTAAAATATATTAGATATATGTTTAAAAGTGCCCTTTTTAAAACGGCTATTTTGAGCGTTTTTTTGCGGTTTTCTCAATAACTCTCAAACTTTTAAATTTTTTTTTTCACCTTCTTGGCGTCATGTGACACCCTAAATATTTACGTAGCCTTAAAACTCGCGACACCCGGGCGAATTCGCACTCTCGCTGAAAATTGGGGACTATACTGAAGCGATCGAAAATACATTTTCAATGTCAAAAAAGAAAACAGCATCTTATGGACAGCAGCGGCGTAAACACGCTGCGGGCCACGGAGAGACACGCTCTGCGTTAAAAGAGGGACTGTCTACGGAACCCTCCTTACGAACAAAGTCCTCAGTTAACAGGATTTTTGAATCGTTGCGTTACCATTAATTTGGAGGCTTACGTTCGGAGTTGTAGTTAATTTCGTTGCGGCGACGCGACGAGGCGTGAAATTTGAGGTGAGCGAGACCAGAATTCCGATTCAAGGGTCTTACGCACATAGCGCAATACCTATAGCGCGCGATGCGCTCTCAACGTAATTACCCATGCTCCAGTGACATACATGTATGTATGTATGTATGTATGTATGAGAAATTCGCTCAAAAACAAAAAGATATCACAGAAATAAAAGTGTTTATGGAAACTGAGACGGTTGGCTGCACCACCTACAACATCCGTGATGTCAGCCCATAACACCGGGTGAACTTGGTGCCACGTCAGTGCTTCCCTTCGGTCGTGCCGGCTACACTGAACGGGACGGAAAACACAAACTATTTACATAGCCGTTTCGACTGACCTTTCATTCAATGCGGCGGTACCAGCCCGGGCGGGTTAAACCCTGCCAACTAGTAATATAAGAAGGGAGTCATATCCCTTAGTCGCATTTTACGACATACAGGGGGAGAGATGCAGTGGGGCTATTCTTTTAAGTACCGGCCCCACACGGTACTATGCTATCATTAATTTATTATTTATTATTAAAGCTATGACATCATTATATTACATTGTCGATTTACATATGTATGCAAAATATCAGGTCAATCGAACACTGGGAATTGATTACCCACAGACAGACACCACTTGTAAAAACATTACGCTCCTTTTTGCTACGCGCAGTCGGGTAAAAACACGACATCCGGGCAATTCTGAGAGTAGTATAAATGGGTGGGGTTTTTAAAACAGTTTTTATTACCTTCAGTGCTTCAAGACATGACTTTTTATTTTGTACCTCAAACTGACAACTTTTGACAAAAAACCTAAGCGTAACGCTTCAAGTGTAACTTATCGCTAGTATAAGAATAGCGGTGCAGTGAAGTGCGGTGGAGTGAGATAACGGTGATTTAAGACGTCAGGCGCGAGACAGTGCAGCTGAATACGCTGAATTCATTATCATAACTCCCACAGATACAGCGCGATCTAGATCAGCGGGGGTACGCGGACGGAGCGATCTCATGTCGTCGACATCTTGGATTCCGTTGTCTGTAGAGTGTTTTCATTTTACGAAGGCACGAGGGGTACGAGGTAGGAAGTGGTGCGAGAGGCGACCGCGCGGAGCTCAGTAGAGAACGAACTCGGTGCCCGGTCGGTACACACGTTCTACACGTCTCCGCGGCATCGCTCCGTCGAACTGAGTCGTTCCCTACTGAGCTCCGCGCGGTCTCACACCACTTCCTACCTCATACCCCTCGTGCCTTCGTAAAATGAAAACACTCTACCTCATGGTTCTTTAACGACATCTGGTGGTTGAGGAAGACAAGAAAAACGGCCGTTTAAAAAAAAATAGTCTAAAAACCGGCCAATTTCGAGTCGGACTCGACACCTTGGTCAGCTAGGTGCCATGTCAGTGCTTCCCTTCGGTCGTGCCGGCCGCACTAAACTGGACTATTTACATAGCCGTTTCAACCGACCTTTCATTCAGTGCGGTGGCACCAACCCGGGCGGGTTAAACCCTACAACCTAGTAGGTAAGAAGGAAGGGACCTACAGTTTTAAGTGGAATACGAACCACGGTCAGCCGCACCTGAGCTACCGAGGCTGACAAAGGTCATAGCCTCAGTAGGTCCCCCATGCAAGTCCGTACGCACCCGCTGTTATGAAATTAAACCTAATATCTTTCTTGAGCAAGCAAGGCCTCTACCGCTCGGCCTCGGGCCTCTCGTCTTGAATGTAATTTAAAGCCAAATGTTGAAAATAATTTACGTCCCCTAATAACTTGTCGTAAGTTGTAAACAGATTGAGTGCTTAGTTCTGCTAAGTTAACTACAGAACCCGTTAGTGGTTGCTGTTAGTTACAAACTAAACCTTGTACAACTGCATATGTATATTAGGTAAATAAGCGGCGGGTGGCCGAGTGGTTTGGGCATCGGCTTTTCATGCGAGAGGTCCGAGGTTCCGAATCCGATCGGCGTGTACCAATGAGTTTTTTTCTGACGAAAAAAGTTTTCGTGCATATCTACACCTGCTACTTCACCGTTTGGAACCGGTGTAAAACTATAGGTTCCTTCCCTTGCTCCTTACTAGGTGGTAGGCTCAAACTGTAGTCGACTGGGTTGATACCACCGTACTGGATGTAAGATGGCCGCATAACATAAGGGATATGACTCCCTTCTTATATTACTGGGTGGTAGGGTTTAACCCGCCCGGGTTGGTACCACCGCACTGAATGAAAGGTCGGTCGAAACGGCTATGTAAATAGTTTGTGTTTTCCGTCCAGTTCAGTGTAGCCGGCACGACCGAAGGGAAGCACTGACGTGGCACCAAGTTCACCCGGTGTTATGGGCTGACATCACGGATGTTGTAGGTGATGTAGCCAACCGTGTCAGTTTCAATAAAAAAAAAAAAAAAAAAAAAAAAAAATAACAGTCTCGTCTGTGTTCTTCTCTGGTCCAGCATCGCCAGCAATCCAAAGTGAAGTCTCCGGTATGGCACCTACCTTCTCGGAGGTGATATTGGCGGGTCAGAACATGTGTATGTCGTAAAATGCGACTAAGGGATATGACTCCCTTCTTATATTACTAGGTGGTAGCACCACACTGAATCGGTCGAAATGGCTATGTAAATAGTTAGTGTTTTCGGTCCAGTTCAGTGTTTTTTTTTTTTTATGTAATCCGGTATGGGTGGCTGAGTCGGAGGGGCCAAAGCACATGCTCTAACCAGCCAATATCACCTCCGAGAAGGTAGGTGCCATACCGGAGACTTCCCTGGATTGCTGGCTATACTGGACTAGAGGAGACCACAAACGAAGTTGCTTGCGGCCATCTTACATCCAGTACGGTGGTACCAACCCAGTCGGCTACAATTTGAGCCTACCACCTAGTAAGGGTCAAGGGAAGGGACCTACAGTTTTACACCGGTTCCGAATGGTGAAGCAGCGGGTGTAGGTATGCACGTAATTTTTTTTCGCCAGAAAAAACTCATTGGTACACGCCGACCGGATTCGAACCTCGGACCTCCCGCATGAGAAGCCGATGCCCAAACCACTCGGCCACCCGCCGCTAATGTAGCCGACATGAAATGAAGGGAAGCCTGACATGGCATCTAGTTCACGCGGTGTTATGGGCCGACATCACGGATGTTGTAGGTGATGTAGCCAACCGTGTCAGTTTCCATAAAAAAAACTGATCCTGGATTCGCAAGGGGTGGTGGAATTGGCTGTGCCGAGCGCCCACGTTTCCTCGGCACAGCTTCCCATAGTGGTTTTAATAAAAAAAGTGTATGTAGTTTGACTAGATATAATATGGGTTTAACACACAGCCATTTGTTATAGTCGAGTGAGCTACGACCGTGTTTTCAGTCGCATCAACATGGTTACAGTTCACTCCATCACGACCGACACTCCGGAGTTCATATTTACGGGAACGTTAAAAATAATGGACGGTTAGGGTTGTAGCAGCATAGAACATTTACAAATTTAGAAGTGCAATTGTAAACATTATAACTATATTCGTTGTCATTACCTGCAGATTGTCAATTTGAATAAGAATTGGTCTATTTTGAATTTTTCTTATAATATATATTTTGTACATTATAAATTTAAAAAAAAACAACACAAATATTTTACATGATATTTCGACTTATTGGTCGTCGTCAGATAATAATTTTTGAAGTGAAAACTTCTTTAGCGGCGCTTGGCACTTTTTTAGATGGGTAAAAAATGTTAGACTCGCGACAGATCTCGAAAAGCGACAGATTTATTTTTATTATTTAAAATGTAACCTTAAGTCATAATGCATTAAGGGTTAAGTTACGAGTGGCTCGGGATCAATTCTGTTCGTCTCTCAGTGACAGTAAAGCCGAAAGCGAATCAAGGGAATCCGATATTCGTTTGGTCGGTTATGTGATTTCGTGGCTCAATGGTAAGAGTGTAGGATTTGTATTTTTTGACCATGGGTTCGAATCCCTCAAAATTTTGTTTGTTTTTTTTTCTTTTGTTTTCTTTTTTAAGCAATGTGTTTAAATTTTTTTAGGGTGTTTAGTTTTTTTTATAACCACCTAAGAATTATTTTCGGAAATACAAAAAGTTTTCACTTCTGCCGGCACTCCCGGAGTGCAACTGGGGCTTTTTTTTATTGACACATTAATTAAAAAAATATATATCTGACGATGACCAATAAGTTGAAATATAATGTAAAATACGTGTTTTTTAATGTATAATGTAAAAAAATATATATTATAAAAATAACTAAAACCAAATATTGGTGAAAATAAAACTATTTCCTTTTTTAAATTTTCTATAAATGGAAAACGTAGAATAGGTCTTAAATTTCGAGTTGAATGAGTGTTTATAGGGTGGCAAAAGGCGAATTGGAGAAAATGAAATAACGCCTGATTTAGTTTCTTTACTTTTGGTGCTGCCGCGATAATTAGGAGGCCGTGTTGAAAAATTACGCTCCGTACCGTACTCTATGTACCTGGAAATTATGGTACGGTATTTGTGCTCTTAAAATTCACAAAATACCGTCACAAGGGGTCAGATAGGATAACTCGACGTATTCTACATAAAATATGCGCCGTAAGATCCTGTCTGTTTAGTATTCCCATTCGTCCAAAATTTATCAATAAACTTTATTTTTATTTTTATTGATAGCGCGACGACATGCGGCTCCGAGCCGCCCCATAAGGTGTCTAACAACGCCAATGGACATTTTGTATTTGAATTTATACGCAAGAATAGGCGAAGAAGAACTTAAAAAAAATCGACACTCCATCCTCGACAATAACTCTGGCGCGAGTGTAAAAATAAATCCATGATTGGCTGCTAGCAACGATCGTCACATAAACCGTATTTATGTGACAGGTCCAGCATTCCTATGAGCGAACGTGTAGGGGGGTGGCTGTAAAGATAATAATAACGTGTACCTTTGAACTTTAACAGCACTATAAAACTATCAGCGGGGTAGGTGGAGTGGGAAGATAAAATTACTTATACATACTTAAGTTAATGAAGAAATGTATGAGATTGTTGGAGTTTCAGAGGGTTACAAATTTAAATGTTAAGGAGTTAACGATCCCTTATATGGGTTGCATTTATTTTTGTAATTATTGCGTTTCGTTTATATGAGGAGAAATATTTTGTTCTTTTTATATTCACAATACTTACGTCATTATGCTTTTTAGGGTCCCGTATCCGTGCGTGAAACTATTATTAAGCCTACGCGGCGTTTGTCCTAACTTTGAATGGCTGTATCTTTTGAACCGTAATAGGTAGCCGGTTGAAACACAGAATATGTGTTAGTATGGCGAATATCCTAACAAATAAAAATAATTAAAAAAACGTCAAAGTTTTTTTTTTTTTTTTTATTGATACGCGAGACACTTGGCGCCGTCAGCATGGATTGTTGAGCCGACGACGCCCAAAAGCATTCGTTTTAGAACGGGGCTGCGAATGCCGTGCCGGCGTGACAGATGCCTTTTTACGCGTCTACGCGATCCCCAAGTCATACACTGAAGGAAACACATCAGGAGGAAGTGCATTCCAGAGTTTCGCAGTGCGGAAGATAAAAGAAATACTGGAGCGCTTAGTCCGCACTTTAGGCAGCTCTACAAGTTGGTGTGATTATAGTGCAACCTCTAAAGTAACAACAAATGATAAAAACCGGCCGATAACGTGATGGTACGGAACCCTCGGTGCGCGAGTTCGACTCGCACTTGGCCGGTTTTGTTTTATGGAACCTGACATGCTTGGCATTTACAGCACCAGCGATGTACCATCTTGTTCCTGTCGGAGCTATGTGCGATAGAGAGATAGAGATAGAGATAGAGATAGAGATAGAGATAGAGATAGAGATAGAGATAGAGATAGAGATAGAGATAGAGATAGAGATAGAGATAGAGATAGAGATAGAGATAGAGATAGAGATAGAGATAGAGATAGAGATAGAGATAGAGATAGAGATAGAGATAGAGATAGAGATAGAGATAGAGATAGAGATAGAGATAGAGATAGAGATAGAGATAGAGATAGAGATAGAGTTAGAGATAGAGATAGGGATAGAGTAGAGATAGAGATAGAGATAGAGATAGAGAATCATTTATTTCACTAGTAAATTGTTTACATTTCTCTACTATTCTCGGTGAAGAATAGCGGGTGTGTCAGCTAATCTTAACGTCTACGGGTAGATCTAAGATGTTTGTATGTGCCACGGCAGTGTTGCTCGTTTGGTGGTGCTGGCTACACTGAACTGTAACACTGAAAACGCAAACTATTTTTTCAAGCCGTTTCGACCGTAAATTATTTAGTGTTATGGTAGGTATATATTATTCAACTTTACCACCTGAAAGAAAATGTACCTATAATTGTACAATAATCCGAACAGTGTTAAATATATTTCGAACGATGAAGCAACAGTTTTACATAAAATCGGAACGTTTAAGCAACCAGTTTTCATAGAATCCAAACGTTTAAGCAACAGTTTTACATATAATCCGAACGTTTAAGCAACCGTTTAACATAGAATCCAAACGTTTAAGCAACAGTTTTACATATAATCCGAACGTTTAAGCAACCGTTTTACATAGAATCCGTACGATCAAGCAACTCTTGTTCGAGAAATTTATTTATCAAACTGGGAAAGATACAGAAAGTGGTGCACATAAATTGGGGATCGAATCTACGATCTCCTACTTACTAAACAACCCTTACTGTTTGGCCACGAGACACAAAAAATCCGCGGTTCTAGCGCCACGCGAGGTTGGAGGGAATAAGGTTCCAGGGCACACATAAGGAGCGGAACCTGATTTAGCGTAATGCCTGGCAAAATGCGTACACAGCACCCCGAGGGCGCGTTCTTTAGATTAACTGAATAGAGTCTAAGAAAGCGAGCGAGGAGGCAGCGGCTCGATTCCAAGTGTAGCTCGAACGCGAGACCAATTTTGGTTTTTCGAACGAATTTTTTGAAATGATTTGTTGCTCCACGTATATAGTCGGAAATACAAATATACATATTCATAAACACGAATTCATTCTAGCCACATACAAAATCGACGTATGGAGTGTGATAATTGGCAATACTTTAACGAGACATATTTGATAAGTAGCCTAATCCCGACTCCATTTATATTTTCTTCGATGAGAACATTTTCTTCCATAAGAAATCCAAATAACGCTAAAATAAAAACACTATACACCGTTTTTAGGTTTCCGTATCCCGTACGTAAGCCTATTATCAAGCCTACAACGTCTGTCTGTCTGTCGGTCCGTCCGTCCGTCCATCCGTCCATCCGTCCATCCGTCCACCCGTCCGTCCGTCCGGGGAACGCTGCGAGCGTTACGGGGGCCTTTCCGCCGTCGTCGGTGCTCCTGGGTGAGATTTTCTATCTCGTTTAATGGGCACCGACGCGTGACGTCGTTGGTTGTTCACGGCAACTCTGCCATTCCGGCTCATCTGTCCCTGGACTGTTTTTATTATTGATATTTTTTTTTGGTTTAGATTAAATTTTTTTTAGATAGTCTAATATTGTTAGTATATAAAAGGTTTATATGCTTATATTTTTGTTATTTAATATAGGTTTTTAAATCATTCAAAAGAATAATCCAGCGTTCGAGTGATAAGAAATAATGGTCGTGATACGCTTGGAATCGAGCAGCACCTATATAATCACTAGCTACACCTATGTACATACGATAGAGTACATTGCAAGTATACGTTCGGTTGTACCGACTAACGAATAGCCCTATTCCATATTACATCATATACGTGGGTGGTCCCAAAAATATAAGACCTAAGAGAGAAAAGACAAATTTTTTTTTTTAAAAATTCTCATTATTTCTCTCCATAATCTCCTTTTAGCTCAATACACATTTGCCAGCGTTGTTCGATATCTTCGGTACCCTGTTTATAGTGAGAACCGTCCGTTTGTTGCCCGTGGTCCTACTGCGTAGTCCTACTGGTAGAACCAAGGGCAATGTTTTTTGTCCGTGGTTCTACTAGTAGGACTACGGGCAAGTAACATGACCTAATGGTCCAACTGGTAGTACCACGGGCAAAAAACATTGCCCTTGGTTCTACCAGTAGGACTACGGACAAGTAGCATTGCCAGTAGTTCGACTAAGAGGAATAAGTTTTATAATTAAAGAATTTATCTATGTAAACTTCCTTCATGTAAGACAATTATTTAAATAAAAGAGGTTGCCTATTATTTCATGATGAATAAATTGTCATGCCATAAGAGCTCCTCAAAATAGTCATCTACCGCCGACTCTACCTCTTTATTGTTGGCAAATCTTTTACGCGCGAGTCATATTTTTTTTTTAATTTTGAAAGAGAAAATAATCCGAGAGGGATAATAAATCTGGTGATACGGTGCGTGAGGAAGCAATACGAACTTTAACTCATTGATTTTGGTCATCGCAATTACAGATGTGTGAACTGATGCGTTGTCTTCAGTCTTGATGAAACAAAACAAAACAAACAAAAGTGCTGGGCTTAGGAATTCGAAAAGAGCCAATCGCAACACACGGGCGCTTTTGCACGTCCGAGCTGACTTTGCCTTACAGTAAAGTTTGTAATTCTGCGTTGGTGCTTCTATGAAAAGAAAACGCCACACGTTCAAAACATTTTGCAAACTACGTTACAAGCTTACCATTTGTGTTCCGGTTTTATTCATGATATTAGTGTAATAATTTACTTACTGAATATTTGCCTAATATGGAATACTTTGAATTCCCGACGCAAAAGGGAAAGGTGTTATTAGTTTAACGCCTCCGTCTGTATGTCTGTCTTTGTGTGTGTCTGTCTATGTGTCTGTCTGTGGCATCGTAGCTCCCAAACGGATGGACCGATTTGGATGCGGTTTTTTAACATATAATATTCTTGTTATATTAAGAATCATGTTTAACGTAATATTTTATTTTTTGCCTTAGTTCTTATTTTTAGTTATTTTTGTTTTATTCTACTCTTAAATATTACCTACATGTTTTAAAATGCTAAACCTTATTATTGTCATCGTAATTTTTTCTTTATGAGTGCGTAATAGTTCATAAATTAGCTGATTAGTTTCTTATAAATAAATAACTCGACACTGCACGCATCGTCCGGAGGTTTCTCTCCCTGGGGGGGGCCCGACCATCGGTAGCTTGGGTTCGCCCCGCTGCCGGTGGTGGAAACTCCGTTTATAGATTTTAATTGTTAAAAAGATGTAAAATTTATATAAAAAGGAACGTGTAAATAAATGGATAAAATAAATACATAAAATCGATAAGTAGATGATGTATTTGATCGGTGTTTAGGTGTAATCATGATACCTTACTGGGGATTATGGAAACAGATACCCTAAACTAGCGTTCTAAATCCTACAAAATGGATTAAGCATACTGCTTTGATATCAGAATTATTTTCATGGCTTCGTATCTAACTAAGCTAGCTGTGATTTGACACCGAACCGAAAGTACCTACTTCCCTGTTCTATGCCCCAGTTCGCGTCGAGTGAAGTTCCTGGCGGATGGTATTTTCTCTTTCTTTCAAATAAATACAGAAAAATTTAGCAAAAAAAAAACACCCTAACAAAGGAGTGGACCTAAACGGGGGAAGTAAATTTTTATGGAATCTGACACGCTTGGCTACATCACCTACAACATCTGTGAAGTCAGCCCATAACACCGGGTGAACTAGGTGCCATGTCAGTGCTTCCCTTAATTTCATGTCGACTAGGCTACACAGAACTGGACGGAAAACACGACCTATTTACATAGCCGTTTCGACCGACGTTTCATTCAGTGCGGTGGTACCAACCCGGGCGAGATAAACCCTACCACCTAGTAAGGTCAGAAGGGAATCCGAATCACGTTCAGCCTCCAACGGTCGAGCGGTCACCCAACTAAGTACTGACCGCGCTCGGGGTTGCTTAACGGTCGACCGACCGCACCACTGAGCTACCGAGGCTGACATAGGCTATAGACATGTAGGCTTTGAAAGACCTTTCCACCAAAGTACCTCCGAGATTCCTAAGAAAATATTGTTCTTTTCAACTTCGCTTTTGTAGCCTTGATTAATTAAAGATGGCGACCCCTGACATTGTTTAGACATGAGATTTTATCTCCCAAGAATTTGTAATATTTTATGTTTCAACAAGATAGCTCGAACCGTCTGTCTGTCTACAGGCTGTCACCGACAGACAGACGAGACAGAGCTGTCTTCAAGCGTCGTATTAACGGGCTAGACAGCCTAGCAACAGTCCGCAAATCGGCTGGCGTGGCACCTAACTGAGCGTGGTTTCGCGAGGAGAGGTGATTTTGGCTCTGTCGACTGCACCATTGGTCCCTCGGTACAGCCACCCATGCTGGTTAAAATAATAAAAAGAAAGACAGAGACCTGCCTGATTTTATAAGGGTCCCGCCATCGTCGTTGGCTATGAAACCCTAAAAAGTGAGGTTACATTCGTCGTTGAGATTCGAAAAACTCGTATCTCAAAAATAGAGATTTTTCAGTAGAGCAAAAATACCGTATTTCGAAATTTTAGTAGAAAACTGTTATTCCGAAAGTTTTAGATAATATCAAAAGAAACCATAGAAATAATGTTAATACAGTTAAAGCAAGATACGAGGTTTTGTGTTTTTTATTTTACGATAAATTGCTGACATACGAGGTATCGGTCCCAAACTATAAGAATAAATGCTTATTTCGATTTTTTTTTAGATAATGTAAAGACTGTTCATTCAAAACTTGAAGATAATTATATATATACAGGGTGTATCAGGATAGGTTTTCGAAAATTCAGGGTTCGAAAGGGGCCCATATTTGAAGACGAAAATCTCTGAAACTTTTTCCCAGATTCGATCATTTTACAGTACTTTTTGGTGAAAATCTATTCTTCAAGATTTGGTGGATGGTTAACGTCCGCCTTCATTAAATAAAAAATTAATTCTAACTCATGAATAAAAATGGGTAGGTTGCATACATAACCACTATAATTGAACTGCGTGTAGGTAAATTTCAAACACTGAAAGTTCAATGACCTCAAAAGAAAAAGAGGGGTGAATTAGTTCACTGCACTCTCCAGTCTCACTGTCCATCGAGTTTTTATTAAAATTTCCACCTTTTGTATGACCAAAAAAACAACGGAATTTCGATTTGAGTGATAAGGATTTTTTTCTTCTAATAATGAGTACTTTCTATTCCTGATGTTTCTCAAACCTATCCTGATACACCCTGTATAATACACATATTCAAAATTTCAATTAAAGCAAGATACGAGGTTTCATGTTCTTATTTTTGCCAACGCAAATACATATTGTTTTGAGATACGAGTTATTGGTTTTACTTATATCTTTGCCCTTTGACTCCCAAACGTTGAAAATAGTATTATATCGTATGGAGACACGAGTAAAAGTGGCCTATGCGCTATGATTTTGAGGAACACTCAATGAAAAAAAAAACAAAAATCTTAAATTTTGGGATACGAGTTTTTCGAATCTCAACGACGATATTAGAACTACGACGAAAAGGAATGCCATCACGGCTTTATGTACTTCAGTACACTATCTATGTAAGAGCCGCATCGCTGGTCATCCTGAAATGAAACAATCGTACAGACTAACAAATAGCCAACATCAAATAAATATTATAAACAACACCGACTCACATATTGTGCTCAGTGGTAACTTAATATCTTTTGTAAAGCGATTTAATAGTGATTAATTGAAACCGCACGACTGAATCAATTCCATTACCGAGAGCCTCTGGAAGCCTACTAAGTGAATTCACCAGGTCACCCTCTGCGCGTTCTATAACCACTATAATAGTGTGTCAAGCGAATCGTTACAGTGACATATTGGTTTAAACTGTATCAAAAACAAAGTAAAAAAAAAAAAGTGGTGAATTGAAAAATATTTTTTTTTTACCTACATAAATATACATACCACACGCTGTATCCTGACAATCGGGGGTAAGCAGAGTAATCGGTGTTGTGCTGCAAGTACTCTTGTAAATTACAGCAGCACAACCCCGACCACCACGTTTAGCAAAGTATTAGGACAAGATCAACTAGCAAGCAGCAAGTAAGGCACGAAGACCCACTGCATGAATCGGTGGAATGACCGTGCCAAGGTGAGAGGTGGCTAACCTGGCGCCCTTTAGCATGGCATCTTGTCCTTATCCCTTGGTCGCCTTTTACGACCTCAAAATAGTAAGGTCGTAATCAAAATACGTAAGACAAATAAGTCAAAATACGTAACCTTAGAATTTCCCCATCGTTACGTTTTGGAATGTACTTAGTTTTTATATACATACTAGCTGAGCTCGCGGCTCCGCTCGCATGAAATTCGTATTTCAAAGAAGAAAGTAAGTAACTGAGGGCGAGGCCGAAGGCCGAGCTGCGTTCAGGAAGACTATAAACTTTCTCGAAGAAATTAAGTAACTAAGGGCGAGGCTGAAGGCCGAGCTGCGTTCAGGAAGACTATAAACCTTCTCGAAGAAAGTAAGTAACTAAGGGCGAGGTCGAAGTCTGAGCTGCGTTCAGGAAGACTGTAAACCTTCTCGAAGAAAGTACGCAACTGAGGGCGAAGCCGAAGGCCGAGCTGCGTTCAGGAAGACTATAAACCTTCTCAAAGAAAGTAAGTAACTATGCGCGAAACTGAAGGCCGAACTACGTTCAGTAAGACTATAAACCTTCCCGAAGAAAGTAAGTAACAAAGGGCTAGGCCGAAGGCCGAGCTGCGTTCAGGAAGACTATAAACCTTCTCGATGAAAGTAAGTAACAAAGGGTGAGGCCGAAGGCCGAGCTGCGTTCAGGAAGACGATAAACTTTCTCGAAGAAAGCAAGTAACTGAGGGCGAGGCCGAAGGTCGAGCTGCGTTGAGGAAGACTATAAACCTTCTCGAAGAAAGTAAGTAACAGTGGGCGAGGCCGAAGGCCGAGCTGCGTTTAGGAAGACTATAAACCTTCTCGATGAAAGTAAGTAACAAAGGGTGAGGCCGAAGGCCGAGCTGCGTTCAGGAAGACGATAAACTTTCTCGAAGAAAGCAAGTAACTGAGGGCGAGGCCGAAGGTCGAGCTGCGTTGAGGAAGACTATAAACCTTCTCGAAGAAAGTAAGTAACAGTGGGCGAGGCCGAAGGCCGAGCTGCGTTTAGGAAGACTATAAACCTTCTCGAAGAAAGTAAGTAGGAAAGGGCGAGGCCGAAGGCCGAGCTGCGTTCAGGAAGACTATAAACCTTCTTAATGAAAGTACGTAACTGAGGGCGAGGCCGAAGGCCGAGCTGCGTTCAGGAAGACGATGACCTTTTCGAAGAAAGTAAGTAACAGAGGGCGAGGCCGAAGGCCGAGCTACGTTCAGGAAGGCCAATAACCTTCTCGATGAAAGTAAATAACTAAGGGCGATGCCGACGGCCGAGCTGCGTTCAGGAAGACTATAAACCTTATCGAAGAAATTAAGTAATTGAGGGCGACGCCGAAGGCCGAGCTGCGTTCAGGAAGACTATAAACCATCTTGAAGAAAGTAAGTAACTATCGCCCATAGTTACTTACTGTCATCGAGAAGGTTTAGCGTCTTCCAGGATACAGGTCGGCCTTCGGCAAAAAAAAAAAAGATACCTAAGGAAGTAAAATACTCCGTCCCGGTCTCCGTCTCCGTCTCCGTCTCCGTCTCCGTCTCCGTCTCCGTCTCCGTCTCCGTCTCCGTCTCCGTCTCCGTCTCCGTCTCCGTCTCCGTCTCCGTCTCCGTCTCCGTCTCCGTCTCCGTCTCCGTCTCCGTCTCCGTCTCCGTCTCCGTCTCCGTCTCCGTCTCCCTCTCCCTCTCCCTCTCCCTCTCCCTCTCCCTCTCCCTCTCCCTCTCCCTCTCCCTCTCCCTCCCCCTTTCCCTCTCCCTCTCCCTCTCCCTCTCCCTCTCCCTCTCCCTCTCCCTCTCCCTCCCTCTCTCCCTCCCCTCCGCCTTCCCTCCCCCTCCCCATCATTTAATCCTAAAATCTAATTTTGAAATCATCCCCTATTTTAATTTAAGGGTTGATTTAACTAAAACACTGAAACACGTAATTCTTTATTTCATACCAAAAGCCGAAATATGAATCGTTATATCCCTAACTTGAGAAATGATGGGTTCCCTATACAAACGTTCATCCCCTATTTCACCCCCTTAAGGGTTGTTTTTGAGACAAAAGGTAGCCTGTGTTCTTCCTCAGGCAGGATGCAAATCATCTCCGTACAAAATTTTATAAAATCCTAAAATCTAATTTTGAAATCATCCCCTATTGTAATTTAAGGGTTGATTTAGCAAAAACGCTGAAACACGTAATTCTTTATTTCATACCAAAGGCCTAAATATGAATTGTCATATCCCTAACTCGAGAAATGCTAGGTTCCCCATACAAACTTTCATCCCCTATTTCACCCCCTTAAGGGTTGTTTTTTTAGACAAAAGGTAGCCTATTTCCTTCCTCAGGATCCATTTCATCTCCGTGCAATATTTTATCGAAATCTGTTCAGCGGTTTAGGCGTGAAAAGGTAACAGACAGACAGACAGACAGACAGACAGACAGACAACAGAGTTACTTTCGAATTTATAATATTAGTATGGATATTAACCCTTTGAAAGGGCGGCATGGTAAAAGAAATCACTCTGTATACCGATCTATCTATCTAAATTCAAGATTCGATATCTTACGCTGTCTTAGTTGCTAAGGCTGTTTACACACAAAGATATTCTTTAAGCTGAGGTTGCCTATAATAATGCAGTTTTATAAATTGCCTGTGTATATCCACCGACACGGAGCTCAGGTAAGCCCGTAAACCGACTACATCGTGTATCAGATTCGTGGTCCCACGGCGCTCGGAGGGACCGCTGTCTTCCCTAAAGAGTTAACCCTTACCGCACAAAGGCATCGACGTGTGTGGGCTACTGTGATAAACGCCACGAGGTTAGTTTAGTTCCCCTAGTTGCCTTTTTACGATATGCACGGGGAGAGGTGCAGTGGGGCTATTCTTTTTAAGTACCGGCCCCACACGGTACTATGCTATTCTTCATTATACACTTCATTATATAAGGTGTTTCGTTAGTCATGTCAATAACTTCGGGAGGGTTACATACACACTCAAATAAACAGGTTACGCAAAAAAATGATATGTTTTTAGCATTACTTTTCGAGAAATTTAACAAAACATGTTTGCTACCTAAACATTAACCTGTGTGTAACATTAACCTGTGTGTAGGTAACATGCATTGTACGGGGTTAATGACCGTACTATGTTCAAACGCAGAACAGCTGTTTGTTGTAAGTGAGTCACAAGGTCACTATGATTGGTTTTTACAGCTACTTATTTGATAAAAAATTTTTGTTAGGAGAAAAAATGCTCCTATAAACATGTGGTTTTGTTTTGCGTAAAGTGTTTGTTTGAGTATGTATGTAACCCTCCCGAAGTTATTGACATGACTAACGATAACGAAACACCTTATATTTGACACGCGCTTGTGTGTGGCGCGCGGCTCGGGCGACACTGAGCGCTCTCGCTCGGACTTTTTTTCTATGGAAACTGACACGGTTGGCTGCATCATCTACAACATCTGTGATGTCAGCCCATAACACCGGGTGAACTAGGTGCCATGTCAGTGCTTCCCTTCGGTTGTGCCAGCTACATTGAACTGAAAACACGAGCCGTTTACATAGCCGTTTCGACCGACGTTTCATTTAGTGCGGTGGTACGAACCCGGGCGGGTTGAACCCTACCACCTAGTAAGGTAAGAAGGGAAGGGGCCTACAGTTTTACGTGGAATCCGAACCACGGGCAGCCTCCAACGATCGAGCGGTCACCCATCCAAGTACTGAGCGCGCCCAGCGTTGCTTAACAATCAATAGCAACAGTCGACTGTCTGCACCACTGAGCTATCGAGGCACACAAACACGACGCATGCATGTGCATCTACACTTACAGCTAAAACAAACCCGCCTTCGTGAGATAAAACTATTAGGAACCCCTTCTTCATTACCCTTAAAAAAAAATTTATGTACATCAACATGGTAGTTGCGCCGAGAGACCAATGTTGCAGTCGACAGAGCCATAATCACCTCTCCTCGCGTAACCACGCTCAGTTAGGTGCCATGCCAGCGGACTTTGGATTTGCGAACTGTTGCTAGACTGTACATACATAGCGTCACGCCTGTTTCCTGGTAGGGTAGGCAGAGACAATGGATCTTCACGTGCCACGATCCTGACACACGTCTGTCGCCTCTTCCACTCTCATATAATGTTCTACATGCTCGTCGGTTACGGATACTACGCAATTGACCCTTTTTGTGCACATGCCCGATCTGGTCCAGGTACGTGCGTCTAGGGCGACCCTTCCCGACTCTTTCACTCACATTCGCTCCATACATTTCTTTCTAATTTGCTCGGCTGTCTAGTCTGTTTGAAGACAGGTCAAATAATTGGCAGCGTGCTTTTTTATTTTTATGGAAACTGACACGGTTGCTGTTGGCTACATCGCCTACAACATCCGTGATGTCAGCCCATAACACCGGGTGAACTAGGTGCCATGTCAGTGCTTCCCATCATTTCATGTCGGCTACACTGAACTGGACGGAAAACACGAGCTACTCGTATTTACATAGCGGTTGCGACCGACGTTTCGTTCAGTGCGGTGGTACCAACCCGGCCGGGATAAACCCTACCACCTAGCGTTTCTCGAGGTTTACAACATCGACGGCATAAAACTGGCTTGTGCTTAGGTATGTCGGTCGTTCGGTCGGTACACACTCGTGTAATATATGACATGATTGATAGTGCCACTGGCGCGCGGCGCAGATCTGACGACTTGATTTGTCGCTCACATACATACACAAAATAAGAATAGGTATTGTGTGCGTGAATATACAAAGGCACTCTTTGTATCCGGTATTTTTTATGGATAAAATATTTTTTGTTGTTACCAATATTTTTTTTATGGATAGAGCGACATGTGGCGTCGTTTCACCTACAAGTAGGTGTCTTGCCCATGGACATTCTGTGATGCACGGGGATTGCGAATGCCATGCCGGCCTGACAGGAGCCTTTTCACCCCCATTTTTTAGTTTTTGTTTTTTTATATTTTACTAATATACCTTTTATATATTTTACAAAACACACACTTCTAACATATTATGTGACGACATGACATAGTCGTCATTAGTGTTTAATGTTTATCTATACATATAATTAAAGCATAGATAAATTTAACCGTGCCGTGTGGGGCCGGTACTTAAAAAGAATAACCCCACTGCATCTCTCCCCGTGCATGTCGTAGAAGGCGACTAAGGGATAAGGACAAGATGCCGTGCTAAAGGGCGACAGGCTCGCCTCCTCTCACCTTGGCACGGTACTTCCACCGAGTCATGCAGCAGGTGGGTCTTCGTGCATTACTTGCTGCTTGGTCGACTGAATCTTATTCGAATACGTTGCAAAACGTGGTGGTCGGTGTTGTGCTGTAATTTACCAGAGTTCTTGCAGCACAACATCGATTACTCTGCTAACCCCGATTGTCGGGATTCAGCGTGTGTGATATGTATGTATGTAATTTTCACTTTATAAATATATATATTTTTTAATTAAATACTAACAACTTTTTGTTGCTTTATTTTTATGTAAAACACATATTTTATTAATAATAATAAAAAAGCACATTTATTAATGAAATATTTCGCCCCGATGTCGGTGGCGTCTTCAGTCAAGTGAGATATAATGATTTGATAGATATGTTTTTTAATATTTTCTTCTTTTTTTATTATTTTTTATATAGAAATAGAAAGCAAATGATGGTTTTATGGATACATGGTGAGTGGATGAACGTAAATTAATATGAGTTATGAGATGTGAAAGGTATACTGGTGATGTATGTTTAATTTAGTGAATGACGTTGAGGCCTGGTGAATGGTATGAGCCAAGGATCCATATGTATGAAGTTTCATGGGTACGCAACTCTATTTCGGGGAGGGGAGGTGAGAATGATTTTATGACACGGACGTGGAAGCAGTTGTTAAATGTCAGTTGGTGTGATCTGGCGTGTGCTGGTACAGGTAATGAGAAATAAGCGAGCGAGTTGACTGTAAAGCGGTGATGATTAAGCCTGATATGAAGGGGGTTGATTGTTTCACCGATGTAGTATGATGGGCAATGTTTGCATTCTAACAGGTAGACGCAGTTTTATGTTTTGCAAGTGATGTATGGTTGGGCGTACAGTCGATGATGTGCGTTTGTGAGTTGGATTATGGATGCTGTATTGATGAGTGGACATGTTTTGCATCGAGGATGATTGCAAGGTGAGGTGCCGGATGGTGAGGAGTTTGTGGCTGGTGGAGACTGCGGTTTGGTTTTAGAGAGGATAGAACGCAAATTTCTATTTTGTTTGAATGTTATGGGTGGTGTGGTTGGGATTAGGCCTTTTGTATCTGTGTTGTTATTGAGAATCGGAAGATGTTCTTTGATCAATTTTCTTAACTTATGGGCACCATGAAAGTATGTAGTAATGAATCTTAAAATGTCTTTGTCTTTGTTGTTGTTTATTCTTGGATATGGTTTTTTGTTGTATATTTGTTTTACAAGCAGTTTCTGAGGATAATTTCTTTCTTTTAGTGCATTGTAAATTTTGTCTTGATATTGTGTTAATGTGTGTGGATGATTACAAATTTTGCGTCCACGAATTGAGAGCGAATAGGGTATAGAGCGTTTTGTATGGGATGGATGGCAGCTGTTGAAATCTAGGTACTGTAGCTTATTTGTTTCTTTGATATGGACTGATGTGATGATTTGATCATTATGGATTGTGAGGTCGACATCTAGAAATGTAATGGATTTTTGTGATTTGGTATGGGTGAACGATAACGAACTGCATTGGTTTAATTTTTTGAGAAAGATTTCTAGTTCTTCTAAACTATGCTGCCAAATCACGAAGATGTCATCTATGTACCGAAGCCACAGCGCAGGTTTTATAGCACAATTTTTTAGAAATTGCTCTTCTATTTTCCCCAAGAATAGGTTCGCGTATGATGGTGCCATGCGCGTACCCATAGCTGTTCCTTTGATTTGTTTGTACACTTGGCCCTCAAAGTTGAAGAAGTTGCTGGTTAGTACTATTTCGCTCAGTTGTATGAGGAATTGTGTGGATGGTGTATGAGGGTATTGTCTGTTGTTGAGGTATTCTGTAACGGCATCGAGGCCTTCGGCGTGTGGGATATTGGTGTAGAGGGAAGTGACGTCTATTGTAACTAAAGTTGTGGGTGTCTGGGGTAGTTTGAAGTTTGTATGATGTCGAGAAAATGGTAAGTGTCTTTTAAATGGGATGGCAGTGACTGTACGATTGGTTGGAGATGATGGTCAACATAGGCTGAGATGCGTTCTGTCGGGCACTGATATGATGCTACAATGGGTCTACCTGGATTGTTTTTTTTATGAATCTTCGGTAACATGTAGAAATGCGGTGTCCGTGGGTGAGGTGGAACGAGTGAATCGATGGTTAAATGGTTCAGTGCTTCAGCAGGCCCTTTTGTTTTTAGAAAGGTCTTGATAGTGGTGGTTATGTTTTGGCATGGATCGTGGTCCAGAATGACATAGTAATCTGTGTTGTTTAGTTGGCGAAATCCTTCATTGACATAGTTGACGCGATCTAATATTACAGTTGTGGATCCCTTGTCTGCCGGTAAAATAATGATGTCGTCGTCGTTTTTTAATTTTTTGAGTGCTCGTTGTTCGTCTTTCGTTAGGTTGCTATTTTGGTGCTGTAAAGTATGTGTGTATTCGTCGTCTGTTAGTTTTGTTAGTATATTAGTCATAAAGACTTCGATGGGATGATTTTGTGGCAGTGCTGGTGGTTCGAAGCGTGATGGTTCCTTAAATTGTTCTAGACTTTTGTGCACGCTGTCTGTAGTAGTGTTGTTATTTTGGTGTTTAGTCCAGTAGTATTTCCACTTGAGCTTTCGGCCAAATCGTATTGCGTCATTTGTTAGTTCGGTCTGGTTAACAGTTGTTGTTGGGCAGAAATTTAGACCTCTTGAAAGAACGGCAATTTCGGTGTTTGATAGTATTTTAGATGACAGATTAACTATGTTATTGTTGTAATTGGTGTGTGTGATTTGAGGCGGTGGTGGAATGTGGAAGAGGTTTACGAGGTCATTAGGTTGTGTGTTGAGAGCTGTAGAGGTTTTAAGTTTGGGATTTAGTGGTAAGGAAAGGCCTAGTAACTCATAATATTTTTTTAATTTGTTTAATTTTGTATTTTGATTTTTGAAGTTTTTGTGCTGTTTTGTTCTATGTGCGCTAAGAATTTGATTAATTTTTATAAATAGATGTGGAAATGCTAATAGGGCGGTTTTTACAATTGCGTCTAGATTATTTTTATGATGAAGGCACAGCGAGATGTATTGGCTGTGGAGGAGTTGCGTTGTTTGTATTGCTTGTGTCATCTGTAGAGCGCGAAATATTTCTCGAATTGGTGGTGGTATTGCATAAAATGGCATTTTTTGTATAAGGCCTTTAGGAGCCATACCGAATTTTAAACATTCGTTAAGGAATGTGTGATGACTATTAAATTGTAGTAGTTTGGATGCGTGGTAAGTGATTTTGTCTAGGATTTCTTTCATTGTGATCGTATTAGATCGAGAGGAATGTAATCAAGGCAACTGTGAATAGTTGAACAGACTCCGCAATAAATATAATATTAGTAATATATCTAAACTCCTTGGTACTATGGCAACGTGCGGCTAATCCAACCTCTTTGGGCAGCGTAGATTACAATCTCTTTGTATGACAGTGACATATTAGTTTTCTTTGTATAAGATGAATTTCAAACATTGATAGGTAATCTCATATGTCAATACAATATTTTGACAATATTCATGCTGTGTTCTGTGGCCTAATCTTTTTGTAAACAATTTTTATAATTTATATATATTCCAAAAATATTCTGTATCAAGAATCGTTATTGCAGGAATGCTTAAATAAGTCTACTTATCAAATTATGATTTCTTCTTTGATGTTGCTGTCTTGGCTTCTGGAATGGTTGGATGTATTTTAGTGTCGTCCACTTCGAGAGATACTTTATTGCAAGCTTATTGCAAGGACTCTTGAGCGGTCGGGGAGGAAGGAAAATATGGTTGAGATTCTTCGATCTTCGGGTGGAATCACTGTTGTGCGAGTGCGACGTAGAAATGTTGATGATCCCTTTGTAGTGATTCTTGTGATGGATTAATTGCTTTATATTTCAATTGTTGCAGGAATCCGCTGGATAGTGATGAGCAATAGTGTTGATGATTTTATGAAGTTCGACGATCACGTGAATATGTCCGTGTAGGATTTAGTAAGCGCTTTAGGTTTATTTGGCGACTCACTTTATTTTTGAAGTACTTGTAATATATAATTTGCGCCGGAATATGTCCGGGAATGCTCACAATGAGATTTTCACTTTATAAATATATATATTTTTTAATTAAATACTAACAACTTTTTGTTGCTTTATTTTTATGTAAAACACATATTTTATTAATAATAATAAAAAAGCACATTTATTAATGAAATATTTCGCCCCGATGTCGGTGGCGTCTTCAGTCAAGTGAGATATAATGATTTGATAGATATGTTTTTTAATATTTTCTTCTTTTTTTATTATTTTTTATATAGAAATAGAAAGCAAATGATGGTTTTATGGATACATGGTGAGTGGATGAACGTAAATTAATATGAGTTATGAGATGTGAAAGGTATACTGGTGATGTATGTTTAATTTAGTGAATGACGTTGAGGCCTGGTGAATGGTATGAGCCAAGGATCCATATGTATGAAGTTTCATGGGTACGCAACTCTATTTCGGGGAGGGGAGGTGAGAATGATTTTATGATACGGACGTGGAAGCAGTTGTTAAATGTCAGTTGGTGTGATCTGGCGTGTGCTGGTACAGGTAATGAGGAATAAGCGAGCGAGTTGACTGTAAAGCGGTGATGATTAAGCCTGATATGAAGGGGGTTGATTGTTTCACCGATGTAGTATGATGGGCAATTCCAGAAGCCAAGACAGCAACATCAAAGAAGAAATCATAATTTGATAAGTAGACTTATTTAAGCATTCCTGCAATAACGATTCTTGATACAGAATATTTTTTGAATATTTATAAATTATAAAAATTGTTTACAAAAAGATTAGGCCACAGAACACAGCATGAATATTGTCAAAATATTGTATTGACATATGAGATTACCTATCAATGTTTGAAATTCATCTTATACAAAGAAAACTAATATGTCACTGTCATACAAAGAGATTGTAATCTACGCTGCCCAAAGAGGTTGGATTAGCCGCACGTTGCCATAGTACCAAGGAGTTTAGATATATTACTAATATTATATTTATTGCGGAGTCTGTTCAACTATTCACAGTTGCCTTGATTACATTCCTCTCGATCTAATACGATCACAATGAAAGAAATCCTAGACAAAATCACTTACCACGCATCCAAACTACTACAATTTAATAGTCATCACACATTCCTTAACGAATGTTTAAAATTCGGTATGGCTCCTAAAGGCCTTATACAAAAAATGCCATTTTATGCAATACCACCACCAATTCGAGAAATATTTCGCGCCCTACAGATGACACAAGCAATACAAACAACGCAACTCCTCCACAGCCAATACATCTCGCTGTGCCTTCATCATAAAAATAATCTAGACGCAATTGTAATAACCGCCCTATTAGCATTTCCACATCTATTTATAAAAATTAATCAAATTCTTAGCGCACATAGAACAAAACAGCACAAAAACTTCAAAAATCAAAATACAAAATTAAACAAATTAAAAAAATATTATGAGTTACTAGGCCTTTCCTTACCACTAAATCCCAAACTTAAAACCTCTACAGCTCTCAACACACAACCTAATGACCTCGTAAACCTCTTCCACATTCCACCACCGCCTCAAATCACACACACCAATTACAACAATAACATAGTTAATCTGTCATCTAAAATACTATCAAACACCGAAATTGCCGTTCTTTCAAGAGGTCTAAATTTCTGCCCAACAACAACTGTTAACCAGACCGAACTAACAAATGACGCAATACGATTTGGCCGAAAGCTCAAGTGGAAATACTACTGGACTAAACACCAAAATAACAACACTACTACAGACAGCGTGCACAAAAGTCTAGAACAATTTAAGGAACCATCACGCTTCGAACCACCAGCACTGCCACAAAATCATCCCATCGAAATCTTTATGACTAATATACTAACAAAACTAACAGACGACGAATACACACATACTTTACAGCACCAAAATAGCAACCTAACGAAAGACGAACAACGAGCACTCAAAAAATTAAAAAACGACGACGACATCATTATTTTACCGGCAGACAAGGGATCCACAACTGTAATATTAGATCGCGTCAACTATGTCAATGAAGGATTTCGCCAACTAAACAACACAGATTACTATGTCATTCTGGACCACGATCCATGCCAAAACATAACCACCACTATCAAGACCTTTCTAAAAACAAAAGGGCCTGCTGAAGCACTGAACCATTTAACCATCGATTCACTCGTTCCACCTCACCCACGGACACCGCATTTCTACATGTTACCGAAGATTCATAAAAAAGACAATCCAGGTAGACCCATTGTAGCATCATATCAGTGCCCGACAGAACGCATCTCAGCCTATGTTGACCATCATCTCCAACCAATCGTCAAGTCACTGCCATCCCATTTAAAAGACACTTACCATTTTCTCGACATCATACAAAACTTCAAACTACCCCAGACACCCACAACTTTAGTTACAATAGACGTCACTTCCCTCTACACCAATATCCCACACGCCGAAGGCCTCGATGCCGTTACAGAATACCTCAACAACAGACAATACCCTCATACACCATCCACACAATTCCTCATACAACTGAGCGAAATAGTACTAACCAGCAACTTCTTCAACTTTGAGGGCCAAGTGTACAAACAAATCAAAGGAACAGCTATGGGTACGCGCATGGCACCATCATACGCGAACCTATTCTTGGGGAAAATAGAAGAGCAATTTCTAAAAAATTGTGCTATAAAACCTGCGCTGTGGCTTCGGTACATAGATGACATCTTCGTGATTTGGCAGCATAGTTTAGAAGAACTAGAAATCTTTCTCAAAAAATTAAACCAATGCAGTTCGTTATCGTTCACCCATACCAAATCACAAAAATCCATTACATTTCTAGATGTCGACCTCACAATCCATAATGATCAAATCATCACATCAGTCCATATCAAAGAAACAAATAAGCTACAGTACCTAGATTTCAACAGCTGCCATCCATCCCATACAAAACGCTCTATACCCTATTCGCTCTCAATTCGTGGACGCAAAATTTGTAATCATCCACACACATTAACACAATATCAAGACAAAATTTACAATGCACTAAAAGAAAGAAATTATCCTCAGAAACTGCTTGTAAAACAAATATACAACAAAAAACCATATCCAAGAATAAACAACAACAAAGACAAAGACATTTTAAGATTCATTACTACATACTTTCATGGTGCCCATAAGTTAAGAAAATTGATCAAAGAACATCTTCCGATTCTCAATAACAACACAGATACAAAAGGCCTAATCCCAACCACACCACCCATAACATTCAAACAAAATAGAAATTTGCGTTCTATCCTCTCTAAAACCAAACCGCAGTCTCCACCAGCCACAAACTCCTCACCATCCGGCACCTCACCTTGCAATCATCCTCGATGCAAAACATGTCCACTCATCAATACAGCATCCATAATCCAACTCACAAACGCACATCATCGACTGTACGCCCAACCATACATCACTTGCAAAACATAAAACTGCGTCTACCTGTTAGAATGCAAACATTGCCCATCATACTACATCGGTGAAACAATCAACCCCCTTCATATCAGGCTTAATCATCACCGCTTTACAGTCAACTCGCTCGCTTATTCCTCATTACCTGTACCAGCACACGCCAGATCACACCAACTGACATTTAACAACTGCTTCCACGTCCGTATCATAAAATCATTCTCACCTCCCCTCCCCGAAATAGAGTTGCGTACCCATGAAACTTCATACATATGGATCCTTGGCTCATACCATTCACCAGGCCTCAACGTCATTCACTAAATTAAACATACATCACCAGTATACCTTTCACATCTCATAACTCATATTAATTTACGTTCATCCACTCACCATGTATCCATAAAACCATCATTTGCTTTCTATTTCTATATAAAAAATAATAAAAAAAGAAGAAAATATTAAAAAACATATCTATCAAATCATTATATCTCACTTGACTGAAGACGCCACCGACATCGGGGCGAAATATTTCATTAATAAATGTATGTATGTATAAATTTTACAGTTATTAATTTTTTATGGACAATGCGCACGGGTTACTGCGTCCAAAAGTCTAATCGAAGATCAGACACACCCCATAATGCGACTCCCCGCGAATCCACGCTCAGAGAGGTCCCATGCCAGCTACAAGGCGGACAAAAAAGGTCGCCGCATAATTTATTAACACGCCCTTTGAAGATCCACAGCTTTTAGGAGTAATTAACAAAATAAAATTTTAATGAAGTTGTGGGTGGAGTGGGATGTTCATAAAAAATTCTATCCATTCTTATCTAAACATCAGATATTCTGCAAAGGCCCGTAAATCAGTCCATGATTATCGATTTTATTTATTTATTAATTTTTATATTTATATTTATTGTTTACTATTATATTGTATTTAAATGTGTTGTGGGTGCAATGGGTAAAGTGCCTGAATGAATAAATGATTTGATTTGATATTAAACACCAAACAAAACTCACGGCGTTAGAACAGAATAAAAATCATTATACAAATAGTACATAGTTGTGTGTGCACCCCAATGACAGGTGAGTCTATATATTTTTTAAATTAATTATTGGCTTGGATGCCGGGGCCTTCTGCCATTTCTTTAATTTTATTTTGTTTAGATACATCAGACTTGCCCTCTCTAATTAAAACATTTACCTATACACGGAATCCCACATTCCCCAAACTATTACAAACGTGGAAATTGCCTAAACTAATATGGAGCCCAATGCCAATTTTTTTTTGTTTTGTGTCTGAATAGTATAAGTTGTAAGATAATATAGGACCTGATTTGTACTTTTAAATGGTATATACATTTTTTCATTAATTTTTTCCTGGGATAAGGCATACTTATTTAAAAATTTGAGGTTATAAATGATAAACTTATTATTTTTTAAGCTTCAAATGATTCATACAAACAAATTAAATAAATAAATACTTATAGCGACCGTTATTTTCCAATGTGCTTAATAAACTAAAACTTTAGGCGACAAAAACGAACGCAGAATTTCTGTCAAATCGTGCAAATATTTTTTTTGGTTGTTGTTTTTATTCCTTTACCAACGAGAAGGTATCTGACGTTAACAATCCATACATCCGTTTCGATATAATGATTCACTTTTTATGCTGTAGCTTTCTCAAGAAATTTCGGGCTATAATTATGTTTCTTAAAAAAAAAACTTAACATTTAAGATTATTTCTAGAAGTGAAACAATAATGACACAAACGGAAACCCATTTGGGCAATGTCCTTTGCCTGTCCTCTCTCTAATTACTGCGCGCCGTTCATAACATACGACGCGTGTTTGAGGCAGGTGTTCATGCGAAAAGGTTCTTCGAGTGGATATCCCTTTGTTTTGTAATGGACGTGTGTCTGCTACCTGTCCCCCCATCGCTCTTGCGTCGCCCCATAACGCCCGAATCCTCCGGAAGGGCTATTGCGTAACATTCAAGCACGCGACTGGAAAACAAGTCGAATAGTAACGAATTGTTGTCAAATTTCATGCGGAGTAAACGTAGATAGATCGAAAATTGCAAAGAGTTTGTATTACGTCGCTGCGCTCCGACGTAATACAAACTCTTTGGAAAATGTTTTATTGCTTCAAGAAACATTCAACAGTAATAGGTAAGTATATTACTGTTCAACGTTTCTGTAGAAAATTTACATAAGGTGCAAAAGCAGACTTATCCCTTACAGAGATTCCTTACAGTCAACCTTTGGAGGTTTGAGATTCGATTAATATACCTAGTGCATAGATTTTGGAAGGCACAGATTCACAACGTAGAACAAAAAAATGGAAGCAACAAATTATTGTTTCCAATACAATCAAAAGATGGCGCTACCAGTATTCAATGAAATAATTTTTTGAAATTTAAATTTATTAAAAACTTTTCTCTGCTAATTAAACAATAATTTTTAATGCAATTACCATTGTATCATTTAAACATTATTTTATTTTATGTTTTATCTTGAAAATTACAATTTTTCAAGTTTTTTGTAATTAAAAATAATGGCTCCATCTAGTAGCACTGCGATAGAATTAAAACAATTTGTAACGCCGTCTAGTGGTACTACAAATTTTTTTGTTCTACGTTGTGAATCTGTACCTTCCAAAATCTATGACCTAGTGGAATGTAAGTAGTATTTAAACAAAACTCAAAAAGTTTTCGGTTCATCCTCATATATTGCATTATTTTGTGACAGAGATAGAAAAAACTAATCATGAACCTGTATCATAATTAGTGTCATTTGTATCATCAAGCTATATCCCGACAATCTGGGTAAGTATAGTATTCGATGGTGTGTTGCAAGAGCTCGAGTTTAGCAAAATATTAGGACAGCAAGGACGGCATTTGAAAGAAAGAAAGAAAAATGTTTCGGGATTCGGGAAAGGGAAAAGGATTTGTGTCAATGTAGATAAAATCTCAACACTGTAATATGTTTTTAAGGAGAAACAGATAATCCAAGAACTGAGAGGCTTTTTAAGCTATCAGACAGGGTTCACATAAAAATACACTAAGGTGTAAAACCTAATTCGGGGTAACTCATATGAATGAAGAGGGTACCTGTCAGGCCGACGTGGAAATCGCAACCTCTACAAACGATCGACATTCATGAGCGTCGTTACACATCTTGTCGGTGACTTGGTGCCACATGTCGCGGTTTTATAAAAAAAAAAACATTCACGGCTTACGCTTCAACTTGAAATATTTTGATACAGCTTTTACAGTAACGCCAAAGTAAACTTGTTTTACAGTCTCGTGCTCCTGTTTACGCGATAGCCCTCCGGTGCGACCCTTGTTCGCACGTGGGGAGTAGGTATGTACTGGGCTTGGGGGCGGAGAATAAATATTGTTTCCTCGTTCACAGCTCTGTCAGTAATACAATATATCTCATTTATTGCTCCGAGATGTGTTGTTTAGGCCCGGTAATAGTCCGCGAGCTTATTTGTCTCCGTTATGTCGTTGTAGAAAATTCGTTTGGAAATTGGCGGTAATCTTTTTTTTAAAGGTTTGTCATACAATATTGTATGGTTAGTTCAAGCAAGATGGCGTATGTAAGCCGTAAGATGGCGTTGAGTCGTCGGTTTTTCTAAGGAAACTGATACGGTTGGCTACATCCCGGGCAGGATAAACCCTACCACATAGTAATGTAAGCAGGGAAGAGACCTACAGTTTTACGTGGAATCCGAACCACGGTTATTTATATATTTATTTTTGAATTTTTAACGGTCGGGTGGTTTTTAAATTTGTATTTAACTTTTATTAAAGCTTAAAAAACCGCATCCAAATCGATCCATCCGTTTAGGAGTTACGATACCGAGTTTAGGAGTTAGAAAGACACACATATACACAGATACACCCCTCTTTTTTGCGTCGGGGGTTAAAAATAAAATCAAAATGTACGTACTTATAAAATATTGTTTTTATGTATAAAATTAGAAAACTATAAGGGCCAATATTACATCAAGCTAAGAAAAGGCCAGGCCAATTAAAGAGTGCCCTTACATTAAGGGTATTCTTAAATTGACCTGTATTGTTTAACAAAGAATATAACACAAGTAAATTGTGTTACATTAAGACTGTTGATTCTCTACCTGAAATAAAATAGAATAAAACATAAAAACTCCTTTTTAAATAAAAAATCTATGAAGTTAGCTCCTGTCCTACAATTTGCCGGCGTCCCCCGCCGCGCCGCTCCGCCCGCCCCAGGCGCCAGAGTTGAAAATAAAACTCGCAACGACACGGACATAAAACACAATCGAACATTCCCACCCCCTCAACGCCCCGCCGCCCCACCCCTGCACCTACGATCTACTATTATTTTATGTGCCTCCCATATTGTATTCATGCTTTTCTAATATCGCGCGCGGCACTATTCATGGTTTTATTACGCAGCGTAGAGCCGATAAATGTCTTCTAGTGTCGGCTGTGAGGGAAAAATTATGTATATTGTAATGCTGACAAACCTGTCAATATGTCTCACGAGTATGGGCTGGGTGGTGGTCACAATAGTGGGTAAAACGTACATACATACATACACGCTCTATCCCGACAATCAGGGTAAGCAGAGTAATCGTAATAATTAACTCTCTAACTTCTACTAACTTTAACGGTTAAGTTAACCTGCAGAAACGCCTAAATTAAACACAAAAGTGGATAGACACTACGCTATACACATATATATATAAGTTATAAGTGCCGATTGTATTAGTGCAAATATTAGTCCTTTATTAACACATATATTTACAATAATTTTACATATAATAAACTACGGTATTATTACGGTCTTTGATTAATACTGCCTATTTTTTTTCTTTTTTGATTATTGTTATCATTTTTCTTTGTTTTTAAATGTTTTATTTCTTACTAATAAATAAATAAATTGTCAATCATTAACTTCATAGGCTAGGCTTAAAACTAATACAATTTTCAACTTTGCTACATAGGTTACATTGCCTATACCTTTTTCAGGCATACTGGATGAACGCATGCTATTTATTATGTACCTAGTGACAAAACAAAATTGTATGTCTGAAATAAATGGATATTTATTTTATTTATTTTATTTTTAATCGGTGTTGGTGCCGCAAGTACTCTGGTAAGTTACAGCACAACACCAACCACCACGTTTAGCAAAGTATTCGGTCAAGATAACTATCAAGCAGCAAGTAAGGCACGAATGCCCACCTGCTGCGTGAATCGGTGGAAAGACCGTGCCAAGGTGAGAGGTGGCTAACCTGTCGCCTTTTAGCACGGCATCTCGTCCTTATTCCTTAGTCGGGATTCTATTGATGCAACAAATTTTTTTTTTATTGATATAATTGTATTTTTAACCTTTGACAATTCTATTGATGCGAAGTATTTTAATGTTTTATTTTAATTTTGTTCTAGTTTTAATTGCCTTTTCATGCGCAAAACTTTATTTTTTTCTCTGTATTTTTTATATTTTTTTATTTCATTGACAATTCGCTTAATAGGTAGGTGTGTATGTTATTGCTTAGGCTAAAATTATTAGTCACTTGCCATGGCTAGACCCAGAAAGTTACAATTGTAAATTTGTTTAAATAAATGTGACGACCTCAAGTGTACCGACGGTACCTAAGACGGAAATGAATAAATGAAATGAAACTCGACTTAGCTTAACTAGCGTTTTATTAGTAAAGCGTTTTATGATTATTTTATATACACAGGATGTTTCAGGATAGGGTTTCGTAACTTCAGGGTTCGAAAGGGGTCCATATTTGAAGACGAAAGGCCCTGAAACTTTTTCCCAAATTCGATCATTATTATTTTTTGGTGAAAATCGTTTCATCGAGCTTTGGTGGACGGTTAACGTCCACCTTTATTAAATAAACATAAAATGACTAACTTACATGCTTCACTAGTAGAATGTAACTTCGTGTAGGTAAATTGTCAAACACTTAAATTTGAATGACATAAAAATAAAAAGGGGACCACAGATTACCAATATATATTGGCTAGGTCATTGTACTCCCTAGACCTAGACAGCACTGTTGCGAAATCTCACTGTCCATCGAGTTTTTATTACAATTTTCAATTTTTGCATGAAAAAAAAACTATGGAATTTCGATTTGAGTGATAAGGATTTTTTTCCTCTAATAATGAGTACTTTCTATTCCTAAAGTTTCTAATCCTCCTGAAACACCCTGTATACATTTTTTTTTATTATTTTTTTTTTTTTATGGAAACTGACACGGTTGGCTACATCACCTACAACATCCGTGATGTCAGCCCATAACACCGGGTGAACTTGGTGCCACGTCAGTGCTTCCCTTCGGTCGTGCCGGCTACACTGAACTGGACGGAAAACACAAACTATTTACATAGCCGTTTCGACCGACCTTTCATTCAGTGCGGTGGTACCAACCCGGGCGGGTTAAACCCTACCACCTAGTGATATAAGAAGGAAGTCATATCCCTTAGTCGCCTTTTACGACATACACGGGGAGAGATGCAGTGGGGCTATTCTTTTAAAGTACCGGCCCCCCACATACATAAAAAAGGAAAATTCTTCTAGGCTAATAATGCGTTCGTTTATTCTCCGGGCCAAGTACTTAAACTCATTCATCCAATGTGCTCGTAACTCCGGCCCTTTCAAACGTGCTAGAAACAAATTAGCTCGCTTTCAAAAGAACGTAACGCCCTCAACAAACTCCTCTGTGCTCCACGCCGCCGCCGTAGCCCCGCCGCCGCCACCGTCGTCACGGAGGACCCCGAACAATAGCATCACGCATGTGGAACCCCGCCCACTGGCAGTGGTGGTGGGCATATGCGCGCAAATTATCCAGAACGGTAGTAAGTAATGTAAGTAATTGTAACTGCAATTAAATTATACGTAAATAATACGTAATCAATGGTTGTAAATTATGGAAGTCGCTAATGCAAGTTATTATAATAGTTATCCCGTGTAAAAATGTTGTCCATGTGCTAATTAAGAATGTTGAATTGAATTATTTCAGTTAATAGCAGCAGTAGATAATAACAGTAAGTACGTTAATAATACGTAACTTATGTAAGTAAAAACGGAACTAATGTAAGTAATTGTAAGTAATTATTAGATTAATAAGCAAGTAATGTTATGTATGTATATAATTTTTTTTTATGGAAGGCACGATGGCGCTCGCCAGACTAACGCAGAGGTGTAGTCCGACGGAGCCCACGGGTATTCGGATATTTACGGGGGCTGCGAATACCATGTCGGCCGGCTAGGTGCACCTTCACATTATGTTTGAAGGACCTCAGACTGTAAATTGGAGGAAAGGATTCAGGCATTCCACATGTTGGCAACCCTGAAAATAAAGGATTGACAGGATCGTTTTGTATTAAGTGGGGGGATATCGACAGTGAGTGGATGCATTCTCAACCTGTTGCCATTGCCATCTAAGCTTTCAAAACAAAATTTTGATGTAGTAATAAAATAATAAAAGCTTTGACAATAAAATATATAATATATTTATTTTCAAAACTTTAATAATCATATAGCTACCAGCATGAACAAACTACGTAATTCGGGATTTCTCATATGTACGGAGCGAAGTTCGATTTAAAGGCATGCTAAAAATATGTTTACATGAAAATGTAAATAATTCGCCAAATGTAAGTAATTGGCCATGTAAGTAATAAAATTATCTGCGTAAGTAATTATCCATGTAAGTATTGCTATGGTGTACACTATTTTCAACAAATCAGGAATTAAAATGGTCTTTCCCCAGTTACTTTACTCCTCCGATCCTGACTGGCACATCCTCGGGTGTGAAATTGTCTATGAAAAAATCACGTACGGCACATCCCTAACCATCCCCAACCCGCCAGTATTACAGCCCCCAACCCGATAGTATTCGGTCCCCACCGCCGCCAGTACTCCACCCTCCACCCCTCACCTCACCCCACGCCGCCCCCGAGAGAGATCTGATCAATTATATCATAAGGGTTGTTTATTGAGCGCAGATAAAGCACAAGTGAACAGAGGTTAGTGAGGGTCTAGATCGGAAAATATTTGGCCAAAAAGTGTTAAGTTTTTTTTTTGCTAATAATTTGTAACATACACGCTGTATTTCGACAATCGGTAAGTAGAGTAATCGGGGTTGTGCTTAAAGACGATACTGGTAAATTAAAGCAAAACATAGATCATAAACAAAGTGTTAGGACAAGATAAATATCGAAGACTTACTTATCCTATCGCGCGCCCTTCCCTACATAATAAAATATCCAACTATGTATATATGTAAATATGTTCGCTTATAACTCAAGAACGGCTCAACCTTCATGGAATCTTCAGTGTTTCTTTCGAAGATACATAATCTATTTAATTGTGCTTAAATACAAAATGTATTTAATTGTATGATAAATGTGTATTACACCATAATGTGAAGGTGCACCTAGCCGGCCGACATGGTATTCGCAGCCTCCGTAAATTGAAAAGATATGGTTTTGACATTACGAATGCTGACATTAAAAAAAATTTACATAAAAGATAAGTTTTTCCTTTCTACATAAAATCCAAAATAATACGAAAATAATTCATACTAATTTGTAAAGCAAATAATAGTCATACTATTCCCTTTTGAATTTTTTTGTTGTTAATTAATTTCGCACTACCCATCTACCTTACCCACAATCCTTTTGTCACTTCTTTGGTGCAATAAAGTATATTTTCAATCCATTTCATAATCGAATTAAATTACATGACAATTCCCTATTTAGTCTACACTGTATCTAGGGTTCGAGGTGAGAATGTTGGCACCGCTCAGCCTACTCCCCCGAGAAGCGCCGTGATGATTTAGACATAAAGAATTGCTTCTCGCTAGCTCAGTCTCCTTTACTATTTATTTTCTCTCCTGCGCGAGCTTTTTATCGCATTAAATACAATTTCGCCTTGCAGTAATACGTTTTCAGCTTTGCGGAAAGTAAAATATAATTTACAAGCTGTGCCCGCGGATCCGCCCGCTCTCATATTTCACTTCACTGCTAACCTCATAAGCTATTTAGCGTGATAGTAAGTAGCCTATAGTTGATGGGAAGAATCAAGATATCCGTAGAATTTTGTTTTATTAAAATCGGTTCAGTGGTTCTCGAGTTATAAGCGGACAGACAGACAGACAGACAGAAAGCAGACGTTGGATTTTATTATAGGTAAGGAAGGAAGGATAAGGATTGAGAGGAAATAATACGAGTATGTACCAAAGACAAATGTACATATAAAATGTGTACTAAGAACACTCTCTGCTCTTGCGATTCTAAACGCGTTTTTGAAGATTTGAAAAAATAATACATAACTTAAATATTATAATTTTTTTTCATTTGCATAAATGTTATATTTTTACATAAACATGTACTGTGTGGGGTCGGTACTTTAAAATAATAGACCCACTGCATCTCTCCCCGTGTATGTCGTAAAAGGCGACTAGGGGATATGACTCCCTTCTCGCCCGGGTTGCTACCACCACCGCAATGAATGAAAGGTCGGTCGAAACGGCTATGTAAATAATTTGTGTTTTCCGTCCAGTTCAGTTCAGTGTACCCGACACGACCGAAGGGAAGCACTGACGTGGCACCAAGTTGTTATGGGCTGACGTCACGGATGTTGTAGATGATGTAGCCAACCGTGGCAGTTTTCATAAAAAAAAAATACATTCATAGCGTCACGCCTGTTTCCCGGTGGGATAGGCAGAGACAACGGATCTCCACGTGCCACGATCCCGCCACATCTCTGCCGCCTCTTCCGCTCTCATAATGTTCTTCATGCATGCTCGTCGGTTACCGGTACTACGCCATTGACCATTTTTGAGCACATGCCCGATCTGGTCCCGGTTACTTGCGTTTAGGGCGACCCTTCCCGGCTCTTCCACTCACATTTACTCCATTAATTTCTTTCGTATCCTATCATCCATTCTGAATGAAACATATACATACATACACACACACACCTAAACATTGTACGTCCATAGACACCCTGTCACTCCCGGGGAGCCAATGTCCTTTCAAAATCTATTTGCTTATATTACGTCGAGATGAAAACTGCCTCTGTCTGTGTATATTTCAATCCTTGGAGATTTATATTCCTAATTAATATTCAGTCTTTGAAATATTTTCGTTCTCAATAGATGTTCTTACTGCTTCAGATGAGCTCATTTTCTCGGCCGCTTTGATTTAGCAATTTTATTACCTGTACGTAAAAACTCAAGTGGCAGTGGGCTGGGCACGTTAGCCGAAGAGACGGCGTCCGTTGGAGTAACCGTGTCCTGCACTGGCGGCCGTGGACTGGAAAGCGGAGTGCGGGAAGACCACCCGCCAGGTGGGAAGACGACATCAAGTACGTTCCGCGGAAAGCAGTGGGTTCCGTACCGCTGAAACCGGGAGGACTGGAGGAAAATCAGAGAGGGTTTGTCCAGCTAGTGGACGCTTACACGCTGACTGACTGACGTAAAAGGAGACTAAGGCATGCAGGGCTAGAGGGCAATTGCCACCTCACACTTTGGCGCGGTCCCTCCGATGAATCGTGCAGGTAAGGTAGAATAGGCTTGTTTGCTGCCTAAACATTAACCTGTGTGTAATTTTTACAGCTACTTATTTGATTTAATTTTTTTGTTAGGACGAAAAATGCTCCTATAAACATATGTTTTTTTCTTACGTAAAGTGTTTATTTGAGTGCGTATGTAACCTTCGCGAAATTTTGACATAAATAACGAAGCACGTTATAATAATATACTCGTAGTTTCACACTTAATATAATATCTTGTATGTGCTTTTTATAAAAAGTAGGGCTGGAAAAAAAATGTCTCTATGAAAAATATATTTTCTTTTAAGAACTCACAAAACCTACATTTTAACGTCTCCACAATTTTGAACAGGCACTGCTTACTGAAATGTCGCGCGCAAAATAATTATTTTCACCCACTCAAAAGGCGCGCCCAGCACGCCAGACTTTTCCCATAATTCACAGCAGAATCGTCTGTATTTCGTCTGCTATACGAATAATAATTTATGTATATCTCAAAATGATCCCCATTTGTTCAGAGCCGCATCGTAGGGCATGATTTTATGAGCGCGAGCAGAGAAATAAGTTTGTAGAAGCGCTTCGACTAGTCGAGGGGAAAAATTACGAATAGGATCGCGAAAAAAGATGAACATACAAATCCTTATAAGTTTATCACACTTTATTTAAGACGGAAACACACCGCTTGTGTTGTGTTGTGTGTGTTGCGGTGTTTGCATGTTGGTTGTGTTGTGTAGTTCGTGTGATCACTCGCGGAACTTTACGTCAGTATCGTTTCGATATACAGGATGTATTTGAATTAGCTGCGTTCCTTTTTGTTCTGTATCTTAAACTGGGCAACTTTGGTTATACAAAATTTGGAATTTTCAAAAAAAAAAAAATCACGTTCCCCATACATTTGGAGGTTAGGCCTGCCCTTAAATGTATGCAGAAAGTGATTTTTTTTTCAATTTCCAAAATCTGTAGAACAAAAGTTACCCAGTTAAGGATACAGAACAACCCCCTGAAAGGAATGCAGTTAATTCAAATACACCTTGTATATTGTTATTATATAGATTTTCCGCCATGATTTTGCCCGTGTTTGTGCTCACATTTTCGGAAACTGAACCCGTTCCGCAAACATACCTCTCATCGCCATAGCGTTGGAGCGTTATCTATGGTCAATTGAAGCGGCACAGTGCGCGGGAACAGAAACACATTGTTTGTGGTGTGTCGTGACGCACCATAAGCGCTGTGGAATCGATTTATCTCTCTGCGTCTGAGAGCCAATGCGTCCCAACACAACGCAACAATTAATACTTCTGGCGTGTCGTGTTGTGGCGCCGGAAGAACATACTGCACCTTTTCGTTTGGAATTGCTAGAACCACACTGTGGCTTGATGTGTCGTGTTGTGTCGCGTTTTTTGTACGTACTGTCAGCGCCACAACTACAATGCAAATGGAGTACACGTCAACCAGATGTTGGTAACAAAATATGCATTGTATTATAATGCCGATTCAGGTTATTCATTTCTTTGGGCGTGCGTGTGTTTTGTTTGTGGCGCGGCCTGTATGTATGTGTGACAGCGTTAATAGTGTGTGTACACAGCACTTCCCCTTTCGAGAAGAGTTATTGCTATCATAGAATGATAAATATTTGGAATGTGTCTCAGGGCTGTTTTCGATTTAGAGCCAAATAAAATTAACACCCTTTGTAGGTAACATGACGTGTTCTGTGATACTTACGAATTAGGGGTGATTTTATAGCTCAAGCGAATGCAATTTGATGGAAATTTTTTTTTTAATAACGAAAAATTTTTTTTTTACTTACATATCGTTATCATAATGTTTTCGGTTACGCGGTATATTACCCAAAGCGACTTACATTCGTCGACGTTTCATCCCTCGCTCTGGGGACATCCTCAGGACTCGCGGAACTGTGACGACCTGGAGGACAGCCTTCGCGTATCGTCCAGTCAGATGTCAACTGCCGGTCGCCGCTGACGTAGATTGTAGCGATGCGAGGGTAGTTCGGCCGATGCGGGTAGTTTCAATATCTCATGCTGGAAATATTTATAACTCGAGCAGTTAGTTATGTTCAGAGTTCAAAAACGATTGTTTATTGTTTATTGTTTATTGTATAATTTCATCCATAGGTAGGTAACCTACGCTTGGACATGTCGAAAATTCCGCCAGTTCTAAATTCAATGCGAAGAAGAACTGACAAACAAACTTCGCAAGTCACAATTTTTTGTTAGTACCTTATATATAAGTATTATAATTCAAGTAATTTACAATAATTAACGCATACTACCGCTCACAAGAACATTAATATTTACAGCATAAGCATGAACACTCAAGAATCTGACCACTCTGCCTATTTACATTACCTATATCTGGTGTATAGTGCCATCGTCAATTTTGATACTTCCATGTATCAAGTCAAATAAAAACAATTAGTTTACGTTTATTACAAAGAAATGTAATAAGTCATATTAAAAATCTAATGATACAAAGTGTATCCAATTGTCAAAGTTGTTAGTGGGAAAACAGTAGTCAGACTCTTATATAAAATTACGGTGAGTTAACGCATCCTTAACAGTATAATAACTCTTTTCAATTAATATTAGTTTAATCCGTCGTTTAAAATTATTGTCATCTAATTGTTTTATGTTAGAAGACAGTTTATTATAAAATCTAACACTATTAAAGATAAAGCTTTTTGACGTTTTGGATAATCTATGTCTTATTAATTGTACATTATGCTTATTGCTTTGTATATGGTTGCAGATATGTATATATTAGTTCAAAATAATAATAATACCATCGGTAGCCTGGGCTCGCCCCTCTGCCGCAAATTCCGTTTGTTTTTATATTAATTTTAGGTTTTAATTTTTTTTTAATTTAAAATGTATATAAAAAGAAAAGTACAAATGAATGGATGATATAATAAAAGTAATTCAACATGTTTTTCAAGTGAGAGACTCAAATGGTTAAATCATTTCATATTCACACAGTTCTAGCAAGCTATAGAGTTTTGTTTATAGAAGAGTTTAAATATATTTTTTTTCTATGGAAACTGGCACGGTTGGCTACATCACCTACAACGTCCGTGATGTCAGCCCATAACACCGGGTGAACTAAGTGCCATGTCAGTGCTTCCCCCTTTGATCGTGCCGGCTACACTGAACTGGTCGGAAAACACAAACTATTTACATAGCCGTTTCAACCGACGTTTCATTCAGTGCGGTGGTACCAACCCGGGCGGCTAAATTGACTATTCATTTAAATGTTATAATTAAAATAATCCTTCAAAGTAATCAAGGGGAATCGTCGAACATTTTAAAATCGTAATTCTATTTAAAGCAACGAATACTGTGAGCTTTGCTGCGCTGTGCAAATTTAGATTTCTTAGAAGAGATTGGTGGAGTGAAGAATTTCTGTTTTAACTTAAATCCCGATTTGATCTTTGTTGACAGAAGAGATACATTATTATCTCAAAGTCTCCGTGTCTATAATTAGAATGATGTCGGCGGCACTGCCGGATCACTCCTATCGAGTAGGAGGAGTAGAAATTATTCGTATTTCACAGAGTGATTTTCTTGTGGCGGAGCAAATAAATGGCTCCTGGCTGCGGATACCTCAGGCTAAAATTTAGCTGCTGGTTAAGTCCTGTCAAATGTATGCTAAATGTCACTTTAACCGACGAAATAACTGTTGGACGAGACTAACAGTAATAAAAATGATAATAAAAAAACACAATAAAATTGATAGGTAGGTAGGTAATTTATGAAAATATAATTTTAAAACATTAATTACACCATTTTTATAAGAAAGAAATAACATTATTAAAATACATACATAACGTCATGACTGTTTCCGAGTGGGGTAGGGAGAGACAGCGGATCTCCCCGTGCCATACTTTTCTTTTTTAATTTTAAATAAAACTGAAAAATGTTCCTTCCCAACAATATTTAAATTGCTCACACGCGATTATTCGTCAAAATGGAATATGAAAATTCCGGGGGTTTAATTTTTTTTATAGAAAACGCGACATTTGCCGCCGTTCCACCCATAAGGTGTCTAACGACGCCCATGGACATTCGGTCGTACGCGGGGATTGTGATTGCCATGCCGGCCTTATAGGTGCCTCTCTTAAAGGACCCGAGACTATACTATTCACGCCTCTCTTGAAGGACCCGAGCGAGACTATACTTGGGAGGAAATATTAGACAAAATCGAATGATTCCCATCTCTAGAGTGCCAGGTCGCAGGGCGTTGGTAGGCGTTTAGATGTCATCGGGCATTGGGAACCCAAAAGCTTGCTCAACGCGCCTCCGCCGTCTGTGCGACGTAGCCGCATCTACATCTGATTACATCGGATAAGCAGTCTGTGAGCTGGGGGCGGGGCGGCGAGGTGAGCGCGGAAGGCTCGGGGGAAATCAACGCAATTATTTCTAGGCGATACCGAAGGGACGGCGGCGACACATCACCCCTATCTTGCTGATATCTAAGCCCTGTGGGGGCGCACACGGCGACGCACTGTGGGCTGATTTTGCGTCTTCGTAGTATTATAATAGCCATAGCTCGCTCGTATTGTAGTAATGGTGACGAACTAAATAACTATATTGATGGAGTAAATTTGTGTGGAGATGTTAGGAGGGTCGCCCTAGACGCATGCACCTACACTAGATCGGCACGTGTTCCCAACGGGCCAATAGCGTTGTAACCGGACAAGCATGTGTTAAAATATGATGAGTGTGGAAGAGGCGTCGGGGTGTAACACTAACGGTATAATCACTTGGAGAAGTCAGATACTCTCCTCTAGTCCAGCATAGTTATATTTTTGATCTGACCATTATATTACCACGACGAGAAAGAACCTGATGTGTGTGTTTGATGGAAATTGTACCCAGTGCTAATCATTATTATTTAATTATTTTTTGTTTTATTTTATTCAGGTTTTCAACAGCCTCGATAATACAACAGAATTTAACGCACACTTATAAAATAATGTAGGTCAATTTAAGACTATCAAATTTTTGATTAATATAATATAGGCACTTATGTATCTAATTATATCATACTACACTACATTATATACATACATACTACCTCTACAGAACCGGTAAACTCTGGAACGCTCTACCTGCAACGACATCTACCTGTCCATATATTTCCCTCCAAGTGCAGTCTCGGATCCTTCAAGAGGGGCATCAATAGGCACCTTTCAGGCCGGCATGGCATTTGCAACCTCCGCATACGACCGAATGTCCATGGGGGCCGATAGACTCCTTATGGGTGGCTTGGTGCCACATGTCGCGCTTTCAATAAAGAAAACTTTAAGAGTAATGTTTTTAAACAGATTTTTTATTTTTAGTACTTAAAAAAAAATTGTATTTTTATTATGATCATTTCACATTGCGCTTGCGAGAGTGTGAAGAGAGAGAGAGAGGGTGAATGAGGTTGTGGGTGTCTCAGTGTGTGTCAAAGTGTGTAGGTTTAAGATTGTTTTTATAAAATTAAACTCACATCGAGTTTAATTTTATAAAAAAATTCTAATACTACGAAGCAGCGAGATGGACCCACGGTGCAGGGCGACGCGGTGCGAAGGGCGGTATAGCGCTCCGAGAGAGTGTGAGTGTGACGCCTTTGTTGAATCTGCCTGTGATTATTGGGGCTCGGTGGATTTGATGCGATTCTCGTAATCAGACTGAGGTGCTCTCAGATACAGGCCTAAGTACATCCAAAGAACTTGCTGAGAAAATTATATTAAAACTGACTTACCTACGGGGAATTGTGAAGTGATATCACAAGAACATTTGATATCATTTAAGCGTTTGAAAAATATATAAACTAGGTATGTCATTAAATTTGTCTGCTGAATTAGTAAAGTGATGGCGGCCTTACTATAGAATGTATTTTTTCAGGTAAAATAGTACATATAATAAAGTAGATACTACTTTATGTACTTGCAGGATGATTTTTGTCTATGCCGGCCCTTTCAAGGCGTTAATCTGTACATTAAATTTTTTTTTTCATTTCATTGATTTCAGTCTTAGGTACCATCCGTACACTTGAGTTCATACAAAACTAAGTGTATTAAAAAAAAAACGGTGTGAAGTCTATAAAAATAATTTCGTTCTCGATATATTTTGAGGTTTGGTATTTTCGAAAATACCAACAAATATATTAAAAATACAAACATCATTTATGCACACACACCTACATAGAAGAGAGTTACACACTTTGAAAAACCCTTTACGAGGTAGTAGCCTCAAATTGTAGCCGACTGGGTTGATACCACCGTACTGGATGTAAGATGGCCGCACAGCAAGCAGCTTCTGCCGTGTTTTCCTCTAGTCAGCTACAGTCAGCAATCCAAAGGGAATTCTCCGGGAAGGCACCTAACTTCTCGGAGGTGGTACTGACTGGTCAGAACGTCTGCCTTGGCTCTTTTGACCGGATTATCTAAAAACAAAAAACAATTTATAAAAAAAAACAAAAATAATTTTACAAAAACATATTTTTCCACTCATAATAGTATGTTTCTGTTTCACGTATGGTTTCTTTTTGATTTAAGTATATAAATATAAAAAAATGTTAAATAAATAAAAATAAATTAGCCCGATCACAAGCAATCGTGGCTAACATGTTCTCAGCCGAATCTTTTTAGATTTCTTCCCCCCGTGTAATGTATCGCTCGCCTCGCCATTTACAATCGCTCGATACATCCATCCTTAGATAGGAAGATTCGAAGCTTTCGCGCGCCTACACGCGGAAGACAAGAAGAAAACACGATACACGCAAGACAAAAGACCTCGGTAAATTTATAAAACATGTTGGTAAATTAAGATTGGCTTAAGTGTTTATATATTTTACCGCGGCTTTGCGGTAGACTCGATTTAATAACAAATCAGATTTTAACGCAAATTTTTGTACCGTGTGGGGCCGGTAATTTAAAAGCATAGAAAATAAAAAAATGTTAATAAACTTCTCTAAAAGCTTATCTTTTTTTTTTATGGATACTAACACGGTTGGCTACATCACCTACAACATCCGTGATGTCAGCCCATAACACCGGGTGAACTTGGTGCCACGTCAGTGCTTCCCTTCGGTCGTGCCGGCTACACTGAACTGGACGGAAAACACAAACTATTTACATAGCCGTTTCGACCGACCTTTCATTCAGTGCGGTGGTACCAACCCGGGCGGGTTAAACCCTACCACCTAGTAATATAAGGGTTCATATCCCTTAGCCGCCTTTTACGACATACACGGGGAGAGATACAGAGGGGCTATTATTTTAAAGTACCGGCCCCACACGGTACGGTATCTTATAACATTCTCTCTCTCTCTCCCCCTCCCTCCCCCTCCATTCCTCTCCTAATCTCCTTCCATCCCTCACCTCCTCCCCTCCTGCCCCTCCCCTTTGTCCTTCTCTCGTCTCTCCATCCGGCACTAAATTCCGTTCATACTATACTTTATTTGGTACTGCTCGACCCTATTGCTATTTAGCGTGATGGTAGCGTAGCCTATAGTGTGCCTCAAGAACTACTCTTTACATTGGTGCGAACCGCATCAAAATCCGTTAAGTGGTTCCGAAGTTTACCCCAAACATACATACATACAGACAGACAGACGTTCCCTTTTATAAGCAGTAGAGAGTAGAGATAGAGATAGAGAGTACTTAGAGATAACATTTTTGCTTTATTAATTTTTATTTTTTTTATTTTTTTATTATGGAAACTTACACGGTTGGCTACATCACCTACAACATCCGTGATGTCAGCGCAACACACTTAGGGCGAACTAGGTGCTATATCAGTGCTTCCTTTCATTTCATGTCGGCTACACTAAACTGGACGGAAAACACGAAGCCGTATTCGTAGCCGTACCTATAGCCGTTTATCATACTCCATGTCTATTACAAAATCGCTATCTAAATTCAGCATTCCTCTACCTAGCGCAGAAAGGAAAGCCCAAGGTAGGAGGATAGAAAACTGTCTCGAATAAGTGACGTGGACTACCGCAAGAAAACGTATTAATGTTATCCGTGGAGGCTAATTGACTTGCAAAACCGTTAGATTGGCATCTTGCATCGCACCCGCACCGCTTTCACGTCACTCCGGCTGGCGTTCACCATAAACTGTTCTGTAATCACAACATCTTTCTACGATTTCTTGCTTTATTCTTCAAATTCCCTTCTAACCGTTTCATTGCCTCGAAGAAATCGAATGCATAGATAAATACATATATACAGTGGCATAGGGTAAAAAGGTAGACTTAAGAGCCACAATATTTAAAGGACTAATCCTTCCTTAATCGCAGACTGTTATAAGACTAATCCTTCCTTAATCGCAGACTATTATAGGACTAATCCTTTCTTAATCACATACTGTTATAGGACTAATTCTTCCTTGATCGCAGAATGACTGCGAACGAGATGCAAAATATTGTATTGTATTGAATTGTTTATTGATTATTCATATGGCAGTTAGACTGCACTCGAACTTGTCACAATTTGTTCCATCCGGTTCGATTAAACCCACGACGGAGAACTGGCAAGCAACTTCGCAGGGTATTTTTTTTAAAACATATTATTTATTACAAGTATTTTTAGTGACTATTCACATAATAACATCGCTTACAGTCTGAAAGTTGTGGGAGTATGCTAAGACGATTGCTCAGAATGAAATAACGTAAGTGCTGAATTAATAAACCTTTTAGTGAACGTACCTATAATAATAATTAATCAAAGTGCTAAATCTTGTAATTCTAGTAACTTCACACCGAACAAAACAAAACAGACGCAAGTCTAGTGTTTTGTCTCGAATGTCGCTAAAATAGGTTAAGATACTCTCGAAGCATCTCAAAAATGTAAATTTATGTGAAACTTGTTTTTGTTTATGTATCTTAACGTGATTGTTCTTTTGTGCACAATAAATGATTTGATTTGATTTGTTTTCATTGCATAGTGCATTTTAACAATGTGTAAAATTGCATGGCTAATAGCATCATTGCTTTGTGAACATAGTAGTACCTACCTATTAAGTATTCTGTGACATAGTTCAGAATCGAATTTTCGAGAGTATTCTTCACCATATTATTATGTTTCTATCGAGCCAATCTATCTTGCAAAAAGGCATTTATTTTTTCTAACACCAAACTCACGGTGTTTTGAGTTTTTGATATTGTTCCTTATTTATTTATTAGACCCCTAAATTATTTCAGCAAACGTTTGATTGTTTGAAAAATATGGACAAGTTTACAGTTTACATGTTAATAAGTATGTCTAATTTATTGACACGCCTATATATACATACAATAAATGTATTTTTGTCATCTTGACGTGACCATTAAACATTTAATATTTTAATATAGAGGTAAATATCAGTTCATGTAGGTAACAGAAACATGTCGGTTGGTCAATGAACTGTGCCCAGGCGCACTTTATGAATAAAGCATAACTATATTAATTATCCGATCCCTCAATTTTGGCCCCTAGTCACTCGGTATGAACAAGTGAAACTGTTCACATACATACTACATAACAAGTAATTTCGGACGAGACCTCGATTGTCCCAAACGGTTTAGGAGCCATTTTGAATGTCGAGCACATTCTTACGAAATGAACGCGTTCGAAGTTTAAATGAGATGGGGGTGTGGAAGTGTCGAACTTGTGATTTTATGGAAAAAAGTTTGCGTGTGGGTGTCGCCCGTGATGTTGTTTACTTATTTGCTTTTTGGTGAGGAAACAAAATATTAATCTAAGTTTTGCGAAAGAAAATTATATTAATAAAACTAGTTTTAGCAAGTGATAGCACATTCGGTCTCGATGGCGTTTTGAAGGTTTTCTAACCCACAATAGTAAAACTATTAAAACATTAATGAATGCTGTTTTTAGGTTTCCGTACCCCGTACGGAAGCCTATTACTAAGCCTGCGTTCAGTCTGTCTGTCAGTTCGTCCGTCTGTCCGATGGCTGTATCTTTGGAACCGTAATAGCTAGCTGGTTGAAATTTTTACAGAGTATGTGTTACTTTGGCGGATATAAACAAAAATAATAAAACATTGAAAAAGTGATAAATTAAGGTAGTATCCATACATTAAACGTGTTTTTTCGACTTGCTTTTTTCTGGTGCTGAAATCTCGGTTCGCGAGTCCGACTCGCACTTGCCCGGTTTTTTTATTTTGAATTATACGTTATAGATAAATTTTAGGTTGTTTGGATATTATTCTAACGCTAATTTGCTATTTTGACTAATCGTATTTCCTGAACATAAAGTGTATGATGAACTCAAGTATATTTCAATATCTAAGAAATGAATTGAAATGAAACAGATTTCAGAGTACCAATACTGAGAATCTTACCACAAAAATAGTGTATAAATACCTCAATTGAAACATTAATTAAATTACGAATTTATTACTGAACGTTGTTACTATAAATTTCAACGGCTGGTAAAAATGTTAAAGAATTGAACATTAAAGCAATCAGAGATTGTTTCTTTAGAATAACTCCACTAGTGAGTGCTATCGCCCCATCAAATTACCCGTTTCTCCATAAATTAAAGTGTACCACCACCACCGGTGGTGTTGCCGACTGCCATCCCACCTACGGACAGTCGCGCTTTGATTCAACACAATCTGCCCGATGCATCGCAGCCTTGGGGAAATACCATTCTATCTACCAACACGGCGGAGGTGCGGTGGCGGCGCGCCGGGTTCGTTTAGGTTTTATGTTATCTGCTTGTCTTATGGGAAATGTCTGTTAGCGTTCCTTCGTCCCAAGTACCAGCGAAGGCGGGAGATCACGGGAAAAATATTCCTGAACACGGAGCGAGCGAATCCGCGAAATTACGCAAAGAGGAAGAGTTTATTGCGTTGCTTGTATATTATCGCTAGTAAGTCGTACAGCCGACTTAAGTTGAAAAAGGTCGCGGTAATAAGTAGACAATTTTAATTCAGAATACAGATAGGTTTTTAGAACAGGTTTCCGACTTACGTTGCCAGCGATACTAGCAGGAAACCTTATAAAATTGGCCAGATGTCTACTCGCCCGTCCGTCCGTCTGTCACAGATACAGTATTTGGTTTGAGTTGGTCATATTAAAACTTGAACTCGCGGCAACAACATTTCATAGCTAATAAACTTACCTACTAATCTATTAATCTGATTAACCGTTTTGTTAACTCGTAAAGGTTCTTTCCTCGCGTATAAAACACATCTGAATTGTACCTGTTAATTTATTTACTCAATAAATGAGTTTGTTTGTTTGTTTGTTTGAACGTTCGCAAAAACTAATTTGAAAGTAAACGGTAATTTTTTTATTACTTCATAATTACTTTATAACTTGATTACAAACATAGCTACGACTCGTCCCGATTAAATCAGCTTTCTAATAAAAAACCGCATCCAAATCGGCCCATCCGTTTGAGAGCTACGATGCCACAGCCAGACACACCCTTACATATATACACACATACACAGACACACACACCCTCCCTCACACACACACACTTTCAACTTATAACACCCCTCCGTTTGCGTCGGGGTTAAGAGGATTCTATAGGACATAACGAAAATTGTTATATTTTTTAAAACTTCAAACAAAAATTTAGTTCTTTGAAGTATATAATATGAAAAAAAAATATTTTTTTTAAACTAGATAATAATTGTACTAAACACTGAAACAGGCTTTTTAATTTTACAGTATTTTTTCATGGTGAAAAATTATTATGTCTTATGACGAGCTAGCTCCATACTGGATAATTATTTTGGAATAAAATTTACGTCATTGTATAGGGAATTTAATTTTCTAGACACTAAAGAGTGCTGATACTGCAAAAACGAGCGATAAGGGTATTAGCCAGTGTACCGCGAACAACATCTTGTAGAGACTTTTTCAAATCCTTTGGTATATTAACTGTGTGCTCTCTATATATATATGAAGTAGTGGTATATGTACGCAAAAACATGAATTCTTTTGAGTCAAATGGCGCAAGTCATAATTATAACACACGTAACTCAGAGCGTTTAAAATCTGTTGCGCATAAATCGGCGATGGCTGAAAAAGACCCTGACGTGATTGGACCCAAATTGTACGAAAATGTTCCTGATACAATAAAATCAATAAATAGTGACAATGTGTTCCAGAGTCAGCAAATATTTCTCTTAGACAATCCATTTTATAAGTTAAGTGAATTTTTTTCATACCGTAAATAAAAATTCTGCTGACTTTGATAATTCAAATTGTTTATATGCATAAACACAAATTTTATTAATAACTTGACTGAACCCTATGTTCTTTGTTTTGTATTTTATTATCTTTTTTAATGAGTATATTTTTGACTTAGTATTTTTAATTTTTTGCTTAGATATAGTATGTTATATTTAACATAATGAAAACTTAGTATGTAAGTTATATTTAAAAAAAGCTCTGTAAGGTTTCTTACCCGGTTCTTCCTTATAGAATGCACTACTGAATGGGACATCATAAAAAATGATGACGAACCATACTGAATATGCATATGTCTCAATGTAATATTGTTATTGTTGTGTGTTCTTTATGGCGAAATAAATATCTGAATCTGAATCTGAATCACTAAAGCAGCATTATTTGAAAAAAAAAAAACCAATAATAATAATTTTTAAACAAACAAAAACTACCAAATTTACCATATAAACGCGCGCACTGCGCTCGATTACTCAGTGCCGCTGACTCGAATTTTGGTTTTGCCATATGAATCCTCTTAATAAGTTTCGCACTTAACAGGTTTTTATGTGATAGCTCTCATCCCGGACGCCAATGGTAACGGCGGCAATCTCCGTCCTCTGTGCTCACAGGTTGAAGCGACAAGCGGGAGGCGAACTAAAAATAAATCGCAGGCACACTCGCCATCAATCAGTATCAATCATGCGCCGGACAGCATCGCAACTGTTGCCCTTTGTCCGTACCGCGCCGACGAATCTCACACACTTATAGTACTAGACTAGATGATCCTTGCTCATGCACCACTCCCGAAAAAACATGCAATCGACCAAAGAAGCTTGTAAGCTGATTTCACAAGGACTGATGGTTTTTTTAATAGAAAGCGCGACATGTGACGCCGAGCCACCCATGAGGTGTCTAACGACGCCCATGGACATTCGGTCGTATGCGGGTAAACTCTCAGTAAAATTGTTGATCTTGCTCTCAAGCTGCGTTTTCGATATACTATTAGGCGGTGTTATTATGTGGCTAGTAATTTAAAATACTTGCATTAATATGTATGGAAAAATTCACAGATTTCGTGCCTTACACGACTATCGAGCACATTGAAAATGAATATACGGAATTCGAAAAAAATATTGTCGCTGAGCGACACGAGAAAGTCGGGATAAGGAAAAGGTTAGTTGGGTTCTGATGATGGAGCCGGAAGGAAGCCATAAGAACTCCTAAACTACACATGATAAGCCCATCGCGTTTGGGGTCGTTGGATTTGTCTTCGCAAGTACTCTAGTCATATGTTATTTCCAGGGTCCTGATGATGGAGCCGGAAGGAAGCCATAGGAACTCCTAAACTACACATGATAAATCCACCATATTTGGGCTCGTTGGATATAGGAATATAGGAATATAGGATAGGTTAGAAGATGCGTCGCGTAGCGTCTTCTAACCTAACCTATATTCTTATCTTCTATATCCAATTATATTTTAATATTTGATATTTATAAATTTATTACTTTAGTTAAAAATAATGTCAAGCTTATCTCTTTTTCTGTCTAAATTTTAGTTTACATTTTTTAAGCTGCTTGTGTTTTTGAAAAATAATAAAAAATATATAAATGTAATATTTTTTTTTATTTTGTTGAATTCATTTTCAATGCGACGCATCTTCTAAGCTAACCTATATTCCTATATCCAACGAGCCCAAATATGCTGGATTTATCATGTGTAGTTTAGGAGTTCCTGTGGCTTCCTTCCGGCTCCATCATCAGGACCCTGGAAATAACATATGACTAGAGTACTTACGAAGACAAATCCAACGAGCCCAAACACGGTCGATTTATCATGTGTGGTTTAGGAGTTCCTATGGCTTTATTCCGGCTCCATCATCAGGACCGTGGACATCATATATGACAAGAGTACTTGCGAAGACAAATCCAACGAGCCCAAACACTATGGGCTTATCATGTGTAGTTTAGGAGTTGCTATGGCTTCCTTCCGGCTTTCTCGTGTCGCTCAGCGACAGTATTTTTTCGAATTCCGTAGATTCATTTCCAATGTGCTCGATAGTCGTGTGAGCCACGAAATCTGTGAATTTATTTTTTCAAAAAGGTTGAGCTACAGGGCAAACCCTTAACCCGATCGTCTTTGTTTTAGGCTCAAATTGTAGCTGACTAAACTGTCCAGAGGAGGTTTTCTCAAATTTTTGATATCATTCTTCGTTTCCAAAATATCGAGTGCCAAAATAAAAAATTCGGAAAAAAATATTTTTTTTTCACTCTTTTGGCCATAACTTTTTTCGTTTTTTACTTTCTCGAATAATTATTTCTGCACCTTACAGCTCTCATGAATACGCGTCTTTTGAGCCTTTCTTGAATATCATATCTTCACAACTCTCCGAGATATAAGGAGATCGCACTTTTTCGTGAAATCGGGGCCTATATTGAAACGAACCAAAACACATTTTCAATGTCAAAAATTCCCTGCGAAGTTTCATGCCGGTTCCTCTTCGTGGGTGCAATCGAACCGGATATAAAAAATTGACAAGTTCGAGTACAGTCTTACTGCCGTATGTATGTATGGTCGATAAATAATAAACAATATAGCATGAGAAAGCTTGTAATGCGATCATTTGAAAGTATTCATGATGACAAATTATTGCATGTGAAGACCAATGATGTTTTAAAGTATCGTTCTACACAAAGTTGGAGGAGAATTTGGTATTCAATAAAAACATTGCCATCTAGCGGTACCTAAACTAATGCAACGCTTTGTAAAGTAGTATGCTTGGCAAGCACCGCGCTCTTGAAGTGAAGGATAATCTAGAGTATGTATTACCAACGAACGTTCGACGAACGGTCGTCGGCCCGTTCGGAGATTTGTAAATATTTTAAACGGTCTATCTTGAGTTGACAGACCGTCAACTCAAGATAGACCGTTTGGCTCATGTCAGTAGGAACTGATCGAGCGTATTTGATGTTAAGTCTATTAATATATTAGACGTCTGTTTCTGGTATGCACTTACCTCGGCCCGCGCTTTCGCACTTCGCGCCTCACGCTACACCCGCTGACGCCTAGCATTTCCTCCAAGGCTAGGCGTCAGCGGGTGTAGCGTGAGGCGCGAAGTGCGGAAGCGCGGGCCGAGGTAAGTGCAAACCAGAAACAGACGTCTAGTATAAGTCAATGGTGAAGGCACGCACATTTGTTTACCAACAGGTAACAAGTTCCATCGCGTTTTGCCGCTTCTAGTATTTAGTTTGGAGTCTATACGCACTCATATGTACTAGCGCAGTGCTACTAATATGCGCCTGCGTGTACGGAAAAGGGCTAAAGAAATTAAATACAAATTATCAGTATCACACAGGGTATTCTCGCGAATAGATCTGATTTTTTTTTTTTTTTTTTTATTGCAACTGACATGTTTGGCTACATCACCTACAACATCCGTGATGTCAGCCCATAACACCGGGTGAACTTGGTGCCAAGTCAGTGCTTCCCTTCGGTCGTGCCGGCTACACTGAACTGGACGGAAAACACAAACCATTTACATAGCCGTTTCGACCGACCTTTCATTCAGTGCGGTGGTACCAACCCGGGCGGGTTAAACCCTACCACCTAGTAATATAAGAAGGGAGTCATATCCCTTAGTCGCCTTTTACGACATACACGGGGAGAGATGCAGTGGGGCTATTCTTTTAAAGTACCGGCCCCACACGGTACATGCGAATAACAGACCTGATATTGTGATGGTATACCGGGAGGCGAGGTCAACGCTCGTCCATATCGCCGTAATCTCCTCGTCAGCGAGTGTGGCCCTGAGGCTCGACCATCGTTGTGCCCGTAGTCGCAACGGCGCATTTTTTTATGTAACCCAACATGGGTGGCTAGACCGAGGAACCAATTTTACAGTCGATATTAGCGTCAACTACACCGCTCCTCGCGAACCACGTTCCGAGAGGCACCATACCAACAGATTTGCGGACTGTTTTGTTTTCTTATTGCTTCCGAACTACCTGGCTGCGCCCGAGGTCGAAGCATCAGGCGCGGCCAATTTCACCCCCGAGGAGGTGCCAGTCCGGCTTGGAGGTGGACTAATATCGCTGGGGAAAGGCTACTCTACTGCATAGCCTGTTAATACGATGTTCGAAGACAATCAGGTTAAGGGATTCGGGAAACACACTCGGGGAAGACAGTTCCATACCCTAGCGGTGTAATAAAAAAACTATTTTGAGAACCGATGGGTTCTCAAAAGCCCAATGTCAACAACAAAAAAGGTGTCCAGTTTCTCTGCGACGAGTACTGCGAAGATAGGTTGGATGGTAAGGAATAAGCCTAGTTCATATTATCAGGAATAAGTCCAACTTTGCACCTTATGTAAATTTTCTAATTTACTTGTTACTGTTAAATGTCCAAGAAATGTAGCAATAACGCATTTTTTATCTATCTACTTACGTCGGACGCGTTAATTTGAATTTAGCACACCGACCGATCATCACACATAGTTAAGCTATGTTGTCAGCTGTGAGATAAGGCAGAGAAGCCCAACGCCCTGTACTCGCGCGCTATACCAGCAAAGTTACGCACGCTTCAGTCATTACAATTTGCCAAACTTGCGGCTACCAACTCTCTCGCTGTAGTTTCAAGTTGGAAAACGGCTCGTGTGGATCGGCTGTGCGAAACACCACTTGAAATGTTCTGCAGTGGTATTTAAAATATGTTTATTTGTGAAATTTTACATATATGTCGTTTAATAAAATTACGAGTATCATCCTTGTCATCCTTTATTGTTTATTGTATAATTTCATCCATAGGTAGGTGACCTACGCTTGTACATGTCGAAATTCCGTCAGTTCTAAAGACAATGCGAAGAAGAACTGACAAACACACCTTGTGGTGTGAATTCAAATTCAGATAGACAGGGATTTCTCCCAGTCAACCTTTGGATGTTTAAGGGTCGTATCTTTTGAAATATTAGTAGGTAGTATATAACAAAAGACTTGAGTGACCAGAGTGACTTCAGATAGATATTTCTTCTTAAATAAAACACAGTGTTAAATTCATACAAAATACATATTCGGTGGTAGGATAGGTCTGGAATGCGAATAACAGAAATAAATGCCCGATTTTTTATAGAATGTGTGTGAAAATAATGTAAAATGAGAAAACATGTACAATAAACAATTTGAATGCTAAAGCGTTGTTGACAAGGTTCACCGTAAGAAATGAATTTTGAAATGGATTCGCCTTCCGCACTGCAGACAACTTTATTTAGAATGTTTTTACTTATAATGACTTCAATTTAACGAACTCTGAGACTTATCGCGCTTCGCAAACCCACATTCTTCATCACGGCTAAATCGAAGCAGTAGTGTGAGGATGGAATAGTATTATGTAATTGGTAGAGTTTTGCCGCGGTCCTGGCGCAACTCAACCGTAGTTTTACTGGCTCAGCGACGGCGACTAGCGTCTCCAGCATCTTAACTTCATCTAGGAACATAAATTAAAGAAATCTTTGCTTGAAAATATGAGGCACAAAACTCAAGACACATTGCCGTGGTTCAGCATTTTGGTTATAACTGTGAAAGACATGTGTACCGAGCGTGCACCTTGAAGTACGCCTGAGCTTATAGAAATGAGATGGTAATAATTAGGAATGATACTTAATAATTATATGACACAGTACTGGTAATTTAGTAATTAGATATTAATTACACATTTAAGTAAATATAATTGTTTTTAAAATTAATGTCTAATGGAGATGAAGTCAATCGAACGTTTAGTAGAAGTCGTTGTCATTCTATAACTCTGCACTAACATGCAATACAATTCTGCACTAATATTTATATGTTTATTAGCTGTAAATGTAATGTACACTTTCTTGAGTATATCTCCCAGAGCCGCACCATTGATCGTAACATCCCGGATCTCAGGTCCCTGTGGTCTAACTAACCCTTAAGTGGCCGCTCCGGCAGCCCGATAGAAGTTCCCGCTCATTTCCATACACAGTACCTACATGCTCGTCACATACTCATCGTGCTCGGCTCAGTAGCGATCAAACTTTCCCCTGCCACACACGAAAATGAATTTCGAAAGTGCTCGAGCTGGGGGGTAAGTCTGGCGAACTTCGTCATGTCTCTTAAAGCTAAGTTTGCTTTTATGATTATGAGAAAAAAATTCAAACAGGGAACGCTTATTTTGTGCGTCTTTCTTTCATGAGAACGGTTCGTAGTTGTTAAAGGAAATCAATTTAAAGCCTTTCATCAAAGGATATATTATGTCAAACTGTGCAGATATCTGTTGCCTTTCCTTACTAGGTGGTAGGGTTTAACCCGTCCACACTAAATTGAGGCCTGTTGAAACGGTTATGAAAATAGTTCGTGTTTTACGTTCAGCTCAATTGAGTGTGGCCGGCCCAACTGAAGAAAAGCGCTGACATGGCATTTAGTTCAACGAGGTGTGATGGGCTGACATCACGGCCTCTCACGGGTGATGTAGCCAACCAAGCAATGTAAGGCAGTTTTCGTAAAAAAATATGAAAATAAATCGCTAGGTATGCAGGTACTCGTACTTCCATCCGAGCATATCATTAAGTGCAGTCCTACCACCCGAAAAATTATGAAAGGAAATTTTCCCTCGCGGGCAGATTATCTCACACGGGCGGAAATTGTCTGGAAACGAGCTGATTTATTTTTCTCACATATAAAAATGTTCACTTTTAATTAGAATTCGTGCATAATCTAACGTACCACATTAGGTAGAAAATGCTTGATAAATTGCAGAAATAACTAGTGAACTTATGATCTCTTTAAAATAAAGGTTGTCTCAAAACTGGCTTTCATTTTGAATTTGGAATAATCTTCGTGGCGTCAAAAATGGAATTAACATCATGAAATATTATGTGGTCGGTACTTAAAAAGAATAGTCCCACTGTATCTCTCTCCGTGCATGTCGTAAAAGACGACTAAGTGTTAAGGACAAGATGCCGTACATAAGGGCGACAGGTTAGCGACCTATCACCTTCGCATGGTCCTTCTACCGAGTCACGCAGCAGGTGGGTCTTCGTGACTTACTTGCTGCTTGATAGTTATCCTGTCCTAATACTTTGCTAAATGTGGTGGGTGGTGTTGTGCTGAAATTTACCACAGTACTTGCAGCACAACACAAATTACTCTGCTAAACCCGATTGTCGGGATACGGCGTGTGCTGTGTATGTATGTATGTGACCACCACCCCCAGTCCACACTCGGGAGGCATATTGATAAAATGTTCACCATTTCGGTAGTGAATTTTCACAATTTCTATGCGTTCCTAGCATTGAACTCATCGACTGTTAAATGTTTCATGATTTAACCTCAAAGTTTGCCGATGACAGCTACGTACGTCCGCGTTTCATATTTGAAACAACGAAAAACATAAAAAAATCTAAATGTAATCCCTATACGCTGGACTTACCGCGGATGTGTACCAATCGGTTCGGCAGATCTTTCCTCCACAGGACTGTTAAACTCTAAAACGCTCTCCCTGCCCACATATTTCCCCCCAAGAGGAAAAATCTAACAAAACCAAAAATCTATTTGGAGTTTGGGCATTGAATAGAAATAACTATATCAGTAATCTGTAGAAATAACTATATTATCGCGTCCTCCAAGAGAGGCGTGAATAGGCACCTGTCAGGCCGGCATGACATTCGCAACCCCCGCGTACGACCGAATGTCCATGGGCGTCGTTAAACACCTTATGGGTGGCTCGGCTCCAAACGTCGCGCTTACTATTAAAAAAAAAATTTAAGCCGGTTTTGAGAGACCCCGTATTATACAATACCCGACGGCTATAATAGAACTGTTACTTGCGCAAGAAAAAAGAAAATACATGGTATCTCGGTTTGTGTAAAATAAATATTTATTCCGAATACTCCTATGGAGAAAATGGTAAATTCTAAATATCATGAGATCATGCGAACGAGACGAGGAATAGTCTAAGATACGGCATAATGAGTTTTGGAGGAGGAATTTTCACTCGTCGCCTTTAAGTAAATAAATGGAAAATATCACAACACTAATAATTAGTATGTACCTAACCTAACAAAATTTCAAGTTCAAATTACGTCTCAAACTAAAAAACAAAAGTTAAATAACAAATTTAAAATACCCCCAACACATAAAAAACCGGGAACCGCTAAGTAAAAAAAAAAATTCACACGGTGAATTTTTTACTTTTTAAGGTTTGTTAATATCTACATATATAATTTAATAATAACGTTAATATTTACATATATAAGTTTTATATATGTAAATAGATTTATTTTCTATTAAAGATTCATGGGGTCAAGATATAGCTCTGCTAGGCAATTAATCGCGACTTAGAATTTTATACGTTTTATCTGAATAAAACATGAGGATGGTAACTCCGTATGCGTGATCGTGGACTAGAAGGCGTTGTTGGTAAAATATTTTATCAAAGCGAGCAAGCAGGCAACCAGCCTGTCGTTCTTGCTTTTCTAGGCCTAAGAGCCGAATCTTTTGCACAGTATTCTAGCATTTTTGGGGCTCCTTGGAAAAGCGGCACTGGATTGGAGAAATATTGCTTTCTGGTAAATATTTAGTGAATATCTGATCCACGGAGGAGGGGAGCACAGAGCAGTTGTTTGTGGATGCATACATACATACCACACGCTGTATCCCGACAATCGGGGTAAGCAGAGTAGTCGGTGTTGTGCTCCAAGTACTCTTGCAAATTACAGCACAACACCGATAACCGCATTTAGCAAAGTTTTAGGACAACATAACTATCAAGCAGCAAATAAGGCACGAAGACCCGCATCTGCTGCATGACTCGGTGGGAAGGACCGTGCCAAGTTGAGAGGTGGCTAGGCTGTTACGCACGGCATTTTGTCGTTCTTCTTCGCCTCTTACGATATGCACGGGGAAATATGCAGTGTGGCTATTCTCTTAATTACCGACTCCACACGGTAACAATTTTGCTCATCGTGCAAAAAATTGCCGGCGCCGTTTTTATTAAATTTCCGTATCCATCGTACAGGACCCTATTACTAAGCCTACGCCGTCTATCTGTCTGTCCGTCTGTCTGTCCGAGGGCTGTATCTCTTGAACCGTAATAGGTAGCCCGTTGAAATTTTCACAGTAGGTATATGTGTTATTATGGCGGATATAACAAATAAGAAAAATGGCGGATATAACAAACATGCACGGGGGAACATATACATATATACACATATATACAAGAAACTAAAAAGTGTATGCGCGCCATCTACCGACAGTATGAAGCAGCGTTGACCATGACATGGCGATATGGAACTCCCGGTGCGCGAGTTCGACTCGCACTTGGCCGGTTTTTTTTTAAATTAAATTCACACATTTGTCATTTTGTCAGCCTCGATAGCTCAGTGGTGCAGACGACTGTCGCTATTGATGGTTAAGCAACGCTGGGTGCGGTCAGTACTTGGATGGGTGACCGCTCGACCGTTGGAGGCTGACCGTGGTTATGATTCCACGTAAAACTGTAGGTCCCTTCCCAGTGTAGCCGGCAAGACCGAAGGGAAGCACTGACGTGGCACCAAGTTCACCCGGTGTTATGGGCTGACATCACGGATGTTGTAGGTGATGTAGCAAACCGTGTCAGTTTCCATATAAAAAAAAACATTATGAGAGTGTACTCTGAATGCTACACGTACTACGACGCTCGACGAACGACTGAAGGTAAAATAAATAATCTACAAGGAGAGAAGTCGCAAAGAGTCTTTACATCTTGATTTCACGTCAATTAACCACATTTACGGCGACTCAGAAAAAAAAAAGCTTTCAACGGAAAGCCTAGCTGTGAATGAGTTAGCCTGGGGCCTTTCATAATAATTCATTTTTTTTTAGAGAAACCTTAAGAAAACATGAATGCTGGTATGTGATCTAGCTCTGAGCATGTTGGTACTGTATGCGCATTTTAATTAAGTTTTAAAAGGTCAGAAAATCTGGCTTTTTGAAATAAATACTGAATAATAAATAGGATTTACATTATTTTAGAGAATCGTGTAGTTTGAAGAACTCTTTTGTCGACTACAAAGGGGTGTTCAGCGAGAGTTGTTGTTGTGTTGAGAACAGGAAGAGGGTTGAAGGAAGCTACTTTCTAGCTGCTACTACTTACTAGCAACTACTACATACTAGCTGCTACTACATACTAGCTGGTAAACTACTTACTAGCTGGTGATACTTACTAGCTGGTACTACTTACTAGCTACTCTTACGTACTAGCTGCTACTACTTACTAGCTGGTACTACTTTTTAAAGTAGTGGCGTTGCGTTTTTTTTAAAGCTTGAAATAAAAGTTTAATTACAAATTTAAAAACCCCCGACCTTTAAAAAGTGAAATATATATTCCGTTTACTTATTAAAGGAGTCGGGGGACCGCTAAGTAAATAAAATATAAAAACTCAGAGCTGCGCGGGTATTTACTAAGCGGTCCTCCGACTCCTCCAAGCAAGTAAACGGAAAAAAAAACTATTTAAGGATCAGGGGTTTTTCGTATTTTTAATAAAACTTTTTTTTATGTGTTAGTACTAAGCATTTACTTGTTTTATATTTCTTATTTAGATGCAAAGCCGAAAATTAAGAGAAACACGTCCCGACCAGGATTCGAACCTGGAACTCCGGCTTGAGCCGCCAGCGCGTTACCATTTCGCTATCGGGTCGACGACGTCGATGCGATTGCGTCATACCTACTATAGAAGGTGCAACTGTTCGACATTTAGAGAGAATAAAATACTAAAAGAAAATTAATAAAATATTATAATTTTGTATTTATCATGAGTAGACTAGAAAACCAATTTTTTTTAGCTGAAACACATTCTCAATAATAAATAAACAAATTGTTGATTTTACTCGTAATTTGTCAGGTATATTCTCGTACAAAGTTCAAGTAGACAATATTCGTTCTCTCTGATGTGTCTATAAATATCTCCAATGTTGGGATCCATCCCACTTCAGCAGTACTTAAAGCACTATTAAGAATTCCGTATTCGACCGATATAAATACTCCCATTTACCCTAAAAGCTATTAGCGACGCTAAAAGAAACCTGAATCAAGGGGTCCCAATAAAACGTACAAAAGTCAACATCGCAATCCGCAGACAAGGCCCAAATAATTTATTTAGGCGACGTCCTTTTAAATCGCGGTTTCAATATATTTGCCGGCTACAAATAAATATAGATTGGAATGTGGATTGTGGGATGCCGCCGTGTAATTGCTTCTGCACACGTCGCCCTTACGACCAACGAGGGGCAAGGGGGAGAGGAGGTGGGGCGAGGAGAGAAGAGGAGGGGCAAGGGGAGAGGAGGGGGGGGGGGGATGCGGCATAGAAAGATAACCCAGGAAAGAACTCGGCGAGCTCCTGAGAAGCCTCCGTACAATTCTAGAATATTCTGCGACTTCCCTTCGGATTGCCGGCTACACTGGATTCGACAAGAACACAAGACTGATATGCGGCGATATTTCATCCAGTACTGTGGTACCGAGCTATACGCTCATAGCCTACAACGGGCAAGGGAAGGGACCTACATTACACCGATCGGTGAAGCAGCAAAAGTTGCAATTGTAAGTTGGTGTATTGTTATTATAGCATATTTAAAAAAAATCTTATCTAACGAAAAATTGTATGGTACCGCGCCGGATTTCATCCGAACCATTCGAAGGCTCGAATATTGAGACCGAGAGCAGGCCTCACGCACTCTATGTACTTGCGCGCGCTAACTACCTACCGCCCGACGACGGGCCGCCGGCGGTCTATTTCAGTGAAAATTCGTCAGCCGCCCAAGTATACATAGACGCTCGCCCACGCAACTGCGCGCAGCTGCAAAGCAATAACCACTTTACACTCGATCGTTAAGGTTCATTTTCGCACGCAGCGATTGGCGACGTGAAGGAGTAGGCTATTAAAGTCCGAAGGTAGGATTTTCTATGGAGTGATTTATCTGTTACGAAGTAACTATTAAGTAATCTGTGCCGAGAGTCCGAGGACGACGCCAAGATCGCGCCTAACACCCACCACTTGAAATACTTCGAATACTGTTTGAGTACTCAAAGAAGATCTGTGGGAACCGAAATAAGAATGTAAAGACCAATAGCAGGCAGAAATGAACAAGAACAGTTCAAGCATGATGAACGTTCCGACAGAATATGGTACGGCGAACAATAAACTGTGAGAAAATAACACAATTACGAATAACCCACTTCAAAGACAACACAGACAAACACGACGATGAACATTCTAGTGTCGAATTACATTTGAATTCAAGCGTGAAACTGGAGAACTCTTTTCCGAATGAGATATTCACTGTATTGCCGTAGAAAAATGATTAAGTTCTGAAAATTCATCCTCTCATGCCAAGAAAACCACAGTCATCGGTTGTTGGTTCACATTAACGTTTGGCAAACTGAGTAATCTTAAGGGTCGGCAGTTGCATAAATTATGTTAAAATGTTATATTATCTTGAAAATTGATTACACGTTAGATGATTGTCCGAAGTCAAGATTTATAATGACCAATTTTAGATAAATCGTTTGCTAAAGGCATCTTTTCCCATACAATCGTTCAGCCAGTTCAGTTCAATGAGTCATCAGTATTTTTACATAATAGTTTTAAGTAGACAGACACAAAAAAAAAAGTAATTAAGCGGTCAAGTGCGAGTCGAGCTCGCGTGGAGAGGGTTCGGTACCATTCCGTCTTCCGTAAGAACTTTACGACTTGGGATTTTCGTATAGGTTTTCCTGTAAATTATAAGAGAGGCCCTATATTTCAATTTTTTTTCTAAATTTCAGACTTAGTAGTTTCGAAGATATGAGTCGGGTATACTCGATTTTTGAATATTTTAAAATATGCACTTTAACATTATAAAAAATATATTTGTATACCATATAACGAGACCTTTTCATTGATATATCACATGATTTTTTTTTCTAATTTGTCCCCAAAACTGATCACCAAAATGAAAATTCCTTCATTTACGCTATAGTACATGCGTGGTTGGGTCATCCAACTCTATATATGTATGTACCAAATTTAAACCTTTTTCGTCCAGTAGATTCAGTGAAAATAATCTATGACAGTCAGACAGACGCAAGAGTGATAGTATAAGGTTCCGTTTTCTCCTCTTTGAGGTACGGAACCTTAAAATAAATCCGCATGAGGATATAAAGCTGGAACTCTGGCATGAAACGCAAACGCATTAGCAATTTCGCCACCGGGTCGATCTCTCAAAATTTCAGTTGCAGTCAAACACAATTTGTTGTAGTTGTCGGGACAAATCTTTTTTTCTTTCGCCTTTCAATTTATCTAATGTTTATTTATTGTTTATTGTATAATTTCATCCATAGGTAGGTAACCTACGCTTGGACTTGTCGAAAATTCCGCCAGTTCTAAATTCAATGCGAAGAAGAACTGACAAACAAACTTCGCAAGTCACAATGTTTTGTTAGTACCTTATAAGTATTATATTATAGTAACTTACAAATAATTAACCCATACTACCGCTCACAAGAGCATTAATATTTACAGCATAAACATGAACACTGAAGAATCTGACCACACTGCCTATTTAAATTACCTATATCTGGTGTACAGTGCCATCGTCAATTTTGATATTTCATATTATATCAAGTCAAATAAAACAATTAGTTTACGTTTATTACAAAGAAATGTAATAAGTCATATTAAAAATCAAATGATACAAAGTGTATCGAATTGTCAAAATTTGTTAGTGGGAAAAATAGTAGTCAGACTCTTAGATAAAATTACGGTCAGTTAATGCATCCTTAATACTGTAATAACTCTTTTCAATTAACATTATTTTAATCCGTCGTTTAAAATTATTGTCATCTAATTGTTTTATGTTAGGAGACAGAATGAATAAGTATTTGTATGGATATTTGCTGGCCCTTAAGAGAGAGCAGAGCGGTAGATATTACCGCTTCCAATACGAGTTGCTATATTACTTCGCGCAATAATATTGATGCCGAAACTCCAACTTAACTTTTCTTGGTTTGCTCTTCACTAGGCGAGTGGAAGTTTTGAATTTCCTCTTTAAACTTGCTATTCTCAAACTCATTATCTGAAGAAGTAAGTTTGTACCTACACTCGAACTCACGAGAAGTAGGTTGTCCATCTCAATTGCTTCTTGAGCTATCACATGCACCATCTCACCAAATAATTTGTCAGCCTCGTTAGCTCAGTGGTGCGGTCGGTCGACTGTTGTTAAGCAACCCTGGGCGCGGTCAGTACTTGGATGGGTGACCGCTCGACCGTCTGGAGGCTTGGAGGCTGAAATCTGTAGGTCGCTTCCCTTCTTTACTAGGTGGTACGGTTTATCCCGCCCGGGTTGGTACCACCGCACTGAATGAAAAGTCGGTCGAAACGGCTATGTAAATAGTTCGTGTTTTCCGTCCAGTTCAGCGTGTAGACGACATGAAATGAAGGGAAGCAGTGACATGACACCTAGTTCACCCGGTGATATAGGCTGACATTACGGATGTTGTAGGTGATGTAGCCAACCGTGTCAGTTTCCATAAAAAGAAAACGATTGATTATTTTTAAAGTCCAGCCAATCGCGAAGCATGCTCAGCTTGTTATGATGCCAGCAGGTATAGCTGTCCTGTTGATAGCACATTTTTAAGACCCTAAGGTAGAAATAATCTGGAAACTTAACCAATGACGGACGATCGCGCGCCCTACATTTTGAGTGAGTGTAAACTCTTGTTCTTCTTCGCAAAACCCGCCATACTCTCGCGGAACACCCCTTTGTAGTCGACAGAATAGTCTTTGAACTGCACGATTCTCTAAATCGTCCTTGTTCCGCACTGCAAAGGTGTTCTTCCGGGGAATATCTTTCCCCACTCCTGCAATCTACGGATCATCAAATCGCGGGTTAATAGCCTTTTCCCAGCGACATTAGTCCACCTCCAAGCTGGACTGGCTGGCACCTCCTCGGGGGTGAAATTGGCTGCGCCTGAGGCTTCGACCTCGGTCACAGCCACCCAGTTGGGAGAAATAAAAAAAACATGTCCCTGTTTAAGGGTTAATAAAAGTGCATTGTGAATGTAAGTACTTCATGGCGCATTCTTTTGAGTTACGAACCACATTTCCGAGAGGTAGTCAGAGAAATGCTCCTTGCGTTCGAAGTTAGCTCGTTCTTGCGTTGTCCTCGCCTCGGATACGACAATGCCCCGAGAGGCAGCGGCGGCGCACGGTGTCTGGCGCTCAGTGGCGCGCCGCAGTCCATTAGAATGCCTTTTCCTCAATAATTAGATTTAAACTAATAAGAATAGTTTTTAATTAGAAAAATGCAAATCGAAAATCATTGGAAAAAATACATCTCGACCAGGATTTGCCAGGGATTTTTGATTTGCATTTTTCAAATTAAAAATATATATAAGCGAGTACGTGCTTAGTACTAACATAAACATAAAATATTAATAAGAATAGCCCACTGCATCTCTCCCCGTGCATGTCATAAAAGGCGACTAAGGGATAAGGACAAGATGCCGTGCATAAGGGCGACAGGCAAACCAACCACTCACCTTGGCACGGTCTTTCCACCGAGTCATGCAGCAGGTGGGTCTTCGTGCCTTACTTGCTGCCTGATAGTTATCTTGTCCTAATATTTTGCGAAACGTGGTCGTCGGTGTTGTGTTGTAATTTACCAGATTACTTTCAGCACAACACCGATTACTCTGCTTACTCCAATTGTCGGGATACGGCGTGTGGTGTGTGTGTAGTTTTACCTTTAAGGACCATGCCAGTTTACTGTGGAACATGACATGACACGTTAAGTGGCAAGGACAATACCTAAACATTTTTTTATTTTGGGTTTTAGGTAAGTAGTATTTTATTATCTAGATGGTTTTCATGACAGTATCAAATTAAATACTTCTACCGGGCGGAGACAGCGCGCGGAACTACGCTCGTGATACGAGCGCGTCACGGCGCTATTTCTAAGTACTCGTTTTTACTCTCTATGGCTCCACCCACTCCACCCCACATTCGACTGTATAGTCGACAGATCCGTAGACTAGTTGCCGGATTTAATCTTAAGACGCGGTCGGGACTCGGAGGTTACTCTCGAAATGTCGCCTTAATCGGACAGCGGAGTTCGAAAACTGAAGGCGAAGTTGAGAGCAGTCACATGTAGTTTGAATATGGAATTTCGAGATTTGGCGCGGCAAGTTTAAATTTAGAAAGCAAAAATGAACGTGTAGCCGGCACAATCAAAAGGAAGCACTGATATAACTTTATCAGATATTTTTAAATATTTCCAGAGGGTTTTTAAATTAGGTACCGTGGTTGTTAGACAATATTTTTAAAACAAAACAGCTGTACTCACGGTTCTTCCCGAGCTATGTGGCTCGACGTTTCGGGCCAAGCGTATGGCCCATCCTCATGATCATTCTGCCTGGTGCGACGGTTGGCAGAGAACTGTCAGATCTCCGTCCGTCGTTGACGAAGATTGTAGCGGTGGCCAGTGCGGGTAGTCACTGACACATGACTACCCGCACACAGTACCACCAGATCACCGTACCACATTCACATTCGTCAGCCTCGATAGCTCAGTGGTGCAGACAGTCAACTGTCGCTATTGAATGTTAAGCAACGCTGGGTGCGGTCAGTACTTGGATGGGTGACCGCTGACCGTTGGAGGTTGACCGAGGTTCGAATTCCTCGTAAAACTGTAGGTCCCTTCCCTCCTAATCTTACTTGGTGGTAGGGTTTAACCCGCCCGGGTTGGTACCACCGCACTGAATGAAACGTCGGTCTAAAGGGCTATGTAAATAGTTTGTGTTTTCCGACCAGTTCAGTGTAGCCGGCACGATCAAAGGGGGAAGCACTGACATGGCACCTAGTTCACCCGGTGTTATGGGCTGACATCACGGATGTTGTAGGTGATGTAGCCAACCGTGTCAGTTTCCATAAAAAAAAAAAACATGACGGACGGAGATCTGACAGTTCTCTGCCAACCGTCGCACTAGGCAGAGTGCTCATGAGGATGGGCCATACGCTTGGCCCGAAACGTCGAGCCACATAGCTCGGGAAGAACCGTGAAAAACACTAAACTCGACAGAAAACACGAACTATTTACATAGCCGCTTCAACCGACAACGTTTCATTCAGTGCGGTGGTACCAACCCGGGTGGGATGAATCGTACCACCTAGTAAGGTAAGAAGGCGAGGGAGTAGGTCCCTTGCCTTTTTAGTTCAACGTGGAATCCGAACCACGGTCAGCCTCCATCGGTCGAGCGGTAACCCATCCAAGACCGTGCTCAGGGTTGCTTAGCAACAGTCGACCGACCGCACCACTGAGCTACCTATGTAGACTGACATGCACCATTAATTCGTCGTGTCGTGTCTCAGAATTTTATCATGTCTACAATTTCGACTAAAACATTTCTCTGCGAATATTTCGTGTGTAGAAAACACGGATAAAATAAATAGATGGAGCGACCCGGGCACGCCCTAACATCACTCAGACCACGCTTTATTGTATCAGCGCAATTTTTATCTCTAAGGCATCATATTGGTTTTCGTAAGTCAAATAAAAACTTTTTTTTTTTTTTATAGAAATCGTGACATGTGGCGCCGAGTCACCCATGAAGTGTCTATAAACGCCCATGGACATTCGGTCGTATAAGGGTGTTGCGAATGCCATGCCGGCCTGACAGGTGTCTATTCACGCCCCTCTTGAAGGACCCGAGACTGTACTTAGGGAGAAATATACAGGGTACGGGAAACTAAAAACAATAAAAAGGCGTGATAATCGCGAGTGGTTTTATTTGTTTAAACACCAACAGTCAGTCTCGCCACTAGAATTTATCCAAATTTTTTTGGTTTTTTTATGAAGTCTGGTATGGGTGGCTGAGTCGGAGGGGCCAAAGCGCATGCTCCGACCAGCCAATATCACCTCCGAGAAGGTAGGTGCCATACCGGAGACTTCCCTGGATTGATTGCTGGCTATACTGGACTACAGGATAACACAACCGAGGCTGCTATGCGGCCATCTTACATCCAGTACGGTGGTACCAACCCAGTCGGCTACAATTTGGCCTACCACCCTTTGGGCAAGGGAAGGGACTTACAGTTTTACACCGGTTCCGAACGGTGAAGCAGCAGGTGTAGGGATACACGTAAATTTTTTCGTCAGAAAAAACTCATTGGTGCACGCCGAACGGATTCGAACCTCGAACCTCTCGCATGAGAAGCCGATGCCCAAACCACTCGGCCACCCGCCGCTTGTATAACTTTCTAAAGCACAAATGATACAAGTCGAGAAGGGTAATAAATTCTTTAACACACTATCCCTTGACACCACCAAAAAAAGTTGTCCATCTTCATAAATTAATAAAAAAAAATATTATAAAAAAAATTGCTCGACCACATCTAATCCCTCGACCTTGGGCGTGAAAAGGAAGTCCTTGAATTCCCACAGGTGTTAAAATATTCTGCTTATTTTCGTTTTAAAGGCCGAGCTAAATGACGTGTCTCAGGGCATTAAAGCGGCTCCAAAGCGGGTTATTAATATTTTTCGTTATCAAAGGTATTTAGCGAGCGTGTGCGTGCAGTAGCGTATTTTTTTTTATTCTTTATCGAGGCAAACGTTCGGTATACTTCAACCACTGTAAATATGGTACATATCACACACGCTGAATCGCGACAATCGGGGTAAGCAGAGTAATCGGTGTGGTGCTGCAAGAACTCTGGTAAATTACAGCACAACACCGACCACCACGTTTGGCAAAGTATTCGAACAAGATTCAATCGATCAAGCAGCAAGTAAGGCACGAAGACCCACCTGCTGCATAACTCGGTGGAAGTACCGTGCCAAGGTGAGAGGTGGCCAACCTTCCGCCCTTTAGCACGGCATCTTGTCCTTATCCCTTAGTCGCCTTTTACGACATGCATGGGGAGAGATACAGTGGGGCTATTCTTTTTAAGTACCGGCCCCACACTTATTGTCTTCCAACCAAATAGTGCGCGGTTAGAGGCGGGGGGCGCGGCGCCGCGGCGGGGAGGGGGGATTTTTTTGTCAGCCTCGGTAGCTCAGTGGTGCTGTCGGGCCATTTAAGCCCACCTGGGCGCGGTTAGTACTTGAATGGTTGCCCGGCCGCTCAACTGTTGGTCAACTTTCCTTTTTACCTTACTAGGCGGTAAGGTTTAACCCGACCGGGTTGGTACCACCGCACTTAACGAAAGGTCGGTTGAAACGGCTATGTCGATAATTCGTGTTTTCCGTCCAGTGCAGCCTGCACGACCGACTCGCTTTATACTCGCTGAATACTGATGTAAATAACATTATTTTTACCTCAGAATAGATAAATAAAAGAAGATAACTTTCCATACAGCATATTGAAGCAAACAGTTTTATATACTTCCTAGAAGGGCGGAACTCACGGAGGGAGAGGCCGAAGGCCGAGCTGCGTTCCGCTTGACGATCTACTTTATTCAGAAAAGTAAGTCATCGATATTGTGATTTAGGTATCTGCTTCATCTACATAGCACATGTTCTTACATAGTATGTCACATCCCCTCGCGACAAGGGAAGGTTACAGTTACAGCGGTAGGACTATAGTTAAGGGTAGGTGAGGCGGCCGAACCTCCGGCATATTTACTGTGTTTTTGTGTCAATTAATGTGGAGTGGCCATCGTATAGGAGCTGCGAATGACGAATCATAACGAAGGTCACATGAAAGATACTTTTTCTGCGCTGGCTGTTTACTGTGTACTACACACGCAGTGTGTACCACACACACAGTGTGTATAAGCAAAAAAACATTGTAAATCAAAGATTTTTTTTTTATTTTCTATCTGCCATCAGCTTCTTAGTCTTTATCCGATTATTTGATACCAATTAAAAGTTTTTTTTTTAATGAAAACTGATAAGGTTGGCTACATCACCTACAACATCAACGATGTCAGCCCGTAACAACGGGTGAACCAGGAGCCATGTCAGTGCTTTTTTCAAACAACATATTAGTTGACAAATGGAATAAACTGCCAAAATATAACACACACATGCTCACACAGACACACACACACACACGGGCGCTCGGATAGAAACATCTTATTACTTGTTTTTATGGTTTCAAGTAAAAATTATATACCTATACAAGCTGTGCCCGCGGCTCCGCCCGCTCTCATATTTCACTTCACTGCTAACCTCATAAGCTATTTAGCGTGATAGTAAGTAGCCTATAGTTGATGGGAAGAATCAAGATATCCGTAGAATTTTGTTTTATTAAAATCGGTTCAGTAGTTCTCGAGTTACAAGCGGACAGACAGACACTCAGACAGACAGAAAACAGACAGCAGGTAAGAAAGGAATAAGGAATAAGGATATATTTCGTTATCTTTATTTATTCAATTTATTTATTATACATTATTTTTTAATTTTTTTTATATTTTTGCTTTATTTTAAATACGAAATGTCAACTGTATTAATTTCTTTGTTTCACGGCACTGTGGTAAATCTTTTACTTACCTATAAACTGTTGATTTTCCAAATATATAAAAAAAAAATATCATAAAATATAGACATATTATATTAAACTAACAAACGTACTTCAAGCAGCGTATTTAGCATTGCTATTCAACTGGAGAACGCAGCGTCCGTCATGGGGACCATGCCGTTGATCCCCATGATGGATGAATATTTTTATTTATTAATAATAATTTTTATTTTCTGGCAAAAAAAAAAAATAAACAATCTCAAACTATTATTAAAAAATTAAATCTAAACTTAAAAAAAAAAAATTATAAAAGCTATCAAGGGACAGACTAGCCGGAATTGCAGCGGTGCCGGGAGCCACCAACGACGTCATGTTGTTGTAATTCATTTACTTTTACGCTGAATAATAGTTTTTTTGAACACCTCGTTTCTGCGTATTAATTTCCCTGCAGGTTGCGTACGACGGGGAAAACTTGGGGGGTTGAAAATATCAAACAACCCCTCCCGCCTCCACGCGCTTTTATTTCGGCAGTGAAGTTGCCCTTATAACAGCAGCTCTCCCGTTTGAGGTTCACACAATCACACGCAGCTCGTATGAAAATCCTTTGCACTCGCCTGCTTTTGACAAGTCTGGAAACGGTTTCACTGGCTCGTTTTGGAGTTACTGAGGAAATAGTCCTTTTAATTCTAGAACTATAATCATATTTTCCTATTTTCATATTTTTAGGAAACTGACACGGTCGGCTAAATCATCTACAATATTCGTGATATCAGCCCATAAGACCTCTGTGAACTCGGTGCCATGTCAATGCTTCCTTTTGGTTGTGCCTGCCGTCTACACAGAAGACGATAAACACGAACTATATTATAATCGTTTCGACTGACCTTTCCTTCAGTGCGGTGGTGTCAACTCGGACGGGATAAACCCTGGCAGGGTTGACGAACCATACTGAATATGCATATGTCTCAATGGAAAAAAATTGAAATATTGTTAATGTTGTGTGTTCATTATGGCGAAATAAATATCTGAATCTGATGCAGTGGGTCTATTCCCTTCTTACTTTACTAGGTGGTAGGGTTCAACCCGCCCGGGTTGATATCACCACACTGAATGAAAAGTCGGTCGAAACGGCTATCTAAATAGTTTCTGTTTTCCGTCTAGTTCAGTGTAGTCGGTACGACCGAAGGGAAGCACTAAAATGGGACCAAGCTCACCCGGTGTTATGGGCTGACATCACGGATGTTGTAGGTGATGTAGACAACCGAGTCAGTTTCAATAAAAAAAAATTCAAGTACCGCGTCGCACACTGTACATAGCACTCCAGCACCTGAAAAGACCCTTCCATTTCATTCAATCTAAATTGCAAAAGGTATTTTATATTTGTAACTGATGATTGCCAGCTCACGGAGTGATGGGGTGATAGAATGAAGGGGTGACGGGAGGGGGGGAGGTGAAGTTGTGAGGTGCCGTGGAGACGTCTGGTGGCGACAGCATGTCATTAATCTTCACAATACCACCCCAACTGGCGACCCACTCGGGACCTGCGCGAAACTCTGCCGTATACTGCGTTTTTACACCCCCCCCTGCTTTTTAGAGGTTCTGTAACAAGGGGCACTATTAATCTCGCTCTCTGTCTGTATGTATGTCATTCGGTTTAATGCGGCCTATAAATTCACGTCCCTTAAATCAGAGGCGATATCGGAGGCGGCGGCGGGGAGAGCTCGATTGCTTCCTAGATCGCAGCGTGTGTAGACAAACCGGCTCAGTAATAGTAATAATTATAAAACTGTGAACTTCATTTCATATCGTTTCGTTTCATTTCGTTTGTTCCGTTCCGTCCCGTTCCGTTCCGTTTCATTCCGTTCCGTTCCGTTCCGTTCTTTTTTTTTTCATTTCAGTCTTAGGTACCATCGGTACACTTGAGTTTGTCATATTTGATTTTAAAAAAATTACAATTTTAACTTTCTGGATCTAGCCATGGCAAGGGACTAATAATTCTAGCCTAAGCAATAACATACACACCTACCTATTAAGCGAATTGCCAATAAAACATTAAAATACTTCGCATTAAAAGAATTGTGAAAGGTTAAAAATATATTGTCAATAAATAAAAAATAATTAAAATACGAGTATGTAGGATCAATAGAATTATCAAATTACTTAGTCAATCGATTAAAATAAATTAGTTCCGTTCCGTTCCGTTTCGTTCAGTTCAGTTCAGTTCAGTTCAGTTCAGTTCTGTTTCGTTTCGTTCCGTTTCATTTCATTTCATTTCGGCTTACGATGACTGATGATAAAATAACTTAGCATTTTATTTATTCAGCGTTAAGGCCTATTTTAACTTGAGCCCAATACAAAGCCACTCTAACCCTCGCAATACACAATTTCACGCTTTTACGTAAGCTCGATAAATAATGTATCGCGTAGTAGGTCGCGTTAGCGATTGACCGAACGATTTATAGGTCGCTCGAGCACCGACTGTTTCGAAAGAAGTATGACTGCGACCTTGAGAACGGGTGAAATTATTCATTTTGTTGTTTATTTTGAAATACTCCTAGTCCATTTCAGGAATATGTACCTGCTTCAAAGTTATACTAGATAAAAAGTTACCGTGTGGGGTCGGTATTTGAAAAAGGATAGTCCCACTGAATCTCTCCCCCTGCATGTCGTATAAGGCTACTAAGATTGGCACCACCACGTTTACGACATGGATGGGGAGAGCTGCAGTGGGGCTATTCATGGTAAGTTTTTTTTCTAGTTCACGTATAACTGGCACCTTGTCCTTGGAAGAAACAATGTGCCAGTTATACATGAACTAGAAAAAAAAACTTACCATGAATAGCCCCACTGCATCTTTCCCCGTGCATGTCGTAAAAGGCGACCAAGCGATAAGGACAAGGTGCCGTGCTAAAGGGCGACATACTAGCTACCTCTCACCTTGGAACGGTTCTTCCACCGAGTCTTCGCGCCTTACTTGCTTGATAATAATAACTCGTCCGAATACTTTGCTAAACGTGGTGGTCGGTGTTGTGCTGTAATTTGTATACCTGCGGCACAACTCGTGTGGTATGTATGTACATATCTAGTATCCGAATACCTACCCATCACGCGGTCCGCAAATTCACTTTTGTGTAACAAAAATTAAACACAATTTTTTTTATTTATTTATTTTTTATTATTAATTTAAGTTTATTTTGTTTAAGAAATAAACGGTAATATAAAGTACTTTTATTCTAACTATAAAAAACTGAAAAAAATAACTAAATAATTACAAAATAATCGTTAATCCTGCTAAGACACAAGTCATAATCATCGGATCACCAAAATTGTTGGCAAAGCTGGACAGGGATACTCGCCCCGCCGTTGTTTTCAATGGCATAGCTATCCCCTACAGCAAGTGCGTTAAAAATTTAGGGCTTATGATCGATGAATCTCTTACATGGAGTGTGCAGGTTAATGAGATCAGTCGTAAGGTCTTCGGGAGCATGCACTCTCTCAAGCGTTTGCAAAACTTCATTCCCACTGGCACAAAAATTACGCTCGCTCAATCTCTCTTACTGCCAGTTCTAGATTATGCTGATGTGTGTTATCTTGACCTAAATGAGGATCTCCTCAACAAACTTGACCGTATTCTTAACTTGTGCATTCGCTATATTTTCGGATTGCGCAAGTATGACCATATATCTGAATATCGAGCTCGCCTTCAGTGGCTCGATGTTCGTGGTCGCAGGAACTCTCACGCCCTCTCTCTTCTCTTCCGCACACTTAATGATCCTGCTGCTCCCAAATACTTGAGTGAACGATTTGAATTTCTTTCTTCTCACGGCCTGGCATTAAGATCTGCTGACAACTTACTCTTGGCAATACCGGCTCACTCAAGCTCGTTCTACACGGACTCTTTCACAGTACAAACAGCTCGCCTCTGGAATAATCTGCCTGTGCATTTACGCTCCTCTACGTCTATGAATGTATTTAAGATAAATTTAAACAAACTTCTCCTTTCCTTAGGCCCACTTGCACCAACACGAATTTAACTATAAACCAGTTTAACTCGTTAAACTAGCACCCGTTGTATGTGGGAACCGCGTTTGAACCGCGTTTAAATCCATAACTCGCTATTTAACTCTAAACTCGTGTTGGTGCAAGTGGGCATTACCGAAGTAAATGCAATTTATATTACATAAGTACATATCTTTACTCCCCTTCTCTTACTCTCCTGTCATTCAGTTGATTGTGTTGCACAACGGTACCACCGATTAATGTACATTTAATATGTAAGTTTATTATATACATATATATGCTTATTAAAGTATCTATGTAGTATTCGTACGTAGTTTATCATACATATTTCTTTAATCTAACACATTGTCACAAACTATTCTTGTTCGCCTGCATGCACTTCTCCCACATCCCAAAGGTTAGTTAGAATAGAATGCCTCGCGGCATTAAGCTCGCCTGTTGTACCTAATTTTGATAAATTGGTGTTCAATAAAGAATATATACATACATACAAAATATCTTACTGTAAGTAAAATATTTCGTCCAATTCAGTCGACTCCGCCACAGTACCCAATACGCTGCCTGCGTTGCCCCTTTGAATGGCTAGCCCTATTCGCTGAAAGAACAAATACTTGGCACGTCGGTCACCTTATCGATAAGGAGCTTTCCTAGGTATTTCCGAAAGTCCTTGCGTCGGGTGACCACCCGCCAAGTGTTTCCACAGCAAAGGCCAGGAATTCGAAGTGGCCGCGCAATCCAACGTATTTTTAGGGCTCCGTATACGTCGTACGGGACCCTATTACTAAGCCTACGCCGTCTGTCTGTCTGTCCGAGGGCTGTATCTCTTGAACCGTAATAGGTAGCCCGTTGAAATTTTCACAGAACATTTGCTATTATGACCGATATAACAGCAAATAATAAAAAGTAAAAAATTCATCGGGGTCCCCATACAAGAAACTAAAAAGTGTATGCGCGCCATATACCGAAAACAGTATGAAGCATTTTAACTAATCATGAATTTTTAATGAAGCATTTCATAAAACACGCCATAGATGGCGCGAGTGGCGCTGACCATAACATGGCGATACGGAACTCTCGGTGCGCGTCGACTCGCACTTGTTTTTTATATTCTGGTTTTGGGGACCTTGACCCGCGGAGCCGGCCGAATAGGAAAAACACAACAATTGTGTTTCTCAATTTATTGAGAACACGGGGAGCGTCATCGTATTTAGAAACGCACCGAATCAATTGCGGCCTCGCCGAAGACGGTCCCCGTTTATTTTATTCCGCGCAGTAATTTGAGGCGTTTTAAATGCTTTTCTTTCCTCGCCCTTCAAGTATGGAAATGAGATATTAAGGGTGTTCACAAGCGACATCCCAATCCCGGCTTAAGGGGACAAGAAAAATGACAACATCGCGCGGCGTCGAGCCCGCAGATATTGTTTTTTGTTTGTTTTTAAAATGTGAAATTTATGATGATTATGGCTGAGTGGAACTGTGGCTGGCACGAGCGTGGCTTGCGAGACGACGCAAGGTCTTGTCGATAGAGAGGATTATAGAGCTCAAATAAACTCATGTACATATCTACATACTTTACTAGGCACCCAGTATTTTATTATCTATCTAGGGGTTCCCATCCTTTTTAGGGTTCCTTATCCAAACGGAAGCCTATTACATACTAAGCCCGTGTGGGGCCGGTACTTTAAAAGATAGCCCCATTGCATCTCTTCCCGTGTATGTCGTAAAAGGCGACTAAGGGATATGACTCCCTTCTTATATTACTAGGTGGTAGGGTTTAACCCGCCCGGGTTGGTACCACCGCACTGAATGAAAGGTCGGTCGAAACGGCTATGTATGTAAATAGTTTGTGTTTTCCGTCCAGTTGCAGTGTAGCTGGCACGACCGAATTGAAGGCTGACGTGGCACCAAGTTCATCCGGTGTTATGGGCTGACATCACGGATGTTGTAGGTGATATAGCCAACCGTGTTAGTTTCCATAAAAAAAAAAACAAAAAAAAGCCCACACTGTCTGTCTGTCTGGATATACGAGTCTTTAAATTTTGCGGAAGGTCAGACTTAGAAATGTATAATTTTTCGTTATTATTTATTAAATTATCGCTGCGCTGAATTCAATTTACAAAAGTCTTGAAATTATTCAAGGGTGTTAAATCACCATTCAGTTTAATCTGCTAAATTTATAAGCTCCCTCGCGCGCTAGGGGTCGGCGCGGGGGGCGGAAAAGGCTTTATTAGGCGCAAATTATTAGTTCGAATCACGCAGAATAGAACGCTTGTACGTAACGCCGGAGCTCGGTGCCCTACTTACAGTTTCGTTATCTCAATTTAATTAAATTTAATTTTCCATATTAATTATTCTAGCAGCTCTGAAACCGGAGATTAGTTTTATTTCGGAACCCTTTGGGTATTTATTGAAAAACTAGCTTCTGAACCTAGCTTCGCTTGACCTAGGGTTATTAGGGGCACACGTAATTTTGTGGGGCTTTTTAGCATATTCGATTACTGTGTATCTTAGCTTTGCGTAGATATTATAGCTAAACGTTGAATTCATCGAAATTCAACGTTTTTCACGCCTATTTTCGCCACGGTGCGCCTCGACGAAGGAGGGCATAATCAGAGACGTCCCTAAAGAAGAAAAGCGCGATTATTTGGCTACGCACCAACAGCAGAACAGAAACACCAGCAAAACGCATCACGGAATTCAAGGTTGGAGAGGCTCCGTCTGCGATCGTGAGTACGCAAACTCCCATCCTATTCCACATTTTGGTTCGCACCGCACTGAGCGAAACGTCGGTCGAAACGGCTATGTAAATAGTTCGTGTTTTCCGTCCAGTTCAGTGTAGCCGGCGCGAAATGAAGGGAAGCACTGACATGGCACCTAGTTCACCCGGTGTTATGGGCTGACATCACGGATGTTGTAGGTGATGTAGCCAACCGTGTCAAGTTTCCATAAAAAAAAAAAATATATAAACAGTTTCGCATAAAGCCTTCGAGTATTTTGACATTACTTTATTTATTATTTTATTAGATGTTTTTTTTCCTTCAGCATCAAATTATTACATTATTAAAAGCTTCCTAATAATAACCGCATCCAAATCGGTCCATCTGTTTGGGAGCTACGATGCCACAGGCAGACACAGACACACACACCCTCTCACCCGCCCACACATACACACACACCCTCTCACACACGTCAAACTTATAACACCCCTCCGTTTTTTTTCGTCGGGGGTTAAAAGCACACATTTGAACAATCAGAGAAGAGGAAAAAAAGGACTGGACACAGCCTATGCTGAATATAGTGAAGGTTTCACTGGACTCAGCGCTAAATTTAAGTCCAGGCCATGATCAATTGAAATTTTAACAAATTGAGAGACGCACAATCTGTCCGCTTAGCATACAATATTTTAATTATATGTGAAATACAATATGCATATTTTTATCTCAAAATGTTTTGTAGTTTAAATGAATCGCCCGAAAGATCGCCGATGAATTGGTTATTATGTTGTATTTCATGTGAAGTGTGAGAGTTACAAGCGGTGATATTATACGATAACAAGTATAAGAAACTGCGCCTTAGTAATATCTGAAGCGCGCTGCGAACTGCTTACTAGAAAGTTTAGTAGGAAGTTGAAGATACCAGCCGCATACGGCAAAGTTGAAAGTTGAAGAAGTAAGCCGCATACGGTTAAGTAGAAAATTGAATGAGCTAGCAGAATTCAGTTTAAGTTACTAAACTTTAGTAGAAAGTTGAATAAACTAGCAGCACACAGTTTAGTTGAAGAAGCCAGCCGCATACGGATAAGTAGTAAGTTGAACAAGCCAGCAGCATACAGTTTAGAAGAAAGTTGAACAAGCCAGTAGTATACAGTATAGAAGAAAGTTGAAGAAGCCAGCCGCATAAGGTTAATTAGAAAGTTGAAAAAGCCAACAGCATTTAGTTTAGATTAAAGTTGAAAAAGCCAGCAGCATACAGGTTGAATAAAGTTGAACAAGCCGGCAGTATACAGTTTGGCAGAAAGTTGAAGAAACCAACCGCATACGGTTAAGTAGAAAGTTGAACAAGCCAGCAGCATTCAGTTTACAAGAAAGTTGAACAAGCCAGCAGTATACAGTTCAGTAGCAAGTTGAAGAAGCCAACCATATGGCTTACTAGCTCTCATTCGCGCGGCTCATATAGGGAAGTTTAATAAAGTGTGAAAGTGACTCGGAGTGGATGGCAACCGACATAAATAAACCGAAGGGCCGTAAATGTCGCGCAACAATTTCGTACGACCGGCCTAAAATAGCCGAGTGTTACCGACTCAGAATACACTTCAAAGGGACGACGACGGCGGCGGCGGCATCGTCACGCGACTAAATGTATTGGTATTTCGTTTTGTAGTGGACATTCTGACAACTAAGTTACTGTGGGCTGCCGGCAGTTTTGCTTGTTTGCGATTTTGTTCGCCGACGACGTACCGCGTTGGCTACACTGCTGTGAAACATTTAAAATTCAATAGGTTTTTTTTATGGAAACTGACTCTGTTGGCTACATCACCTGCAACATCCGTGATGTCAGCCCATAACACCGGGTGAGCTAGGTACCATGTCAGTGCTTCCCTTCGGTCGTGCCGGCTACACTGAACTGGACGGAAAACACAAACTATTTACATAGCCGTTTCGACCGGATTTTTCATTCAGTGCGGTGGTATCAACCCGGGCGGGATGAACCCTACCACCTAGTAAGGTAAGAAGGGAAAGGACCTACAGGACCTACGTGGAATCCGAACCACGGTCAGCCTCCAACGGTCGAGCGGTCACCCATCCAAGTACTGACCGCGCACAGGTCGTGAAGCGGCGGGTGGCCGAGTGGTTTGGGCATCGGCTTCTCATGCGGGAGGTCCGAGGTTCGAATCCGGTCGGCGTGTACCAATGAGTTTTTTCTGACGAAAAAATTTACGTGCATACTACACCCGCTGCTTCACCGTTCGGAACCGGTGTAAAACTGTAGGTCCCTTCCCTTGCCCCTTACTAGGTGGTAGGCTCAAATTGTAGCCGACTGGGTTGGTACCACCGTACTGGATGTAAGATGGCCGCAAGCAACCTCGGTTGTGTTCTCCTCTAGTCCAGTATAGCCAGCAATCCAGGGAAGTCTCCGGTATGGCACCTACCTTCTCGGAGGTGATATTGGCTGGTTAGAGCATGTGCTTTGGCCCCTCCGACTCAGCCACCCATACCGGATTACATAAAAAAAAAAGGTATGCTTAACAACAGTCGACCGCATCACTGAGCTACCGAGGCTAACATCTAATTAAAACTGCCAAGAGATGATAAATAAACAATAAACAATATTATACCTAGGTAAAGGTTGTAAGTTTTTAAGTTTGGATGTAGGAGGTAATCTCAGAAAATACACATCCGATTTAAAAAAAGCCTTCACCAATATTTAGAATGGACCTTCAGAATGGACATAGGCTATGCGAGCGAAGCCGCGGGCGGGAAGGTATATTAATTTTGATTGATCGGAAACGTCGGCGCGCCTATTCTACTCATAACTCGCATGGCACCGTTCCACCTATAAAGTGTTAGAAGGCTAATCCTGAAAAGAAATCTCAATACATAATTATATTCTTTATTTATCATCCATAGACAGTATACACAGAGAAAGAGTGAAAGCCGACAATTGAACGAGGACATTAGCTTGATGCTCTGCTGGGATATTGTTTGTCTATACATCCTATCTATTTGTCTCTATCCAAATTAGTTAGAGTGCTGTGAAGGAAGTGCTTATTTTTATCAATCAGGAAACAAAACTAATGAAATTTGTGGCTATTTACTCGGCTATTTGTGACATTTTCCAGCCATTATGATCAAAGTTCTTTGCCTTGACATTATCAATGACGTAAATTTTTATCGCCATTAAATATGACCCAGTTCCGTGGGGAAAATTTTTAGGGTTCCGTATCCGTGCGGAAGGAAAGCTTATTACTAAGCCTACGCCGGCCGTCTGACTGTCTGTATGTCCTACCTTTAAAGGGCTGTGTCTTTTGAACTGTAAAAGGTAGCCGGTTGAAATTTTCGCAGAACATAATATGTTCACAATAAGCACAATACAAATATAGTTTGTGGTGGTACGGAAAGTTCGGCGCGCTAGTCCGACTCGCACTTGGAGGTTTTTTTATAACTCGTTAAGATATCCGCCATAATAAGATATTATGTTGTGGCTCACATTATTCGTTTCATGTCCGCAAATGCGAAAGTGTGGAAATGATCGCTTATAACCACTCCTCCGAGCACTCCCCACAGAATTAGCTATAGAAAAACTTAAAGCGACTTCCTACCAGTGGCGGCTTTGACCTATAAATCTTAGTGAGGCGACTAAAAAATCCACCTACATTGCTATTACTTTATGATAAATTGAAAAACCTAAACCTAATTTTTTTTGGCCCTAACAATACTTAACCAAAAACTACTATCGAATCGCGCACCGAGGGTACCGTATCGCCATGTCACGGCTAGCGCCACTAGATGAATTTCATAACACGCCACGCCATCTAGATGGCGTGTTATGAAATACTTCATATTAGTTAGTCACGATTAGAAAATGATTCATCATCTATTTGGTAGATGGCGCGCGCGCATACACTTTTTGAAACCAAAAAGTGTATGCGCGCGCGCCATCTATGGGAACCCCCGTGAGTTTTTTACTTTTTCTTATTTTCATTATTTTTTGTTATATCGGCCATAATAACACATTTTCTGTGAACATTTCAACGGGCTACCAAATTACGGTTCAAGAGATACAGGCCTCGGACAGACGGACGGACAGACAAGCGGCGGGTGGCCGAGTGGTTTGGGCATTGGCTTCAAATGCGAGAGGTGCGAGGTTCGAATCCGGTCGGCGTGTAACAATGAGTTTTTTTCTGACGAAAAAATCTACGTGTATGCATACCTACACCTGCTGCTGCCGCATAGCAGCCTCGGCTGTGTTCTCCTCTAGTCTAGTATAGCCAGCAATCCAGGGAAGTCTCCGGTATGGCACCTACCTTCTCGGAGGTGATATTGGCTGGTCGGAGCATGCGCTTTGGCCCCTCCGGCTCAGCCACCCATACCGGATTACATAAAAAAAAAGACAGACGGACGGACGGACAGACAGACAGACAGACAGACGGCGCGGCGTAGGCTTAGTAATAGGGTCCCGTACCGGATACGGAACCCTAAACACAAAAAAAAAAAATCGCAAAAGTGAGATTCGAACCAACGTCACTAGATTGAAAAGCGAAGCATATACCATTGAGCTATGAAACTTACCGCAACTAGTGCGAATTTCGCCGTCATGTTAATCACGGAGGAGGTAAAACAAACCGCCTTATAGAAAACGTGAATCGCCCCATCTCGCTCTGCATTCTTTTAATTGGATATAGATGTCTCGTCCGGCGCCATTTATCAGAGCCTCAGCTGCTCCCTACATCCAAAGCCTCCAAGGTCAACCTGTTGTCTTTACGCTTGGTGAAGCGATATCAAAATAAGCGATTCGTCGCCGCACCGGACCGGGGTGAGTCACCATATGCCATGCCGTACGTGACACGTCACACGTCACGTCTGTGTGTGTGTGCGTGCTGTGTTGGTGGTGTTGATGCACTAACACATCTTTAACGTATTTCGTCGCGCGCGTCGCACCAGCCGCCTCCGCCTCCTCCGCGCCGCCGCGCTAATATTGTGATCAGTTCGGATCGGATATACTTGACTTTTTTAAGTTTTCTTTCTTGATATTTTGAAATGTTTTTTTTTCTTTACTTTCAAGATAATTAAGTGAGGCGGTGCTTCACTTGCTTCACCTGGGGAACCGCCACTGCTTCCTACGGAATGGTATATATATATAACCGTCTCCACAGTAGCAGCACCGACTGTGTTTATATACATAATGAATACCAACTGTTTACTTAGGCGAAATACTAAATAAACATTCCTATATCGTCGGCTCTGAAAATGTAACAAAACAGAAATCAGAAAGCACCTCGCTGGGATTCAAACAGTACAGCAATATTACAATTCGCGAAAAGTTGTACATACGCAAATAAATATTTTTCATACAAAATTTAGGTATTTTTCATGTTGGTGTATTAATTGTTAACGCCCGACGCAAACGGAGGGGTGTTATTATAAGTTTAACGTGTATGTGTATATGTGTAAGGGTATGTCTGTCTGTGGCATCGTAGCTCCCAAACGGATGGACCGATTTGGATGAGATTTTTTTTATTAAAAAGCTGGTTTAATCGGGATGGTTCTTAGCTATGTTTGTAATCAAGTAATTAAGTAATTAAAAAATAATTATCTTAAAAAGCGGACCGATATGGATGCGGTTTAAAAAAAAACACTTGAAAGCACCGCTTCCAAATCGGTCCATCAGTTTGAGAGCTACAATGCCACAGACAGTCACACCCATACACACATACACACACACGTTAAACTTATACCAGACGCGAATACGAGATATATATTTTGTTTTTTTTTTTATGGAAACTTTATCGTTTGGCTACATCACCTACAACATCCATGATGTCAGACCATAACACCGAGTGAACTTGGTGCCAAGTCAGTGCTACCCTTCGGTCGTGCCAGCTACACAGAACTAGATGGAAAACACAAACTATTTACATAGCCGTTTCGACCGACCTTTCATTCAGTGCGGTGGTACCAACCCGGGCGTGTTAAACCCTACCACCCAGTAATATGAGAAGGGAGTCATGTCCCTTAGTCGCCTTTTACGACATACACGGTGAGAGATGCAGTGGGGCTATTCTTTTAAAGTACCGGCCCCACACGGTACATAAATTAATATTTTAATCATGTATTTTTGCTAGTCATAAAAACCAAATTGCCAGCAATGTCGCTTTGGTCGCAATTTTTTTTTTTTTACAAAATTGAAACGAATTTAAATTTTAAAGTTGAGCGGAACGCGTGCAATGTTGAGCGCCCAATCGGATCATGAAACAAAATGGAATTACTCCATTCACCGTCCAAATAAGCCATTTCAAATTACCCCAGTTTTGGTGGCGACCACTTTGGAAAATTTTTGTATTCTTTTATAGCGAATGTCGCACGGTGTGTGTGCACAGGACACAGGAGTACGTTGGACGTTCAGGCACTGCCAATAACACACTTCTCGCGAAAGCACGCTCAATGAAGTGCCATGCCGGCGACGAGGCGGGCAAAAATTTTGTCGTCGATTTCGTAGGTTCAGTTCAGTTCAGTTCAGTTCATTTCATTTATTTCATCTTTGGACAAAACTGCCGCTCAGACATGTCACACATTACATTTCATATAATATATTATTTTACATTTCATTTCAATTATTCATTTTCGTCTTAGGTACCATCGGTACACTTGAGTTCGTCACATTTACAAGTTTAACAAATTTACAATTGTAACATTCTGGGTCTAGCCATGGCAAGGGACTAATAATTTTATCTTAAAGCAATAACATACACACCTAAAAAATGATAAAAAATACAGAGAAAAAAAAAACAGTTTTGTGCATGAAAAGGCAATTAAAACTAGAGAAAAATTACAATAAAACATTAAAATACTTCGCATCAATAGAACGCCTTTTGAAGATATTATAAAGGTTATAGATGTTTGAGAACACACTCCACGTAAAACTGTAGGTCCCTTCCCTTCTTACCTTACTAGGTGGTAGGGTTTAACCCACCCGGGTTGATGCCACCGCACTGAACGAAAGGTCGGTTGAAACGGCTATGTAAATAGTTCGTGTTTTCCGTCCAGTTAAGCGTAGCCGGCACGACCGAAGGCAAGCACTGGCCTTGCACCTAGTTCACCAAGGTGTTATGGGGTGACATCACGAATGTAGAAGTGATTCAACCAAACGTCTCAGTTTACATTAAAAAAAAACCACCAACGAAAGACCGTTTCATATTTCTATACGACACAGGCAAATTTAAATAAAAAAAATAAATAAAAAAATAAAAAACCATTTATTGAGTGTAATAAACATTTGCATACAGAGCAGTAATACTTAGTCTAACTTAATACATTTATTTACATGATTTATGTTGTTGCTGACTGGCTGGCGTAACGGTGCTTACTCAAAAGGCAAGGGGTATTGCATACGAGCAATCTCTTACCCCCTTCCTAAGTGATATAATCTGCTTATTTGACATCTCTTTTGCGGTCAGACTTCATTTAGTGGCAGAAATTAACAATACAAAATTTACAATTATGAAACAATAAAATATAAATATAAGTATGAATAAAATATTTGAAATTTGAATTTTGAATTTAGCTTTATTTATTACGAGTAGGATTGCATTCTAAAAAATAACAAAATAACCAACTTTTTTTTATGGAAACTGACACGGTTGGCTACATCACCTACAACATCCGTGATGTCAGCCCATAACTCCGGGTAAACTAGGTGCCACGTCAGTGTTTCCCTTCGGTCGTGCCGGCTACACTGAACTGGACGGAAAACACAAACTATTTACATGGCCGTTTCGACCGACCTTTCATTCAGTGCGGTGGTACCAACCCGGGCGGGTTGAACCCTTCAGGTAAAGTCAAAAATAATTTCCTTTTGCTTACAGGAGTTGGGGGGACCTCTAAGTAAATACCTACTGCACAGCTCTGAGTGTTTAACCCCCGGCGCAAAAAAGGCCCTTTTGGCCCCGCCAAAACGTGAAATAATAAAAAGAGGATAATAATAATACACTTTATTGCCACTTAAAGCGTGGCAAAGGTGGGCTTATTGTCTTAGGCAATAACCTTCAGTCAACCCGGTGAACCAAGGAATCCCAGCCTTGGATGACCGATGGAGCAGTGGGTGAAAGGATGCACGTAATTTTTTTCAAATCAGAAAATACTCATTGGCTCACGCCGGTTGGATTCGAACCTCGGACCCCTCGCAAGAGAAGCCGACGCCTAGACCACTCGGCCAGCCGTCGGCTATATGGATGTATGGATAAAAAACTATTTAAAAAAAATATAAAAACCGCCTTCAAAAATGTATGAAATAAAAAAATTAAAATCGAACCCTAGAGTTGAAGGCGGTCGGTTATTTTTGCTTGCTTTAGCACCGCCTTCAACTCTAGGGTTCGATTCTTATTTTTTTATTTCATACATTTTTGAAGGAATCATCGAAATCGGTTCACAATTGGGGAAGATATTGCTGAACATACATAAAAAAATACATACAGCCGAACATAGAACCACCTCCTTTTTTGAAGTCGGTTAAAAATGATTGGAAGTTTCAGTCTACACAGAACTTAATGCGTAATATGAATATGGGCATAGTCAGGAGTAGAGAGAGCATCTATAGCGCGTAAGGGTCAATTTCAAACACGATCTAGGGGGGGAATTGGGTGCGCCTGAAGCTTCGACCTCGAGCACAGCGACCCAGTTCGGAAGCAATAAAAAAAAACGAAGGGGCAAGTACAAATTTTAATGCAAGGCAAATTCAGCTCGGACGGCCAATAGCGCTCGTGTGTTGCGTGATTGGCTCTTTCCGAATTCCTAAGACCGCCCCCCTCCCCCTCGTAACAAATAGTGAGGGGCAAGGGAAGGGATCTAGAGTCTTACATCGGCTGTCGACTGCAACGCAGTTTACCCGCACTTGGAATTAAGCCCCAGTTGGCAAGCTCTACTTCCGAGTATAGTTTGAGAGGTTCGGTTGACACGAGATCCGGCGTCTGCCTTGTGGTATGTAAGTACAGAGTGAGTCGGAGGTGTAACCGGAAGCATTGTTGTGAGCCGGGTGTGAAGGGTTGATCAAATTACTGGAAGAAGATAATGGCGGTACCTACATACTTTAATTTGATTGAAGGCATTTGAAGTGAGATTTACGGTGGCTATTAACGTTTACGCTTATGGTCATAGGTAATAAATAAGTTATTGAAAATATTGTTTAATATAAAATCAATTTTAAAAGTCTACATATACGCCGATTACGCAATGACACCAATAAGGGTCGATTGAGCTCTAATGAAACATTTCGGTCATTATTTTCAAAATAAAAAAAATCTCTTTTTACATACATTTATCTTATTTACCATTTACCGCCACAAACATATACATAAGGGGTTCATGAAATGTTTCTTTCCATTTCGAAAAACAAAACAAAAAATGCCTACTTTTAACTTTACTTTTGCAACAAATTAACATGTTGGTAGTAATTTGCTGAATGATCCCTTCTCTGCTCCCCAATGGAACCTTTGAATAATTACCAAATAATGTTTTGATGATTTTTGTTGGTTTCTTGTGAAATTTGTATAATTGTTAGAGACTGTTTTTGGGTAAATTTACTGCAGATTTATTAAAATAGTTTTTAAAAACATTAAATACATTTTGGTTCGTTTAAGTTAATGAGGTATTAAAAAAAATCGTAAAATAGTTAAAATCGATGACTAGTTGTTTGTATCTAATTCCATAAAAAATTCACAGATCTCGTGCATTACACGACCTTCGAGGTACATTGAAAATGAACTCAACAAAAAAAAAAAAATTATTACATTTTATATATTTTATATTAACACAAGGAGGGGGCTACACTGAAGCGATCGTAAAAACATTTTCAATTTTAAAAACAAGACCTAGGTGACAAGACCTATGTCCTGAGACAAGAAAATTCATTTATAGTTTTAGATCAGTAACTCTCACTCAACACAACATCACGGAATTCACGGATAAAGCTAGTTATCCAATAAGTTAATTATTTAATTAACCTAATCGATATTGTGATGTGTCGCGCCGCGCCGCTTCCTCTGTCCTTTGTGACGTGGCGTCCGAAAAGCTCTACACACAACAAATGACGGCTGTCGAGAGAGTTTCCGGCGCGCGAGGCGATCGCGCGCGCCGCGTGTCGCGCAGTCGCGCTCGCTCGCTCGCTACCGACGCCATAGAGTTAAGAAAGTGGTAGTGGCGGCACTGGCGGCGCTTATACTGTGCCGATTAGATGGCCGGACTCGAAGCCGGAGTCTCAGGAGACGAGTCTGTACGGCTTGTAGGTGGATTAATGTGTCTGACACTTGGAGCGAGTGTTTAGGTCAAACGGAATTTTCGCAAAAATAAAAACAATTAAATGTTTACTCATGGTGGTTCTCTGAACTATGTGGTTTGGCCAGACGTTTGGGTCCGAACTTGAGCCACATAGCTCGGATGACGATCTTAAAGTGCAGAGCTGTAAACATTTTTATAACGTTTAACAACTAAGGTAATTTAAGAAATACACTTATAGAATTATCATCACAGTTGGGAAAATTAGCAAAACGTGTAATAAAAAAAAATTAAACAGACTGATTTTAGATCGACTGACTGATCGGTTATTCTTTTGATAGTTAAATATCACGACATTGCACCGCATGGGGATATTTTACATTTAAAATTGAACGGCCTTAGTTAAATTTTGGTAAAAGTAAAAATACAAATTTTATAAAATTTTTGACACCTCAAATTAATTTGGGGTTTTTGTCTTCTGAAATTCGAAAATAGCCTATTTATTATGGAATTACATGTAAAACATGATGTAACATGTTATTTACCATGCAATGCAAGAATGGGAACATGTTACAACGTGTGTTGCCTTGCATGTTACTTTGCACCAAAGTGTAAGGCGAATTCTTGAGTTGCATGGTACATAATGCACCAGTCTGTTCAATATGTACCATGTAAATACCTTTATACAAAGTATAGACTACGCTGCTTCATCTACGGACACAGGACATGATGAAGTCAACAATTTTTTTTGACGAAAGTAAAAAAAAAAAATAGCACTTTCACCAAATTCGGCCAGTTCTGATGTTTTAGCTATCTGCGCAGGAGTGTTCCTGTGTGCGGGGGTGTGACGCTCACGTGAGGGCGTCAAAGGACGCCGCGCACGCGTGACAAAGACACCGACAAACGAAAATTCAAATGACATCAAACAGAGCCGGCGGACGTCGCGACGCCGCGCCGGCGGCGCGGCGGCGGCGTCGTCGTTCACAAATTGATAACTTTATTTTCGCGCACAACACAACGAAACAATTTCGTAATGAAAGGCGTCCTTGGGATTCTTTGCTGGCTGTTATCGTGGCGTTGAAATGAGGCTTACACGAGGCGCCATGAAGTACAAGTAGTGGTTCCCAATTATATTTGAATCGGTACCGCTTAGCGAATTTTCTGAAAGCCAAGTACCCCTGAGTAAAATGTTTAAATAAAACCATTTTCATATTTTTTTTATGTAATCCGATATGGGTGGCTGAGTCGGAGTGGCCAAAGCTTACGCTCCGACCAGCCAATATCACCTCCGAGAACTGGTCCAGTTCCTGGTGTCAGTATAGCCTGCTGGCTATACTGGACTAGAGGAGAACCAGCACGGTGGTACCAACACAGTCGGCTACAATTTGAGTCTACCACCTAGTAAGGGGCTAGGGAAGGGACCTACTAGTTTTACACCGGTTCCGAACGGTGAAGCAGCAGGTGTAGGTATGCACGTAAATTTTTTTCGTCAGAAAAAACTCATTGGTACACGCCGACCGGATTCGAACCGCGGACCTCTCGCATGAGAAGCCTCTCGTATGAGACATGGATGTTATTTTTAAATAGGTAGATAGTAATTTTTTAAGTACCGGCCCCACAGTAAAAGAATATCCCCACCGCATCTCTCCCCATGCATGTCGTAAAAGGCGACTAAGGGATAAGGACAAGATGCCGTGCTAAAGGGCGACAGGCTCGCCACCTCTCACCTTGGCACGGTACTTCCACCGAGTCATGCAGCAGGTGGGTCTTCGTGCCTTACTTGCTGCTTGATCCATTTAATCTTGTTCGAATACTTTGCGAAACGTGGTGGTCGGTGTTGTGCTGTAATTGACCAGAGTTCTTGCAGCACAACACCGATTACTCTGCTTACCCCGATTATCGGGATTCAGCGTGTGTGATATGTATGTATGTATGTAGATAGTAATTTAGTTTACCCATAACATTAGTCATTTATTAGGTTATAACGTCCCTCCCATGCCAAAACGACGAATGTGCAAAAAGGGCATTCTGAGATATTTGCCTTTTATTGTTATTGCTAAATTAACCAATGTTACAAATTCGTGACTATGGCATGGCTAAAATTCAAGGACTTCTAAATTATCATAGACATTATTTCACGAATAATAAACATTAGTGCGTTTGGCACAGTAGCATCGAAAAAAGTCACATTCGTTATTATTTCACAATAAAATATCTCTGAGTACCGATAATTTAGAGATTCGTGACTTTGGCATTGCAAAGATTTGATAAAAAATTATGAAACTACATCAAAAGGTAATTTTGGCCAAAATTGCACATTCGTCGTTTTGGCATGGGAGGGACGATAATATGTACTTAGTAATCACAATATATTACGAAATAGATCCCAATCGACAATTCAACAATGGAGATATTTTCACTAATGAACGAGATAAATGGGCCTCTTTACTTAAGATTGTAGAGGTAAACGTGGCCATTAAGTGCGCCCACGCGTACCGCTTCTCTTGAGCCTACGTACCCCTGGGGGTACGCGTACCGCTATTTGGGAACCGCTGAAGTAGAGCATAGACGTTCTAAGCGAACTGGGTACGTCGCCACCAACTGGGGGCATACGTCACCGAAGTGGGCGCGAAGTTGCTTCAATCGCGTCCACGGAGTGATCCAGCGTATGCGGAGTCAACTGTTGCGTGATTGATGGTCTACGAAAGCGGTTCCCAAAAGGTGTTCCGCGAAATCCTGGAGTTCCCCGGAAGAGTCACAGGGGTTCCGTGGGTTACAGCCGGGAAAAAGCACAAAACCTTCTCCCTAATCAAAAACGTGTAATATTTTTAATTTCAAACTTTAGTCTTGCTATTCAAGTCAAACACGATAATCCGCCAACAAAGGAGAATGGGCGTTTTGGTCTACCCCTCCTCTAGCTGTGAGTGTTATATCAATGGAAAGGTTGATTTATATAGAACATTTTTTAGTATTGCAGCCAACGTCAATTATTAGTACTTTAGGAGTTATATCACTTTTAAGTTTTGTAAAAATAGAACCTTATCATAGTAATATGCTTACCTCTGTACAATTATCATCGTTCTAGGAAGGGTAAGTACTTAGAGTGAAACAGTCCAAAATGACCGAGCGGTATTGAAACAAAAAAGTTAATTTAAAAAATAAAAAAACCCGACTGCGTAAAAAATTAACTTTAAATAAAAACTGAAAAGAAAAAAAACAAGTCCAGTAGTCTAGAACTCTGTTAAGTAATATTGAATAACTACACCATTGAAATAGTTTCATGATCGATACACACATATAATAAAACAAATAATAAACTCTAATGCGGAACATAGCGACTTTAACAGTCGGGACCCATTGACATTTTCCCAATAATGGGTCCCGACTGTTAAAGTCGCTATGTTCCGCATTAGAGTTTATTATTTGTTTTATTATATGTGTGTATCGATCATGAAACTATTTCAATGGTGTAGTTATTCAATATTACTTAACAGAGTTCTAGACTACTGGACTTGTTTTTTTTCTTTTCAGTTTTTATTTAAAGTTAATTTTTTACGCAGTCGGGTTTTTTTATTTTTTAAATTAACTTTTTTTATTTTACACTTTTTAGTTAGGATTATAAATTATAAGACCGTAAATATCGTAATCATGTCATTTAATTGAGAAAGTTAATATCGTGGTGATTATTAAGTAGCTTTCGGTGGTCTAAACTACTGATAATTTTATTGATTACTAGCTGAGCCCGCGGCTCCGCTCGCGTGAAATTCGTATTCCAAAGAAGAATGTAAGTAACTAAGGGCGAGGCCGAAGGCCGAGCTGCGTTCAGGTAATCGATAAACCTTCTTAAAGAAAGTAACTAACTAAGGGCAAGGCCGAAGGCCGAGCTGCTTTCAGGTAAACGATAAACCTTTCTCAAATAAAGGAAGTAAGTAAGGGCGAGGCCGAAGGCCGAGCTGCGTTCAGGAAGACGATAAACCTTCTGGAAGAAAGGAAGGAACTAAGTGCGAGGCCGAAGGCCGAGCTGCGTTCAGGTAAACCAAAAACCCTCTTCCGCCTTCGGGCCTCGCCCTTAAAGACTTCCTTTCTTCGATAGAATATAATATCGTTTACTCAATCTATAAATAAAAAAGTAATATTAATAACTAAAGAATAAACCTACCTAACAAACATTAAAATAACTATCAAAACGGGCATTTTCGAATGTTCTTAGAGCACTTGCGGCATTACCCCGCTGGATGGCAAGGCTTACCCTTTGAATGAAGTACATAAGCCCTTGATGGCGGGACACCAGTTGCGTCAACCAGCTCAAGCCTCTTTTGGCTTCACTGCTCCACGGACCGAGGGTTTCAACCGCAAACGCAACAAATTCGAAATCTTGAATTATATTTCTATATTTGCTGCGTTTGAGGCTCTCCGCCCTAGCCTCGGCCGCGCCAGCCCCTCTTGAAGATGTCCTAACGTGACTTGGAGCCAATGTGAGAACAAAAGTGGCGTCCCACATCAAAGAACTACCCTTAGTCCATGGCACTAAGATGATAGCATCGGGCCTCTTGCCATCCAGCCGGGAATAACCGCGAGGTTCTAGGATGCACGGTATATTTGCCGTTAGAAGCGTGGACTTTATAATAAAATTTAAATTAAATTAACTCAATCTTAATATTAATTAACTTTATTCGAGATGGTTTAGCTTCTTCCTGAACGCAGCTCGGCCTTCGGCCTCGCCCTTAGTTACTTGCTTTCTTCGAGATGGTTTATCATTTGTTAGAACGTAGCTCGGCCTTCGGCCTCGCCTTAGTTGCTTACTTTCTTCAAGATGGTTTAGCTTCTTCCTGAACGCAGCTCGGCCTTCGGCCTCGCCCTTAGTTACTTGCTTTCTTCAAGATGGTTTAGCTTCTATAGTTACTTACTTTCTTCGAGAAGGTTTATGGTCTTCCAGAATACAGCTCGGCCTTCGGCCTCGCCTTAGTTACTTACTTTCTTCAAGATGGTTTAGCTTCTATAGTTACTTACTTTCTTCGAGAAGGTTTATGGTCTTCCAGAATACAGCTCGGCCTTCGGCCTCGCCCTTAGTTACTTACTTTCTTCAAGAATGTTTTTCTTCTTCCTGAACTCAGCTCCGCCTTCCGCCTCGCCCTTAGTTACTTTCATCGAGAAAGAATATCGTTTCTATCTATCTATCGCGCAGATCCGCCTTCGGGCCCGCCTTTAGTTACTTACTTTCTTTTTTTTAAATACGAATTTCACGCGAGCGAAGCCGCGGGCAACAGATATATAAATTTTATTGCACCAATGACAGCAACATCACTTCGACTTTCAATTATTATTTTTATTTATCAAACAATTTGTCACCGGCCAGCTCACGTCGAGATGACAGTTCTCCGTTGTCAACATGACATTTAAAATTGTTTTTTACCTTTACTTTGGATTACGTGATTTTTATTATATTTTTTAATTATTATGTTCATCCGGGATATACACTGTCACTATAAAAAGTTTCGTCAAATTCCGTTCAGTGGTTTTTGCGAGATGCGCGTACAAATAGACATTTTTGCATTTACGATTTTATTATATGTATAGAAAGAATAGATATGTATAGACTATTGTGTTCAAGTTATAAAAAAGAAGAACTGTCATTTTCGTTGTACCTATCTACTTATTTTTAAATTTCGAATGAATATTTTATTCAAATTGTATTTGCTGCCAGTTCTCAAGATATAATTATGTACTTTGGACTACGTGATTTTAAACGCACAATAATGTTTATAATTGTTAATTTTTTTTTATTTTTGTTAATTTTTTTTACGTATTATGTTAACCCGGCATATAAACTGCCACTATACAAAGTTTCGTCTAATTCCGTTCAGTGGTTTTTGCGTGATGCGCGTACAGACAAACAAACAAACAAACAAACAAAAATTTTAAAAACTGTTCTAAAATGTTCAGTATCTCATTTTAAGCCACCCTGGTTAGTTTTTTTCCGAATACATTCAATGTACAGACTTTCTTACCTCTACGATTTTTTAATTTTTTTTTAATGATTGTCACGTGGTATCGAGATACGATTTGTTTTCTTTATTTTTGAAAATTACTAAAATCCCAGCCTTGAACCCTTGTAACTTTTTCGTTTATGATTGTATCAGCACGAAATAAAATTTATTGGATTTTATAATGTATCCTTATTCTAGAAAAAATATCATTTGATGAAGTTAATACAATGAATAGAAATGAAATGAAATGAAGTGAAGTGATATGAAATGAAATGAAATGAGTTTATTTATCTCATCCAATACCTACACACACAGTAGATACAATAAAAACACAATACGGACAAGACAAATTTGGACCTGACACAGCCTTTGTCCCTCACCACCGAGTCCAGAGGCCAGTGAGAGGGACGCTGATTTTAAGTCAGGCCCAAGTACTCAACACAAATAATATTCTAATATACCCTAACACAAACATAACAACCAGAGAAAAAGGAGAAGAAGAAGTCTTAAAGTTACAGTACACAAAACACAATAACAAACACAACAATCTATCCGTCCGTCTGTCGGTCCGCACGTCATAATAATACATTTTGGAGGCATAGGGCCTTGATTTTATAGCAATAACATTTTTAACTGTTGGTCAAATATAAATTTCCTCAATTTACATTTGAATGTATTACAATTAGTAATCTCTCTGAGAGGAGGCCTCAGCCTCAGGAGGTTCCAACACCGAGTTGCCGCATATTTTGAAGGAACCTTCAAATGCGGCGCCTCTGTGCCTAGGAGCTTCCAGCAGTTTACCCACAGATCTCGTGCCAGAGCAGTGCGAATCTCCCAACCAGGTGAGTTTATCGTACAGTGTTTTGGGCTGTTTTTTTTAATCACAGCTTGAACTAGGCACGAGAAGTGTAGGCGCCTGCGGTTGCGCATATTCACCGTCCTCAGTTTATTTAAAATGGGTGTAATGCGAGCACGTCTCTTAGGCCGCTCGCAATACCTTACACACGAGTTCTGGACACGCTGAATATGCTTGGCCGTCCTCTCGAGGATGCAAGGACCGAAAACCACGTCGCAGTAATTAAAGTTGGACAGAACGAGTGATTCAGCCAACTGTCTCCGAACCTCCACACTGACACAGTTCCGAAATTTGTACAGACTTTTAAGTTTGCCATATGACCTGCGAATTAGTTGCTCCACGTGGGCTTAAAATTTCAGCCCGCCGTCAATCAACACGCCGAGATCCCTGGCCGATGTCGCGATGCGTATGGGAACGTTGTTTAACTTGAAACATGGACTGAATTGCATCATTTTACTGATCGCGTGCTTGGTCCCCAGCACAACTATTACGGTTTTATTCGGGTTCAGGCCCAAGCCGCACTGCTCTGCTCTGAATAGGACTTATGACCTCCGAAAGTCCCGAGAACGAGTAAAAATATGACAGAATCTTAGTTTCTTAATTCATTTAAAAAAAGACTGACAGCATTTTCTTTTAAAAAGTTTGCTAGTTTACGCCCTTTCCAACGGTATACCAAATGTCATACAAATAATTCACTATGTGGTCAAAATTAGGGACATAGACCAGAATAGAACGACAACACAGGCACTTTGTAACAGGACCACTTACTTATCGGTGGTCGCTTCCCGTACTGAGTGCGTTTTCCGGAGCATTTTCAAATTTAGAACATGTATGTTCAATTCTCCAATATTAATGTTTAGACTCTTGCAAATTATCTCTAATTTTGATCACATAGTGAACGATTTGTATAAAATGTGGTATACCTTTGGAAAGGGCGTAAACTAACAAACTTTTTAAAGAAAACGACGCTCTGAATTGGTGTTGTTTTTTTTTAATGAATTAAGAAATTAAGATTCTGTCATCTTTTTACTCGTTCTCGGAACTTTGGGAGGTCATAAGTCCTTTTCATGGTATTAACTTCATCAAATAATTTTTTTACTAAAACAAGGATACATAGTAAAATTCAATAAAATTTATTTCGTGCTGATACAAACATGAACAAAAAAGTTACAAGGGTTTAAAGCTGGGATTTTGGTAATTTTCAAAAATAAAGAAAAAAAAATCGTATCTCGATACCACGTGACACCTGACAAAAGGTATGTTAGGTCAAAACGTTGCAAATGACCCCACTTACCTACAAAAAAAAATTGTCGTCCGATATGCCGAGCATCCTGTATAATAAGAACTTTATCACAGCTCTATTATTATAAGAGTGAGAATGGCTGCTAACAAACTTTAAATCGTTATAGATCCTAAATGGTCATTCGAAATGAAAAATGATAAGAGAAACCTAGAGATAATTTTCAAATACCTATTCAACGATACCCCACTTAACATAGATAGTCAACTTTAATTTTTTTCTTTTTCACAATATGGCACCTAGTTGTCGCCATATTGAATTTTGATTACTGTCATGTCTTCAGTGACACTCGCAAGATTAAGACAAATCGATTGACGTAAGAATCATCAAAATCGGCCCACGCGTTTGGTCTCTAGTGTGCCACAAAGGAACAAACATACATACATACATACATAGGCTGATAAACACATTACCCTCCTTTGCGTCGCGCAGTCGTGTAAAAAAATTGTATTTTAATCATTACGGTTTCAACACCGCTCGTACATTTTGAAACTGTTTCGCTCTAAGTACTTACCCTTCCTAGAACGATGATCATCGTACAGAGGTAAGCATATTACTATGATAAGGTTCTATGTTTATAGAACTTAAAGTGAATAACTCGTAAAGTACTAACAATAGATGTTAGGTATGTTTAGACAAAATGGTTTTCTTGGAAAGAGCTTTTGATTGAGATAGAGGAGGGATAGACCAACTCCCATACATTTTTGCCCATCCTCCTTTAGTATAAAAAATTAGGTATAGGTCACATAAAATTTAGTTTTTATGTTCACAATAGCTAATTAACTTTTTTAATTGACTAGCTTGGTATTCCGCCAACAGAAGGACGATAATTTAGGGTTCCGTAGACGAAAATAATTGGGAACCGCTGGTCTACGAAGTCGTGCCTCCCCCGCCTGTAGCGACTCGTCGCACTGGCGACACGTGCTTTAAGAGCAAACAGAGGTCAGTCACGTGATAACGCAAAGGTTATTTTTCTCCATACGAGATCGTCTTACGAAATGTAATGTTTTTCCAACCTAAGATAAAACATGCTAAGTAAAAAAAAACCGGCCAAGAGGGTTCCGTATCGCCACGTCGTCATGGTCAGCGCCACTCACGTCATCTATGGCGTGTTTATGAAATGCTTCTTAGTTATAATTCACGATTACTTAAAATGCTTCATACTCTTTTCGGTAGATGGCGCGCATACCTTTTTAGTTTTTTTTATGGGAACCCCGCGATTTTTTTACTTTTTCTTTTTTTTATTATTTGTTGTTATATCGGCAATAATACCACATATTCAGTGAAAATTTAAACGGGCTATCTATTACGGTTCAAGAGATACAGCCCTCGGACAGACAGACAGACAGACGGCGTAGGCTTTGTAATAGGGTCCTGTACCGGATACGGAACCCTAAAAATTAATTCCGTCCCACGACGCCTTTAATTATCTAAGCGAAATTTTTTCACTTATTAAGGGTTGTTGACTTAAGGGATGTTGTTTTAAGGGGTGCCGGTTTTTTTTTTATTTTTTAAATCTAGAAAAACAAAAAAGTCAAATAAAATTACACACATTTTATTTTCCTCAAAATCACCCCACCTCTTCAAGAAATCCGGGTTTCTAGAGACCCGAACTCCCCATGTGCGAACGGAACCCTGCTAAGAACGATATAAGCGACAGGAGCGGTGCGTAGCCGCCCACCAGGCACAAGAAGAGGTGACGCGTTAAGTTTAGGGTCCCGGAGCGGCCACTCACTGCTTCGTAGACGTGCGCAGTCGATTGACATCATTTTCGACTGGTGAAGGTAAGACATTGTGGAAGCTGACTTTTTGGATGGAAGATAAAGCACAAGTTGGTCATTAAATACACAGAGGGAAAAAATGTCAATGTGTCAACGCTTTCATAAACACACCTATACACTTCGATATTCCTGTCCAAGCTGGGTCGGGAATATCGAAGGATCGTGACATGTATCGTGTGTATAGTGCAGTGATGAAAGATTTTTTTTGATCTGAATTATTTCAAATTTTAGCATTTTCTAACAAAGTAAATGCATACTACAGTGTGAGCGCGCTCTATGCTCGCGCGCGGCCGCGCAGGGCTAGGCTTACCCCACCCCGCCGCCTCCACCGCGCCGCCTGCGCCTTCGTGGTGCGGTGCGGATCGCTTAGAGCGCGCATAGATTTAGTAAAATTAAAACTTTGAAAATTCATATCTCGAAAATTAGTATAGGTAGGACCATTTTTCTTTGTGTAATGTGTTTATTAGATTATATACGATGGCTCATTTCGATATTCCTGACCGAACCTTGGACACCCTGTATAGATGTCTCACCTCTCTTCCTTTCGCTACATAAGATCCAACGCCTGCCGCCTGTGTGTGTGCATGCGTGCGAGCGTGCGTGCGTGCATGCGTGAGTGCGCGCGTGCGTGAGTGCGTGAGTGTGTGCGTGAGTGCGTGAGTGTGTGCATGAGTGCGTGCGTAAGTGCGTGCGTGCGTGTATGAATATCAGTCAGTGTGTATGCGGCCACTGCTGGACATACACCTCTCCAATTTTCCTCCAGTCCTCCCTGCAACGGTCGTCTGTATGTATGTATGTTCGCTTATAACTCAAGAACGGCTCAACCTATTTACTTGCGGTTTTTGCCTATGTAATGCGACAAGGCCAGGTTATAGTTTATTTACCATTATCCATAGGGTAGGGTAAGAATTGAAAGCAGGCGGAAAAAAGTCGCCCAGCTCGGTCAGCTTTTATATGATTTACTCCAAAACTACTCAACCAATTTACATATAGAGTTTTCACCAGCATGATGGCTACATCACCTACAACATCCGTGATGTCAGCCCATAACACCGGGTGAACTTGGTGCCACGTCAGTGCTTCCCTTCGGTCGTGCCGGCTACACTGAACTGGACGGAAAACATGAACTGTTTACATAGCCGTTTCGACCGACCTTTCATTCAGTGCGGTGGTACCACAGAGCATCAAATACCTACCGCGCGCGCCCCCTACTAGAGACGCCCTAAGCGATAATATTTGAAACCCAAAAACTACACGCAGTGCTGCTAGCGCTTCGTATGTGTGTGTGTGTGTGCTAGTATCGACACTACACACAAAGAGGAGCAAGTTAGGCACACGCACAAAACAAATGCACACGCACAACACACATATGTAAGTCATAGGCCACGCCCACAGGCTTCAACGGCGTTGTAGGGAAATCGCGCTCAGGGCGCCTCTAGGAGGGGCGGCGCGCGCATCTGATGCTCTGTGGGTGGTATCAACCCGGGCGGGTTTTTTTTTTATACTAAGCGCGACATGTGGCGCCGAGTCACCCATAAGGTGTCTAGCGACGCCCATGGACATTCGGACGCAGGCGGGGGCTGCGAATGCCATGCCGGCCTGACAGGTGCCCATTCACGCCTCTCTTGAAGGACCCGAGACTATACTTGGGGGGAAATATGTGGGCAGGTAGAGCGTTCCAGAGTTTTAGAGGGTTAAACCTTACCACCTAGTAATATAAGAAGGGAGTCATATCCCTTAGTCGCCTTTTATGACATACACGGGGAGAGATGCAGTGGAGATATTCTTTTAAAGTACCGGCCCAAACAAAGTACTCACTTTCTTCTTTTTAAATAAGAATTTCACGCGAGCGTAGCCGCGCGCAAAAGCTAGTTATTAATATTTGTGCAACATCACTCCAAGTATTATAGGCGTGGACTAGTATAGTCTGAAGTAATAGAAATTTGAGAATATCTTTTATTTGCTTTGATGTGATTTATTCGAGGAATACTCAACCGAGGAAGAGAATAAGGACTCTAAAGATAACAAATGAACGGTCCAAAACAAAAGTTAATTACCTTTTATGTCCAACTCCATACTATCAGCTCCTAGCTTACTTCACGACATTGTCATAAATACGTAGAAGAGCCATTACCTTGTCGAGGAAGTGAATAATAGTGCACAGACCAATGTACAAATCAAATGACTGCAAGAAATGAAATTGAATGAAATGAAATATGTGTTGTGTTTGATGAAATATGTACCTACAGTTTTACGTGTGTTGTTTTTTTATGTGGTTGTAACTGCAAAACTTCAAAATGGCTGACCATATTGTAAAACTTTGAATTGTTTTCCAGACTTAATCGACGTGGAGATCCGTTGTCTCTGCCTGCCCAACCGGGAAACAGGCGTGACGCTATGTATGTATGTATGTACTTAATCGAATGGGGGTGTCTTTGTCAAAAACTTGAAAAGGCGATTTAAATATATCACATAAATTAAATGATTTTTTTTAAACCCGACTAAGTACGTAAAACTGAGGAAATAAAGAGGAAAGTCCTTCGTTTTTCGTAGTCGAAGTTTATAACTTTTTAAAGGGTTATTCATCTATTTTATTGCTGTGTAATACACATTTTCTCTATTTTATTCTACAATTAATTTATAACTATCTTCGTCATACTTCTTTACTCATACTTCTGTCTGCTGCAAATGAAGTGCACGCGGACCAAATTTCTGTGGCAAGCTGAAATGTGAACAGCGTATGACAATACCGTTTCTTGGTATGGTAATGCTTCGAGACATAAATTATCGGGTCGTAAAAAGTTCTTCCGACACTCCGTAACTCACCTGCTGCGGCGCGATAGGCGGGCGGCGCGGCGGCGCTTGCAGCCGCCTACACACATCACTACATACTTACACTTCGCGAGACACCGGGTGTGTGGGATACGACGATGTTAGATAGTATTGTATTGTATGGTATTGTTTATTGATCATTCATATGGCATTTAGACTGCACTCGAACTTGTCACAATTTGTTCTATCCGGTCTATATATATAGTATAATATTGATTACTATAACGCTACCAAAACTTGTAGACCAATGGCATTAGTGTTAGTGATAATATGTACAAGTGTACGCGCTGAGTGCATCTATTAGTGTGCCGAGCACCGCAGTGGCGTTCACGCACACTAACTCACTAACTAACACTAATGCCATTGGTCTGAAAGTTTTGGTAGAGTAGTACTTACCTATCGAGCACTAATAAATTAATATTTTTATACATAAGATTTATACATATACATCAGTGCAACTAAATAGACAAGGCATAGTACACGCGAGCTCACACACAGCTTTTAAGAACAATAATTAGGTATGCATGTATTTATCTCCAAAACCAGAATTTTCTCTCAAAGTTTCCCTATTTCGATATTAGAAAAAAAAATTCCCAAGTACAGCCTGGGGTTTTTCAAAACGGGCGTAAAAAGGCACCTGTCAGGCCGGCATGACATTCGTAATCCTCGTGCACCACAGAATGTCCGTGGGCATCGTTAGACACCTACTTGTAGGTGAAAAGATGGCACATGTCGCGCTTTCCATAAAAAAAAGATCTCGCTGAAAGAGGTTACATCCCTGCCTATAGTGTCGCTGAATCAGCGCTTCCCGCGAGGCGCGTCTTCCGTCTAGGGTTCCACCTGTCCGGGATTGACCCGGCAAGTCCGGTAATTGCACAATTTGTCCGTGTGCCTATTTTGTCCCGGAATACCAACGCGCTGTCTACGGTAAATTTTTATTTATTGTGCGTACAGGTACTGCCATGGTACTTTTCATAGTAGAAGGTTTTAACCAACTCCTACATTGTGTTTTTATTTTCAACTTTTGAGTTGACTTGTGTGGGTTTCGAAATTACCGTGTTTGATGAAATTATATGAAATAAAACTAATATAATTAACTCAGACCTTCGTGCTCGTCAGCATCGTGTCAGAATTGACAATGACTTCTCTGAATGGTACGATCTAACTGATGGTGTTCCACAAGGTGGCGTATTGTCTCCTCTACTCTTCGCAATTTTTATAAATTTTGTCTCCAAACTCTTAGTTTCTCTCTACCACTCTAATGCCGATGACATACAACTCTATCTGGGAGGCAGTATTGATGACATTGCTCGAATCATTGATGTCATCAATTCTGATCTCATCAATGATTCCAGGAAGTTCTCTTGCTACTACTTCTCTTGACACTCTCTTTTTTTTTACTACCTAGGTACCTACTTACATTCCACTATTTAACCGAATCTTAAACATCCAAACCTTGACTGTAAGAAATCTCTGTAAGGGATAAGTCCGCTTTTGCAACTTATGTTAATGTTCTAACGTGCTTGTTACTGTGAATGTTTCTTGGAACAATTTTCTATCTATTTGTCTATCTAAATTAAATACATTAAATTATGTAACGTATATATTTAAAAATATTTATCGGCCTTACTCGTGGTTGTTTTACGTTTGCGTCGACGTGTCATTCCCGGACTTACATCCGGACATATGTCCGGGAATAACGAAATAAGTCAAAGAAATGGTGGCAACCCTATTTCCGCCCTAGTGCAGTTGCCTTGAAGCTTTATGAATGGCGAAGCTGCTGAATAGCAAATTTTATTGAGTGGTGCCACCTCTTATATAAATAATGGAACTTTTGAAGCTTATTACAGCCTTTTCTGGCAGGAAAGAGGATACACGTCAGGGTACTTCGCTCGTGTGTTGGCTACATTGAACTGGTTGGCCACATTAGGTTGGGTCACCAAGTAAACTGTTGCTGGGGTTTCATCTAAACACGATGTATTTACATAACCGTTTCGATCGATATTTCATTCAGTGCGGTGGTACTAACCCGGGCGCGTTAACCCCAACCGCCTAGTGCGGTAAGAAGGGAAGGGACCTACAGTTTTACCTGGAATTCGAACCACAGTCAGCCAGTCCAACGGTTAAACTTTTCTTTCTTTTCTACTTACCTTTCACTTACATTATTGTCACTTTTGGGTTTTTAGTTAGGTACCTACAAGGTTAGGCTTAAAATCAGCGGCACTGATGTGCCAGTGCCACATGCTGCGCCTACACCTTTTTTTTCAATTCACGACATCTGTATATTGTATAAAGATTGTATATGTTATTAATAAGGGAATTGAAAAATAAATAATTTTGAATTGAATTGAATTGAAAACGGCCACCCATCCATGTTCTGACCGCGCCCCGGTGTGCTTATGATCACGAACGGCAGTCGACCGATGGCACCACTGAGCTTCCGAGGCTGAAAAATGCTTCAACAGTTTTACGTGGAATCTGTACCGCAACCAGTCACACATGCAAAGTCCGACCGCGCCCGCCACCTCTGGCAATCAGACGCAGTGCCGGATTATGTAAGCCAGCGTGAGCCCACAGCAAATAATGTCAAGGGGCCCTTAATAGGATATAGGATCAATCAAAAGAGTTTGTATTAAGGAGCGCAGCGACGTATTACAATCTCTTTGGATCAATCAATATAACCACTAAATAAATTTTTTCTATCTAGCGAAGTTAATTTTTTTTTGCCTTAAATATGTTTTCGGGTTCCGTATCAGGTACAGGACATTATCACATACACCCGTCCCTTTTTGACGTGATAACGTCACGTCTTATAAATTGATGAACACCGGCTGCACGCACGAAAAAGTGTCACGTTCCATCTGAGCCTGTGTGTGCAAGCGAGAGCGCGTAACAAGCGATGGAGAGGCACAATCGGTATAGTCAAAGTTACCATGGAAACGTCTTAAGAAGTAAAACTGTCAAGATCAGACAACAGAAGTTTATTGATGGCCAGTCACAAGATGATATATTATTATCACATACACCCATCCCTTCCAGCCGAAACAGTTGAATTTAGAATTTTTATTCTTTCCAAACGCGAGGCCCCTGAGACGTGGGGTGGGGTGGGGTGGGACCCATAGCATTTGCTACTCTTGCAGTATGTCTAATCCGGCACTGATCAGGCGCAGAGGTATCGCACTCCAGGAGCTACTGTGGCTGAAATAGAAATAAACAGTATACAATTTTTGTTAATAGATAGCTCAGAATAGCAAAAATTTACAGATAATGGTACAGATTTGTACCGTGTGGGTCCGGTAATTTAAAAGAATAACTCCACTGCATCTCTCTCCGTGTATGTCGTAAAAGGCGACTAAGGGATATGACTCCCTTCTTATATTACTAGGTTGTAGGGTTCAACCCGCCCGGGTTGGTACCACCGCACTGAATGAAAGGTCGGTCGAAACGGCTATGTAAATACTTAGTTTGTGTTTTCCGTCCAGTTCAGTGTAGCCGGCACGCCGAAGGGAATCACTGACGTGGGACTAAGTTCATCCGGTGTTATGGGCTGACATCACGGATGTTGTAGGTAGGTGACGTAGCCAACCGTGTCAGTTTCCATAAAAAAAAAACATTTACTGCACTTACAGTATCGATACACAAACTCGCATACGCCATAATATTAAATAATACCACACAATGAATAATAATATATTGCCCGCAACAGGAAGCATATGTAGCGAGAGTGGGGCATTTAGCGCAGGCTGGACACACATGCATCATCGGGCCACTATCAATGGTAAAGTAAATTATGTCCTCTATCGGCGTTCCATGCCGCCCTCCCCGCGCCCCCTCCCGCCCCCAGCCCCCGCCGCGCAACCTGCGAACTCGACGCGGCTAGGCCTCCGGTTGTATGCCTTCATGTCACGCCATGTTATGCCAATTTAGTGTAAAAGTTGTTAGCATGGGTTGCTACCCATGTTGGTTGTTGTTGGTTGTTCCCACCTGCATAATTTCCTCTAATGTACAGTCTGGGGCAGGGTTGCCAGATTGTTCAGTTGAAAAAACCGGACATTTTTCATGAGAGGGCCTTAGATTTTTCAAGTACAAATGTTAAAAAAAATCTAAGGGGGGATTCAGGAACAAATTGTTTCATTATCTTTAATTTTGAAAATGAAATAGAGATAGAGAATAAATAAAAGGCAGTCAGAAATTTATTGAGAGTTATGGTTGAATTGATCGAACTGAATGCAATATCGAAGAACCCACTAAGATTAGTATTAAAATGTTCTGAACAAAATAAATATTTGCATTATATGAAGAAAAACCGGACGTTTGAATGTCCGGTTTGTCATTATTTTTGAGACCGGACGCGAACCTGGAAAACCGGACTGTCCGGTCTAAAACCGGACATCTGGCAACCCTGGTCTGGGGTCATTATTTTTAAACACAACAGCTTTACTCACGGTTCTTCACGAGCTATGTGGCTCGACGTTTCGGGCCAAGCGTATGGCCCATCATCATGAGCACTCTGCCTGGTGCGACGGTTGGCAGGGAACTGTCAGATCTCCGTCCGTCGTTGACGAAGATTGTAGCTGTGGCCAGTGCGGCTAGTTTCCGTAGACGAGGGTTCAGGTGCGCTCCGGATCTCGGCGGAGAGACAGAAGGCGCTGACGGTGTCCAATTCCGGCTGGCCGTGTCCGTCGTGTCTTCTGGGGTCCTTCAAACTTAATGTGAAGGTCCACATAGCCGGCCGAAATGGTATTCGCAGCCCCCGTATATATCCGAATGCCCGTGGGCGCCGTCGGACTACACCTCTGCGTTAGTCTAGCGAGCGCCATATGCTTCCCATAATTTTTTTTTTAAAGTGAGTAGAAAAAAGGTCCAGGTATTACGTTTGTTGTCTGCTTCGTGAGCGTGACCGCTCACATACGGTTTACCGTATACCGTTACCGTATACGGCTCCCGTATACGGGTTCTGACCGAACGTCGTGAGATCAGAGCCCGTATAGATTACATAATATCCGCACTAACATATTGTATGAGACGACGCGTCGATACATATACATACACACATACATATCACACTCGCTGAATCCCGAAAATCGGGGTAAGCAGAGTAGTCGGTGTTGTGCTGCAAGTACTCTTGTAAATTACACCACAACACCGACCACCACGTTACGCAAAGTATTCGAACAAGATTCAAGCGATCAAGCAGCAAGTAAGGCACGAAGATCCACTTGACGCATGACTCGGTGGAAGTACCGTGCCAAGGTGAGAGGTGGCGAGCCTGTTGCCCTGTTACATTTAGCAAAGTATTAGGACAAGACCACTATCAAGCAGCAAGTAAGACACGAAGACCCACCTGCTGCATAATTCGGTGGAAGGACCGTGCCAGCGTGAGAGGTGGTTAAACTGTCGCCCTTATGCACGGCATCTTGTCCTTTGTAAACTGCTTTAGTTGTTTGTAAATTATATTGCGGTGATTGGTTGTCACTTTAAAACATGAATTTGAATACAACATAAAACTGTTCCTATACAGATTTCTAACGGAAGCCTACATCGCACGTACAAACTGCGCACTCTCCAGATTTTTATGCATAAAGGTCTCGCCGGGCTCAGAACAGTGGTACAGCTCCGAATGGCCTATTTACACAGCCTGAAACTGGAACACGCGGCGAGTTGTCGGCAAGTCGCTTACTACAAGTAGGTACTTAACTACGGCGGCAGTACACAGCTTCGTGTTTGACGAAGTGTCCCTGTTTGTCTGTTCGTATGTTTGCAGGCCGTGACCGAGCCAATAGAGGCTGCTTTTTAGCTGGGTTCAGACTGGGGAGTTACATTTGAACGCGAAAACTCGCTAGTTTTGGTATCATCATCAATCATCATCATCAATCATCAACCAATCAATCAATATATATATATTATATATATATTATATATATATATATATTATATATATATATATATATATATATATATTATTATATATTATATACTAATAATAAATCTGTAAGAGATGGTCACGGAGTAAGTTACTTTGTTTTAGGAAATATTGAGTTTGTAGCCTCTATGTATGATACTAAAGCTAAATTGACGATTTTTAGAAATCTTTTCTGTATGTATGTATGTATGTATGTTCCTCCATAACTCTTAAAGCCATCGTCCGAATTTGATGAAACTTAGTACAAGCCCATTTTACTATACGGGACACAGGATAGACTAAATAAAATTCACTTCCGGTTACGCTAAGGTGTGTCTCTCATACAAACTGGATTGTTCCGCGCGCCGAAATAAAGGTACAGTAGCGGGCTTGCTTACTTTCTCCTTTTTATATAGGAATTTCACGCGAGCGAAGCCGCGGGCAAAAGCTAGTATTTCATAACCTCGTAGTGGACGCCAAGCCTTATGGTTTCCGATTCATCTTGACAGGCGCATTGCTATCTAGCCACGGTGGAGATAGTAATAGACGAGCTGGATCTATGGTTCATTGCAGTAAGTACTGAACTGTGGATGACCTCTTCCGGAGAAAGAAAGTTTCTCAGTGTCTTAGCAAAAGAAGATATACGATCTAGCACTTTTTAGGGTTCCGTATTCGTCGTACGGGACCCTATTACTAAGCCTAAGCCGTCTGTCTGTCTGTCTCTCCGTCTGTCCGAGGGCTGTATCTCTTGAACCGTAATAGGTAGCCCGTTGAAATTTTCACAGAATATTTGATTTTTGGCTGATATAACAACAAATAATAAAAATAAGAAAAAGTAAAAAATTCACGGGGCTCTCCATAGAAGAAACTAAAAATGTATGCGCGCCATCTACCGAAAAGAGTATGAAGCATTTTAACTAATCCACAGATGGCGTGAGTGGCGCTGACTATGACATAGCGATACGGAACCCTCGGTGCGCGAGTTCGACTCGCACTTGGCCGGTTTTTATTGAAAGCGCGACATGTGGCACCGAGCCACTCACAAGGTGTCTCACGACGCCCATGGACATTCGGTCGTATGTGGAGGTTGCGAATGTCATGATACTGACAGGTGCCTTTTCACCCACTTCTGGCACATGAAGTCGCACGGACGCAGTGCTGGTAGATCTAGCACCCTTTTTCAAGATCATCATGAATTATTAAGTAGAGGGGGTCGCCAAAGGTACAGTGTTGTATTCTTCCAGGTCCTCTTCGATGACGTGTGCCCCCAGTTAGCTGCGACGTCGTACCCAGTTTGCATAGTCCTCCTCTCTCTCTTTTGCGTGTATCTGTAGCAATGTTTCTTTATTATTGGTTCGCCTCCGTACCTACGACACGTAACTAAATACTCTAGAAGAGGCAACGCGCTGTGAAACATGTTGCATGTCGGTAAACAAGTATGCGTGCCATCAGATGGATAGATAGATAGATAGAAATACTTTATTGCTCCAAAAAATATTTCACATAAACAGACAATAAGTAATTTACATGAGGGGCAAAGGCGGACTTATTCTTTATAGGAATTTCTCCCAGTCAACCTTTGGATGTGTGTGGGAATGTAAAATATAATATAATAAAAATATGTAACTTTGATAAACTATAATATACACTACATATAAGTACGTACTAGTTAATTAAATAAATAAATTACTATTTATAAATTACAGTTAATATAATACATAATACTTAAATATATACATACATACTTGTCCGTTAGTCGTTAGCATTGAAAGGATCGCATTAAATCTATCTCATGCTATAAATGCGCTAACGCTCAGCGTATTAGCGGACATAACGAGGTTAGGTGAGCCATACAACACAATCATTATCAACACAAATGTCAGTTTCGGTAGCTCAGTGGTGCGGTCGGTCGACTGCCGGTCGGATCATAAGCACACCTGGGCGAGGTCGTGGATGGATGGGTGACCGATCGACCGTTAGAGGCTGACCGTGGTTCGGATTCCACGTAAAACTGTAAGTACCTTCCCTTCTTACCTTACTTGGTAGGATTTATTCCGTCCGCGTTGGTTCCACGGCACTGAATGAAACGTCGGTCGAAACGGATATGTAAATATTTCGTGTTTTCCATCCAGCAGGTCTATTCTTGTAAATTCTGACAGCGGAATCAGCGCTGTTGTGGCGCTGAGAGCCACTTACCAAAGTAGCTCTCAGCGCCACATCAGCGCTGATTCCGCTGTCAGAATTTACAAGAATAGACCTGCAGTTCAGTGTAGCCGACATGAAATGGACATGACATGGCACCTAGTTCACCCGGTGCTATGGGCTGACATCACGGATGTTGTAGGCGATGTAGCCAACCGTGTCAGTTTCCATAAAACAAATCGTTGTGAACTCAGCTTATGAGCTGATTTGGTCAGTGACATGTTTTTTCGGGAGTGGTGTATGAAAAAGGCTCATCTATTTACTATAGATCAGTGACGTACAATTGCTCTCTACGAAGACTAGAAGTGCGCCCGGGAACAATATCTTTATGTACGGAGAGTCGGCTGTATGATTGCGTATTCCGATGCCCATTTCGCTGACGTCTTGATACTCGCCTTTAGAAATAAAGGCAATATCGGGGTTTCTGCGAAAGAAATAAACTATTTTATTTTACTAACTTACCAGATACGATAGTTGCAAGGAAATACCCTGAATAAACAGATACATGACTATTGTATTGTTGTATTGATCATTCATATGGCAGTTAGACTGCACTCGAACTTGTCACAATTATTTGTTCTAGAGAATTTGTTCTAGTTTATTATGAGATTGAGCTACTGTTTAATATAGGTATTGCACATTTTGTTTTCCGTCCAGCTCAGTGTAGCCGACACGAAATGAAGCACTGACATGGCACCTAGTTCACCCGGTTACGGGATGACATCACGGATGTTATAGATGATGTAGCCAACAGTGTCAGTTTCCATAAGAAAAAAAATAATAATAACTAGGTGACATATCAGTGCTTCCCTTCGGTCTTGCCGGCTACACCGAACTGAACGGATTTTAGGTATACACATAAATGCGCACAACCATACGGCACATGTCCTCATCATTGCAATCACGCGCACCTATTAGCACTTAAACATTCTAAATTACGCATGAACTTCTATCTAACAATTTATAATAATTTAATTAAAAATCATGTAAATTTCACATAACTGCTTTCATCCCATATCTACTCTCATACATAATATCATAATATGTAATTTTTTCAAAACAGCAAGTCACCAGGGGCGAAGCCTAAGGCCGAGCTGCGTTCATTTAAATGAGACACTTTTTCGAAAAGAGTATTCAGTGAGTTTAAGGCCGAAGGCCGAGCTGCGCTCAACTTTCTCGAAAACTATAAGTCACCACGGGAGAGGTCGAAGGCCGTGCCTATTAATTAATTTGTAGTCGAGCTGCGTTCAGGTAAAATATACGGTTTTTCGGAGAAAGTACGAATTTTAGATAAACGAATGAATACATCTGCCGAAGTAAGTCAATTGGGCCAGGTCCATGAGCAAGTCCAAGAGCATGTAGTATGATATTTTTATACCTAAATATGTATGTTATTGAGGAGAGTCTGTTCAAAAGGAACTATATCCGTTGTAACAGAATTTTCAGTAGAGCCAAAAAACTGATAGTAGCTAAATTCAACTTAGTTTATTGGAAATTGGCCTTTTTGACCAAAATTGTTGTTTTCAATCGTAATTTTCTATAGGAAATAGTTCATTTTGACCATTCAAATTTTACGGAGAAGGAAAGGGAAAGGAAGGTGTGGATCTAAGCTTACGATGGCTTCACCGAACATATCCGGGCCCATCGGCAGTAGAGGAGGGTATTAATCGAGGCCGGGACTAGCGAGTGGCCACTCTAAATTTCCCGCGCATGCTTCACGTTTCGGCTCGCATCAAGCCCTCGTCAGCTAGTCTGCGTTGACTAGGACGCGGGGAAACCACCAGTCCCGCTCTCGACCTCCCTCTCTCTCCATGGACCTATCCATATTCTGTAGGATGCTTCCAGTGACGTTTTCGAAGCTCTCTCCATATATGAGCTTAGCGTCGATCTTGGGAGCCCTAGATTCTTGAAGAGACTGTAGAGCGACTTCGCTGGTAGTCCTCTTGCTCCGACTTCCACAGCGAAGAGATCAGTCTTGAATCCGTTTCTCACAATCCGGTCTACTAAGTTGCAGTACTTGTTAAGCTTGATATTGTGGTCCTTCGGTATGTTACTTTCCCATGGAACTGTAAGTTCAACAAGTACTACATGCTTTGTCGCTTTTGAGAATATGAGTATATCCGGCCTTAATGCTGTGGTACAGATTTCCGAAGGCATTTGGTAATGCTTCTCATGTGTGTCCATCAACAATTCCCAATCCTTAGCTGCTCCCAAAATTGAAGAAGGTTTAGTCCTATCTTTGGGCAGCTTATTGGCTCCAGGTTTCACAAAGTTGACCTTCTGGAAGCCGCTACTGGTTTGCCCTTTCCTGGTCCGTGCAATTGACAGGTTGATGGCCTCTCTGATGATTTGGAGGACTTTATCATGACGGTAGGAATACTGGCCTCGCTCAAGTAGTATTTTGCATCCGCATAACAAATGTTTGGCCGTGCCTACGAACTCCTTACATGACGGGCATAGTCTATTTGTAGATTTCCCCCATCTAACTAGGTTACTCGGGTCGGGGAGAGTAAGCTGGAATGCATTTAAGTAGAACTTAAGCAGCTCAGGGGACCAGTTGTATATTAAGGATTTCCACTTCAATGCAGGAGGGATGCAGAAGTCACCCACTGTTAGCCAATCATTCTGCATTTCTAGGTTTAAGGCGTGAAGTTTGAAGCCTTGTTCCATGTCCTCCTGAGCAAAACCTTTCAGTATTTCTTTATCAGACTTTGCTGTTTCTATGCCCAATCCAGATCTATTGGTGCGTGTGCCAACTTGGAATGATTTGTAGAAGTCGAGTCTCGATTCCAGTTCATCTGATAGTGATGTGTTGGGTAAGGCTTGAATAGCGCTATCATTGGAGTCTTTGAGTATACATCGTTTGGCTATTCTCGCCTTTTGATAAAATATCGACGGTTTCTTAATGTTCAGTCCAAAGTTATTGTGAGATCTGTATAGCGTTGACGAGTCAGCCGGGTGAGCCAGTCCAAACCATGATTTCAGGAATCTGGTCACATACGAGTCTAATTTAGTCAGGTTTTGCTTTGTGAAGTCGTAGACGAGAAATGGCCATGAAAGTTTTGATGTCAGGTAGTTATCGTAAATCCATGCCTTTTGTGTACCCAGGAGGGGAAGATTGTCAGTTTGGCGGAGGCTCTCTTCGAAAAGTTGGACAATATCATCAGTAGGATGCTCCTTTCCTCTGCTGGTGATCCTTTTGCCCAAGAATTTAAAAGGAGCTTCATCAGCCACGGTTGCGATTGGTTTTCCGGCTACTGTCAGACCTGGATTTCTCGAGGTAAACTTTGAACCTTTCCTGGTTAAGCTCAAACAGTAGCACTTCGCTGGTTTTATCTTCATCCCTTTAGTCCATTCACAATAGTCATCTACCACCTTAAGAAGCGCCTGATTTTGTTTTGGATTGCGGGTTAACAGCGTAATATCATCCGCAAATGCCAGGATGGCCGCCATATATGTGTCTCCATATTTGAACCTGTATCCCCATTTGTTTTCTTTTACGACAAGCGTATCAATTAGAATGTTGATAACAATGTTAAATGGAACAGGAGAGAGGCAGCAACCCTGGAAAAGTCCTATGCCTATGTATTTGAACACAAAGACTGAGAATCCGTCAAGAAAACGTGCAACTCGTCGAAACGGAAATAGTTCCTTTTGAACAGACCCTTCTCAATGTGCTAGCCCCTTCGTGTAACGATCAGCATAAAGTATAACACATTTTAATTAAGTAGGTACGCAATAAGTCATACATACAACCTTACCAGACAATTTTACATCCCGTCCGCCCGAATTTATCATACCCTCCCCGTATGACGTGGATCCATATAATTTACATAGCGAATGGGCCCCAACAAAAGAAATGTATGCGGCCATAAGGAATCCTATTCACCACCGGACGGCGGCGAGGTCAGGGTCGACCTTTCTGGATCAAAGGAAGGGACACGATCCGATCCGAGATCTGAATCGGATCTACACTGCCCGCCCCGCCCCGCATAGGCCGGAACAACATCTAAAGGCGGCGGGGGAGGTCGGCGCGCTCTCGGCTTGGACTCTTTGTCTGAAGGTCCGTGGTTCGGTTCCGGCCGATATGCACCAGAAAATCTCATTGGCTGATTTAAATTTTAATTTTAGTTAATTTGTTTATTTTTTTATGGAAACTGACGCGGTTGGCTACATCACCTACAACATCCGTGATGTCAGTCCATAACACCGGGTGAACTTGGTGCCACGTCAGTGCTTCCCTTCGGTCGTACCGGCTACACTGAACTGGGCGGAAAACATAAACTATTTACATAGCCGTTTCGACCGACTTTTCATTCAGTGCGGTGGTACCAACATACATACATACATATCACACACGCTGAATCGCGACAATCGGGGTGAGCAGAGTAATCGGTGTTGTGCTGCAAGAACTCTGGTAAATTACAGCACCACACTGACCACCACGTTTCGCAAAGTATTCGAACAAGATTCAATCGATCAAGCAGCAAGTAAGGCACGAAGATGCACCTGCCGCATGACTCGGTGGAAGTAACTTGCCAAAGTGAGAGGTGGCGAGTTTGTCGCCCTTTAGCACGGCATCTTGTCCTTATCCCTTGGTCGCCTTTTACGACATGCATGGGGAGAGATGCAGTAGGGATATTCTTTTTAAGTACCGGCCCCACACGGTACTTGGTATTGTATCGCTATGCATCACGGTAATTTGGTATTGTATCTGTATACTAGCGGTACTGTATGTATGGTTGCGGTGGGTGGCCGAGTGGTCTGGGCGTCGGTATCTCTTACGAGAAGTCAGAGGTTCGATTCCGATCCGACCGACATGCACCAATTAGTTTTTTTCTTACGGAAAAAATTACGTGCATACCTACACCTGCTGTTTTAACGTTGGCAACCGATGTAAACCGTAGGGCCATTTGTCTTGCCCCTTCCTAGGTGGTAGGCTCAAATTGTAGCCGACTGGATTGGTACCACCGTACTGGATGTAAGATGGCCGCAAAGCAGCCGCCAGCCTCGGTAGCTCTGTGATGCGGTCGGTCGGCTGTCGGTCGAATCATAAGCACACCTGGCGCGGTTCTGTGCGGTGGTACCAACCCAGGCGGGATAAACCCTATCACCTAGTAAGGTAAGAAAGGAAGGGACCTACAGTTTAACGTGGAATTCGCACCACGGTCAGCCTCTAACGGTCCAGCCGTCACCCATACAAGTACTGACCGCGCCCAGGGTTGCTTAATAACAGTCGACCGACCGCACCACTGAGCTAGCGAGGCTCTCTCTCAACCTACAATGATTTAGCAATTATCAGATAACATCTGCCTAAGAGCAGGCCTCACGAACTCTATGTACTTGCGCGCGCTAACTACCTACCGCCCGGTGGACCGCCGAGGGCGGTCTAATTCAGTAAAATTCGTCAGCCGCGCGAAACATACCTACACGCTCGCCCACGCTACTGCGCGGAGCTGCAAAGCAATAATGCACTTTACACTCGATCGTTTAGGTACATTTTCGCACGCAGCGATCGGTGACGTAAAACAGTAGGCTATTGAATCCGAAGGTATGGAACTTTTTCTATGGAGTGACTTATCTGTTACGAAGTAACTATTGAGTAATCTGTGCTAAGAGTACGAGTATTATTAATTTTATCCAAATTATTCTGCACATAACGGCCCATTGAATTACAGTTTCGAAATAATTATAATGATTTAAGTTCTCGGTTATAAGTTTTCACCGCTTTAAGTTAATTCACCCTGAGGTGTTCCGGAGTAATGAGTGCTAAACGCAAGATATATTGTTTAGCCGCGAGTGTGCTGCGAGCCGCCCTACGAGAAGTTACTAATTACTATATAACACAATTAAATTTTAACTGTGGCAGTGCGTCGCTATTCACGACCACGAACACTTTAGATAAATCTCGAGGAATATTTTGGGTGTAAGTATTAATATATTATTTACTAGCTTATTCACGCGAGCGAAGGGGGCTTCGCTCGCGTGAAATTCGTATTTGAAAAGAAGAAACTAAGCCCGCTACCGTACCTTTATTTCGGCGGGACTAACAATTCGGTTTGTATGAGAGTCACATCTTAGCGTAACAGGAACTGAATTATATTTATCCTATCTTGTGTCCCGTATAATCAATTGTGCTTGTACTAGGTCTCATAGAATTCGGATGATCGGTTTAAGAGTTATGGAGGAATATACATACATACTTACATACAGAAAATATTTCCAAAAATCGTAAATTTAGTTTTAGTATCATAGTACATAGTCTACAGACGCAGTGTCTCATAAAACAAAGTAACTTACTCCATGACCAACCCTTCCAGATTTATTATTAGCACTGACTAGCTTTTGCCCGCGGCTTCGCTCGCGTGAACCTCGTATTTATAAAGAAGAAAGTAATTAAACCCGCTACAGTACCTAGAAATATCTTCTGTATGTATGTATATTCCTCCATAACTCTTAAACCGATCCTCCGAATTCGATGAAACTTAGTACAAGCATATTTAACTATACGTGACACAGGGTAGGCTAAATAAAATTCAGTTTCGGTTACGCTAAGATGTGGCTCTCATACAAACCGCATTGTTCCGCGCGCTGAAATAAAGTTACGGTAGCGGGTTTACTTACTTTATTCTTTTTAAATACGAATTTCACGCGAGCGAAGCCGGGGGAAAAATCTAGTAATAATATAAAATAATCTATCATAGTGTTTATCATAGTTCTTCATTATAATTTTTGACAGTTAACATATAATTTCTTAACGTAAACATGTCTAGTAAGATAAGAACTACTGCATTGCGCTTCCTAAATTAATTTATTTAAATGCATCTACATACGTATGCATTTAAAATAATTATAATATTATAGTTTTGATTATTTCACTTTTTATTAATATCTTTTTTTTTTTATTTAATGTAGGTATTTTTATTTCATTAAAATTATGGTATATCAAGTAACAACACATTTTAAAACTATTAATATCTTCAATTACTTCCCGTAAGTAGACTGTGCCTTAGTTGAATAATAGGCGATAAAAAAAAATGTAGTCGATCGTCTATGAACAAGAACATTATTTTTTCAACAAAGTATATAATATTGCACAAATTTACAGAAGTTGCAAACTGAAAAAATTCCAAAACAGAGCTGCGCAAATCTAATTACGATCCGTGAGCAAGAACAAACTCCACTCTAATTCTGAAAACCTCCTCAATGAGATCTGTACGTGAGCGGAATCCGGCCTCCTGCTGTAGAACTCTCTAATATCTACGGCGACGATCGGTCAAGTCAAGACCATGAATACGGAATGAAGTCGAGGTCTCGCGATTAATTTTTGGGGAAATTTCTATTGTTAATATTTAAATGTCGGCGCGCAGGCCGAAGCGCTGCGTCGACCTATTCTGCTGAATGGGAAGAATTTCTCGACACGGAGGAGGGAGACGAGAGGAGTTAGTCTGAGCGAACTGGGTACGTCGCCACCAACTGGGGGCATACGCCATCGAAGTGGAATTGGCGATGAAAAAAAAACATGTTTTTTCAAAGTTTGACAAATTGGCTCCTCGCGTCTCGGCCATTTTGTTTTTTATTTTGTGATAATTATGTGATAAATCGTGGAAATTGTTGGGCGCCTCATAATTCAAAATCCATTCATTCCAATGCATTAGTTGCTTGCTACATTAATATTTATTATTCATAGTACATAATAAGAAAATCAACACTTCGAATTTTATTAATGCATCTATGCAGCTTTTCCAAAAATATAAAAGAAAATTACGTTCAAGATAACCGAAACACATCCCTTAAAAATAAGCTGACATAAGCGGCAAAGTTTGTAAGTTTGTAGTTTGGATGTAGGAGGTAATCTCCGAAAATACTCATCCGATTAAAAAAATTATTTGACCAATATTTAGAATGGTACTTCAGTCAGGCTTTTTTGACATTTGTACCTGTCAAATTGGCAACTCGAATTAAAATACAGACAATATCATAATGGGACTTAAAACAAATGAAATTAATCAGAAACTAAGTATTTTCTTTTAATTAGCATTATTCGTGACACTTTGACAGCTATCATTCTAGCCAAGCTGCATTTAAATAAAGAAGCAACTCTTCTGTTGGTTCTCCACCGTGACTGTTTGACCTTCGCACGAGTGGGGAGCTGCGGGCAATGTTTGACAAGTCAATTTGGAGAACACATTGAATTTGAGATGAAAGCCTTTGATTTTTTTTTCAGGCTTTGTCTACCGTCTCTCTGAAGGCTTTCTGAGTTTAGAAATTAAGGCTTTACCTAACGAACCGACGGAGATCTGAGGGCGTATTCATAACTTGCGTGAATACGGCGCGGCCGTCTTACTCGTCTGTGAGAAATAATGTTAGGTGTAATGTTGACGCAAATATGAGAGAATCTTTTAATGTTTTTGTATTTTCTCTATTAGGTATGTGTTTACTTCTTCTCTTCATCTTCTTAATGAATGTATGGAAGCAATGTCTACAAGTGTATAAAAGCCTGTTAGGGTTCCGTACCCATTCCATTCTTGCACGCATGCCCGCGCATTGCGAGTGCTGCGCGTATCCTGTGCGGTATGTCCAGCGCGTAAGGATGCACCATATCCTGCTCGATGCGCGTGGTGCGGAGGTGGATAGGTGACTACGGGATCGCGTTAAACAGCTCCTCCGAGCACTCCTCGCGGAATAAGCGATAGAACACCTTAGTACGGTAGTTGCAGTTGATATTAATTTGTGTTAATAGTAGTAAGTAAATAAAAGTAAAAAAACCTTTATTTCACGTCATGTGGCAGTACCGTGATACATACTCGTATTATTTTGCTTAAAAATAACATATTAGGAATATAAAAATATATATTTTAATACACACCTAATGACAGGAAAAAAATGTGGCACAGCATGTGACTCCATATAACGAGCTATATGGAGTCGCTGGTTTTAAGCCACACCCAATACAGAAAAGTTCTTACCAAAAATAGCAAATTACCCCAACCCCTATATGGTCCAAACGTGTTGCCCAAACCGTGCAGCAATTAAATCCTAAATCATTATTCTCAAATCAAAACAAACGTGCAGCTCGCACAACAACATTTTTTGGCTTAGTGAAGGGAGATTCCCTTCACTGAGCCATAAAACTTTATTATGCGAACTGCACGTTTGTTTTGATTTGAGAATAGTGTTCACAATCTATTGAATACTTGCTTTTGCTCGCGGCTTCGCTCGCGTGAAATTCGTATTTAAAAAGAAGAAAGTAAGTAAGTAAGTCCGCTACCGTACCTTTATTTCGGCGCGCTGAACATTTCGGTTTGTTTGAGAGCCACATCTTAGCGTAACCGGAACTGAAATTTATTTAGACTATCTTGTGTATAGTAAAATCTGTTTGTATTAAGGTTTATTGTATTCGGATGATCGGTTTAAGAGTTATGGAGGAACGTACATACAGAAAAAAAAAAAAAAACCATCAATTTAGTTTTAGTATCCCACATAGAGTCTACAAACGCAGTATCTCATAAAATAAAGTAACTTGCTCCATTCCATGGCCATCCCATACAGATGTATTATTAGTTGTATTGCTTATGCCATACTGATTCACTGCAACCGATGTGCCGTGCAATAAATTCACTGCGCCTTCGAAATTCAAAGAATTCATCAATAACATCGATTTAACCCATCACTGCTCCATAAACACGCGTCCAGATGTCCCGTAATAAACCCTAGCTAAATCGAATATTGAGCATTAGCCATTTACCCCCTCCCTCAGTCGTGCCTGAGGGAGGCGTGAGGGGTGTACACGTCCCCCCTTACGTCCCCACGTGTGGAGTGTCTCCACAAGGGAGTGAAATACGTATAGATTACTTGATAAATAGGGCGATACCGCCAGCCTGGTCACGAGCTAACGGATCGTATCAGCTAGAGTTTTAATTGAAATTCCAAGCGTTGGTATATTATTTTGCATAGCTACATTTATAGGTGCGCCTCGCTGTGTGACTTACAACCAGTGAATAGTGGTGGGTGGTGATATTTCTCGAGACGAAAATTACATGGACAAAATAATGATATGGACAAAATTTTTGTTTTTATTCTTAGTCCGGTTTTTATAATATTTACATGTCAGTCAGTCAGTCAGTCAGCGTGTAAGCGTCCACTGCTGGAAATACGCCTCTCCAATTTTCCTCCAATCCTCCGGGCCTTCAGCGGTACGGAACCACTGCTTTCCGCCGACGTACTTTATTTCGTCGTCCCACCTGGCGGGCGGTCTTCCCACACTCTGTTTTCCTGTCCACGGCCGCCAGTGTAGGATACGTTACTCCAACGGTCATGGTCTCTTCGGCTATCGTGCCCAGCCCACTGCCACTTGAGCTCTATATATTATAATAAAACATATCTGCATAATATATTATTTCATAAATAAATACTTACTCCATGGGTTTAGAAGAAATAAAAAAAATATTTTGACAATGTGGCGCCCATGCTAAATCGCAAAAATAAAACACTAAGGGCAGCGGGAGCGGGTGGGGTGTATAGGAATGCGGCGTGAACCAATCACGCCGCGCCGCCGGCGGAGGGGCTGTTGCGCGCGAGGCCTTTGGAATTCGGAAAAAGCCAATCACAACACACGCGGACACTTTTGAACGTCCGAGCTGACTTTGCCTTGCAGTGAAGTTTGTTCTTGCGCGTTTGTACTTCTATGAAAAGAAAATGAACATTTTGCAAACTTCCTTACTAGTTTACATTTTCGTTTTCCGGTTAGTATAGTATAGTATAGTATACAGAGCTCCCCGTATACATACTTTCAAATCTGTAAGACCTCGTTCTGGCCACATTTTTTTTATAAAGAAACTGACACGGTTGGCTACATCACCTACAACGTCCGTGATGTCAGCCCATAACACCAGGTGAACTAGGTGCCATGTCAGTGCTTCCCCCCTTTGATCGTGCATTACATTCCATTGTAAGACTTCGTTCTGGCCACATTCTATTGTTTGACTTCGTTCTAGCCACATTCCATTGTAAGACTTCGTTCTGGCCACATTCCATTGTAAGACTTCATTCTGGCCACATTATATTGTAAGACTTCGTTCTGGCTACATTGCATTGAAATACTTCGTTCTGACCACATTCCATTGTAAGACTTCGTTCAGGCCAAATTCCATTGTAAGACTTCCTTCTAGCCACATTCCATTGTGAGACTTCGTTATGACCACATTCCATTGTAAGACTTCGTTCTGGCCACATTCCATTGTAAGACTTGGTTTTTTTTTTTTTTTTATTGAAACTGACACGGTTGGCTACATCACCTACAACATCTGTGATGTCAGCCCATAACACCGGGTGAACTCGTTCTGGCCACATTCCATTGAATACATTTAAATTCCCGATGAAAAAGAGAGATTCTCCAAATTGTGATTGGTGTAACAAGTAGGATGACATGCATCATTTGCTCATGGAGTGTGGTCAGAACGAGCATTTACGAAGGGAATTGAAGACGTCACTTAGTATGCACAGACATTTTTTTTAGTATACATAAAACTATTGGCGAGCCCATGTGAGAGGGACTTAGTAATTGTGTTGAATTTCGTTGAGCGTTCTGGGGATAGCCCTTAGGGACTCTGGGCCCTAAGTGATAGGGAAGATGGGACAGATATTAACAAGTCATTGTTAAAAGCCCAAAAAAAAAAAACTATCTAATATCTCTAAATCAATCAATATTCTTGCACTATATTACTTAGTACTGTTTTGCACGAAACTAATTTATTAACCTAACGTAACTTACTCGTCAATGATCTCTTGGTCTATAACCTGACGGATCGTTACACCTGTTATGTCGGGCGCTCCAGGCGCGACGTAAAAACGGACGACACGCAGGCGTCAGCGACATTACAACGGAATTAACTGAAAACTCCCTGACACATTCAAGTGGCTGCGTTAATTTATCGATGGTGTCCGCTTCGCTCTTGTGTCGCGGCCCTGTTGAGTCGGGTCAGGGGCCCAATCGACATTCTGCGTGGAATTGTTCGTCACTTATTTGCTGTTGCGTCACACTCGAATAGTTTAATGATTGAATTTTATTTTATCGACATTTTTATGGTTCTGTAGCAGGATTTTTTTTTTTATGGAAACTGACACGATTGGCTACATCACCTACAACGTCCGTGATGTCTGCCCATAGCACCGGGTGAACTAGGTGTCATGTCAGTGCTTCCCCCTTTGATCGTGCCGGCTACACTGAACTGGTCGGAAAACACAAACTATTTACATAGCCGTTTCGACCGACGACGTTTCATTCAAATAGTACAAATAAGTAAATACTGTTACTACTTACTTTTGTTTTCGAGAAAGTATATTCTCTAGGTAAGGCTCTAAAGTAAGGCTCTTTACACCTGATTCACTTAATTAATAAGTCTTTGTAGTCAGAACTCTCAGGAAAATTGTTAATTTTGCTCTTAACCTGTGCTATCGATATAGGTACTATAGGCGGTGTTATTATGTGGCTAGTGACTAAATACTTGTAAAAATATGGATATAAAAAAATACCCTGCGAAGTTTCTTGTCGGTTCTTCTTCGTGGATGTAATCGAACCGGGTAGAACAAATTGTGACAAGTTCGAGAGCAGTCTAAATAGCCATATGAATGATCAATAAACAATACAAAAATACAATACAATATTGATTAGTGAACGTAGCTCGGTCTTCGGCCTCTCTCACCTTGACTTGCTGTGATCAAAATAAGTAGGTATTTATTTTACTTGAAGTTGAATATGAAGTTATACATAATCGGGTGCGGACAAAATTTTAATGGGTGAACGTTTGACCGTTGGGTTGGACATGGTTCGGATTTCACGTAAAACTGTATGCCCCTTACTTAGCTTAACTTAGGTACTAGATGGTATGGTTGAACCCGTGAGGATTGATACCACCACACTGAATGAGAGGCCGGTCGACGAGACTGTGTAAATAGTGTTTTGCGACCAGTTCAGTATACAACCTATAGGAAGCACTGACATGGCACATAGTTCACCAAGGTGTGATTGGCTGACGTCGTGGATGTAGTTGGTGTTGCAGCCAACCATATAAGGAACCATAAAAACAAACTTTATCTTGTACCTGTAAAAAAATGGTAAGTCCCTTCCCTTCTTACCTTACTAGGTGGTAGGGTTTATTCCGCTCGGGTCGATACCACCGCTCTGAACGAAACGTCGGTGGGAACGGCTATATAAATAGTTCATGTTTTCCGTCCAGTTCAGTGTAGCCAACATGAAATGAAGGGAATGATACCAGGGAATTTGTACCGTGTGGGGCCGGTACTTTAAAAGAATAGCCCCACTCCATCTCTCCCCGTGTATGTCGTAAAAAGCGACTAAGGGATATGACTCCCTTCTTATATTACTAGGTTTAACCCGCACGGGTTGGTACCACCGCATGAAAGGTCGGTCGAAACGGCTATGTAAATAGTTTGTGTTTTCCGTCCAGTTCAGTGTAGCCGGCACGACCTAAGGGAAGCACTGACGTGGCACCAAGTTCACCCGGTGTTAGAATAGAATAGAAACTCTTTATTGCACACAAATTGAAGGAAGAACAGTACACGACAAGAAACAAGAAATACAGGAGTGCGCAAAGGCGGACTTATCACTACAAGTGATTTCTTCCAGTCAACCTTTGGGTGATGAGGAATAAAATACAGAGAAAGAAATATGGGTAGTGCAAGCGAAAGGGAGGAGGAATTATTCTATGAATATACCAACATGTAACATACATACCTATTTATACAATACATAAAATACAAAAACATAAACATATATAGAACTTAGATACTACATACAAATAATACATACTGTACTATACTAATCCACAAGTGAATACAAATAGGCAAAATTAATTAAGGTAGAATTTCTTCAATGACTTTTTAAAAGAGTTTACAGTTTGGGAGTGAAGGACGTAGTGCGGCGTTTGTTTGCGGCGGTGTTTTGGGGTGACATCACGGATGTTGTAGGTGATGTAGCCAACCGTGTCAGTTTCCATAAAAAAAAAGCACTAACATGGCACTTACCTAGTTCACCCGGTAATGGGCTCACATCACGGATGTGGTTGGTGTAGCCAACCGTGTCAGTTTCCATAAAAAAAAACCTATGAGCAATTGAAGAAGAAGAAAGAAAGAACGTTTATTTTCCCTATTTAAATTTAAAATACGTCTTTAAATATACATTTACGAGTGTGAAGAGAAAAAAGGATCTGGCACAGCCTATGCCGCGACACTCCAGCTCAGTACTGAGGCTGTGTGTGCGGCGCTGATTTTAAGCCAGTCCAGTGTGTCGACAAAGTGTGTTAGTTACAATTTTATACAATTTTACGATTTTACATACCAAGTTTAAAAGCCATACACCGTAACCTAATGCCTAATTTTTAACTAATTTTATAATCGACTATATAATACCTTACTACTAAATAATACTAATTCTACTACTAATACACGCACGCATATAGCTTAGCACGATCACACACACATATACTCATACTTACCTATACCTATACCTAAACACATATACACATATACGTCACACAATTACCTATTCAATTCAATTTGGGGAAGGGAAATGAGCTACCTAAGGGGGCCATGGCGGCCCTGGTTGCTGCTTGTGGGGGTGTTTAAATAGTGAGCCATATCCTTTTTGGTTTCCTAGGAGATATCTCTTCATATTTATTTTAAAAACGCTACTCTTGCATATGGACGTTATTGGGGGAGGTAGATCGTTCCAGCATCTGAACGATTAACGACAATTAATCCTGTATCGCACATAGTCTGCACATTCCAAGACGAGGGCATTTTCACAAATGGAAATGTTATAGGTAGATTGTCCCCGAAAAAACCGTGTAGCTCGTTCGAGCTTCCCAGAAAAGAGAAACAAACGGAAGCAAGGCTTCCGGGATGGCTTCCTGCGTATTGTCATTATCCTTTTCTTGGAATAATTTAGTCAGGCGAAAAAAAGCGGAGTTTCCCGGAACCCTCAATTATTATTTACTCCTTGAAGGTAGATAATTAACTGATTTAGAGATGTCACGGTCGGGCCTGAAAATTTGATGTAATTAATGAAATATATATAATTCATGTATTCAATATTGATTAATCAATTTCTGTAATTTGACTGTACATGGTACAGTCATAATCACGTGAAATTAAAATACCTTGTGTCCGAATGCCTTTTCTCTTCGAATTGCCTTTTGTCGGCCTCGGTAGCTCAGTGGTGCGGTCGGTTGACTGTTGTTAAGCAACCCTGGGCGTGGTCAGTACTTGGATGGGTGACCGCTCGACCGTTGGAGGCTGATCGTGGTTAGGATTCAACGGTGTGGCATTTAGTTAAATATGCTTGCACAAATTTTAAACGAATGTGGATGATCGGTTTAAGAGTTATGGAGGAACATACATACATAAATAAAAGGTTTATAAAAATCGTCAATTTAGTTTGTATCATACAGAGAGTCTGCAAACGCAGTATCTCATAAAACAAAGTAACTTACTCCATGACCATCCCTTACAGATTTATTATTAGTATTGATAATATATATGAGTGGTTCCAAACTCAGCTTTTTCCAAAAACAGTCTGCGGTCGCGTTTCTAACTTCTTTTCGCCATAAATACCACGGATAAGGTAGGTAGAGAGGCGTTGTTGCTAGCTCATTTTTTTTAAATTAAATTCAAATTAAGAGTCTGTAATACCTCACATTGCTTTGCATGATCCTATGTTATTTTTAGAATGCTACAACAATCACTCTACAATAAATATATGGTAAAGTTTAGTGAAAACATGATGTATATATTTAGGTATTATATATTATATAAATTGTAATTCATATGTATTTAATGTAATTTATAAATAGTAATTTATATGTTTAATTAACTAGTACGTACTTATATGTAGTGTATATTATAGTTTATTATAGTTATTTTCCTTATGTTATATTATACATTCCCACACTCAAGTCTTTTGCTACTACCCACTTATATCTCACAACATACGACTCTCAAACATCCAAAGGTTGACTGGGAGAAATCCCTGTTAAGGGATAAGTCCGCCTTTGCCCCTCATGTACATTACTTATCGTCTGTTTGTGTAAAATGTTTTCTGGAGCAATGAAGTATTTTCTATCTATCTATCTATTTCATTAAATCTCGCGATAAAAAAAAAATTGCAAAATTACTTCCAAACCGTACAATAAAACCGCTAGTATTCAATAAATACTAATTAATTATTGTAGGTTTTATATAATCAAAGTTTAACTATTGAAATATAGTTTAATTTATTTTAATCGCTGTTTGAACTCAAATAAAGGTATTGTTCGAATTAAACCTACTTTAATAATACATCATCATTTTTAAAACCATTTACATAATATTATAAACACTTAGAATCTTAAGTATAGCGACACATGTTTATATTGTGAGAGTGTGACTTCTTAGTCCACCAATCGGGCACCATTATAAATTCGCGTGCGTGAGTGTCTCGCGACCTCTCGGTAGACGCGACTGATGTAATGTCACGACCTATTGGATGACTTATGCCCCCAGTTGGTGAAGAAGTACTCAGCTCGCTTATAACAACCTCTCTCCGCGTATCTTCTCCGTCATAAACATATTTGTTAATTATTCAGAATGCAATTAAAACTTTAGCTATACATGTTTCATATTTTCACAAAGTAAGTAAAAAAATACAACGCTCTTGCGAGTGCAAATTATTAAAGCTGCAACGAATTTGTTATTACGTATTTTCGGAATTGCACAAATAGTATCTATATTGCAAATAAAACAGAAGTTAATGAAAATAACTGCATGATATTCTCGTCGTTTCATTCCGTTTGCTGTCAGTCGGTACTATCTATGGTACAGGGAGATTAAAACGGATACTCAGTTGCATACGTACATACATACATAGCGTCACGCCTGTTTCCCGGTGGGGTAGGCAGAGACAACAGATCTCCACGTGCCACGATCCTGACACACCTCTGCCGCCTCTTCCACTCCCACAATGTTCTTCATGCTTCATGCATGCTCGCCGGTTACAGGTACTACGCACTTGACCCTTTTTGAGCACATTTTTTTTTATTTTTAAGGATCTGATCCAGTTACGTGCGTTTAGGGCGACCCTTCCCGACTCTTCCACTCACATTTGCTTCATAAATTTCTTTGGTTAGGTTTATAGATACTCAGTTGTTGCAAGGTAATAATTCATTTTATTATCTGTTATTAATTACACAGATATTTTGTTAGTTTGTACATACATACCACACAATATCCTTCTTGAAGTAGGGACTCCAGATATTGTATGTATACTCTAGCGTAGGTCGAACGTTGGTCTTATAAAGCTTTAGGAAAAGCTCAGGGGGTTATATGTGAGAACGCCTTGTTTATTGTATACAGCAACATGCATAAATATATAAATACACAGTATACAAGCAATCCCAAGGGGTGAGGATCCAGAAATAGAAATGAAAAAGCAAGGCAGGTAAGCGTCGCGGGGATCCGACTAACCTTTATGCCGTATCTCTTCTTTAAAATATCTGTGTAGTAAAGTTCGTCAAGCTTGACTAATAAATGGGCCTTCCCAGGAGTGACTGCCTCTCTCCCTCGCCCCCCCCTGCCGCTAGCATTCCACTCCACGAGTGTGACAGAGATGGATATAGGCGCGAGTGCTGAGGGGAGATGCGCGTTTGATCGAAATTTTCTTCCATCGTTCCTCATTTAAAATTCGTTGGTACGAGCTTAGACCGAGTGTAAGTGCTAAATTCATGTCTTTCTAGTGACAATCTAAAATTTTTTTTACTCCCGACGCAAACGCAGTGGTGTTATACGTTTAACGTGTGTGTGTGTATGTGTGTATGGGTGTCTGTGGCATCGTATGTAGCTCCCAAACGGAAGGACCGATTTGGATGCGGTTTTTTTTATTTTAAATTACGAATTAAAAAAAAAAACCGACCCTTAAAAAGTCAAAAATTATTTCCGTGTCCTTACTTAAAGGAGTCGGGGGACCGCTACGTAATTAAAACATAAAAACTCTGAGCTGCGCGGGAATTTACTCAGCGGTCCCCCGACTCTTATAAGTAAACGGAAATAATTTTTGACTTTTTTAAGGGTCGGGGTTTTTACTTTATAGTAACTCGCCATCAAAAGGACCTAGCAAGGTCAAGGGTCAAGTTGGCAGTACTCGTAACCGACGAGCATGTACAAAGAACATTATGTGAGTATAGAAGAGGCGGATGTGTGTCAGGATCTCGACACGTGGAGAATATGTTGGCGTCAGCTTTTAAAAATAATTAAATTAAATTACTTCACTGTAAGGACCTTTCATGACCTTAAATTCTTAGCGTTAATTCGATGATTTCTGTATTTATTAATGTAGCTTTTAAGAGTAGATGATAGATACGATTATTTTTTAAATCCTCCTCCTGTTCGCCTTCGCCAAACCCGCCATACTCCCGCGGAACACCCCTTTGTAGTGGAAAGAAGAGTTCTCCGAACGGCACGATTCTCTAAATCGTTCTTGTGCCGCACTGCAAAGGTGTGGAACGGGCTTAAGGGGAATATCTTTCTCCACTCCTACAATCCACGGATCTTCAAATCGCGGGTTTATAGCATTTCCCCAGCAACATTAGTCCACCTCCAAGCCGGACTGGCACCTCCTCGGCGGTGAAATTGGCTGCGCCTGAGGCTTCGACCTCGGCCAGAGTCACCCAGTTCTGAAGCTTTAAAAAAAAATATATATAAAGTATCTAGTGAAGTTTCTTGACAGTTCTTCTTCGTCGTGATAATCGAACTAGCTAAATGCTAAATGTTATGTTACAATATGATGAATCCGAGTGAAGTGTACTTGTCTATGGATGACGAATAAAGAATAAATAATAAATAATATTTATTGACGATGTAAGCTTACTACTAAATAAAAAACTTTGACTTTGAAACGTTGTTTGTATGTATATAGTAACCCGCCAACATTATTACTCGTACAAAAAAATTTTACACATTTTTTTTCTATCGCTGAAAAATTACGAAAAAATAATTAGATGCGTTAATTCACGCCGTAACGTACGAACTTCGCGAGAAAAACGGCGAACATGCGGTGCGCTCGCGTAACCTCACTCTAAGTAAAGTAGGTAGGCTACCCGGCCGCCGCCGCCACCGCCGCGCCGGGGCGAGCGCTCCCGCCAACTCCTCGCAAGCCTCGCGACGTCTGACGTCACGACCGTCAGAGAATTTGATAGACCATCAAAATATTGGGCGGAATATGTAGCTATGCTTTTTCACATTTTTGTTAGATAGATATTTTACAGTAACAAACGATGGCAAACGAGGGGCAAAGGCTGACTTATCCCTTACAGGGATTTCTCAAATTCAACCTTTAGATGTTTGAGAGTAGTATGTTGTGAGATATAAGTAGGTAGTAGCAAAAGATTAGAGTGTGGGAATGTAAAATACAATTTAGGGAAAATAACTATTATAAACTACATTAAGTACGTACTAGTTAATTAGATGTATAGGTAAATTGCAAATCATAAATTAAATTAAATACAAGTCAATTACAGTATATATAATACATAACACCTAAATATATACATACATACATACTTGTCCATTCGGAATTAAAGGATTTTTAGCACATTTTTAGGGTTCCGTAGTCAACAAGGAACCCTTATAGTTTCGCCATGTCCGTCCGTCTGTCCGTTCGTCTGTCTGTCTGCGGCTTGGCTCAGAGACCCTTAGTACTAGAAAGTTGTAAGTTGGTATGGGTATACATATTAATAACGCCGACAAAGTGGTAAAATAAAAATTTAGAAATAATTTTTTTTATGGTTCCTCCCCTACACGTAAAGTGGGGATGATTTTTTTTCACGTCTACCCCATCGCGTGGAGTATCGTTGGATAGGTCTTTTGAAAATATTGCGGGTTTGTGAAATGCATTTTTCGATTTAGGGAACCGTTTGCGAATTATTAAGCTTTTAAGTGCTAATTATCCCTACCGCACCCTACCACACACACACACACCCTCACCCTCTTAACACACACACACCCCCCCACACACACACATGGCAACGGCTGGAAAACAGCGCCAGGAAAGGACTTCTGTCCTGCCCTGGCACACGCTGAGCCGATTGGCCAATTTTGCATAAATTAAGAATTGCATATAAAATGTAAATAGGTTAAGTTATTTTTTTTTTTTTTTTTTTTATGGAACCTGACACGGTTGGCTACATCACCTACAACATCCGTGATGTCAGCCCATAACACAGGGTGAACTAGGTGCCATGTCAGTGCTTCCCTTCATTTCATGTCGGCTACACTAAACTGGACGGAAAACACGAACTATTTACATAGCCGTTTCGACCGACGTTTCGTTCAGTGCGGTGGTACCAACCCGGCCGGGATAAACCCTACCACCTAGTAAGGTAAGAAGGGAAGGGACCTACAGTTTAACGTGGAATCCGAACCACGGTCAGCCTCCAACGGTCGAGCGGTCACCCATCCAAACACTGACCGCGCTCAGCGTTGCTTAATAACAGTTGACTAACCAACCGCGCCACTAAGCTACCGAGGCTGACGAATTTTCTTATCCCTTAGTCGACTTTTACGACATGCGACGGGGAGAGATGCAGTGGGGCTATTCTTTTTAAGTACCTTTTTAAGTAGTTATTATGCAAAATAAACGATTATCTTATCTTATCTTATCTTAATTTTTCTTAGAGTCAAGTGTCCCCCCCCCCTGCCTTCAAATTAACATTCATTTATTTCCCCTAAAAAATTATACAAATAATCAAATAATTTATTTTGACATTGTTCCGCAACTACGGAACCCTACACTGCGCGTGGCCCGACACGCACTTGGCCGCTTTTTTGTTTATTTATTTTTAGAACTTTCCCACAACTCTATCATTTTTTATTTTTATGTAAACCAACATGGATGGCTATGCCGAGAGACGAGTGGTTCAGTCGACAGAGCCAAAATCAACTCTCCTCGCCTGACTGATTGTGATTATGTCAAAGCCGCCAGTATACATACACACATACCTCGATACATACCACACGCTATATCCCGCCAATATGTGTAAGCAGAGTAATCGGTGCTGTGCTGCAAGGACTCTGGTGCCATACTTGCTGCTTGATATAGTTATCTTGTCCGAATACTTTGCTAAACATGGCGGTCGGTGTTGTGCTGTAATTTCCAAGAGTACACTTGCAGCACAACACCAATCACTCAGCTTACCCCGATTGTCGGGACACAGCGTATGGTATGTATGTATATTTATGTATGTATGTATGTACATTGGACAATAAACTTTTTTTTTAAATTTAAACATCCTTTTAAGTGTACATACTTAGGAGAATTTATATTACATTTCAACATTGTAGTGCTCTACCTACAAGACTCTACATAAAATAACAATTTCATTACAAAACAGCGACAGCCCTATTTCACCTCTTCACTCATCAATCGATGTCTTTATGCAAGATCAAAGAGCGTCCAATGCTGTCTCACGAACGATCTTTGAGCCTAGTTCACACGAGTCTAGTAAATGGAATACTAACCACTATAATAGCATTATCTTGCCTATTGTGAACGATTAAAATACTATATGCTGCGTAGAGAAATTTAGTAAACCTTGTTAAATCGATATTGATGTGAAAACCACATCAAAATCGGTTGAATGATTCTGGAGTTTGCCTCAATGAGACAGGCGTTAGTTACGACAGAAGTTAACTCTTGACTAGGTACGATTAGTACCTCAGTTTTCTTAACGCACTGACTGATATTTCTAGTATCACAGTCTACATTGTAATTATATGTTTTACTAACGTAATTAAATTGATATAAATTACGTACCAAAGTTTGACATAGGCTCTTTACACCTGATACACACAATTAATAAGTCTGTGTAGTCAGAACTCTTAGTTGTTAATCTTGCTCTCAAGCTGGGTTTTTTTATAGACTGTAGGCGATGTTGTTATGTGGCTAGTCACTAAAATACTTTGTAATAACAAAAAATACCCTGCGAAGTTTCTTGCCGGTTTTTCTTCGTGGTTGTAATCGAACCGGATAGATGGCCAGCCTCGATAGCTCAGTGGTGCAGACAGTCGACTGTTGCTATTGATTGTTAAGCAACGCTGGGTGCGGTCAGTACTTGGATGGGTGCCCGATCGACCGTTGGAGGCTGACCGTGGTTCGGATTCCACGTAAAACTGTAGGTCCCTTCACTTCTTACCTTACTAGGTGGTAGGCTTCAACCCGCCCGGGTTGATACGACCGCACTGAAGGAAACGTCGGTCGAAACGGCTATGTAAATATTTTGTGTTTTCCGTCCAGTTCAGTGTAGCCGGCACCACCGAAGGGAAGCACTGACATGGCACCCAGTTCACCCGGTGTTATGGGCTGACATCACGGATGTTGTAGGTGATGTAGCCAACCGTGTCAGTTACCATAAACTTGTGACAAGTTCGAGTGCAGTCTTACTGGCTATATGAATGATCAGTAAACAACAAAGAGTTTGTATTACGTCGCTGCGTAATACACACTCTTATAAACAATAAACAGACATCGAGACCGACTCTTCCGTCGTTGATGAAAATTGCGTGAACGTGTTCAATCGTCAACTGTCCGTCAGTGACGTCACTAATGATAATTGAAAAGAGTTATTTATTACACTTTTAAGGATGCTTTAGCGGACCATAATTTTATCTAAGAGCCGACTACTGTTTTTCCCACTAAATAACTTGTATCTATGACTTATTAGTTATTACATTTATTTGTAATAAACTTTTACTGATTCGTTGTTGAATTGACTTGATATATTTAAGTAAGTATCAAATTGACGATGGCACTATACACCAGATATAGATAATGTAAATAGGCATAGTGATCAAATTATTCAGTATTCATATGTTTATGCTGTAAATATTAATGCTCTTGTGAGCGGTATTAGTATGGCTTAATTATTTGTAAGTTACTATAATATTATACTTATATGGTACTAACAAAACATTGTGACCTGCGAAGTTTGTTTGTCAGTTCTTCTTAGCATTGAATTTAGAACTGGCGGAATTTTCGTCATATCCATGCGTAGGTTACCTTTTTTTTTATGTAATCCGGTATGGGTGGCTGAACCAGAGAGGACAAAGCGCATGCCCCGACCAGCCAATATCACCTCCGAGAAGGTAAGTGCCACACCGGAGACTTCCCTGGATTGCTGGCTATACTGGACTAGAGGAGAACACAGCCGAGGCTGCTATGCGGCCATCTTACATCCAGTAAGGTGGTACCAACCCAGTCGGCTACAATTTGAGCGTACCACCTAGTAAGGGGCAAGGGAAGGGACCTACAGTTTTGCACCGGTTCCGAACGGTGAAGCAGCAGGTGTAGGCATGCACGTAAATGTTTTCGTCAGAAAAAACTCATTGGTACACGCCGATCGTATTGGAACCTCGGACCTCTCGCAAGAGAAGCCGATGCCCAAACCACTTAGCCACCCGCCGCTTACCTACCTATGAATGAAATTATACAATAAACAATACAATAAAGTGGCTCTAGCGCTAGTTACTAGCTCAAGTGAACTTTTCCGTTCACTCGCCCCGTGTGAAGTAGTCTCGAGCGAAGCAAGCCCACCTTTGTGTCGACGGCAGGATATTTCAGGAGCGGAGAGCGGTATGCGCGTCCTTACAAGATGTCCTTTTTGTCTTGGATAGTACAAGTTGAATTTAATCTAGTCTAGTGATAGATTTTGTAATTACGTACTAACTAGATCCTTTGTAGGTGGAATTGGGTAATAGGTACTTGCAGCGATAGGGGTTATGTTTCTTAGAGGGTGACTTTGAAACATAAAACATTTTTTTTTCATACTAAGCGCGACACCCATAAGGTGTCTAGCGACGCCCATGGACATTCGGTCGCATGCGCAATGCCATGCCCGCCTGATAGATGCCCATTTTTGCTCCATTGCATCTTTTGAGGTGGGCACACTGCAGGATAAAATTTCTTTATATGCATACAAAGCGTTACGCCTGTTTACCAGTGGGTTAGGCAGAGACCACGGATCTCCACGTGCCACGACCCTGACACACCTCTGCCGCTTCTTCCACTCTCATGATGTTCTTTGTACATGCTCTTCGTTTACGTTAATTTAATCTAAGACTTTAATTTTAATTATTTTAATTATTTTTAATTGTGACAAAGACAATTAATTTTATAAAAGAGAAAAAAATCTATAAATTAGGCTAATTTCAGATAGGCTGTCCAGCCTGTTAATATGCCTACAGCGCCCGTCTGCCTGTCTGTCCGTCCGTCTGATGGCTGTATCTTACCGTAATAGCTAGCCGGTTGAAATTTTCGCAAGAATGTGTTATATTGGCGGGTATAACAAAAAATCATAAAAAATTTAAAAGTGAAAAACTAGGGGGGTTTGTCAAAAAACGAGTTTTTTCAACTTTTTATTTTTAATGGTGCGGAAACCTCGGTGCGCGAGCCCGACTCGCACCTTGGCGTTTTTATTAAATATTCTTAAAACTTGTTAGATGTGATAAAATAAGGGTTCAAAACATAACTTATTCAAGACAAATAACACAAACTAATTATATAATAATATAATATTGTCTCTGTCCTCCACATGAAAGTGGAGCCCGCGAGATCTCGCCTTTTTGTTCTCTCAGCCATTTCCGCCCCGGCCGCGATTACTCGCTCGAGTTCCGAAGCCGTGAATGAAATAGACGGAGCGGTGGCGACCAGCGACGACCCACTTTATATTATTATGACGAGAGCTCTTGATTGAGGCGTCTTCATATTCCTTCTTAACTACATTCCGAAACAAAAATCTTCATATAATCTTCTTCCGTGTTGAGAAGGATTATAAAAAAAATCCGCCACTGCACAAACGTCTATGGCACAAACACATTGCCACAAACTATTCTTGTTCGCCTGCATGTAGGTACTTCTCCCACATCCCAAAGGTTAGTTAGAATAGAATTCCTCGCGGCATTAAGCACGCCTGTTGTGTTGTGCCTAATTTGTGTTAATTGGTGTGCAATAAAGAATATATACATACATACAGGGTGTCGCGGGCAAAAGCTCGTTTGAAATAAATTGATATTTCTTACGTTCATAGGTACTTACCGACTTATAAGAATGTTACTGTGATTAAAAATAAACCAATATAATTTGTTTTACGCGACCTCCCAAATCTAATAACAGAGAATCAGAGAAAGCGCTGTTCCTTTTCTTTTGCTCAACAAAACATCAAAGTGCTCGTTTCAGGGATTCGTGTTGTTTTCCCCCCAAAACGAAAAAATATCGATCCGAGCATACCGGGGAAGGGACTGACAACGAAAATAAATGAGAAACTTGTGTTCTTCGCTCAGTCGCATTTGTTTAGACGTTTCGTTTGAAATCGTTCACTTAATTTTCGAACGTTCTGTTTTTAAATTGTCGGGATACGTGTCTTGACGTGTGTGACGCGCGGCGCGGCGGGCACTTCCTAACGAGACGACCATTTGTGCGTTCTATTTCAAGAGAAATAAGATGGTAGACGTTCGGCGCGCTTGGTATACATACGCAATATTTTACAAGCAAGAACGTAAGACGTTTTACACTTTGTAAGTAACTAACAAATATTGACAAAATAAATATCTATATTTTACAATTTAATTTACATTTAAAACATTCTAAACATTTATTGGTATGAAAGTGAGGTCCTTTATAAAACGAAACTTCTTTGAAGTTTATTCTTTCTTATTACATTTAAATCATTAAACTAATAAAAAAACTAGTTTTGTTATGTCAATGATTTAAATTAAATTAAGTTCATACTAGAGTTTTAATGAGAACAAAAATTATATGGAGTTTCTCAACCCAACGCGTATGTATAATAATTAGGGTTCCGTACCTCAAAAGAGGGAAATACTTATAGGATCACAATCGTGTCTGTCTGTCGCACCTTATCTTCTCCGATATAGCGTAATTAATGAACGAATTTCGATGCCGGGGGTTCATCATCATCATCATCATCATCAGCCTGTATCGGTCCACTGCTGGACATAGGCCGGGGGTTGAATTTTGTTAATAAAAAAAATTAAAAAATACAATATTTTGTTAAACTCGGATGCGCCGATTGTCTAGCGTCTTATTCCCACTCAAGTCCTTGCACTGCTTTGTACGGTGCAGTCTACTCGCGTGCCTTGTTAAAAATAGTCGGAGAGCTTTGATGTTCTCAACAGTAGCCAATAAATACTAGTGCTTTAGAAGTCGCCTAATTTGAGTTAATTTCTGTTGAATGTATCGATTCGTTCTCCCTTTGTGTGCTTTACGAAAACATCTCACGTTGTTTTAAAGGTAAATAAAAAACGCGAGAAAAACACGCTATGATATAAAAGAAACATTTTTTTTATGGAAACTGAAACGGTTGGCTACATCACCTACAACGTCCGTGATGTCAGCCCATAACACCGGGTGAACTAGGTGCCATGTCAGAGCTTCCCCCTTTGATCGTGCCGGCTACACTGAACTGCAGGTCTATTCTTGTAAATTCTGACAGCGGACTCAGCGCTGATGTGGCGCTGAGAGCCACTTACTAAAGTGGCTCTCAGCGCCACATCAGCGCTGAGTCCGCTGTCAGAATTTACAAGAATAGAAAGTGGCTCTCAGCGCCACATCAGCGCTGAGTCCGCTGTCAGAATTTACAAGAATAGACCAGCTGGTCGGAAAACACAAACTATTTACATAGCCGTTTAGACCGACGTTTCATTCAGTGCGGTGGTACCAACCCGGGCGGGTTAAACCCTACCACCAAGTAAGATTAGGGAGGGAAGGGACCTACAGTTTTACGAGGAATTCGAACCTCGGTCAGCCTCCAACGGTCAGCGGTCACCCATCCAAGTACTGAACGCACCCAGCGTTGCTTAACATTCAATAGCGACAGTTGACTGTCTGCACCACTGAGCTATCGAGGCTGACAAACATAAAAATAATACAAATGAGCTACCTATTTTAAATTTCTAAAAAGAAGATAAACTGCAAAGGTGTGGAACGGGCTCCCAGGGAATATCTTTCCCCACTCCTACAATCCACGGATCACCCCAGCAACATTAGTCCACCTCCAAGCCAGACTGGCACCTCCTCGACGGTGAAATTGGCTGCGCCTGAGACTTCGACCTCGGGCACAGCCGCCCAGTTCGCAAGCAATAAAAAAAAAATATTATGCAAAATAATGCTCTCTTTTCTTTCCAAATTTCAACTTGATACGATCTAATTCATAAGTCGTGACCCTGCGACAGACAGCAGATGGAAGTACGAGTCACACCGATTAGGTTACGTTTTCACCTCTTGGTACGGAACCTAAAAACCAGCCATGTGCGAGTCGGATTCGCGCACCGAGGGTGGCACGCATAGGGTTGCCAACTCTTAGTGTCAGTAATCCGGGAGACTGGAAATTTGCTTTAAAAAATACAGGAAAAATAAGTAGATCCAACATATTTTGGCGGCTCGAACTCGTGCCATCGCTATTTCCCTCTCTTTCTAACAATGCCCGTTTTTCAAACATTTTATGTTATTATGAAGATATAATCTGAGGCAGACAAACTGTTTAAAACAGTCTCATAATAATTATTCAATATGGAGTGCTAAATGCAAGAACTTTGAATAGGTGTTCTTTCTTGGCTAAATGTATAGGTGGATAATGTCGACAGAAGAATGAAGCTATAATTTCCGGGAGTTCTTACTATCGTTCCGGGAGCCGGAAGATTATCAAAATTATACATGTGAATCCGGGAGAATCCCGGAATTCCAGGAGGGTTTGCAAGCCTAGGCACGCACCACACAATATACTTGTATTGTGTATTTACCAAAACAAATTGTGTTTCCTTTCAGTCAGTTCGTGAGCTTGGCGTGAGTCCGACTCATATTTGGGATTTTTTTATTATTTGATCATTTTATTGTAGAATTTGCACTATAATCACACCAAGTTTGACGCTTGAATGTATTATTATTTTCACGATAGAGACACACATTAATAAAGTGATAACTAAAAAGCCATTAATACAATAATAAGAAAAATATTATGAAAAACAATCCAAAATAAAATTTCGTTTGTCCAAAATAAAAAAATTTATGAAAAAAAAATTCAAATTATACAAATACAAGGAGTCCAGAAGTCCTCAAAAAAAAAATATAAAAAAAATCGGATAAGGTTTAGGGGGCTAGAAAACATAAATACCGAAAGACGATTTTGTATGGAGAAAGTTAACGAGATAAAGCTTGCAGTCATTTTGTGTTTCTGGCCGCGTGACGTTATCTCGCCACTAAAGTATATTTTTCGTCCTCGCCTATGTAACAGCTCCGTAGTTAGGCACAGAGCAGGAGGCCCATTCACTACCAGTCAAATCGTACATCGAATAAAATTACAGATCAGAGCAAGTGCTGTGTGCAGGAGCAGGATGGCGCTAAAATTCCTACCGATCAATATATACCACACACTGTATCGGGGTAAGCAGAGTAATGGGTTCTGTGCTGCTAGGAATCTGTTAAATTACTTTACGTTAATTGTTAAAAACAACACCGACCACCACGTTTCGCAAAGTATCCGGCTGGACAATACAACTATCAAGCAGCAAGTAGGGCACGAAGATCCACCTGCTGCATGACTTGGTGGACGGACCACGCCAAGGTGAGAGGTGGCTACCCCGAGCATGACATAAGATATTCGATTTTAGATTTTCCCGATACTGATGACAAGATGCCTATTCGATTTTCGATATTCCAGATACCGAATTCACCCCTCAGGCTCCTATTTAATTTTTACTGCAGCCCGCGGCGCCAAGACACCTAATTAGAGCCCGCGGTCGTTTTTCTCGGTCTGTTCGACTTTAATTACGCTACCGACTGTGCGCCGCGCCGTCTGTGCTTAACTATATAGGCACCTCGAAAGTATACAAAACGACAGAACTGCTGTGGCCATACTTATTCACTCCTCTGCACATTGGTGAACGCAGGCGAATTATATTAATTATTGTATCTCGCTCTAACTAAGCAATTATAGGGGAGATGAAATTAACATCTTTGCCTGCGTTCGCCAATGTGTAGTCGGGCCTGACGTATAAGGGAAGCACTGACATGGCACCTAGTTCACCATGGTGTTATGGGCTTACATCACGGATGTAGTAGTAGGTGATGAAGCCAACCGTGTCAGTTTACATAAAATACAGGAGGAAAAGTTTTTTATCTTGTTCGGCAGCATATCCTCTGGCCCTTTGGACCAGATGGACGATGAAGCCACTGTCTTGGTGGAAGGTGGTCTTCTAAGGCAGCGGCATAGCATCCAGTGGTTTCTGGAGTTCTTGAGTGGAATGGTAGAAGTCTGAAACTTCGCGTAGAACTGCACTGCAGCGCTGCAAACGCACAAAGAAATTAAACGGAACAACTGTTATTTTCTTGAGAAAGTCTGACGAACTCGCTTTTCTTATCCCTCCTTCTTCTGTTCGCCTTCGCCAAACCCACCATACTCTCACAGAACACCCCTTTGTAGTCTACGGAAAAGTTCTTCGAGCGGAACGATTCTCTAAATCGTTCTTGTGGCGCACTGTAAAGGTGTGGGTGGGGCTTCCGGGGAATATCTTTCCCTATTCATACAATCGACGGATTTTCAAATCCCGGGTCAATAGCCTTTCCCCAGCGACATTAGTTCATCTGCATGCTGAACTGGTACCCCTCTTCTGGGGTGCAATTGGCTGCGCCTGAGGCTCCGAGATCGAGCACAGCCACCCAGTTCGGCAGCAATTCCACAAGGGATTCAAGTACACTAGAAAGTCCACTTGGCTCCTGATAAATATGCGGTTGGTGTTTTCCATCTTTATTCACACACAGCAAAACAATCAACAAAACACAATCACGTTCCAGTGCGCGCGCACTCTACGAAATACATATTATTCCTCCACCTTAAATTAAAAGTTACCTAGAAGGATCTACGTTTTATAGTTTATAACTTTTCGCGGTCTCAATACCCGCGCAGGAACATCGGAAGACGTAGTGGCCGTTCTTGTAACGGCAGCTGCTGCTGGGTCAGCCACGGCGAACTCTCCCTCTGTCTCATCGGCGGCAGGTACAGCACGCCTCGCATCTTCTACTGCTTCCTGTACCTCTCCCGATGTCTCTCGCAGCACATCTTGCTCTTCCGGAAGCTGAGTGAGCGGCGGCGTAGTCAGCGACGGCGGAGCAGCCCATACTGTAGGTGGTGCCGGAAATGTCACTCTACTACTTCCTCCACCAGGTGACGACTGGCCCGCCGCAACAGCGTCATCGCCACCTTTGTACTCCCATAATTGGTCGACATGTTTTTTAATCGATATCTTCAGGTCTTCCGCGAACACGATATACGTATTTCTACCTAACACTTTTGTAATCACTCCTCTTTTCCACTGTACTGACTTATCTTGTTTGTAAATTTTAAACAAAACTCTGTCATCCTTTTTGAACATTTTTTTTCTACTTCCACCCCTATACTTATTCTGCAAACACTGATTTTTTTTTACAGTTTCAGCAACGGCAGGCGAGGACGGAGCTGGTCTATCGTTTAGCTTAAGAATATCGAGTCGGCTGCGCATTTGACGACCAAACAGTAAAGCGGCCGGAGAACGTTCTGTTGTAGTGTGTACGGAATTCCTGTATTGAAATAAATATTCTAACAACTTTGACTGAACCTCCTTCTTGTTAGAATATTTTAAAGCTATACTCTTTATCCCCTTTTTAATCGTTTTTACAAAGGATTCTGCCTGCCCATTACTGGACGGATGGTGGGCAGGGATAGTTATAAATGATATCGCATTCAACTTACAGAAGTTTAAAAACTCTCGAGATGTAAAAGACATTCCATTATCTGTGGCAATTGTATGTGGAACTCCAAACCTAGACATTACTTCCTGAAGTTTTTCTATGAGCCCACTTGAAGAATAATCAGACATGAGGAAACATTCCACCCACTTTGTGTACGCATCTACTACAATTAGGAAAGACTTATTATTAATTGGACCCAGATAATCCAAATGCACTCTATACCACGGATGTGGAGGGAACTCCCAGTTGCGGGGCGGTGCGCTGGGAGGGGCGGGCCGCAGCTGATTGCAAACCTGGCATGCTCCTATGTACCGCTCGATATCAGCGTCAATCTGCGGCCACCAAAACCTACTTCTAGCCTCGGCCTTTGTCTTAACGACGCCTAAATGAGTCCTGTGTAATTCTTTTAGCATTTTATCTCTATAAATAGTTGGTACGACCAACTTGTGACCACGCATTAGGCAGCCCGCTTCACACTCCAACTGCAGCCTACAATGGAAATATGGTGCTAGACGGTCATTCACGTTCTTTGGCGGCCAGCCGTTTAGCACTTGACTTACTACAGCACTTAGCAATTCATCGGTGCTGGTTTCGCGTCGTATGTCCTCCCGCGTCACCGGCAGATCTCCGTCTGATATAAAATTTATATATGAGGCGCGGTCCTCCAAACAGGAACACCAGTCGGCCGGACCCCCCTCCCTCATGTTTTGCCTGCCTACGAGTGGAGGCAGGGAAGCACGGGACAGGTAATCAGCTGCATTTTCTGTACCTTTAACATACTCTATTTTAAAGTTATACGCTGAAAGGAAAAGTGCATACCTTTGCAGTCGGTTTGCTGTCATTTCAGGAATACCTTTGTTAAGCCCAAAAATGGCTAGAAGTGGCTTGTGGTCTGTTTTCAAAGTAAACGGGTCCTTGCGGCCATACAAATAGTGATGGAAACGCCTTACTCCAAATATTATAGCCGTCGCTTCCTTTTGCAACTGACTATAATTCCTTTCCGCCGTAGTGAGGGATCTTGATGCATACGCTAGCGGTCTCTCCAACCCGCCTTCTATCTGCGATAAAATAGCGCTTACTCCGTTCGGACCCGCGTCAGTGATGAGGTGCAATTGCAATTGAGGATTAAAATGTGCTAACACTCTCTCCGATGCTAGCTCTAACTTAATTCGGTGGACCGCCTGCTCGTGCTCCTCGCTCCACTTCCACTTCACGTCTTTACGCAAAAGATTGTTAAGTGGGCTCAATACCGACGATGCATTAGGTACAAAATTTCGGTAATAATTCACCATACCAAGAAAAGATTTCAGCTGACTTACATTCCCGGGTGATGTAGCTTGCAACACTGCTTTAACCTTTTCTTTAGATTTATGTAGGCCGTCCTTATCAATGACATACCCTAAATACGTCACTGACTTTTCCAAAAATAAACATTTTTCGGATTGTAATATGAGACCGGCATCTCTTAATCTATCTAACACTAGGTGTAAGCGCTTAATGTGTTCTTGTCTATTACGGCCCGTTATGAGGATATCATCTAAAAATACGAGCACACCGGTAATGCCTTCTAAAATCGTTTCTAAGGTCCTCTGGAAAATTGCTGGCGCAGACGACAGCCCGAACACTAGGCGCGTGTACTTAAAAAGTCCCTTATGTGTATTTATGCATGTCAAATTCTGTGACTCGTCTTCTAATTCAAGCTGATTGTATGCAGACGACAAATCGAGCTTACTGAATTCTTCCCCGCCGCTCAACCTGGCAAACAGTTCCTCTATCTTAGGTAGTGGGTATTGATCTACCTCCAGCTGTTTGTTGATTGACACTGAGTAATCTGCACATAGGCGAATATCGCCATTTGCTTTTAATATAGGAACTACAGGCGATGCATATTCCGAGTACGTTACAGGCACGAGTACCCCTTCTTTCACCAACCTGTCGATCTCCCATCCCACCTTTTCTTTAAGAGCGAACGCTACTGTCCTAGCTCTAAAAAAAATTGGCTTGGAGTTTGGTTTTACGTTTAGGCGTACCTTGCCCTTATTGTACCTACCTAATTTTTTTGAAAATACCTCCGGGTACAATATTTTAATTTCCCTTTTCACATTTTCCACACCACTTTTACCTTCGCAAAACCGAATAGGACCTAATTCCAAGTTAAATGCAGATATGAAGTCTCTACCTAGTAACGAGACCTTAGCCTTAGGAATTACATAAATATCCAGGTCTTGGGTTTGATTGTCATAGGTCACAGGCAGGCGTACCGTTCCGAGAGTTTGAATACCTCCACCAGTATAGTTTACTAATTTTATCTTACTAGGCGCGAGGTGAAATTCAGATGTTCAGATGTTTTCGGTACAAGCTTTCTGGTATCGCGGAGACGTACGACCCGCTATCTACTTGAAAATGTACGTCCACCATACCAGCCAACCTTACTGTTTGAGTCATCGGCCTGCCGTTCAAACACTGAATATTGTAAACTACTAGCTCACCGTCATTGCCGCCAATCCCGACAACACATTCATTCTCAACACAATTCAGAGCCTTGCGAGGGCACATTTTCTTCAAATGACCATCCTCCCTGCATAAATTACATTTATAATTTTTGAAACGACAGTTGTTAGACGTGTGATTCTTATAACCACAGACATGGCACTTAACACCGGCATTGGTGCCAAGGGCAACTGGTGCAGATCCTGTTATCTTGCAGATGCTCTTCTCCAATACAGTGGCCGATTTTGCACCGAAACGCGCACTCTGTATGCCTTGCGCCTTACTCATGGCTTGTGCTAGCGTCAAGGTTTCGATACTCTTCTCGAACAACTTCTCTCGTTCCGGTCCCGGCAACATGCCGAGCACGAACCTGTCGCGCAGAGTCTCATCCAGTTGTGATGTGAATCCGCAGTGCAGTGCGAGGCCTCTCACTCTCGCCGCCCACTCTGCCATTCCCTCCCCGGCCTCCTGTGCGGCCTGGTAGAAGTTCCATCTGTCGGCGAACCCGCAACGCTTCGGTTTGAAATGTTCGTCGAGCAGCGATGTCAACCGCACAAAAGTAATGGAGTTGATGCTCTCCGGAAAGGCTAGGTCTCGTACCAGCTTATACGAGTCTTCCGTGAGTGAACTGATCAAGATTGACTTCCTCTTTTCCGCCGACTTGTCCGACTCTTCATTAATATTGTTGGCCAGGAACCAATGTCGCAGTCTATCCTTATAGACCGGCCACTCCTGACTGCCACAGTCGAACGAGTCTAACTTTCCAACCACCGACATTCTAGGTTTTACGGTTCTTCTCGTCGCCAATGATAAATATGCGGTTGGTGTTTTCCATCTTTATTCACACACAGCAAAACAATCAACAAAACACAATCACGTTCCAGTGCGCGCGCACTCTACGAAATACATATTAGCTCCCTTGAGGGATCATACCAAGGGAGCCAAGTGGACGATGGGATAAAAAATTTTTTTGACATTTTAAGTAGCTGAAACATTGAAGATGGATAATGATGGATGAAATTATCGTAATGTTTTCGGTTACTTCCCTGGATTGCTGGCTATACTGGACTAGAGGAGAACACAACCGAGGCTGATATGCGGCCATCTTACATCCAGTATGTTGGTACCAACCCAGTCGGCTACAATTTGAGCCTACCACCTAGTAAGGGGCAAGGGAAGGGACCTACAGTTTTACACCGGTTCCAAACGATGAAGCAGCAGGTGTACGTATGCACGTAATTTTTTTTCGTCAGAACAACGCTCAACAAGTAGTATAGATGCCTCTCCCTCTCTTTTAATTTCTTAGGCATCTATCTGGTAGCTCTCTATTTAACGACGTACTCCGTCGCTCCTCGCTGTGTGTGCGGGAGAGAGAAAGCATGTGCGGGCAAGTTACGTCAGTCAGTCTTATGGCTAAATCGTGAAATCAACTAAATAAGTTAATCTGTAATGGAGCAAGCCAGCGATGCCACTGATAGCAGATGAGATGAGTTATGGCAAGATGGAACATCGAGACGACCGGCCAGTTGTTGGTGAGATGAACGAACACCACGGAGCATGTGAGTTGGTTAGAAGGAAAAAGGAAAAGTGGTCGGCGTGCCGCAAGTCAGTACCGGTTGACTTACTTCATACTAGGCATGCACGAGATGGCACGACTCAGTGCAGCGATGTTCAGCCGCAGAGAAATACGTCTGAGTGGGCTAATTAACCGACTTCCAAAAAAGGAGGAGGTTCTCAATTCGTCTGTATGTTTTTTTTTTTTTTTATTTTTTTTTTTATTTTTATTTTTTTTTTTTTTTTGTATGTTTGTAACACGATTTCTCCGTCAATTGAGGGCCGATTTAGAAAATTCTTTTTTTGTTAGTTAGGTCATACTTCCGAGGTGGTCCCATTTCAATTTTATCGAAATTGGTTCAGTGGTTTTCGAAAAATCAGCATAATACTATGGTGTGTGGTTACCTTCAGCAAAACTTGTGATGTGGTCGTTTTCGGCAATTTTCAGTTTGATAAATTAGTATGGTGTGTGGTTACCTTCAGCAAAACATTTGTGATGTGGACTTATTCAGCAATTTGCAGTCTGACACATATGGCGAATAATTCTGTACCACTTCAATCGATTTCGATTATTCGATTTCGATTATTCTTTTTTATGTAATATTACTAAAAAGAATGAAATAAAAACTGTTTTAAAAAATATTAAACCGATTTCCAAAAAACAAAAAAAAAAAAACTAAAAAGTATTAAATACCTAATATTTTGAAATTTTCTCTGTCCTGTTGAAATACATGAATCGATATACTAGTGATACATATTCGGACCCTTGTTTCATGAATATTCTAAATTTGAAATTTTTTTATCTTTTTCGACCGGCGTTTAATTTATTATGGTACCTGGCCAGTACCTACTGTACCGAGTACCATCGAGCTGGTTTGATGATGGAGACAGAAGGTGGCCATAGGAACTCCTAAACTACACATGATAAACCCATCGTGTTTGGGCTCGTTGCATTTGTCTTCACGAGAAATTTACTTTAGACCTAAAAGATTCTCAATTCGACGGTATGTTTTCTTTTTTTGGATGTTTGTTACGCGATTACTCCGTCAATTGTGGGCCGATTTTGAAAATTCTTTTTTTTTTTATTTGAAAGGGGATAACCCTGAGGTTTTTGAAGTGAAAACTTCTTTAGCGGCTCTTGGCACTTTTTTAGGTGGGTAAAAATGTATAACTCACGACATCGCGTCAGCGTCATTTTTAAAATGAAACCTTAAGTCATTGCGTTAAGGGTTAAGTTAGAGTGGCACGGGATCTGCCGGCACTCCCGGAGTGCAACTGTTAAGTAGGGTTCCGTAACACGTTTATGTCTGTCCATTCTACTAAGTTCTGCAAAATGAATGTAGGGTTCCGTAACATATGCATGTCTATCCGTTCTACTAAATTTTACAATTTTCAACCAAGGTCCTCCGACGGTTATTTTATAATAAAAGTAGGCTTCCGTAACACGTTTATGTCTGTCCATTCTACTAAGTTCTGCAACATCACCTACAACGTCCGTGATGTCAGCCCATAACACCAGTGCCATGTCAGTGCTTCCCCCTTTGATCGTGCTGACTACACTGAACTGGTCGGAAAACACAAACTATTTACATAGCCGTTTCGACCGACGTTTAATTCAGTGCGGTGGTACCAACCCGGGAAGGTTAAACCCTACCACCAAGTAAAATTACGAGGGAAGGGACTTACAGTTTTACGAGGAATCCGAACCTTGGTCAGCCTCCAACGGTCAGCGGTCACCCATCTAAGCACTGACCGCACCCAGCGTTGCTTAAAATTCAATAGCGACAGTTGACTGTCTGCACCACTGAGCTATCGAAGCTGACGTGGTCCTATTTTAATTGGGTCAAGATCGGATTGGAAAGCGAGGCGGAATCGCGAGGCCGAAGGCCGAGCGATTCCGCCGAGTACATTAATAGCAAAAAATTACTAAAAAAAACTGTGAAATAAAAAAAAAGTTTTAAAAAACATAAAACCGACTTCCTAAAAAAAGTAAAACTAAAAAACTATTTAAAATAAAAATATAAAAACCGCCTTCAAAAATATATGAAATAAAAACCTAAAAAAAAAAACGAACCCTAGAGTTGAAGGCGGTGCTAAAGCAAGCAAAATGATGCATGAAAGAAAACATGAGCGGATGATAATATCCTTTGTGATTTGTGTAGCCTTTTTAGCACCGCCTTCAACTCTAGGGTTCGTTTTTTTTTTTAGGTTTTTATTTCATATATTTTTGAAGGCGGTTTTTATATTTTTATTTTAAATAGTTTTTTAGTTTTACTTTTTTTAGGAAGTCGGTTTTATGTTTTTTAAAACTTTTTTTTTATCTTAGTACGGACTAAATTGTCGTAAGTAAAATGGTCTAACGTGAGCCCGTGTGCGACAATTTTGTGTAAATTTTTAAGAGCAACTTTTAAGCCAAACCTTATAAAAACATACATAAATTATACAAACATCTTCAGATCTCACACTACTTGTAACTATCAAAGGAATTGAAAATGTAATTTAGAAATAAAGCACACGATAAAATTTGACAAATTTGTTAATAGGAATTCATTCTTTATCGTACTGACGATAAAGTGAACGGAGCGCAGACTGACCTCGCGCGTAAGGGACCCGCTACCGCCGCCTACAGTTTGTGTCCGTCCGCCTCCTAAGATGGCTCAAACTATAGCTTAATTCAATCCCGAGATAAAAAAAAATCCTTTTCTTGAATAGTGAGCTCAAAAAAAAGTTATTGGGAAATTCTCGATCCAAGTCTGCGAATTTTTTTTGAATTTTTTGACAAATTTTGGAAAATCTCAAAAAGTTACCGACCGATTTTCACTTTAAATCCCTCCGACAGACGCACATTTTGACATATGACCCATCCGCGTACCTCTCATATCTGCGAAACTACAGGCAAATGTCACAATTTCATAAATCGGGGCACTATACTCGATCACGAAAACATAAACATTTTTAACTATGAGTATATAATAAACAAAAATAACATAAAATAATACATAAAACTTTATTCCACAAAAATAATGTTAGATGATGTTATTTTAACTTTTACCAGGAATAATACACTCAATTCCGAATGCGGCGTATTAATAACAGGTCGTGGTGAAGCGTGGCTTGTGAATAAATCAGAAACAAGACATTGGTTTCTTTGGAATATCTCGATTGACGTACTATTTTATTAAAGGACAATGCCTTTTTATTATGGCCTTGAAAATAGCTTCTAACCTCAATGAGCATCCATTTAGTGACAGGGTTGCGTGCCCCGTAAATAAAGAAATAATAATCTGATCAGTTTTGGGTTGTTTTCCTCACTTTGGTTAGTGGGAAAACGCAGAAGTGGATTTTGAAAGTTTTTCTACGTTTTTAACCCCCGACGAAAAAAACGGAGGGATGTTATAAGTTTGACGTGTGTGTGTGTGAGTGTGTGTGAGGGTGTGTCTCTCTGTGGCATCGTAGCTCCCAAACGGATGGACCGATTTGGATGCGGTTTTTTTTATTAGGAAGCTTGTATTATGCTATATCTCGATTAATTTTACATAAATTTTACAAAAAGTAATAAAAATACACAAAATTAATATAATGTAAATAAAAACGGTAATTTCCGCCGGCGGCGGGAGGCAGGCCTCCAAGCACACCGGCGGGTGCAGGCCGTGGCTACGGAGCTCTCCGAGACGACACGAGGCAAGCTACGAGCGATAGGTGGTGGTACTAGACACGTAGGCCACCACCACCCCCATCTCGGAGAGCTCCGTATCCGCCGGACTGCACGGCGACATCGTCGCGCAGCTCTTTGAAGTCTTAATCTTCGCGCGCGCGTCGCCTCGTGGTCGCACGCACCACCGGTAGTGGGGGCACTAGACGGGACGTGAAGTCCCGATGACCCCAAGCTGGCCGATGGTGGACGTCGCCCTCGCCGTAGGTGTTGTGGCTCGGCCGACGTCAACGCTCCATCTTCGCCATCGATGAAATGCACCGGCGGCTTGGAGCTGGGTGGTAGCCGGCGGCTTGGAGCTGGGTTATTAAAATTAGGATAGACGGAAAAATAGACAGCGGACGGCGGCGGCGTAGGCTTAGTAATAGGCTACAGTACGGTAACGGAAACCTTTAAAATTCGTCAAGTGCGAGTTATATTCGCGTACGGAGGGTCCGCAGATCCGCTATACGATACCTGTCAAACAACTGTATTCGTCTATTTATTTTGTCTTTCTATAATGTAAAATATAAATACCTAATGGCGCCATCTATGATTCAGTAGTGTGAATATGTACTTGTAGATTCTTAGCAAGTTTCTTGTATGTGACCCTCCTAATTTTTTTTCTTTTTTTTTATTATTTGTTGGCATATCCGCCATAATAACACATATTCTGTGAACATTTCAACCGGCTATATATTACGGTTAAAACGATACGGCTAACGGCTTCCGTACTGGGTACGGAAACCTAAAAATCACTTCATTGTTTATTGTATAATTTCATCCATAGGTAGCTAACCTACGCTTGGACATGTCGAAAACTCCGCCACGTATAATTCTACATGTATTCAAATAATGTTTTCTTCAAATGTATGCGAAAATAAAAATAAAAATTTAGTAAAGCAAAATATACCTATTTATATAGGTACACAGAGCATGAAATGCGCGCGCCCGCCCCTACTAGAGGCGCCGTGAGCGCGATTTCTCTACAACGGCGTTGAAGCCTGTGGGCGTGGCCTATGACTTACATATGTGTGTTGTGCGTGTGCATTTGTTTTGTGCGTGTGCCTAACTTGCTCCTCTTTGTGTGTAGTGTCGATACTAGGACACACACACACACACATACGAAGCGCTAGCAGCTCAGCGTACGGTTATTGGGTTTCAAATATCATCGCTTAGGGCGCCTCTAGTAGGGGGCGCGGGCGGTATGTATTTGATGCTCTGTGTATAGGTAGGTACTTTCATGTACATAATATCGCCCTATTAATTAATGGATGTTGTAAGCTACTTACAATAATATTATTAAAAACATAAAAAAAAGAAAACAACAGAGTATAAGCAAACTAATAACTAAATTAAAATAAAAAGCTCTTTCATAGGGACTGTGACCGCAGTCTCAAGGACCGAAGCAGCGTTCCCCCGCTGAATGTCCAATATGGCCATGCTTAATATTTTGGGTGAGTAACGCTCTTGGCACGACTGCCCCCGTACGTGTGTGACCGTACCAGCTGTTGTTTAATAATTAAACCGAATGGCAAGAAAAATAATCACAAGAATAAGAGATCAATCGCAGAGATCAAGACTCGTCTGCTGGTTCATCTGTACCGTTCGAGTAACAAAACAACATTCGCATTCCAACAGACATGACGATCTGAAAGCGCTCGTCTCCTCGACCCTTGGGGCCAAATAAAAACGCGTTTATTGTATGTACAAAGAAACTGTACACGTAGTAGGGCGAAAAGCGAAAATCGAGTAAGTAAAGGCATGGAACGGGCTCCCAGGGAATATCTGTCTCCACTCCTACAATCCACGGATCTTCAAATTGCGGGTTAACAGTTACCAGCCTCCGAGCCGGACTGGCACCGAAATTGGCGGACTGGCGGTGAAATTGGCTGCGCCTGAGGCTTCGACCTCGGGCAGAGCCACAAAGGTCGGAAGCAATAAAAAAAAAGTACTTCGAGTAACCGCGAAGGGTTAGGTAACACCTTTTTTTGGAGAAAAAACTATTTTTTTTTCTTCATAAAACTCCAAAAAAATATAGTACCTACTTTTGGCAAATTGAGGAAAAAGTACACATTGATTTTTAATCGTTATTTATTTTTCTACGTTTAATTGTTAATACTCTTCGCTTTACAAATTGACAATGACAGAAAGTTGACGTTTACTTGATGTGACGTGAAGTGACTACGTTTAATTGTTAATACTCTTCGCTTTACAAATTGACAATGACAGAAAGTTGACGTTTACTTGACGTGACGTGACGTGAGTGAAGTGAGCGACTTCGTGGCGACGTGAATGCGTTTCGTTCTGAAATTCACAGTCACAGTTAATATTTAAAAAAAGCGACAGTTGAATTAGTGATGAAAATAAAGTATTTTTGGTACTATATTATTTTTCTATAATACATAATTAATATAGCACAATTGATTAAAATAAAGCACGATACTATATTATAATACTAGCTGTGCCCGCGACTTCGTCCGCGTGGACTTATCACAACGCCATCTACCGGGTTCAATTGTATTTTCAAACCATCCCACAATAATGTCATTCGTGATGTCATCCAAATCGGTCCAGCCGTTTAGGCGGCGTTAGGTGACAAACACACGTACAGAAGAATTATATTTATATAAGAAGGATAGTACGGGTGGCAAGCCTACCCCGGACCTATACTTGGGTCGTAAATACCAAACGTTTTAGGTTCTTCATATTTCAATTAAAGCGACCGCAGTGAGAGAAATTTAAAACATTTTGTCATTCGTAAGTGAAGGAGGGGTCGAAATAATAAATTTCCATTCCGTTCCGGCATCGCGAGAAAACGCTATTTCTCGATTTTGATTCCCGAAATATTGCTTTTTAGGTTTGTATACGTCGAGCCGAAACGCAAAAAACGAAAATGTCATCGGCCATCATCAGCGACTATTAGGCCCTTAATTTATCCATATATTATTTCATACGTCATTTCAGTTTCTCGAGTATAGCGTATGCCGCCCTATATCCACTTTACATAACACTAACTCGCACAGCCTATGTCCATCCTCAAAGTCCATTCTAAAAATGGTTTTTTTTTTTTTTTTTTTATTGATGCTGACACGGTTGGCTTCATCACCTACAACATCCGTGATGTCAGCCCATAACACCGGATGAACTTGGTGCCACGTCAGTGATTCCCTTCGGTCGTGCCGGCTACACTGAACTGGACGGAAAACACAAACTATTTACATAGCCGTTTCGGCCGACCTTTCATTCAGTGCGGTGGTAGCAATCCGGGCGGGTTGAACCCTACCACCTATTAATATAAGAAGAGAGTCATATCCCTTAGTCGCCTTTTACTACATCCACGGGGAGAGATGCAGTGGGGCTATACTTTTTAAGTACCGGCCCCACACGGTACAAGAATAAAAAAATCAAAGAATAAAAAAATCGTATATGTATTTCCGTAGATTACCTCCTATATCCAAATTTTACATACAAACTCATAAACTTTATCTCTTTTTACCCGACTGCGCGACTCAAAGGAGGGTAATGTTTAATGTTAGTGTCACAACATTTCTACGTCAACACTCACTGTATACGTACAACAGAGATTTGTGTGTGGCTGTTCAGAAAACTAAGTCGTAAATGTTCAGAGCTGTAATGGCGACAATGTCACTGATGGCCGGAGCAGTCTCACTTCACTAATTACACCATTTAGTTATAACTAAGCTGGCGGTTTATTCTGTTGCAATTGCACGAGCACTTTGCCGCGCTCTGTGGATAAGTCTATAAGAAAATCTGCGAACTTTCATTACGTTAGGTATTTGGTTAGATCTTTTTTATGGAATCTGGACACTGTTGGCTACATCACCTACAACATCAGTGATGTCAGCCAATAACACCGGGCGAACTAGGTGCCATGTCAGTGCTTCCCTTCATTTCATGTCGGCTACACTGAACTGGACGGAAAATACGAACTATTTATATAGCCGATTCGACCGACACGTTTCATTCAGTGCGGTGATACCAACCCGGGCGGGATAAACCCTACCCTACCTACATACTTTCCAAAAATGTTTAATATGTTCGAAAAAAGAAAATTCATCTTCACCATACAGTTTGAAGTGAGAAAGTATAAACAATTAAGGAGAATTCGATTTATTTTTTTCGTAATTCGCTTTCATTTTGTTCGCAAAGGTTGTCTTTGAACAATCTCCCTGTCTCCCGGCGAGTGTGTTTCCCGAATCCTTTAACCTGGGTGTCTTCAAACGCGGTATTAACGGGCTAGACAGCCTAGCAACAGTCCGCAAATCTGCTGGCATGGCGCCTCACTAAGCGTGGTTTCGCGAGGAGAGGGGTTTTTGGCTCTGTCGACTGTACCATTGGTCCCTCGACACAGGCACCCATGTTGGTTTACATAAACAAAAAACAAAAAACAATCGCTCCCTGAAGCGCTGCAGGTATTCACACAATGGTCGTGTGTAGTATACTGTAAGTATAAGTACTTAAACAAATGAACAGCGAGACAACCGTTCGAATAGTAGACTAAGCGAACGGTCTTCTGCTCTTCGCTCCGACCCAATTGTAACTATAGATAGCTACAACTTAGTCGGAGCAAAGAGCAGAAGAACGTTTGCACTGCATTTGACACTTGGCAAGAGCGATCCAGGAATTCCTTTAATCCGCTAAGGGCCCTATCATCGTAGGCAAAGCGAATACCTCCACCACCCGGGTCGCTCCCATCGCCGCCGGAGGCAGCGAGGCGCCTGCGCCTAGTTCACACGAGGCTAGCAAACGGGATAACGCAAGAGCTAGTAACTAGCGCTAGCAGCTTCTAGCGGATAGCAGACTGGAAATACGTTGAACCATAGTTCACACGAGGCTAGCAAACGGGTTAATGCAATAGCTAGTAACTAGCGCTAGCAGCTTCTAGCGGATAGCAGACTGGAAGCACGCTTAATTATAGCTCACACGAGGCTAGCAAACGGAATAAGGCAAGAACTAGCGATAGCAACTACTAGCTGCAAGTACTCGTGTACAGCACAGCACCTACCACCACGTTTAGCAAAGTATTCCGACAAGAAAACTATATAAAGCAGCAAGTAAGACACGAAGACCCACCTGCTGCATGACTCGGTGGAATGGACCGTGCCAAGGTGAGAGGTGGGTACCCAGTCGCCCTTTAGCACGGCATAGTGTCCTTTAGTCGCCTTTTACGACATGCACGGGGAGAGATGCAGTGATTACCGGCCCACACGGTACTGAAAACTATCCCGACAAATTTATGCTCCGACTGCCATTCCGTTTACTCGCCTCGTGTGAACCGGGCTATAGTTTGAGCTTGCCTTTGGCGCAATCAAGAAACTTATCATCCTGCTAAGTCGTTTCTCGGCGCGCCGGCCGAGTGGAAAACTATTGTACGACGTCGCCGTACGGGCTCGCTCGGAAATTTATCTCTGTTAAAGCGACACCATAGCCGGGACGACGCGTTTCATAAGCGACGACAACGACGACGGTGTAAGAGAGAGGGTGAAGTTCGGAATGTAAAGATGGCATTTATCCCAGGAAAATCTTTGTGCTTAGTTATACCAAGTAGGTGGTATTGTTTTGGATTTCTTCTATCCCCTAGTAAAGAAGATATTTCACATACTTTATTTAGTATTGTTTTGGATTTCTTCTATCCCCTAAGTAAAGAAGATATTTCATATACTTTATTTAGTATTGTTTTGGATTTCTTCTATCCCCTAAGTAAAGAAGATATTTCATATACTTTATTTAGTATTGTTTTGGATTTCTTCTATCCCCTAAGTAAAGAAGATATTTCATATACTTTGTTTATTATTGTTTTGGATTTCTTCTATCCCCTAGTAAAGAAGATATTTCATATACTTTATTTAGTATTGTTTTGGATTTCTTCTATCCCCTAAGTAAAGAAGATATTTCATATACTTTGTTTAGTATAGTTTTGGATTTCAGCTATCCCCTAAGTAAAGAAGATATTTCATATACTTTGGTTATTATTGTTTTGGATTTCTTATATCCCCTAGTAAAGAAGATATTTCATATACTTTATTTAGTATTGTTTTGGATTTCTTCTATCCCCTAAGTAAAGAAGATATTTCATATACTTTATTTAGTATTGTTTTGGATTTCTTCTATCCCCTAAGTAAAGAAGATATTTCATATACTTTATTTAGTATTGTTTTGGATTTCTTCTATCCCCTAAGTAAAGAAAATATTTCATATACTTTGTTTAGTATAGTTTTGGATTTCAGCTATCCCCTAAGTAAAGAAGATATTTAATATACTTTGTTCTTAACCAAATTTTGCAAATTACGTTACAAGTTTATCTCTCCGTTATCCAGATTTATGATAGCGATTAGTAATATTTAGTTATAGCCATAAATAATATTTAGTTATATATGTGTATAATACAGGGTGTTTCAGGATAGGTTTTTGTAACTTAAGGGTCCATATTTGAAGTCGAAAAGCTCTGAAACTTTTTCCCAGATTCGGTCATTTTATAGTACGTTTTGGTGAAAATCGTTTCACCGAGATTAGGTGGACGGTTAACGTCCGCCTTTATTAAATAAAAATAAATTACTAACTTGCGCTTAACTAGTAGAATTGAACTGCATTTAGGTAAATTCCAAACAATTAAAATCAAAAGGAACAGGGGACTGGATTAGGTCATTGCACTCCCTAGACCTAGACAACGCTGTTGCCACATCTCCCCATAATCACTGTCCATCGAGTTTTTATTACAATTTAAAATTTTTGTATGATAAAAAATATAATATACGGAATTTAGATTTGAGTGATAATGATTTTTTTTTCTTCTAATAATGAGTACTTTCTATTTCTGAAGTTTCTCAAGCTTATCCTGAAACGCTCTGTATAGTGCTATTAAACCCCCGACTTTAGTAATTTTTATGTATTAACCCAAGTGTGGCCTTTATTTAACTAGCATGTACGTTACATACGATTATTATTAAATAAGTATTCTTATTATTGTTTTATTTTCAATTCTCACGTTCAACTCTTTTGCTTACCTACCTACCTACTTACATTCCACTATATTAATCGAAGCTCAAACATGGAAAGTTTGACTGTACGAAATCTCTGTAAGAGATAAGCCCGCCATTACACCTTATGTAAGTGTATAGCGTATTTTATTTTCTAGTGTGATCGTTACTGTTGAATCTTTAGAGCAATAAAGCATTTTATATTCTATTCTATTCTATGTAGATAAATTATATTTATATAAAAAAACTCTATAAGATTTCTTACTCGTTTCTTCCTTATAGATTGCATTGCTGAACGGGACATGACAAGAAATTTATGACGAACCATACTGAATATGCATATTATGTCTCAATGAAATATTATTAAATGTTTTGTGTTCTTTATGGCGAAATAAATACCTGAATCTGAACCTGAATCTAATGCTCAAAACGATTCCCACGTACCTAGCCCCATGAAGATCAAACCGAACAACTAACTCCGAGCTATTTACCCCAAGCATAAATCAGGACGATCCCGAAAACCGCGACGTATGTCCCAAATCCGCATTTGAACCGCACAACTAGCGCCATCAGTCGCTCGCACCTGCGACTTATTTGTTTGCAACCAAAAATAAATAAATGGAAAGTTAGATTGGGTAACCCGCTCCCGGCCGCAAAATGTGCTAAGGAAACTTTTGCATGGCCCGTAGGGTTGTCCCTGGGAGCCCGTTCCAAGTAACGTTAAGTAACACGTTTCACCGAGCTTTGCCTCTTCCAGTATTTAGTTCGGTGCATAACTACCTCTTCAGATATGAAGAGAGTTTTTGAATGAGCATTATGTGTGTATGTATGGGTCTTTCAATAAGGGCTTCCTATCTTCAAATTTAAATAAAACAAAATTTGTGTTAGATATCATCAACAATTTTTATTCGTTTGAAAGGCCTATCGATGCCATTATGTGTGGAATATAACATCGTTCAAATGTCCGCCCCGGCTTCTCTGGGTGGCGCGCATCCGAAATGTCCAATTTCGTCGTTTTCAAAGAAATATGGACCGATGATGCCGCCAGCGTAGACGGAAAGCCCAAAATCCACACCAAACAGTGACTTTTTCGGGATGCATTGAACGCTCTTGGATCTCATGTGGATTTGTATCGGCCCAAATTCGACAATTTTGTTTGTTCACGTACCCATTCATCCAGAAATGGGCCTCATCGCTGAAGATGATTTTTTAGAATTTTTCGTTGCCTGAACAGAACACCCATTTTGATAAAACAATTTTATCATTTGCACGTGTTGTTGAACGCTATATCCATCCATGGTGATTTGGCAAAACAGACTGAATAAATGACAGCCAATTTGACAGATGTAGCTTCAACAAGATGGCCGCTATCAACTGTCAAAGTTCGGAAGTCCCTATTGAAAGACACTTTACTAGCTCTTGCCCGCGGCTTCGCTTCGCGTGACTTTTTGCTCACAGCTCAGGCCGCCGATGACGTAGCGTAATAATTTATAGCCTAAAACGATTCTGAAAAGTGAAAGAATGTAACATTGAAAACCGTATGCAAATCTATAAAGTGGTTCTCGAGTTATAAGGATATTTATATATTGACGTTCGTTACACGGCCGGTCACCGGTTCCCCGTAGAAACTTCGTTTTGTTTATTAGCATAATTATGTAATCTTACATTTGTATGCATGCACCTAGAATCCATAAGTATATGTGTAATGTATGTATTTATTTGTACGAGTATATGAAATAATTTCTAATTAATTAGATTATTCTTTATTTCATATTTTAAAATTTTATATTAATTTTACATATATTATACAAAAGTAATAAAAATACACAAAATTAATACAAAAATTAAAAACGGTAATACCGCCCGCCCCGGAGACAAGCCTCCAAGCGCACCGGGCGGGTGCAGGCCGTGGTTACTATTTTTTACTATTAGATTATTATTTTTATCGGATTTAATTTCGCTCTAGCCATCAAACTTACCCACAATGCCAGGTATGGCTGGTAGACAGTGCATTTAGCCTATAAGTCCGCCTTTTGCCACTTTGTATCGTGTAATAAAGAATATTTCCATTTAATTTCAAGAAAGTTGTTCCAAAATGAACATGACTTTTTGTATTTCTATGGTATATTTGAAATTCCTTTTTTAACTGCGCACTTCGGCATCGTATAACGTCATACGAGTGACTGAGAGCGAATGAAGACATACTGCCGATTTATGCCTTTATTTAACGGATCCGGTTTTTTCAGCCGCGATAGTGGATCTACCAACTATTTTTAATCTAAGCCGCCGACAAATCGGCATTGTAATATGTTCTGCGAAGTGTTTGTTTAGACCTAGATCGATTTCGGCCTAGGCACACACGCCGATCTCCCTCGCCGTGGGTTTCGCGGTATTGGTTTGGGGTACTGGGAAATTAATTCGGATTAGTAATTAATTAAAATTTCGTCGAATATAAACTTCACTAATATTCTGACGATCCTCAGTGTGGGCCGAGTAGTTTTTGGCGGAGTAAGTAGAAAAGTAGGGCTGGCTTTAGACGTTATAATAATATCATACATACATACCACATATTCGGGTTAAGCAGAGTAATCGGTGTTTTATGCTGCAAGGACTCTCAATATAATATAATACTTAATCCATTTTCAATTCGCTTAATTATGGAATGAAGACGAAATTACAAAATTAATTGCATACCTACACCCGCTGCTTCACCGTTCGGAACCGGTGTAAAACTGTAGGTCCCTTCCCTTGCCCCTTACTAGGTGGTGGGCTCAAATTGTAGCCGACTGGGTTGGTACCACCGTACTGGATGTAAGATGGCCGCATAGCAACCTCGGTTGTGTTCTCCTCTAGTCCAGTATAGCCAGCAATCCAGGGAAGTCTCCGGTATGGCACCTACCTTCTCGGAGGTGATATTGGCTACTCAGAGCATGTGACTCACCCCTCTGACTCAGGCAACCATACCGGATTACATAAAAAAAAATTGAAAACTATAGCTTATATATATTTTTGTTTGTTGTCACGAAGTTCATTAAGCTTTATTGAGTCATCCTCATTTAGATATTCAAAAAAATAACGAACGGAGCGTAGATTCGACGGTCTTTATTACAACAAAAAATTATTGTAAACATCAGATAAGGCTTAGGAGGGTAAAAAACATACCAGCCGAAATACGATTTTGTATAGAGAAAGTTAACTTCCGTCTCGTCTTAGGCAGTAGCAAAACTTATCAAATCTATCAATCAGCTATCAAAACATCGATAAGTGAAGGCGGCTCAGGTTTTGTCACCCCTAGCCCTGTACACATGCACAATAAAGAGGTTCCCCACTAGCTGTGGATCGCCCCACCCCGCCCCGCCCCTCTTCCCGCCCCCGCCCAGCGCGCGTGTGCTCAACTTTCTGAATGTAAATAGCTTCATTAAGGAAATATTTGGTCTAATTGTGCATCGGAGGAAGTAGGCGCGAAGTTTTCTTATCTTGCGGGACTTATAAGACAATGATCGGTGGGAACTGGGGGCCGCAACCTCGCACGCTGGCGGCCCCACTTTGGGGGAGGAATTAAAAATGTTTTTATCGCCTTAAATGTTCACTTAGTGCTCTTTAAGCTGGTGAATATTCTTTGAACTTTGCCGCGAAATCTCGAGTTCCGGCTCCGTAGTGCGCCGAGAATGTTCACCTTCGTGAAAGTAATATGAAAAGACGCGTGTTAGATTAGAAAACAAACAGTCAAGTGCGAGTCGAACTCGCGCACCGAGGGTTCCGTACCACCACGCAATTGGCGGATTTTTATTATTTCTTGTTTTACGTTAGAGTTTGTACCTTTGGTCCCTTGGACACAGCAACACATAACGGATTTCACAAAAAAAAAATCACATACATACTACCTGTAGACATAGACTTTGGTTTTGGTTTCGCCACAGTTGGGTAAAAATTGTGTATGTGCCTAGCGTCCAAGATAAATTGATGCAGGTACTTCTTCTAAATAACAAGGGTAGGTCCAAACTTATGCATAATTTATGTCAAACTTCGTCCTCGCGATTCGAATTTTATTATAAGTTACTATTAAAAGAACCTTTTCAAATAAATGTATTTTTTTTCAAAAATTATGTTCTGGATACCTCCCGTGTTTGTTTACGCGTTGTACAATAAAATAGCGAGACATTTTCATTACTGATGTGTGACTACACAGTGTTCACCGCAATGTGTATATATAGTCCTCGCCCTCTAAACCACGCGAAAAGTCATTATTAATAATTTTTTTTTATTTATTTAGAAAAAGATAAAAGCATTATCACAGATCAGTTTCCATAAAAAAAAAACTCATTGTTACCGATATGGTTACCATGTTATACTTGTCCTTTATGTCTACTGCACTGAATAACATAATTGAAAAATGTAACACTTCAAACCATAAATACCAGAGAACAAAACCATACTATCCTTTTATGGCTTTTCGCTCGGTTTAGATGACGAAAACTGTAAACACCTTTGGTAAACACTCATTGTTTTCAATAATGTTTGTGAATATGACGCATAGAGATAGGGCGGGATAGGGCGATTGAGCATCGGCGGGAGAACGAAAGGGACAGACGAACTCGATGATTTAACAGTAAATGTAAATTGTGTAAATTTTTCGGTGTTTTGAATAAAAGAAAATAATGTTTTTTATGTAAAACTTTTGGATCTGCTTTATAATATTGAGACCAGTTAATATGTAAAGTTTCTTGTTCTAATTTATAATGTTTTATTCAATAAAATCGCTTTGTTAGCGAATTTTTTTTCTATCGATATAATTTAATGGAGTCATGTTTTCGCCATGTATGAGACCTAGGATTAGCACTCAACTTTGCCATGACCCTTTTATGTGATTGTTGACATAAAAGAGTCATGCGAAGCAGTGTGAGGTATTACCGACTCTTAATACTTGTACATGTAAATTATGTTTGTCGCATGCAAGTATCCATGTATGAAACAAATCAATACTAATAATAAATCTGCAAGGGATGGTCATGGAGTAAGTTACTTTGTTTTATGAGATACTGCGTTTGTAGGCTCTATGATACTAACACTAAATTTACGACTTTTAGAAATCTTTTCTGTACGTATGTATGTATGTTTGTATGTTCCTCCATAACTCTTAAACCGATCATCCGAAATCGATGAAATTTAGTACATGCACATTAAGCTATACGAGACATAGGCTAGGCTAAATCAAATTCAGTTCCGGTTACGCTAAGATGTGGCTCTCATAAAAACCGAATTGTTCTGCGCGCCGAAATAAAGGTACGGTGGCGGGCTTACTTACTTTCTTCTTTTTAAATACGCATTTCACGCGAGCGAAGCCACGGGCAAAAGCTAGTACTTACTAATTTTGAAATCAGTGCACCGACGAATAACATCAAATTAAATCTATTGGGACGTCCACATCCATTCGTCCAGAAATTTCATTGAAACGCAAAGGAGTAAGTTCGCGTAAATTTTGTATACAATGGAAGCTGGACTGGGAGCGTCCGAGCTAGACAGTACTGTTAAACACTCATTTGCTGTCCCGACGAAACTTCCACCGATTGATTCGAAACGTGACCCGATGCGGACGTTCCACCTCATGGCTGAAATTCATACGTCATGTCGACAATAGCCGCGATTTTGAAATTAAGCACAGCACAGCGCATGAAAGGTTCATCAAGTTCATCAAAGACTGTGGAAGGGGAGAGAGAGACACGAAACTGTTGGTCAGATTGACCTAGTTCTGGAAAAAGTATCCTCTTGTGGGAAGGAGAACTTCGGCTCAGCGGACGTCATGGACGAGTCCGCACGCGTTTTGTATTGTCGCTACCGAATCATGCCGAATTCTAGGCGTCCGTCATAATCATAAGACATGACGGATTTCGTCTCCGCGCCGGGTGCCTAGTGGATAGACGGTCGTATAAGCACAGGCCTCTTAGTTGGTTCGTCGCGAGGTGACGCATGTTCATTCGTCATGCATGACGGACACGTAGGGGGCTAACGGGGTAACCGTTTTTAAAATTCCACGTAAAAATATAACGTTTGATTACATACCGTGTACCGTGTGGGGTCGGTACTTAAAAAGAATAGCCCCACTGCATCTCTCCCCGTCGCATGTCGTAAAAGTCGACTAAGGGATAAGAAAATTCGTCAGCCTCGGTAGCTCAGTGGCGCGGTTGGTTAGTCAACTGTTATTAAGCAACGCTGAGCGCGGTCAGTGATTGGATGGGTGACCGCTCGACCGTTGGAGGCTGACCGTGGTTCGGATTCCACGTTAAACTGTAGGCCCCTTCCCTTCTTACCTTACTAGGTGGTAGGGTTTATCCCGGCCGGGTTGGTACCACCGCACTGAACGAAACGTCGGTCGAAACGGCTATGTAAATAGTTCGTGTTTTCTGTCCAGTTTAGTGTAGCCGACATGAAATGAAGGGAAGCACTGACGTGGCACCTAGGTCACCCTGTGTTATGGGCTGACATCACGGATGTTGTAGGTGATGTAGCCAACCGTGTCAGGTTCCATAAAAAAAAAACATACTAATGGTTAGGTCCTCCTTATGTTAATCCGTTTCGCAGTTGCCAGCAGTGGTTCCGTGCCGTCGAGGGCCGGGAGAACTGAAGTCCAATTGGAGAGGCGTATGTCCAGCAGTGCATACACGCTGACCGACCGACGGACTGATGTGTTAATCCATTTACTCATGTTGTAACACAAACTATAGGAGACAACGACTGTAATTTAAAATTTAATGTTCGAAAAGAAAATGCAACATTTTTTTTACACTTCGTGTCGCTCCTGCATATTGGAGGGGCTTATGTCCAGCGGTGCACGCATACACACTGACACGTTTACTCATGTTGCAACACAAACTATGTTTAGTTAAGGACACAACGACTGTAATTTAAAATGTAATGTTCGAAAAAAATATGAAAAAATAATGCAAAATTATTTTGACACTTCGTGCCGCTCCCGCTGTAACCAAGTACGTCTCCCCCCCGCCCCCGCATCCCCCCGACGTACTCAGACAAAAGCTGACGGGGCGGAAGTTTTTCACAACTTTCCCGAACGTCTGAAACTCGGACGCCGCTGTCGCGATAAATACTGAATAATTTGTCGCTACAGACGCGCCGCCGCCGCTTGCTTTGTCTTTGCATGGCTAATAGGTTTCTGACGTCCTGTTGCCATTGGTGATTAGGAAGTTTGGGTCGAGTTGAACACCTGCTGAGGTAAATCGAAATTACACTTACACTTTTTAGTGGAACATCTTATATAGATGGTATGACAAAATTAATTATTGTTCAAAAGAACAATGTGACTTGCGAAGTTAGTTTATAAGTTCTGCACATTGAAGTAGACCCGGCGGAATTTTCAACATGTTGGATGAAATTATACAATAAACAATTTTGTATTTTAATAGATTTTTTTTTATTTATGCATTTTTGAGAAACATAGATTTTTAACTACTTATCTATATATTATAGTATATCAGAATAAACAGATAGAATAAACTTATAAATAAGTAGTTTCTACAATTTAGGTTAAACCATAAAGTATTTGGTCAACAATTTTCAGTTGCCCCAATTCGTTGGTTTGGTTTATACGAATGCTTAAATTATGGTATGGTGTGGGCAGAAACACAGCTTTATGTTGGTAGTACTGGACAGAAAAACAGCTTTATGTTGGCAGTACTGGTCAGAGACACAGTTTTATGTTGGTAGTACTGGGCAGAAACATACTCGTAGCTTTATGTTGATAGTACTGGGCAGAAACACAGCTTTATGTTGGTAGTACTGGACAGAAATACAGCTTTACGTTGGTATTACTGGGTTTAACACGGGTTCTGGCAACACCATATCAAGCTTGAGATTTTTTAAATTGAGATCAACTATGTGTTGAGAACAACTTTAGATGGAATAATATTTTTAAGAATTAATATTTATATGAAATTAAAATTGTTGGTTTCTGGATAGTTTTCTCGCATTGTAATGCGCTAAGGCATCAGTTACCACATTTAGTTTCTTGCTCCTCTACGAGACGTATAACGAGGCGCGCAGTGAGCTTCCTTCCAAACCTCTAACCTTAATATCCGACACTTAGCTTCCGTTTCCGCGCCCTAATTAACAGCAACATTCGCGTACAGGCTCAATCACAGAACGTACGGAGCGAGTAGAAGTGCGTTCCGCAAGTAGGCGCAACTCCGCGCACTTCATGTCCGCCCACAGCAGTCGCCTTTCATGTTCATTATTGTCGCGGATATTAGCATCTGCAAAAAAAAAATATAAAATAATTCCATAATGTGCTATCCACATACCCGAAAGAGCCACACTCTTTTGGATACTAGCACCTATGCTATGTATGTAATGTATTTTTATTATGGATAGATTTTTTAGCCGTACCCTAATTAACAGCAACATTCGCGTACAGGCTCAATCACAGAACGTACGGAGCGAGTAGAAGTCCGTTCCACAAGTAAGCGCAACTCCGCGCACTTCATCTCCGCCCACAGCAGTCGCCTTTCATGTTCATTATTGTCGCAGAAATTAGCATCTGCAAAAAAAATCCATAATGTGCTATCAACATACCCGAAAGAGCCACACCCTTTGGAATACTAGCACCTATATGTAGTGTATATTATAGTATATTATAGTTATTTTCCTTATATTATATTTTACATTCCCACACTCAAGTCTTTTGCTACTACCTACTTATATCTCGCAACATACGACTCTCAAACATCTAAAGGTTGACTGGGAGAAATCCCTGTAAGGGATAAGTCCGCCTTTGCCCCTCATGTAAATTTCTTATTGTGTGTTTATGTTAAATGTTTTTTGGAGCAATAAAGTATTTCTATCTATCTATCTATCTATCTACCTATGTAATGTATTTTTATTATGGATATATTTTTTTTGTGCCATCGTTTCATCTACAAGTAGGTGTCTAACGATGCCCATGGATATTCTGTGATGCACGGGGATTGCGAATGCCATGCTTGCCCAGTATTACCAACATAAAGCTGCGTTTCTGCCCAATACTATTCTAGACTACCAACATAAAGCTGTGTTTCTGCCCAATACTACCAACATAAAGCTGTGTTTCTGCCCAATACTACCAACATAAAGCTGTGTTTCTGCCCAATACTACCAACATAAAGCTGTGGTATAATAATATATTCTTTATTGATTCTTTGTACGTATTCTTTATTGTACACCACTTTATATAAATTCGGTTAAATAGGCGAGCTTAATGCCGTGAGGTACCTATTCTGTTCTACACCGGAAACTGAAAAACTTTTCTTCCACGACTTATTAATTTGAGAATATAAAAACAAAATTTTTTTTAATACAAAATTAAAGAAAAAATTGCAAATTTTGACATTATGATAGGTCAAAAATACCTAGGTACTTCAGTTGCATCTACAGAATCAACTTTCAGTGAAATCCACAAAAGTGCCACCAAAAATGTAACAGCACTATTCTTCTATACTGAGTCATCTCGCTACTTATACTATTTATGTTCTGTAGGCATAATAATGTACCTAAAATAAATGGAGAAGTACAGAAGCGAAGCGAATAGGACGAGGCCGGCGGCGGCGGCCCCCTCGCGCCCAAATTATGTTGAGAATATTTTCTCCATCATTTAGTGTGCCCAAGTAGGCGGGGTGACATCAAAAGACATTTAATTACTCAAACACAATCAGAGGAAGCTTAAACCGGCACCAACCTTACGCTGAATGCAGCCGCGATCAACCAATCCCGCACAAAAATAAACCTTATTGCCATCGCATTAAGTTCTAATTTTGAATGTTATGTAACTGATCTTAGTATGTGGATTGGTCGCTTTCACACAGATTACACAAAGCAATAATTACAGTTTTGCGAAATGAGATCTGCTTTTCGAGTCCACTGCAAGGGAATCTATGCTGTATATCTCTGCGATTTAAGGATAAAATCGCGCGAATGCAAAAGAGGAAGTTGGATAGTTTCATATTTCGAAATAGCCCGGAGGTGTCCACGCCCAAATCATCGCTTCTTGGATAATTGGATGGGCCGGAGGTATCGTCAAAGAAGCGAAGAGTTAAGACGTACTGCAGCGTTGTCGAAGAGCACAGGAAGCGAATAGTAGGTAGATAGGTACTATCCCATTCGCAGCGAAATATTCTATTGGACTATTTGAACTGCTCGATAAAATTAGGAAGTATAGAAGTAGTAAGCAGTTTATGTAATCCGATATGGGTCAATCAGTCAGATGGGCCAGAGCACATATTCTGAACGGACAATATTCCCACCGAGAAGGTGTCTTCCGGAAACTTCCCATTGACTTGCTGGCTATACTGGACTAGAGAAGACAGTCGAGCGAGACTGCTCTGCTGTCATCCATCGTCCAGTACGGTGGTACAGTTGCTTTCACGCACGATGAACAGTACAAATTGCACGCAAGTATATAGTAGTCGAAAGACGTGTGTGAGCTAAATATGCGAAGAGCGTCGACTGACGCTGACAAACCAATCGCGGGAAGCGTCCGCGCGGTCGACGTCACATCCCGTCAAACCGACCAATGAAAAGTGTGCTCATGACTCGTGAAAGCAACTGTAAGCAGTTTATGTAATCCGATATGGGTCAATCAGTCAGATGAGCCAGAGCACATATTCTGACCGGACAACATTCCCTCCAAGAAGGTGTCTTCCGGAGACTTCTCTTAGACTTGCTGGCTATACTGGACAAGAGTAGAAGACAGTCGAGACTTCTATGCGGCCATCGATCGTCCAGTACGGTGGTATATACCGATCGGGTAGGCTATAATTTGAGCCTACCACCTAATAAGGGGCAAGGAAGACTGTTGAAAGGTACCAACGCGCTCACAATGAACGATATGTAGGTAGTTTCTGACAAAGGTGTATAGAACCTCATTTTATTTTTAATTTTTTTATTTGATATGGTCAGAGCTATTAAGCTTAAATTATCGTTCTAGCTCTCAAACTGTATTTTAACACTGTAAGCGGTGTCTATTGTGTAGCTAGTCACAATGTATTGTAATCGAAGGCGTTAAACAAACCCTGCGAACTTTCTTGCCGGCTCTTCTTTGTGGGTGTAATCGAACCGGATTGTAATAAAAACTAAACAGGACAAATTCAAGCGTAGTGTCCTACCATAAGAATGATGAATAAGCGGCGGGTGGCCGAGTGGTTTGGGCATCGGCTTCTCATGCGCTAGGTTCGAATCCGGTCGGCGTGTACCGATGAGTTCTTTCTGACGAAAAAAATTACGTGCATGCCTACATACACCTGCTGCTTCACCGTTCGGAACCGGTCGGTAAACTGTAGGTCCCTTCCCTTGCCCCTTACTAGGGTGGTAGGCTCAAATTGTAGCCAACTGGGTTGGTAGCACCGTACTGGATGTAAGATGGCCGCATAACAGCCTCGGTTGTGTTCTCCTGTAGTCCAGTATAGCCAGCAATCCAGGGATGTCTCCGGTATGGCATTTACCTTCTTGGAGGTGATAATGGCTGGCTGGAGCATGTGCTTTGGCCCCTCCGGCTCAGCCACTCATACCGGATTACATAAAAAAAAAGAATAAAGAACATTAGAAACTTCCTCTTTGAGACGCGTAGAAAAATGTGTAACCCCTCATTGTGTTACTTCTAATTAAGTGCGCCGCTCTCAGGATCTCAAGTGCGACCTTAACCCTCCCTCCGGCGCGGTCTCGAGACTCTGCTCTCAAGATGTCCGACCTCGCAGTATCCGAGGAATCTCTTTACAGTCCCCTCTGAAAATATTTAAACGGAGAAATACCTCAAGCCAGTTCTGAAACGCTCCATACCAAGTGCTTTGTGGCGTGGCCACGCGTCAAAACTTGATTAAGTAATTTAAATTAAATTAAAGATCGCTTGAGGAATTTTAACTGTATTCCTTATTTTACACTAGTAGATTCTTGAGACAGCTCAATCAGTGAGTTATAATGAAGTATTTTGACTATATTTCTACTTTAAACTTAATTACTTAATTTTTTTTTCATAGTAACTGACACTGTTTGATGCATCACCTACAACATCCGTGATGTCAGCCCGTAACACCGGGTGAACTAGGTGCCATGTCAGCGTTTCCCTTCATTTGATGTCGGCTACTCTGAACTGGACGGAAAACACGAACTGTTTAATTTTTCTTTTGTGGTGCGGAAACTTTGGTGCGCGAGTCCCACTCGTACTTGGCCGTTTTTTTTAAATTTAAATTTAGATAGGTAGTTAGTAATATTTATTACTAGTAACGTTTATAATTACCCCTTCACGTCCTATTATGTGTCATCCTGTATATATTCAGCGCTCATACAGTACTTGGTACCTGCTCATGAATCATGTAGTTCCTAAAACTAGGCTTGCCATGCGTCCGGAATTGGGTCGGACAGACCGGCACTTGGACGGCCCGTCCGGAATTGCGTCCGATTTGTCCGGCATTTTTGAAAGTTTAATATTACGCTACAGATGTACTATGTAAGTATGAACATTTTTATCTATAATTCTATCTAAAGTGTGAGCAAAATCGATTAGTTAATCATTTTACTCAACAACTCGTGTTTTTTTATTGAATTATTCTTACCTACAACGTCAATTTCATTCACAACAAGCTTTTGCACTCGGCTCCGCACAGTATTTTCGTTACTCTGCGACCCGCTGATGAGATAGGGTGATGATAAGTAAACCAAATATAACCGAACGTGCGGCGTGTGCCATGTCGCGTTTCCAATAAAAAACTATTTTTTTTTAAGGAAACCGATACGGTTGACTACATCAACCTCAACATCCGTGATGTCAGCCCATAATACTGGTTGAACTAGGTGCCATGTCAGTGCTTACCTTAATTTCTTGTCGGCTACACTGAACAGCACGTAAAACACGAACTATATAACATAGTCGTTTCGACCGACGTTTCGTTCAGTGTGGTGGTATCAACTCGGTCGGTAAAAACCCTACCACCTAGTAAGGTAAGAATAGAAGGGATCTAAAGTTTAACGTGGAATCCGAACCACGGTCAGCCTCCAACGGTCGAGCGGTCACCCATCCAAGTACTGGCCGCGCCCAGGCCAGGGTTGCTTAATGACAGTCGACCGCATCACTGAGCTACCGAGGCTGACAAATATGCATAATGTTTTTGAGGTTTGGTATGGTATTCATTTTTAAGTTTCCGGATTAACAGAGTAGGTTTAAAGACTTACATAAGTTGGCGTTTCGCCCGCTACGTCACGGGCTTCTTCAGGGACTGCGGGAGTTCCTGGAGCCGACGTCTGGTGTCTTTAAACCTACTACTGTTAACCCGGAATTTCAAAATTTATGTAATTAATAACAGAGTAAACTTAAAAACAATAGTTTGGTATGGTGTCCGGCATTGAGTCTGATAAATTATGGCAAGCCTACCTTAAACGCAAACTCACTAACCTTATCGCATTCTCTCTAGCGCGTACCTCTGGAGGGCGGACCGAATGTTTCTTTTCCCCTCTTTCGGCAAGACTTAAATTCTCGTCCGATCGCAACTCATCGGCTCCGGACAGGCGTTCCAGCGTTACAGAGTTAAATCCACGTGAAATCTCCGGATTCTCGCCAGCTCCGCGTTTGGACGCTGCTGGCTTTTATGAAAGTATCGAACTTACGACGCGTTACAAGCTTTCTTGCTGGAGTTCCAATAGTTTAGATAAAGCCAGAGGTTGCTAGGAGGAGATGGAATATTTTCAATTCTTTGTTATAAGTTTAGTCCTCGGTTTAGTCTTATCATAAGATTCAGATTCAGTTATTTTTTTATTTATTTATGAAGCAAATGTGAGTGGAAGAGTCGGGAAGGGTCGCCCTAGACGCACGTACCTGGACCAGATCGGGCATGTGCTCAAAAAGGGTCAAGTGCATAGTACCCGTAACCGACGAGCATGCATGAAGAACATTATGGGAGTGGAAGAGGCGGCAGAGGTGTGTCAGCATCGTGGCACGTGAAGATCCGTTGACTCTGCCTACCCCCTCGAGGCTTACTGTGGTTTCGCGCTAATGCCGCGTGGGTCCCATCCCTTACCTTGGTTAGGTGTTAGGATTTAATTAACACATCCGAAACTATATCATGACACCGAATGACAGTTCGGTCGAAGCGGGCATGTAAATCCGAGTAGTTCGTATTTTCCGCCAAGTCCAGAGCAGCCGGCGTGATATAAGGGAAGCGCAGACACGGCACCTAGTTCTCCAAGGCGGCGATGGGCTGATGCCCCCGGCAACCTGACATGGTACACCGGCGCAGTACCATGTACCAGCTGGTACATGGTACTGCGCCGGGGTACCATGTCAGGTTCGATAAATAAAAATCATCAGCCAGATTTTTTTTCCGTTTCCCACATTCCGTTTTCCTGACCACGCTCGCAAGTGTAGGACACGGTTACTCCAACGGTCGTCGTCTCTTCGGCTATCATGCCCAGCCCACTGCCACTTGAGATTTTTTTTTAGGTTTCTAACGCGTCCTGAACTTGTGTATACTTCGTGCGTAACGTGTTAAGAGTTTCAGCAATAGACGAGGAGCGTGAATTCGTCGCCCACGATCGACAAGTGCACACTTGGGCGGATTTTTATTGTGTTAGTTCTGGGTGGAGGCTGGGCGGGGCGGGTGTCGGAGCTTAGGTCGATTCCAAGTACGACGTAAACATATCAACGCGCGAACGATCTTTGTACCTATGAATGATAGGCCCATCACTAGTTTTTGTGGCAATCACGTCGTTCATTGTTCATGTAAGCGTATATAAAAAAAATTATGAATTTATCATATCGAATTTATCATAGCGGTGCTGCAAATTTTTTCATACTTCACGTGAACGGTGATCTAATAGTCTCTAAAATTCAATTGCATGCCTGCATACATACTACCTGGTTATTTAAATGGCGGCGTCCCTATTTGCCTCTCCCTCACACAGTATTGCCGTCTAAAGAAAAGAAAGCAATTTTTCGAAGACATAAATTTGCAAACAAAAAAATTTACTATAAAAAAAATATTTGCATGTCGACTGTACAACTATAAAACGCCGCCATTTTTAATCCCTTTCTTTAAATAACTAGGTACCTAATACATGACTGCACCGGTTTGCATGACGCGATGTGTCCCGTAAGTACGCGACGTGCGGCGACGATGGAAGAGATTTCGTTCGAATGAGCCGTGCAAACGTACAGTTGTTTCATCTCACGAAGGCGGGTTGGTTTCAGTTGTAAGTATAAATCAACATTCACATTGTTTTTGTAAGCGTTTTTTATTTTGCCAATAAAAAATATATATAATCAGCGCTTAAAGAAAATTTTGCTTTATTCCGAGATTTCTTGGTGGGCGGCGGCCCATTTGAGACATTTTTCTCATCTCTCGTGTCAGCTTAACTTGGAATCGAGCGGCTGTAACGAGCTTTACGTCATTGTGGGACCTTCAGCGTCCATTATTGTGATTTGATTTGGAGTAGGATGCTTATGATTCGAGCTCGACGGTCGCTCCCGCCAAATGTCGCCGTTAGGTCCCGTCGTTTGCAGATGAAACTTTAAGGCCACATTATTTCATATTATTGCTCGGGGCTGAACTTGAGTCCTAGAGCTGGAACTGTTTGAATGATTGAGTTAAAAATGTGACTAAATAGTGTTCGAGCCTATGCGAATTTCTTCAAACAACCTTCAAAAAGCCTTGTTAAGAAAAACATCTAAAACTGTATTGTCTCCGTCAATGTGAAGTAAAAACCTAAAAAACAAAACAAAAAACAAAACTAGTTTTATTTCATACCTGGATGGACAAATAGGTATGCATGTTTATTTATTTGTATATTAGATTCTATATATTTAGTAATTTAGTTAATACCTATAAATTTATTAACACATGTATGGCTTGTATTTAACTAGCATATAATATTATGTATTGTTAATAAGTATTCTTATTAATATTGTATCTTCAATTCTCACGTTCAACTCTTTTGCTACTACCCACTTACATTTCACTATTACATTAATCGAATCTCAAGCATACAAAGGTTGACTGTAAGAAATCTCTGTATGGGATAAGTCCGCATTTGCATCTTATGTAAATTTTCTAATGTACTTATTACTGTTTAATGTTTATTGGAGCAATAAAGCATTTTCAAGTCTAATTTTATATGAAAATTCGTGGAATCACAAGAGGAAACATACAGGAATATTCGCCAGTTTTCACTTAACTTAACTAGTTTTTATTCAATTTTAGTAATAACGGATGTTGTAGGTGATGTAGCAAACCGTGTCAGTTTCCATAAACGATTCTTTGAAACGTTCTTCCTAGTGCGTCCTCTAGTAAGATATTATCTCGATGCTCTCCTCGCGTCACCGCGGCAATTTATTTTCTCCGTAGTTGTACAAACAATTACAGCACATTCGAAGCGTGCATCGGGCGCGCGCCGCGCGGGCGACAACGCCGGAAGCTGCGAGCGGGAACACAAAATACATTTCCCTCGCCCTTCGCACTGCGTTCGGCTTCAGAATACACCGGATTTACTTACAAAAAGCCTGGAATCCCAACAATAAAGGTAATAGCGTAAAAATAATGCGCAGCATTCAATTCCGGAGAGGAGCCATTTGTAACGCCGAATCTCGAGTTGCTGGAGGCTGCGCCGCGCCGTCGGCGGCGCGTCGGAAAAGCGGCCCAACGACGGAGCGCGCCGAGACGCCCTCGACGGGGCGGAGGCGCCCCGCGCTCACCTCTGTAGCTCGCGGCCTCTCGCATCGTCAGACCACTATCAATAAGACGCCGCAAGACGAGAGCCGTTCATATCGAAAGCGTATGCGTTTAATGTATTTTTTTTTATTCCGGGAATATTTTTTGCGCCTCCCCTGCGGAGGTGCGCGCGCATCGCGCTCCCCCGGGCGGCGGCGGCGCGCGGGCGGGGGCGGATGCGCGCGCCGACGCGAGCGTCGCGACGCCTCAGTACCGCCGCGGACGTCGCCGTGCGTTCCGACGCCCGCCCTGCGCCTCGAACGCGCCGGCACGTCCCCCCTCCCCCCGCGCCGCTTGTTCGCGCCCTAAACTTGAAAGTGCCGCTACGCAATGAACGCGCCCAGATGAAGTGACAGTGCCGAGATGTGAGTGCGGATGTGAAGTGATGTGATCTGGATTGAGTGCCCGTGAGGCGAGCGCGGCGCTGATGTTCCACTATTGGGGTGTTGACGGTAAATATTTTGAAGGTCTTACTGCACCTTTGCTTATCCTTCATCACATAATTCCATACGATTCACACACCGACAGAGATGAAATAGGGCGCGGAGAACGTGTCTCAACGTCTCCTTACGCTTGATCAAAGCACGAAGGATCAAAGGAAGGATGGATATGTTGGACAGGACGAAAGCTTTTTGTGAAACGTGGCGTGACGAGTTGATTATAAATGAAACGATGACGTTGACAAAGTGAGTCGTGTTTTCAAAATGAAAATTAAATCAGGTTATTATGTACATGTTGCGTGAAAATTTTAGTTAGAATTATTTTTTTTATAAAACACCGATTTGTCACCTAATGGGGCTGTTCGTTCAGCAATAATATAATATCCCCAAAATACATCCATGGATAGCCCAGACCAAACTTAATTTATTTTTTTATTGTTTATTGAAACTGACACGGTTGGCTACATCACCTACAACATCCGTGATGTCAGGCCATAACACCGGGTGAACTTGGTGCCACGTCAGTGCTTCCCTTCGGTCGTGCCGGCTACACTGAACTGGACGGAAAACACAAACTATTTACATAGCCGTTTCGACCGACCTTTCATTCAGTGCGGTGGTAACAACCCGGGCGGGTTAAACCCTACCACCTAGTAATATAGTCATATCCCTTAGTCGCCTTTTACGACATACACGGGGAGAGATGCAGTGGGGCTAATCTTTTAAAGTACCGGCCCCACACGGTACAAACTGACGTTGGAGTAATACCATAGTAGTTTAAACTATGCTAATACATTCTACAGTTTGTAGTTAGTAAAATTAAATTAACATAGTAAAATAGTAAAATTAACATAATTGTTAAAATATTGTATAACAAATCAATATACAAAATAAAATAAATGTAATACGTTTATTCATAGGTTTATTTATCTGTTCTTAGTTTAGCTTAGGGTGAGTGAAATAGAATGACATTTTTTAATAAATCTTCGACGTTGAATACCGTGTGAGGCCGGTACTTTTAAAGAATAGCCCCACTGCATCTCTCCCCGTGTATGTCGTAAAAGGCGACTAAGGGATATGACTCCCTTCTTATATTACTAGGTGGTAGGGTTTAACCCGCCCGGGTTGGTACCACCGCACTGAATGAAAGGTCGGTCGAAACGGCTATGTAAATAGTTTGTGTTTTCCGTCCAGTTCAGTGTTCACTTCACTTTCACAGTGGCACCAAGTTCATCAGGTGATATGGGCTGACATCACGGATGTTGTAGGTGATGTAGCGAACCGTGTCAGTTTCCATAAAAAAAAAAAAGAATAAGATTCAGATAGGTATTTATTTCGCCGTAAATTTAATAATAAACTTCGCTATAATAAACCCACAAAATTAACAATATTATTTTTTTTATTTATTGAAAGCGCGACATGTGGCGCTTAGCCACAGATAAGGTGTCTTACGACGCCCATGTATATTCGGTCGCATGCGGGGGTTGCGAATGCCATGCCGGTCTGACAGGTGCCTATTCACGACCCTCTTGAAGGAGTCGAGACTTTACTTGCGGGGAAACATATCATTGAGACTTATGCATATTCAGTATGGTTCATCAGGTTTTTTTAGGTTTCCGTACGGAAGCCTATTAGTAAAAGTAAAAAAGTAAAAAGTATCTTTTCAACCGTAACACGTAGCCGGTTGAAATTTTCACAGAATATTGCTATTGTGGCGGATATCCTAATAGATAGTAAAAAAATTCCTCTACAAGAAACAAGTTTTTTCAACGTTTTTTTTGTTTTTGCTCTTTAATAAAAACGGTAATACATACAAGTTTCAAACTTCGGTGTAGGTATAGTGAAAAATCAAAATTAAAACAACAAATAATAAAAATCGGCCTATTACGCGGTGCTAAGGAACCCTCGATGCGCGAGTCCGTCTCGCACTTTGCCGGTTTGTTATTTCTTTTCCCATTCAGCAATGCAATAATATACCAAAACTTCTAAGCCCGACCATGAAATTGAAAGAAAAGTGGGTCCAAATTAATTTTTATTTTTCGACATAGTCTCCATCAAGGTCAATACACTTTTTCCACCTGACCTGCAACTTGTTTATACCTTCGAAAAAAAAATGATTCCGGAAGGTCGTCAAAATACTCATTTACTGCGGCTAGCTATCACCTCTCTGCCGTCGGACGGTAAAACGATGTATGAGCACATACAGCGTTTTTACGTAACACGGCTCAATCGAAAGTTCTTGGCGTGCCCTATCACCCAATATAAATGTTATCTTTGTAGGACCTTCACTGAAGAAGTTATGAAGATCGATATGACGATGTATGTCCAAAAACATACGATTCTGTGCGGTAAAACGATGAATTTTTTTCCAGAACCCTCCATTTAAGGTATGCCAGGACGATGTAATATCCTATACATCGTTTCACCATAACACCGCCTAGTTACAGCGTTTAACCATAACACAAATCCTTCAAACGCGTTTATCTCAAAACAATACTTTTGAACATACACCGTTTTACCGTCCGACGGCAACTCTGCTTTGGTCGAAAATTTCGAGGTACCTAAGTGTTTTGTTTTAATTTGGGAAAAGGTGATAATCCGAGGGGGCTAAATCCGGCGAATAAGGTGCGTGGGGCAATAATTCATAGCCACAATTATGGATTTCAGACATTGATTCAGCCCAAGTGTGAACCGGGACGTTGTCTTGATGGAACAAGACTTTCTTCCGCAGCAACCCCGGCCTTTTTTCTTTGATTTCTTCCCGAAGTCTCCGCAAAAGGTTGCAATAATATTTAGAATTTATAGTTCCTTAGCCTTTTGCTAAATAATCCACGAAAATAATCCCCTTCGCATCCTAGAAAACTGAAGCCATGACTTTGTTGGTCGACAAAACGACCTTAGCCTTCTTCGCAGTGGCTGAGCAAAATCTTTTCCACTGCTTCGATTGTTGTTTCGATTCAGGATTATGGCGGTGAACCCAGCTTTCATCCATGGTAACGGAACAGGGCAAACAATCCTCGGGATCTGCCTCAAAAAGTTCCAAACAATCGCGAGAAATTGTGAAGCGAACTCGTTATTGTTCAGCTGAAAGCAATCTTGGGACCCAACGAGCAGAAACCTTACGGACCCCCAATTCTTCCGATATAATGTTTTGTACCCGGCCATATAACTAATGCCTGTGATCTCAGCTATCTTATTGATGGTCAATCTTCGGTCACTCAGTATCAGATCACATATTTTATTGACGTTTTCCTTCGTGGTAGACGTCGATGGCCTTCCGCTCCTAGGGTCATTTTGAATGCTCTCCCGACCCGCCGAAACTCAGCCAAAATAAAAAGTAAAAAAAAAAAAACACTGCTCGGTGTTCAATTTTCTCCATTATTGAAAATCTTGTCAGATAGCGTTAAACAAATAATCACGAAAAAAATATGGCTTGCAGTATCGGAACCAAACTTCGCACATTTATTTTATTACTGAAGAATCGTACTAACAAATGAGGGTAGATTTAAAAAAAAAACTTGGCTCTTTCCATGTTAGGCCAAGAACTTCTGGATCTACCCTCGTATAAGGAAGTATCTGGCATAGACTATAATAGAGTTTTTTTAATAATTTTAAATAAAAATTACATACTAAAATTTAATTAGGTGACTATAAAATACTACAATTAAGCAAAAAATCGAAAATTATAAGTCCTTACATTTATCCATAAAATAAAGACAATAAAACATATGAAATTATGGTGCATAGCCACCCATAAGGTGTCCAACGACGTCGATGGACATTCGGTCGTACGCGGGGGTTGCGAATGCCATGCCGGTCTGACAGGTGCCTATTCACGCCCATCTTGAAGGACCAGAGACTGTACTTGGGGGGAAATATATGTAGGTTTATAAAAGCACTAGCTGGTCCCTCAGCCTCTGCGGCTTAGTTTCGCGAAAACATCTTATTAACCATTCTTAGAAGTGCCTGAATGTGTCAGTGAAAATCCCACGCGATTTCGTAGCTAGTCACAACATATTGTGATCAAAGAAGTTAAAATAAAACCCCTGCGAAGTTTTCTGCGAGGCTCTTCTTCGTGGGTGTAAGTAATCGAACCGGATTGTAAAAACAAAATTGGACAAATTCAAGCGTAGTGTACTACCATACGAATTGTGAATAAAAAACCGGCCAAGTGCGAGTCGGACTCGCGCTCCGAGGTTTCCGCACCACAAAAAAAAACATTGAAAAAAAAACACGTTTCTTGTATAAGAACACCCCTTAATTTTTTATTATTTGTTGTTATATCCGCTATAATAACAAATATTTTGTGAAAGTTTCAACCGGCTAGCTATTACGGTTCCAAAGATACAGCAGCAGGATGGACAGACAGACAGACAGACAGACAGCTAGACAGAGAGACAGACATACAGACGGCGGCGTAGGCTTGGTACGGGATAGGGAAACCTAAAAATAAAGAATTGATTGAGTGGTCCTCGACTTATAATAAGCGAACATAGAAATCAAATCAAATCAAATCAAATCAAATAATTTTCAATGGCAACGTACGTCGTACGTGGGCATAGGCAGAGCCGACTGTCATTGTCTCCCTCTACGGAGACAAGCCATGCTGCATCGTCATAGCCCCACTGCGACGTTGCTATCGCTTACTCGCTCTCGCTTGCCTACCGATGACAGGAGCGAAAGAGAAACATGAAATCGCTCACCCTTCATCGGGCGACCGACGAAATCTTCGTTTTCTCTCTCGCTCCTGTCATCGGTAGGCAAGCGTGAGCGAGTAAGCGATAGCAACGTCACAGTGGGGCTATAACGATGCAGCATGGCTTGGTCTCCGTAGAGGGAGACAATGATAGTCGGCTATGGCATAGGTCGTTACAGAGTTTCCGCTTAAGTAAGGAATGTTTTGTTTTCGCAATGACCGTCTGTAATTAAATAATGCAGCTTTTCCTAAATATCGGTTGAATCAACACGGAAACAAATAATTTTGTTTGTGACAAGAGTAATTACAATACGATGCAGTAAAAAATGCACGCCGGGCTTTAGAAAGAGACAATGCGGTTGTAGAGCGTCGTCCCTGTCGTACAGGGAAGTATTGTTTTATTTCTAAAAAAAAAACGTAGTAAGGTTTTTTTTTATTGACAGCGCGACTTATGGCGCCGACCGAGCCACCCATAAGGTGTCTAACGACGCCCATGGACATTCGGTCGTATGCGGAGGTTGCGAATGCCATGCCGGCCTGACAGGTGCCCATTCACGCCCCTCTTGAAGGACCCGAGACTGTACTTGGGGGGAAATATACTGACAGGGAGAGCCTTCCAGAGTTTACCGGTTCTGCAGAGGAAAGATCTGCAGAATCGATTTTTGTATATATTAATTTATTCGTATTTTGAGAATTTAATCATTTAATTATTACTTATTCTATTTTACGTTACAAAGCAGAAAGGCATCAAACTCCTAATTTTGAAGGGATGAAAAAAGGAACCCTTCGATTTCCTTGGAACTTTCGAGAAATATTTTATTAGGCAAAGTTGAGCACGGAAAGTTCTGTGGTTTGTGTCGACGGATACTCGAGCGGCGGAGGTCTTTCGGCTTATTTTATGTGATAATTCAATCCAATGTTTTCCAATATTGAATAATGTATGTTATTTTAGTTGGAAACTTGGGGTGTGCGGAATGAGAGGCGGCCTGCGCGCGCATGACGTAACAGCCTCAACGATTCTCAGTGGAGGACGTTTTCTGGGTTCCGTATGGCCAGTCATGCTGACGGGGACTCAGGGGCGCTTACGAAATCGCTCAAGATTCACGCCAGGTACCGTGTCGGGCAGGTTTTCTTTTATGTAATCCGGTATGAGTGGCTGAGTCTTAAAAATAATAGCCCCACTGCATCTCTCTCCGTGCATGTCGTAAAAGGCGACTAAGAGATAAGGACAAGATGCCCTACTAAAGGGCGACAGCATAGCCACCTCTCGCCTCGGCAATTTCCTTCGACCGAGTCATGTAGCAAGTGAGTCTTCGCGCGTTAGTTGCTGCTTGATAGGTTATCTTGTCCTAATACTTTGCTGAGCGTGGTGGTCGGTGTTGTGCTGTAATTGAAATAGTACTCGCAGCACAACACCGGCTACTCTGCTTATCCCGATTGTCGGGATACAGCGTGTGGTATGTATGTATATATGTTGTCCCATCTGTCTGTCTCTGTCTCGCGCTGTCTGTGATTATTTCGAAACGTAAACGTGATAGTGTCAGGTGGATCGAGCGCTCTGGCGTCGTCGGTTTCTTTTTCGAGAGGCCCGAGGTTCGAATCCGGTCGGCGTGTACCCATAGACTTATTTCTGATTAAAAAAAAAACAAAAATAAGTGCATACCTTCACCAGCTGTTAAGTCCCTCCTCCTCCTGTTCGCCTTCGCCAAACCCGCCATACTCTCGCGGAACACCCGTTTGTAGTCGACAGAAGAGTTCTTCGAACTGCACGATTCTCTAAATCGTTCTTGTGCCGCACTGCAAAGGTGTGGAACGGGCTCCCAGGAAATATCTTCCCCCACTCCTACAATCCACAGATCTTCAAATCGCGGGTTCATAGCCTTTCCCCAGCAACATTAGTCCACCTCCAAGCCGGACTGGCACCTCCTCGGGGGTGAAATTGGCTGCGCCTGAGGTTGCTCCTCGGACAGAGCCAGCCAGATCGGTAGCAATAAAAAAAAAAAAAGTGGTTCATATTTCATGTAAAGCTGTAGGTAGGTCAATCGGGTTGTCTGGAAGAAATTACCTAAGGCAATAAGTCTGCCTTGTCACACAAGTGGCATACAGTTCGCTTTATAGAATCTTTATTGATCTCAAAGAACGTATTTACACATTCGCTCACAGATATATATTATTTATCATCAATTTATTCAATACAAATTATTTTTGTTCATTTAGGCCTTAATTTTATGGAAACTGACACGGATGGCTACATCACCTACAACATCCGCGATGTCAGCCCATAACACCGGGTGAAGTAGCTGCCATGTCAGTGCTTCCATCCATTTCATGTCGGCTACACTGAACTGGACGGAAAACACGAACTATTTACATAGCTGTTTCAACCGATTTATCATTCAGTGCGGTGGTATCAACCCGGGCGGGATAAACCCTACCACCTAGTAAGCTAACCTACAGTTTTACGTGGAATTCGAACCACGGTCAGCCTCCAACGGTCGAGCGGTCACCCATCCAAGTACTGACCGTGCTCAGGGTTGCTTAACAACAGTCGACCGACCGCACCACTGAGCTACCGAGGCTGACTAAAACTAGAAATCCGATCCACGGTCAGCCTCCAACGGCCGAGCGGTCACCCATCCAAGTACTGACCGCGCCCAGGTGTGCTTATCAACAGTCGACCGACCGCACCACTGAGCTACCGAGGCTGACTTAATACATGAACATAGATGAAATATCATTTTTGTGTACAGTAGCGAGGTTCGGCGGGACACGAAGCGTCCGCGCACGCACTCTATGCGATCAAAAACGGAATAGCTACGTAACCCTCGGTGCGTGAACAAAGATCGTAGAGTGTTTTCATTTTACGAAGGCACGCGGGGTACGAGGTAGGAAGTGGTGCGAGAGGCGACCGCGCGGAGCTCAGGTAGACAGCGAACTCGGTGCCCGGTCGGTACACACGTTCTGAACAACGACATTTTACTTTCTGGACAGGCCCTCGTCATACATTTTACCGGTAGAAAGGTGCGATTGGAGTACTTCTATATATTGCCAATATTTAAAACAGCGTAAGTGCGCGAGCGCCTCATACATCACGTTACGTTTCCGCTCTGTGAACGTCGATAGAGTAAGACGGATATATGACAATTTGATACGTATAAGGGAGACAACGATTGGAGAGTGTGCTGAATGCTCACAAATAATGCTGCTTGTACCGTGTGAGGCCGGTACCTACTTTAAAAGAATAGCCCCACTGCATCTCTCCCCGTGTATGTCGTAAAAGGCGACTAAGGGATATGACTCCCTTCTATATTACTAGGTGGTAGGGTCTAACCCGCCCGGGTTGGTACCACCGCATTGAATGAAAGGTCGGTCGAAACGGCTATGTAAATAGTTTGTGTTTCCGTCCAGTTCAGTGTAGCCGGCGCAACCGAAGGGAAGCACTGACGTGGCACCAAGTTCATCCGGTGTTATGGGCTGACATCACGGATGTTGTAGGTGAAGTAGCCAACCGTGTCAGTTTCCATAAAAAAAAAATTGCGCGCCTCAATTCGGTGCGTTGTATGCCACTTCCCGATACTTTTTAATTCGTTGGTTCTACACGTCGTCTCCGCGTCGTCGCTCCGGCGAACCGAGTCGTTCCCTACAGAACTCCGCGCGGTCTCACACCACTTCCTACCTCATACCCCTCGCGCCTTCGTAAAATGAAAACACTCTACTCAGGCTTGCTCTTTTGTAGACGAGAATTGAGATGAAAGAAGGCTATTTCAAAAACAAAATGAAATATGACGAAAGTCATTTGCTGAACGTATTGTCAAAGGGCTTATTAGTAATATTAAATTCCTTTCCCTTTGCTTGCGTAACTTTCTTTCAGTACAGTCGACCTCGTTATTGTTTTTTGAGCATTCTTATGGCAGTAAGACTGCTCTCGAACTTGTCACAATTTATTCTATCCGGGTCGATTATACCCACGAAGAAGAGCCGACAAGAAACTTTGCAGGGTATTTTTTTATTTCATAAATATTGTTACAAGTATTTTAATGAGGTAATGCTTACAGTTTATCGAAAACACAGCTTGAAAGTAAAATATCAATTTTACTGAGAGTTCTGACTACAAAGACTTATTCATAAAGTGTATCAGGGCTAAAGAGCCCTTGTAAAACTTTTGTACGTAATGTCTATCAACTTAATTATGCTAGTACATTAAACATACTACAATGTAGTTTAATATGGTTTGTTAAATACACTACGGCTTGTCTGAATGTCCACCGAAACCTAATGGATGTATTATAAAAAAAAATATACGTATATATAATTATTGAGGTACATATTATTGTACCTAGTCAAGCCACAGATTACTTAATAGTTACTTCGTAACAGATAAATCACTCCATAGAAAATGTTCCTACCTTCGGGCTTTAATAGCCTACTGTTTCACATCGTCAATCGCTGCGTGCGAAAATGTACCTTAACGATCGAGTCTAAAGTGGTTATTGCTTTGCAGCTGCGCGCAGTTGCGTGGGCGAGCGTCTATGTATACTTCCCGCGGCTGACGAATTTTCACTGAAAAAGACCGCCGGCGGCCCGTCGGGCGGTAGGTAGTTAGCGCGCGCAAGTACATAGAGTGCGTGAGGCCTGGTCAAGCGTTAACTACTACGCAGTCAGACCTCAAGATATTATTTTATTTATACTTTAATACTTACACATTCGATTCTAATAATGATTTGTAATCTGAAAATATTTTCATTACATCATATTATTTTTCGAAACACAACACGATTTAGGTACCTACCTATTAATTCTTTCACACTATTTCCTCCCAATTAGTAATTTAGGGAATATAGAGATGTAAGGAGAATGTATTTTCGTACATCCTTCCCTATAGTAGGTTCTGATGCGAGAGGTATATTTAATTATCAATAGAAAACGGATGCTCAAGATAGAAGCGATAAGCCACAAGCGTCTTAGTAACTATCTTTTGCCCGCGGCTTCGCTCGCGTGAAATTCGTATTTAAAAAGAAGAAAGTACGTAAGGAGGAACAATTCGGTTTGTATGAGAGCCACAGCTTAGCGTAACTGGAATTGAATTATATTTAGCCTATCCTAAGCTAAGTCCCACATAGTTAATTGTGCTTGAATTAAGTTTCATCGAATTCGGATGATCGGTTTAAGAGTTATGGTTGAACATACATACATACATACATACATACACACAGAAAATATTTCTAAAAATCGTCAATTTAGTTTTAGTATCATACATAGAGTCTACAAACGCAGTATCTCATAAAACTAAGTAACTTACTCCATGACCACCCCTTACATATTTATTATTAGTATAATAATATAAGTATATATTGATTAAATGTGCTTGAACAAAGTTTCATCGATTTCAGATGATCGGTTTAAGAGTTATGGTTGAACATACATACATACATACAGAAAATATTTCTAAAAATCGTCAATTTAGTTTTAGTATCATACATAGAGTCTACAAACGCAATATCTCATAAAACAAAGTAACTTACTCCACGACCATCCCTTACAGATTTATTATTAGTATTGATAGTGATGCAAGGAGAAAGTATTTTCGTACATCCTTCCCTATAGTAGGTGCGATGCGAGGCGGTATATTTCATTATCCACAGAAAACGGAAGCTGAAGATAGAAGCGATAAGCCATAAGCGTCTTAGTTATAATGACGAGAGAGGCGCCCAGAATAAGGGCTGGGCGAGAGCTGGTTAGGGGCAGAGCACAGATGAAAGAAAAAGATCGATGGCGCTCTGTATGGGATCACGGTGTCATGGCGTCGCAAAAAATAACACAAATAAATTTGCTCAATGCTCACACAGCTCTTCGCGGCCATAAAATATAATTATATAATATTAATTAATTTTTATTTTATATATAAAACTGTTTAATCTCTAGATTTAATAAAAAACTAATATATATTTAAACTAAAATACATAAAATTTAGGTTAGGTCTTGCTTGGAGTACTGCTCGCACCTGTGGGATGGCTCAGCTAAATACCAGCTTGCGCCGCTAGACTCAATCCAGCGTCGTGCCGCGCGACTTGTGGATGAACCTGACGTGGTGTCCCGACTTTTACTCAGAGTTCTCACTTAGACTTAGAACCGGTGTAACTCCGTAGGGACGTCGTCGGCTCCCTAAGTGTGTCCTATCGTCTATTTCACGGGGAGTATTCGGAGGAGCTGTTTAACGCGGTTCCGTCGTCCCCATTCCACCTCCGCACAATTATAACGGCGGATTGGGTATTGAAATTCAGAGGGGTAACGCGGCGAGCGTACTGGGTACACATTGGCGTCGACAGAGACGTGGCAAATCAAATCCAAAATCAAATCAAATCAAATCCATTTATTAGCACACATTATCAAAAAATTAAAATCGTGATCTTTAGGCATCGTCATTAATTCATTATACATAAAAATTCTTAAATAATAAATAATATATAAATTGTAACAATAATTTTAAACTATATAATAATATTGAAATAATTTAAATCATAAAATGTTTTTCCTTGTAGCCAGGTATTCAGCTGTAATTTAATTTAATTTGGCTTTTGAGAAATTTATTTTTTGTAGGTTTTCTGAATATTTTAGATTAGTTTTGGTGTATTAGTGTATAGTCATAAAACAAACTTATTATGTACAGTAATAAATATACAATAATTTAAGCTAATAGGTACAAAAAATAAAATAACTATAAATAAAAATATTCCTCCATCGTCGTCGAAATTGGCATTGTGCCGAAGACGGAGGCAGCGTTCCCCCTCTGAATGGCTAGGCTGATCTTCTGCCTAAGGTAGCTTGGCGCGCGGATGTCCCCAGACGCCTCCGTGAGCAGTTTACCAAGCTCTTGTAGTGTATAGTTGTATTACTTTTTAGAGCCAATTAAATAATCTACAACAAAAATAATAGTTTTAGTATCATACATAGAGTCTACAAACGCAGTACCTATATCATAAAACAAAGTAACTTATCATAAAACAAAGTAACTTCCTCCATGAACATCCCTAACTGATTTATTATTAGTATCGATGGTGAGGAGAAATCTTGTTCTATACATGTATTACATATCTTGTATTGTACCGTGTGGGGCCGGTACTTTAAAAGAATAGCCCCACTGCATCTCTCTCCGTGTATGTCGTAAAAGGCGACTATGGGATATGACTCCCTTCTTATATTACTAAGTGGCAGGGTTTAACCCGCCCGGGTCTGTACCACCGCACTGAATGAAAGGTCGGTCGAAACGGCTATGTAAATAGTCCGTGTTTTCCGTCCAGTTCAGTGTAGCCGGCACGACCGAAGGGAAGCACTGACGTGGCACCAAGTTCAGCCGGTTTTATGAGCTGACATCACGGATGTTGTAGGTGATGTGGCCAACCGTGTCAGTTTCCATAAAAAAAAATCTTTAGGTACTATTTTCATTGAGATCGGCGTTCCGAGTGGTGCGAACACATCTGGCTACCTCGGTGATGTTTTTATGTGAAACATTTTACTTTGAACCCGGATTCCGGATAACGATTTCCTCAATCGATTTTGTGACGTGTTTTGTTTTTAAATAGCTTTAGCCAGCGGCTTCGCTCGCTTAAAATTCATATTCTATGCAGTTATACCAAATTCAGGTGAAATGTATTCGATTTTTTTAAATTTATGCGAGAGCCCTATTTTAACGCGAGTAGAGCCACATGTTTTATATTCTAAAATAATCTCAAATGGTTGGTGATTCTAAATGATCAATCGTCATGCAAGGCTGATTTGTAGTTTTTGAGTAAATCGCTTACATAAATCTGCACAAAAATAGACAGAAAACACATTTTTGATCTGTTTAAAGTTTGTAAGAAAAAAACAAAAACAAAATTTTTTTTTCTGGTTTCGCCGTAGCATTGTATTTCTATTTTTTTTTATAAATCGACATTGGTGGCTGTGCCAAATGACCAATATGCTGTCGACAAAGCCAAAAACACCTCTCCTTCCGAAACGACGACTAAATAGTGACGAATAACCGAGCGGGGAGTAACTATAGCGAGAGAACGATTTTGAAAGATAGTTGCCAACGTAATAAAAAATAAAAAAATTGGGAATCGACTTATCGTCGATATTGATAATTGATATTGTTTATTGATTGTACTGTGTGGGGTCGGTACTTTAAAAGAATAGCCCCACTGCATCTCTCCCCGTGTATGTCGTAAAAGGCGACTATGGGATATGACTCCCTTCTTATATTACTAGGTGGTAGGGTTTAACCCGCCCGGGTTGGTACCACCACACTGAATGAAAGGTCGGTCGAAACGGCTATGTAAATAGTTTGTGTTTTTCGTCAAGTTCAGTGTAGCCGGCACGACCGAAGGGAAGCACTGACGTGGCACCAAGTTCACCCGGTGTTATAGGCTGACATCACGGATGTTGTAGGTGATGGTGATCAACCGTGTCAGTTTCCATAAAAAAAAAATTATCATTCATATGGCACTAAAACGGCACTCGAACTTGTCACAATCTGTCCTATCCGGTTCAATTACTACCCACGAAGAAGTAATTTTTACAAGTAATTGAGTGCCTAACCACAGAATAACATCACATACAGTTGAAAACACCGATTGAGAGCAAGATTAACAATTTTACTGAGAGTTCTCACTACAAAGACTCATTAATTAATTGTATCAAGTGTAAAGAGCCTCTGTCAAACTTTGATACGTAATTTGTTAAACTGTTTTATAACTTTAACAGCAATTAATGTTTTTGTGTCGTACTCCGGTTTGCCTGTTATATAATTACTAGGTCTTACCCGCGGTTTCGCTCGCGGTAAACTTGTTTTCCCAGAAAATCCGATTTAAACTCAAATCAATATTACACTAATACCAAACTAATACTCAAACGCAACACAACAGAACTGCTAACACCATCTATTACTACCATTCGACACTCAATTCAGTTCATACTACAATTTATTTGATACTGCTCAACCCTAAAGCAATTTAGCGTGATGGTATATAGCCTATACTGAGCTCCAAGAACTACTCTTTACTTTGGTGCAAACCGCATAAAAAACTGTTTAGTGGTTCCGGGGTTCACCTTAGACATACATTTTACATACAAGTTACCTTTTATAAGAAGTAGAGATAGAGAAAATATAGAGATTTATTGTTTATAAAACGATCAATGTTCCATATTATTTAGCTCGCAGGTTTTTGAACGCAGAAAAAGTATGTAAATACAGGCTGTGCTTATTCTTAGGAACGTCTCAGATACTCCCAAGGGGTATATAAAAACAGAACATAAAAAGACGAATTGTTACCGCAAGTGCGATATAAAAATATAATCAGCTAAGCAGGTACTCGTGGTATGCAAATGTGTGAAGTTGTAAAGTTTAGACGAGTTTACGATGTGTGTGGGTTGTACGCGTAGAGGTGGTCTGTACCCTAGCCGTGTTCTCTGCATCATTTTGTATGGAGAAACGAAGTTCGCAATTCTATCACTAGAGGCGCTGCTCCGTTTCTCCATACAAAATGATGCGGAGAACACGGCGTAGCGTAGTAGGTTAAATCTCGTGATTAGGGTACTGGTCTCTAGGCCCATACTCGTTTCATAAAAAAAAAAATTAAAATATATCTCTAACAGATCTGTCAGCCCCGGTAGCTCAGTGGTGCGGTAGGTCGACTGTTATTAAGCAACCCTGGGCGCGGCCAGTACTTAGATGGGTGACCGCTGACCGCTGGAGGCTGACCATGGTTCGGATTCCACGTTAAACTGTAGGTTCCTTTCCTTCTTACCTTAATAGGTGGTAGGGTTTATCCCGGCCGGGTTGGTACCACCGCACTGACCGAAACGTCGGTCGAAACGGCTATGTAACTAGTTCGTTTTTTCCTTCCAGCTCAGTGTAGCCGACATGAAATGAAGGGAAGCACTGACATGGCACCTAGTCCACCCGGTGTTATGGGCTGCCATCACGGATGTAGTAGGTGATTTAGCCAACCGTGTCAGTTACATAAAAAAAATACCTTGCGTCATTATTGCCTCATTACTCGCAAATATTTTTTTTTTATTTTCATCTCCATGTCGCAAATAAATCAAGTAAATTATCATTTCATTTTCCTCTCCAGGCTTCTCGAAGGTACGTCGCCAACATGCACGTTCTCGACTTGACTGTTTCCTTAATTCTATCCCAGTTTGTAACTTTATAGCCCAAAGTACCGTACTTCCCTCTCCCGTACTTCTTAGTACCGTATTTTTTTCTCTTCGTACTCCATTGATTATTTCAAAGATGATTTCAACAGGATAACCCAAGATGATGTACTAGTGCCCTTTCTTTTTATTTTTTTTATGGAAATTGACACAGTTGGCTACATCACCTACTTACATCCGTGATGTCAGCCCATAACACCTTGGTGAACTAAGTGCAATGTCAGTGCCCTCCCTTCGGTCGTACAGGCTACGCTGAGCTGGACGAAAAAACGCGAACTATTTACATAACCCTTTCAACCGACCCGTTATTCAGTGCGGTGGTATCAACCCGGGCGGGTTAAACTTAGTAAAGTACGAAGAGAATGGGACCTAGGTCAGCGGTCACTCATGCAAGTACTGACTGACCGACGACCGTCGGCCGACCACCACTGAGCTACCGAGGCTGACAAAGCGTTTTCTATAATTCTATAATGGAAGAAAGTTTTCTAGAAGTCTGATTATTCGTCAAACACGCTATACTCTCGCGGAACAACCCTTTGTAGTCGACAGAAGAGTTATTCGAACTGCACGATTCTCTATATTTCTGTGCCGCACCGCAAAGGTGTGGAACGGGCTCCCGGGGAATGTCTTTCCCCACTCCTACAGTCCACGGATCAATCCAGAGAAATTAGTCCACCTCCAAACCGGACCGGCATCTCCCAGGTAAAAGACCAAGTAGTACAAGACGTGGTAATAATAGGGAATTTAATGTCAATAATTGAATTTGAATAATTGAAATAATCGAATTGTAATATCTGGTCTGTTATTGACAGAACCGGGAAAATGTGGAACGCACTCCCTGCTCATCAAGTTCCTCCCAAGTACAGCTTTTCAAAACGGCGTGAAAAGGCTCCTGTCAGGCCGGCATGGAATTCGCAATCCCCGTGCATCACAGAATGTCCATGGGCATCGTAAGTCACCTAATCGTAAGTGAAACGATGCCACATGTCGCGCTTTCCATAAAAAATAAAAAAAAATCTGTTATTATGACTGAACAAATAAATACTAATAAATACTGAGAAATGATCGAATACCTAAAAAAAAACTTCGATAGGCGAATTGAAAAGCTTTTATTCGCACACGTATTTGTTTGTTGGAATGCAGCCATGACTTTTCTATTTTCTTTCATTTCATACTGAAACTCGAAGTCTCTTAAAACGGTTGAATGGCCCCCGGGACTCGCATTGAAGTAGTTGTGTTTGTTTTGTGTTTCATTCTGGTTACCCGAAATATGGAGGTGGATGGAGGGAAGGGTAAAGGGAAGATGGAGGGTGGAGAGAGAAAGAGTGGAGGTAGAGGGAGGGAGGGGGAAAGGGCTTTGAGTAGTGAGCGAGGGGAGGGAGTGGATGAAACTTTGGTGAGTTGTTGTACGTTGTACGCACGCGAAGGTAACTGAAATAATACAATTCCATTTTCATCTATACTTCTATAATATGGAGGGCTAAGGAGGGAAATTAATCACTTAAGAGGGAGGGAAAGAGGGATGGAGATGAGGGAGAGAGGGAGGCAGGAAGGGAGAGAGAGAGGGAGAGAGAGAGAGGGAGAGAGAGAGAGAGAGAGATAATATAAGAGAAGCGATCGCTTATTTCCTATTAAACCGAGTTTACCGCGAGCAAAGCCGCGGACCAAAGCTAGAATACAATATGCATGTTTATTGGGTCATAAAGTATACCATGAGTATGGATAAATCACCATATAATATAAAATACTGTTCACAACACTAGTGTTAGATCTTCTTATTCCATATATGAATAAAAACCGGCCAAGTGCGAGTCGCCCTCGCGCTCCAAGGGTTCCGTACCACCACACAATATATTTGTGTTATGTATTTACAAAAAAAAAAGTGTTTTATTTTTCATTCATTTCGAGATCCATAGCTTAGCGTGATTCCGACTCACATTTGGCCGTTTCATGTAGGACCTACATGAAACGGCCAAATGTGAGTCGGATTTTATTTATACCTACATTGTAGGTACAAATAAAAATCTTTCGTATGTACAAAATATAATCAAAAAGTACATAGAGAACTGCTTCGTTAAAGTTGTCAGATACTTCCGATACAATTTTGAGAGAATAATTTCTTTAAAACATCCGGGGCTTAAGAGATCACGCGATCCGATGTTTTAAATTAAATTTTGTGGCTCAATTGTTTCGAGGCAGTCAGAAACGGAATTTACTTTGGCGGGAGTTTCCCGGGACCCTCGGCGGCGGAGGCCGCGGTACAGACAAAGAAGCTTCAATCAAAATTTAATCTAATTTTACAATTTGGTTTGAAAATATTTGACTTTTATTATTCGGGGACTGAGGACGCGTTCGTCCCCCGACGAGCGGATTCATCAATTCAACTCCATCGCATTATTCCGGATCCATTGTTTATATTTCATTTGGATACAGATTTAAATTTTCTGAAGTTTTTTTCTCCGATTCGACGCAGGTGACAAATTGAACGGGCACCGTTAAAAATTGTCGCACCTTTTCGATTCCCGTGGCCGACGCTTGACTCTCGAACTGGGGTGAAGTTTGTCGTCAATATCAATTAGGAAAGGTCTTTGTTAAAACGAAGTGATCGAATTTAATCTCTATTATTGAAGACGTAAGGTTGAGAATAAAGAATCAACTTAATAGAAACATTTTTATTGCGTGATATTTGCCTTGCGAACTGTTTTGTGTGAAAACATATTATATTTTGTCACCCATTCAGATATAAAATTAAATTTAGGGATTTAGGAGTAAATGGTATTACTTACGCAGCGCATATTTTCGCTCTAGCTTCCTTCCCCTATCCTCTCACGGCCTTCTTCTCCCCTCTAGTGATGATAAAACCCTAGGGATTCCACGTCACGCTTCTGGTTTCTACACCGATTTATTTACTGTCCACTCTGGTCGTCTATGGAACTCGCTGCCGCACTACGTCCGTCACTATCAAACTTTAAATTTAGGAGTAAATGGTATTACTTAGGGAGCACATATTTTCGTTTTAGCTTCCTCCTTCTATCCTCCTCACGGCCTTCTTCTCTGCTCTAGTGATGATAACATCCTAGGGATTCACGTCACGCTTCTGGTTTCTACACCGATTCATTTACTGTCCATTCTGCTCGTGTATGGAACTCCCTGCCGTACTACGTCCGTCACTCCCAAATTTTAAATTCTTTTAAAAAGTAATTGAAGCAATTTTAACCAATTTTCCATATTTTTAACTTTTCCATATTAATAATAGGGACCATTGGCTGCGCCTGAGGCTTCGACCTCGGACACAGCCAGCTAGTTCAGAAACAATAAAAAATAAAAAATAAATAAAAATTATTAACATGGTCCTCATGACTGAAGCGGCGTTCCCCCTATGCATCGCCAGGCTGATCCGCTGCTTGTAATGCGCCCGGGCACGGGGCGGTCCCCAGACGCGTCAATGAAGTAGTTTTCCCAATTTATTGGAAAAACTGATCGTGTCCGGGCTCCATGCCCCAAGAGTCTCTACAGCAAAGGCTAAAAGCAAAGGCGGAGAAACTGAAGGACGATGAAGACATGGAGCGCCAGCGAAGAGTAATTGCCATGAAGAGCAACATGCTCGCCAGACGGTTTGCGCGGTGCTCGAGGGAGGTCAAGCTCACACTGTTCAAGGCCTACTGTCAGGCGCTCTACACCGGGCATCTGTGGTGCAACTACACGCAGCGAGCGTTTAATTCGCTGCGTGTACAATATAACAATGCACTGCGGTGCATGCTGCGTTTGCCGTGGAGGTGTAGTGCGTCTGGCATGTTCGCCGAGAACAGGATCGATGACTTCTTTGGAGTGCTGCGCAAGCAGAAGGCAGCATTTCTTGGTCGCGTCATGACCAGCGAGCAAAATGTTATTATTGAAAATGTTGGCATGCACATTAGTTATTATGAATTTTTAAAATAAATAAATAAATTATTAAGTATTAGGCATTATTATTATTATTTTTATATTTTTATTAAAGACAATTTTATTATTTTATTTCATTTAAGTGTTTGACAATTTTACTTACGTATGACTGAAGATGCATTTTTTTATTTTTTATTTTTTATTAATTTAATTCATATTTGTTTTAATATTTTTATAATTATTATTGTTACTCTAATTGTTATATTATTGCTATTCTAGTGTATCTGAATTTGTTGTGTGTGCAATGAATGGGACAAGTGCCTGAATTAATAAAAATGATTTGATTTCATTTTATTTTATTAAAACTCGTAGTTGTTCTAGAATAAATAAATATTTTTCTCAAACTTTATAATTTTTTTTCTCAACAAAAAGGCTTCCTAATTAATTGCCTAAGTAATTGAAGGAGCTTCGCGAAAGCTTTAGTCTTGGAAAAATTAAATACAAAATTAGCAGTGAAGTTCTCACTAGGTTGTATAATTAAGTCTTCGTGAAAGGAGATAACGAGATGTAATACAGAGGCAAGAGCTATGACTGTCAATGTGTTCGTATTCTTGTATATTTTTTTCGCTGTTTCTTTTGCAAGTTTCTTGGAGGAAAGTAGTTGGTTCTAGAGTGTTCTAGGCAGAACGGTTTAGTTTTTATGTATAAAGAGCGAACCGACAGATGAAACGGAGAAAGTCTTTCCTAGTAACTACACAAACACAATTATAAATAAATAAATAAATATAAATCCCACCAAAAACATAAATGTGAAAAAAAGCCAAGTTCGCAACAAAAAAAAACTTGCAAAATAAGCACTCGGATAACGGCTTCGCTAATAAAAGAAGTGAGATCTAACTGGATACCAAGTTCTTTCGAAGTTCCTTAAATCATAGCTCCTGTTATGCAAAACGTTCTTCAGTTGCTTTAAAAGAAAATTTGTTATGTTCTTTGCTACTCAATAGTGCGTCTTGGCAAGTTTTCTCTTATTCAAATTTGTCTGTCGCCCTTTTTGCTTTGCGAACTTGGCTGACACACTGCCGTGTGTCTAGATTGTTTATTAAATGACAAATATAACATAAAAGAAAAAAAAAAACAGTACTAGACTAAGGGGTCTAGACTAAGGGTCTGTTCAGTATCGATCGAATTGGCTTGAGACTCGATCCAAAGACGTGCAGTTCTCCAAGTTAACGACTTTGAAGTGTCCTGCAAACTTGAACATTTGCAGCTCCGTAGAGATATAGGTTCACTAAGTATGTTCTATCGACTGTTCAACGGCGAATTCTCTGAGGATATCCTTTGTGATTTGTGTAGCCTTCTTCAGCACCGCCTTCAACTCTAGGGTTTGATTTTTTTTATTTCATACATTTTTGAAGGCGGTCTTTATATTTTTTTAAATAGATTATCACATATTTCACAGTTTTTTTTGTAATTTTTTGCTATTAATGTACTCGGCGGAATCGCTCGGCCTTCGGCCTCGCGATTCCGCCTCGCTTTCCTATCTGATCATGACCACACGGGAAGCACCAGCTTTCAAATAAAAAAATAATCATCAAAATCGGTTCACCCAGTCGAAAGTTCTGAGGTAACAAACATAAAAAAATACAGTCGAATTGAGAACCTCCTCCTATTTTTTTGAAGTCGGTTAAAAAGGCATCTGTTATGCCGGCACGGCATTCTTACGGCAGTCTCCGTTCTAATCTTTGGTGTCGTCGGCTTAACAATCACGCGAAGTCATAAAAAAAATTATTCTGAACATTTTCTTTGTCGCAACTTGTGTGCGGTCGTTTTTACTTTATTTTATGTGCTAACATAATTACCCCCCGCGAATATGTTTAGGTACGATAATTTCATTTATGTAAAAATGTCTTTACATGGTATTAACAGTTAAGCATCGACTCCCCAGTAACGTGCATTACTAATATGGAATGTGGTTAATACGTAACACTCTACAACCTATTAATAAATGTGTTGCTGAAAATACCCGTTCAAACGTATGTTTTTAAGGCTGCATACAGGGTAAAATTACGTTCTTATTTATTTATTTAATTATTGTGATAACACCCATAGGCACAACGCAGTGATGAAATATTTTTTTTTTCTATCTGAATTATTTCCAATTTTACCATTTTCTAACAATGTAAATGTATACGACAGTGTGAGCGCGCTCTATTCTCGCGCGCGGCCACGCAGCGCTAGGCTTACCCCACCCCGCTGCCTTCTCCGCGCCGCTTGCGCCTACGTGGTGCGGTGCGGGTCGCTTAGAGCGCGCATAGATTTAGTAAAATTAAAACTTTGAAAATTCAAATTTCGAAAACGAGTATAGGTGGGACCATTTTTCTTTTTGTAATGTGTTTATTAGATTATATACGAAGATATATGCGAACTCGAACTTTAACTTTAGCTTTAACACTGGTTTATTATAAACCTAAAAATTTTAATGCGTTTTTTACCTAAATGAAGTGAATTGTGGACTTGCTTAATCTATAAGATATCTACGCATTGCTTAGTGCTCCTTTACTTAATCATTGCATTAGATTGTTATTTTTCACCACCAATCTAGCATTATAATTACATATCTCTCTTTCTTGCAATGCAACTCAAATGTTCTCCGTCTATACTGTGGTTTAAACCATACTATATCAATATTGCTTGAATCTGTTATTGTCTTTAATATTGTACAAGTTTTTACTACTTAATTGATTGTAACTGTAAAGATGTTGATTCTATAATAAATAAATAAATAAATATACAATGGCTCATTTCGATATTCCTGACCGAACCTTGGACACTCTGTATATAATCCGACTCCGTTGTGCGCGGCGTTTTGACTTAGAAAACAAATAATTGACCCTGGCTGGTTCCATTTGTTCAACCTGTCTCATTAACATCGGCCTAATGAACTTCGCGATCTGCGGGGCGAAGGGGGTGAGGAGGGGGGAAGGGGGCGTGGGAAGGCAGCACGCAGGCAGGAAACGACCCGACCGATAACTTAGTCTGAACGTAACTTTCGAAAACAGCGAAAACGCGAGATTGCGAGATTGATTGAGCATTGCCCGTTCGGGTGCTCGTTCTGTTCGATTGTTTTTAGGTTTCCGTACCCCGTACGGAAGCCTATTATTAAGTTCATAACGTCTCTCTGTCCGTACGTCCGTTCGATGGCTGTATCTTAGGAACCGTAATAACTGGACGGTTGATATTTTCACAGAATATATGTTTTTTTTGGCGGATATAAAAAATTATAAAAAAAATTAAAAGTGCAAAATGAAGGGGGGTTCCCATATAAGAAAAGTATTTTTTCAACGTTTTTTTTTTGTTCATGGGCATCGTTAGACACCTACTTGTAGGTAAAGCGACGCCACATTATGTCAAGGTATCCATAAAAAAAAATTATTAGGAAGGCGAAGTTAAAAAATCGCGATTCATAATATCAATTGATTGCTATCTGTTGCAGTAACTTGTTTTTAACCGACTTCAAAAGAAGGAGGACGTTCTCAATTCGTCTGAATATATTTATTAATTATTTTGTTTTGTATGTTATGTTCAGCGATAATTATTGACAACGTATAGACCATTTTCGATTATTCTTCTTAAAGTTGCTACCTTACCTAATCTAGCCTAACCTAACCTAACCTAACCTAACCTAACCAAACTAAGTTACAATGGAGACTCTATCTACACGAGATGTTCATACGATATAGGGTTTAGCCTTATAGAAGATTATATACCGCGGATGTGAAATGAAGGGAAGCACTGACACAGCGCCTAGTTCACCCGGTGTTATGGGCTGACATCACGGATGCGAGGTGATGTAGCCACCCGTGTCAGTTTCCATAAAAAAAAAAGTGTACTCCCTACCCATATATCCCCACTCCCCCAAGTACAGTCTCTGGTCCTTCAAGAGGGTCCGTGAATAGGCACCTGTCAGGCCGGCATGACATTCACAGACCCGCGTACGACCGAATATTAGATACTATATTACTACTACTATTTGTGTTCCAACTAGTTATAAGAAAATTGTATGTTACCTACCTATTGAACTTTCGGCTGTATTAAATTTTGGTTTAATGTATAAAGCGGCCGATATCGGCCGCTCCGTAGGAGAAGGGTACATGCTCGTTCATTTTTATTCGGGCTGTATTTAATTTTGGTCTAATAAATTGAATGTCCATGGGCATCGTTAGACACCTTATGGATGTGGCTCGGCGCCACATGTCGCGCTTGCAATAAAACACAAACAAAAAAGATACTAACCTAAACATTAATTTATATGTTTAATTAACTAGTACGTACTTATATGTAGTTTATCATAGTTATTTTCCTTATATTATATTATACATTCCCACACTCAAGTCTTTAGCTACTACCTACTTATATCTCACAACATACGACTCTCAAACATCCGAAGGTTGAATGGGAGAAATCCCTGTTAAGGGATAAGTCCGCCTTTGCCCCTCGTGTACATTACTTATTGTCTGTTTGTGTAAAATGTTTTCTGGAGCAATAAAGTATTTTCTATCTATCTATATATCCTAGCAATTTCGAACACGACCCAAGTTTTCACGTAAATCGGCTTCGCACCCAACTGACCTTAAAGAGCTTACCAAAAACAAATTTAACATTTCCAATTTTAACCTAATTTGTTTACTCTGCCGCCGCCGTCGCAGGTAACGGCGGCGTCGACCCAGCAGACACGCAACTATTCGCTTAACCAAATCATACAATACCACACTGCTGCCGGCACAGAATATAAAACCACCAGACGTACAGAGCGACTACTTATTATTTATTTATTTATTTACAATTTATTTTATTTCAGCCAACTACAAGCCTATTTGAGAAAGGAATGCTTCGTAGGCCTATGTCGTCTGTCTGTCTGTCAGTCTGTCCGACTCTGGCCGACCATCCAAGTGCTGAATCTGTTAAACCGTAATAGGTAGCTTTAATTAGGGTTCCGTATCCGGTACCGGACCCTATTACTAAGCCTACGTCGTCTGTCTGTGTGTCTGTCCGTCCGTCCGTCCGTCTGTCCGAGGGCTGTATCTCTTGAACCGTAATAGGTAGCCCGTTGAAATTTTCACAGAATATGTTATGGCCGATATAACAACAAGAAAAAGATAAAAATTCACGGGGGTTCCCATAGAAAAAAGCGTATGCGCGCGCGCCATCTACCGAATAGATTATGAAGCATTTTAACTAATCATGACATTTAACTAATATGAAGCATTTCATCTAGATCACGTGAGTGGCGCTAGCCATGATGACATGGCGATACGGAACACTCGGTGCGCGAGTTCGACTCGCACTTGGCCGGTTTTTTTTTCATTTAGGTTTCCGTACCCCGTACGGATGCGTATTACTAAGCCTACGCCGTCTATATGTCTGTGTGTCTGTCCTACTGCTGTATCTTGCGAACTGTTATATAGCTAGCCGGTTAAAATTTACACTGAATAGGTATGTGTTATTTATAATTTTAAAATATAACGGATATGATAAAAAATAATAAAAATTAGAAAAATAAAAAAATTTAAGGGGTTCCCGTGCTAGAAACGTGTTTTTTCAATGTTTTTTTTTTGTGGTGCGGAAACCTTGGTGCGCGAGTCCGAATCGCACTTGGCCGTTTTTTTTTAATGTTCTGTGGCTCCAGGCCAGATCCCATAGAGAGATAATGAGTCATTCGTAATGGCCGAGCTCGAGCATACAAGAGCATTCAATTACGCCACGAACTTTGAACTAAAAGGACTAATGAAACCAGAATACAAAACAGTTTAGTCTGCGAGTTTTAGCTGGCTGGAGCTAAATTTCGTTTCCGGGGTTATTTATGACGGGGACTCTCGCGCGCTGATTCAGAGTTTTGCAGTACGATAACATAATTAGTTAAAATTCAAAGTTAGTTAAAATTCACTATTAGTTAAAATGCTTCATACTCTTTTCGGTAGATGACGCGCATACAATTTTTAGTTTCTTGTATGGGGACCCCCGTGAATTTTTTACTTTTACAAATTTTTATTATTTGTTTTTATATCGGCCATAATAAGCCATATTCTGTGAGAATTTCAACGGGCTACCTATTACGGTTCAAGAGATACAGCCCTCGAACAGACAGACAGACAGACAGAGAGATAGACAGACGGACAGACGGTTTAGGCTTAGGAATAGGGTCCCGTACCGGATACGGAACCCTAAAAACAGCAGAACATTTGTGTTTGTTAGATGGGAAAAGGAGACGTGGCAGGCGCGCCGCAAGTAAGTACTGGTTGACTTACTTCGTAACGTATTGCATTGTATTAATGTACTAGCTTTTGCCCGCAGCTTCGCTCGCGTGAAATTCGTATTTGAAAAGAAGAAAGTGAGTAAGCCCGCTACCTTACCTTTATTTCGGCGCGCGGAACAACTCGGTTTGTATTATAGCCACATCTTAGCGTAACCGTAATTTTATTTAGCTTGTCCAGTGTCCCGTATAGGAATGTGTGTGGTTATACTTCACATTTTAGGGATTTTCAATATATATATATATATATATATATAATTTTATTCTTCCGGATATCTTCGGAGTCGTCGGCGATTGCACTCGCCGGTCTGCCACCCGTCCTCGCTCGAGTGCCTCCCAAGATAGAGGACGGGCCCACCGATCAGTCTTGAGTTACATAATATTATTGTCTTCACTGTCACGAGGCAGATTTCCACTCAGAAATTTGGTCATTATTTTTGTGGTTTCAATTGCAGCCTGTTGTTGGAGTATTTCTAATTTTATACCAGCGTCTAAATTTTTTATGTGTTTCTCTGTTGATTTATTTATAATTCCTGTAGTGCCTATAACTATTGGGACGATTTCGACTCTTGTATTCCACAATCTTTGGACCTCAATTTTTAGTGCGTAGTATTTAGTAAGTTTTTCATTTTCCTTCCTAGTGAGGTTATAGTCGGATGGCACTGTGACATCGATAAGGTAAGTTCTGTTTTTATTTTTGTCTACATATATGAGGTCTGGTCGGTTGTTAGGTAACGCATAATCAGTGGTGACAGCAATTTCCCATATTAGTTTAAATTCTTCATTTTCCACCACATGTGGTTCATTTAACGGGCATTTCCACCAAAATTTTGTTGTTTCGGACTTGTGTTTCTTGAGTAAATTCCAATAAACGTATTTGACTAGTTGGTTATGTCTCTTTAGATATAGTGGCTGTACTAATATTTTACATCCTGAGATGATATGCCTGACTGTTTCATCCTTTTCGTGACATAATCGGCATCGTCCATCTGTATCAAGTTTTAAAATATCACGTTCAAACTGTTTTGTTCTGACCGATTGTTCTTGTATTACAAAAATTTTAGATTCCATTTGGGGAGTAGTAGGTTGTTTTTTTTGCCAAGAGAAAGATTTTTCAGTATCCGTATTTGGGTGCATTAGTACCTCTCTCACAATTTGACCATGTAGTGGCTTTTCTTTCCAATTTTCTTTGGATTGTTCAGTCTGTTTTTTGTGGATTAAGATTTCATCTTCCGTGGGTTGTTCGATATTAAGTTTTTGTCTAAATTTTTTACCTTGTGATATTATGCTATATAGGCCTTTTTCCTTATCATGATCAACAATTACTTTTAGGACATTGTCATTTTTGTCATCTAGATATTTTTCCATTTTAATAGTTAATTTTATATATAGATTTTCTATGTTTAGTAGGCCTCTTCCTCCTTCATTGACTGGTAGATATAGTCTTTCTGTGTTAGATTTTTGTTGGTGCATGTTATATATGTTTAGGAGTTTCCTTGTTTTTCTGTCAATTTTTTTAAAGTCATCCATAGTATAATTTATTACATTGAAAGTATATATAAGAACCGGTGTTGCGTATGTATTTATGGCCTTTATAATATTTCTTGAGTTTAATGTAGATTGAATGATTTTTCTTACTCTTCTTATGTATTCATTTTTCTTTTCTTCTATTATTTGTTTGTGGTTGATTTCCCCATTTTCATCAATGCCAAGATATTTGTATTTTTTGTTATTTAAGGCTTCGAATTTGTTTCCATCAAGCAGTATATGGTCTTCACCTTCAGCGTTTATTCTTTTACCACCTTTTATTTCTAGTACTTTACATTTTTCTAAGCCAAATTCCATTCCAATTTGTTTGGAGTATATTTCTACGGTATCAATTAGATTTGATAGCTGATATTTATTTGCAGCGTATAGTTTTATATCATCCATGTAGAGGAGGTGATTAATTATTTGGCCACTTCTTAAAATATATCCGGTTTTTTCATATTCACTCAGTAATTTTGATAATGGATTAAGACATAGACAAAATAGTAAAGGGGACAGAGAATCTCCTTGAAATATTCCTCGTTTTATAATTATTGGCTTTGTTGTAATTCTTGAGTCAGTGCTTATTGTATTCATAATCACTTGCCATGTTTTCATAACTTTTGATATACAATTTGTAATTACGTTAGGGCATTTATATATTTTGAGGATGAGAATAATCCATTCATGTGGTACCGAATCATATGCTTTTTTGTAATCTATCCACGCCATGTTTAGGTTTTTCTTGTATGTGTTTGTATCTTCTAAGACAGATTTATTGACAATTAAACTTCACTTCATTTCACACTTCACACTTCACTTCATTAAATTAAACTTCTTTGCAACCTCTCGCGCCCCATTTACAACCTCTTTGGTAAGGAGTCATTATATCATTGGCATTACAATGTTTGTATATTTCTACATATAGGATATATGCACTGGCGGCTGGTCCTAAAGTGCGCTCGTGCGCCGCACTACCATACAACGGGAAGTCTTCACTTCACTCAAAATAAATAATACCTTACAACATACTACATTAAAACCATAAAGATCGTACTCCAAATAAATACGAATGTGAATTCGACCTTATTTTATAGATCACAAGGCACGTTTTTGCTAGTAACCGCGCGCGCCGTGCGGAATATAAATCGCACGCGTGTCTCCCATACTGAATGTATGGGGATCGGCAAAACACCGCTGGCGCGTGAGAAAGAAGATACTTCATAGAAACAGTATGGGCCGAAAGGAGTTCTGCGTGCGGCGCACGATCGCCAAACAAGGACGCTATATCGTGAATACCCGCGCGTGCGACACGTCGCGTCGCGAGCGATTCGTTTTGCACAAGTCCGTCTTACAAACTCTTTGCCGTCTACCTAGAGTCAGCGCGCTGTCATGTGATTGATGATGTCACATACCCGTTAGCGCGCGAATATATAAAATGGGATATGGTCAGGTTTAGTGCTTTCTGTCACGTGATACTGTGAATGAGGTGGTGCCGATATTTGCCTAAGCGTTGGTTAAAGGCAAGGCTTTACAATCAGGTGATCCCGGGTTCAATTCCTACTTTTCAAATGCTTTTATTTTTATATATATTTTTTAAAGTATTTTTGGACAAGGGATTTATTTGATATAAAATGAATACAAAATTAAAATGCTAAACAAACTACTTACATAACTATATAAAATATTTCACTGAAATTTTGCCTGGGGATGGAGCTGAGTGTTCCCAGCATACTCGCGGCATTCCCACGCTGGATGGCGATGCTGACCCTCTGTTTGAGATAAACTCCTGAACGAGGGTCGCCCGATATAATTTTTAATTTAATTTTTATTTTTTTTTTGACTGTTTTCTTTTTGAAAGCTGCAGTAGTGTTCTGGTCTATGGGGTGTATTCATAAAGGTACTAAAAATAAGTTTAAAAACTTGTTTGGATTTTTTTTTCTTGTTTTTTGCAACTCATTGAGTGTCTTGAGAATATTCATACTAGGTACTTCCTTACCTATAATAAAATCCAACGTCTGCTTTCTGTCTGTCTGTCTGTCTGTCCGCTTATAACTCGAGAACCACTGAACCGATTTTAATAAAACAAAATTCTATAGCTTGATTCTTCCCATCAACTATAGGCTACTTACTATCACGCTAAATGGTTTATGAGGTTAGCAGTGAAGTGAAATATGAGAGCGGGCGGAGCCGCGGGCACAGCTTGTACATAATATAACGCAGACGTTTGAAAAATTCGGAAGTCCCGATCTTAAAATAACATGACGGGAATGTGTTGGGAAATTTGGTATTTAAGTAGGTAGGTACTTAGCGCACTACCGGTCACTGAAGTCACCAGCCGCCACTGGATATATGTAAATAATTTGTAAGTGGTTGGTAAGCATGCGATCGGCCTCCAATTTTTTGGATCATTTGTATTCGGATTTTTTGGGATTAAAGTGACCACACCTGTTGTAAGCCACGGTTCTATCTGTTCTTCGTCATTAAGAATTTTGTTAAAGTAATGCAGTATGTATGGATGTGCACTGGTAAAATATTTGAGGTAATAGTTTTGTAATTTGTCTATTCCGGGGGTCTTCCAGTTTTTTAGATTTCTTATTGCATCTTTAAATGCTATATCATTTATTGCATTAAAATTGTTATTCTGGATTATTGGTATTTTATCTGCAATTGTTTGTATCATAATATTCGACTTATCAATGTCAACAGGCTGACTGTAAATGTTTGACCAAAATTCTTCTATTTCGTTCTTTGTTGGAATTTCTTTTGGAGTTATATTTTTTTCAAACATTTTCCTGTAGAATTTTCGTTCATTTTGTTTGAATAGCATGTTTTCTTTTTTTTTCTTATTTTCATTTTCATAGCGTTTGATTCTTCCCGCATACATTTTGATTTTTTGTTTTAGTAGTTCAATTATATTGTATAACATTATATCAGTTGTTATATTATACTTTTTATTTAGGTTGTTCTTGATATTTCTCATTCTCCTGCTAGTAACACCACGTGAAATTTCGATCAGTTGTCCAAGGTTTTTTCTCAATATTTCAATTTTATCCTGTATTCTCTTTTTCCAAACTGGGACCTGATTACTATTGTTAAATGATTTTTCAAGTATTTTCTGTTTGTTTTCTTTGATAACTTGAGTTCTTGAGTAGAGGATTATGTTTAATTCTGTTATGTTCATGTTAAATGTTAGTATATTTGGTAAATATGCATTTATTTCATTTACATTTTTTATGAATTGTTTGTTTATCATGCCTTTCGGCAAGTATTGTCTTTCATTTATATCAGTTTTCTTTATTTCTTCTATTGTACTTATTAAATTCTTTATTAAATGACTTCTGTCATTATATAAATTTGACTCCGTATTATAATTGTTATTCATATTATAATTGGTTAAATCTGGTGTTAAGAATATATCGAAGGAGACATCATCATTTATTTCTGTTATATTGCCTGTCCTATGTGCATTAGCAGCTGTATATTCGTTTACATATGTATGGTCAGCATTCGGTTCTTTTCTTGAATTTATTAATTCTCTGGACAATATTGATTCTGCAACTTCATTGTTGTTGAAGGTATCAGTGGGTGTTGTAGTGGGTACCTGTTCAGTGTGATTGTTAATCGAATCTGTTATTGGATTTATTAGTTCTCTATCATAGGTTATTTCACTCTCTTCATTGTAGGGGGAGTATAGTGAACCCAAATACCTCGTTGTTGCATTAGTATTATTAGAATTCGTACCTATTTCCTGGCATTCAGATTGGCTGAGAAACTCCATGATATTTTCAGTTGTGCAGGGTGCATTTTCAATATCATGTATGATTTGTTCTGGTAACATTTTGTAGATAATAATTTTTCTAGCTTGGTTGGATAAAGTATGGCCATTGTGTTTGGAGGTTTTAGGGTTATTTGGGTTTCTTTCTTGGAACAAATATTGTAATTTTTTTAAATATCCCCTTCCAGTTTCTCTTGCTTTAAAATAACAAAAAAGCAATTCCATCATTTCTTCGTTTGACCATTTTCTTCTAGAATCATCAATATTTTTTTGTAGCACATTATTTCTGTCATGCATTATTGTCGAAATACAAGGGTCGACATTATTTCCAGCTTTGTTTTTTATTTCATTTAAGAGTTCTTTTGATATCATTTCGTTAGCTATAATTCTTCTCGCTTGAGTCGATAACGTTGTCCCAGTGAATCTTTTACTCTTTTCGTTGTTTGCATTCCTTTCTACAAATAATTTTTCTAGACGTGCTAAGTATCCAGTTCCTTGTGATCTTGTTTTATAGTAACAGTACATAAGTTCGATCATTTCATCTTTTGACCATATTCGCCTTCGATCTTCAAGCATATTACAATTAGGTCTATTATTCCCACATGTACCGGCAGCATTAGTTGGAATACTCCTTTGCTGCAAGGTATCATCGGTAGTCGTCAGTAGTTCAGTGTGCGAATTCATTTTTTATCTTTTCCAATCAATGGTAACTTATATATAATTTTAATTATGAAGAATAAAAGAAAAGCTTATCTGTGTTGTTGATGTCATTGGTTGATGTTGACATTCAAATTGACATTTTAAATTTACCACTTCAACGTTTTCATCTTCTGAAATTCAGTGGTTTTTGAATGGAATTATGATCTCGTTTCAGATTTGTGTAAAGAAATAAATATATATATATATATATATATGTATAAATATATATATATATATATATATTTGCTATTTGGAAGAATTACAAGGAAACAACAATCACACCACTGATGACTAACATCTACCACTAATATCTACAACATCTACCCTCTCTCCCAAGGTGATCTTGGGCGGGGATGATGAAGATTGTCCAGCCAAAACCCAACGATGGCTGAGGTTCAAAAAACTTGGACGAGGATTTATAATTTTTTTATGAAAACTGACACGGTTGGCTACATCACCTACAACGTCCGTGAGTCAGCCCATAACACCGGGTGAACTAGGTGCCATGTCAGTGCTTCCCCCTTTGATCGTGCCGGCTACACTGAACTGTTCGGAAAACACAAACTATTTACATAGCCGTTTAGACCGACGTTTCATTCAGTGCGGTGGTACTAACCCGGGCGGGTTAAACCCTACCACCAAGTAAGATTAGGAGGGAAGGGACCTACAGTTTTACGAGGAATCCGAACCTCGGTCAGCCTCCAACGGTCAGCGGTCACCCATCCAAGAACTGACCGCACCCAGCGTTGCTTAACATTCAATAGCGACAGTTGACTGTCTGCACCACTGAGCTATCGAGGCTGACAAACGTTGCTCATTGGCATCACTAAATTTTATATGGCAAGGAGATTATAGTAGGTAGGTCGAAAACTTCAGGAGTAAAATAAAATTTCCTTTCCAAACCTACCTACATATCATTTTTCATTGGCATTTGTTCTCCCTGACTTCCAACAACCAACCGGTGACGAAAAGAAAGTTCATAATCTTTATCGGAGCAAGAACATTAAAAGGACATTCCATTCAAGAAAGGGTCGGCCCTGGTTACCTCCGAAAACCATAAGCAGGAAATACCGACGGAATCACGCCTATGGAACTAAGGTCAGAAATCCACACATCCTACGGTCTACTTTCAGCCTTCCAAATCACCAATGTGCTTGTACGAAGTTTCATCCAATTCGGATGATCGGTTCAAGAGTTATGGAGTAATATGCATACATGCATACATCCTTCTTCGTACCTTACTTGATAGTAATCTTGTCCTAATACTTTGCTAAACGTGATGGTCGGTGTTGTGCTGTAATTTACAAGAGGTACCTGCAGCACAACTCCGATTACTCTGCTTCCCACGATTGTCGTGATACAGCGTGCGGTATGTAAGTTATTAAATGATACATTTTGACAAATAAATATTTTGTTTCGTCGGTGAAAAAATTTAACTTTTTGCAAAAATAAACTTTTACCTTTCTCCATACAAAATCGTCTTTCGGCATTTATGTTTTCTAGCCCCCTAAACCTTATCCTAAGGTAGTCGACATTGCTAAGAAAATAAGCAAGCTGAAGTGGCAGTGGGCTGGGCACATCTGTCGCAGACCCGACAACCGATGGGGTAGACGGGTGCTCGAATGGAGGCCACGTACAAGCAAACGTAGCGTGGTACTCCCCCCGGCTAGGTGGACAGATGACCTAAAAAAGGTAGCCGGGAGCGGATGGATGAGAAGAGCGGAAGACCGCGTGTGGTGGCGTGCCTTGGGAGAGGCCTATGTCCAGCAGTGGACCGATACAGGCTGATGATAAAACGTTATCCGATCTTAACAATTTTTTTTCTTGTTTTAAGGTCCTATCGACGTTCCAGTTTTTTTTTTCAAAAAATAAAAAGACATGAACGTACATTCGACTGTCCTTATTACAACAAAATAGAATTGTAAAAATCGGATAAGGTTTAGGTGGGTAAAACATAAACACCGAAAGACGACTTTGTATAGAAAAAGTTAACTTCCGTACCGTGTGGGGCCGGTACTTAAAAAGAATATCCCCATTGCATCTCTCCCCATGCATGTCGTAAAAGGCGACTAAGGGATAAGGACAAGATGCCGTGCTAAAGGGCGAAAGGCTCGCCACCTCTCACCTTGGCACGGTACTTCCACCGAGTCATGCAGCAGGTGGGTCTTCGTGCCATACTTGCTGCTTGATCGATTTAATCTTGTTCGAATACTTTGCGAAACGTGGTGGTCAGTGTTGTGCTGTAATTGACAAGAGTTCTTGCAGCACAACACCGATTACTCTGCTTACCCCGATTGTCGGGATTCAGCGTGTGTGATATGTATTTAAAGTTAACTTCCGTCACGTCTTAAACGGTGAGATTTTTAACCGCTAGGTACATGCCCATTTATAATCGATTTTTCCGCAAATAGCCCGCGCTTAAATACAAATTGATATAATGCCCTTACCTTCGCAAAATTATTTGATGTTCAAAGATCAAACGAAATGGATCTCAAAGAGAGGGAAGGTCATAATTTGATTTCTTTCACTCCCGCCCCGACGACGGCGGACGCGGCGGCGGCGGTTGCTACTACGTTCGCTGGTTTGCTTGTTTTTTCAGATTTTCTTTTCACAGTGTACCTTTTCTTTGACAATTTCGTCTGATTCTCTGCGCATAAAAAAAAATCGCCCATAAATATTTGGGCTGGAATCAATAGTAAGTTACTTTGTTTTATGAGATACTGCGTTTGTAGGCTCTATCTATATGATAATAATAAAACTAAATAGACTTGATTTTGAGAAATATTTTCTGTATGTATGTATGTCCCTCCATAACTCTTAAACCGATCATCCGAATTCTATGAAACTTAGTACAAGTACATTTAACTATACGTGACACAGGATAGGCTAAATTCAGTTCCGTTTACCCTAAGATGTGTCTATCCGCGCGCAGAAATGAAGGTACAGTAGCGGGCTTACTTACTTTCTTCTTTTTAAATACGAATTTCACGCGAGCGAAGCCGCGGGCAAAAGCTAGTAAAAAATAAAAATATTACTCCAGTCTACCATACTGTGCAGTCCACTGTACCGTGTGGGGCCCATTGACTTATGTATTACTAGACTTCACATCAAATACGTTCGACCGGTTCTCACTGACGGTGGATCTCGAGTTGACGGTCTATCAGTCGCACGCTCGCACGCTCGCACGTTTGCATTGTTAATACAATAAAATTAAATAGTTATTACTTTAAATTAAAAAACCGGTCAAGTGCGAGTCGAACTCGCGCACCGAGGGTTCCGTATCACCATGTCATGGCTAGCGCCACTGACGCCATCTAGATGGCGTGTTATGAAATGCTTCATATTAGTTAAATGTCATGATTAGTTAAAATGCTTCACGCTCTATGCGGTAGATGGCACGCGCGCATAAACTTTTTGGTTTCTTCTATGGGAACCCCCGTGACTTCTTTACTTTTTCTTATTTATATTATTTGTTGTTATGGCGGCCATAATAACACATATTCTGTAAAAATTTCAACGGGCTACCTGTCCGGCATGGCATTCGCAACTCCCGCATACGACCGAATGTCCATGGGCGTCATTAGACACCTTATGGGTGGCTCGGCGCCATATGTCACGCTATCAATAAAAAAAAATTAATAATATTATTTTAGATATTAAATTAAATTCACTAACTATATAAGATAACACCGGCTCCACCTTGAAGCCTCCTCGTAGGGGTGTAGTATAGATAGGAGGTTGACGTGGAATAGAGCCTTCGTTTCATCCTGAAAATATAACCTCACCCGCATGTAGGTAAAGGGAAGTTAGACTGAGAGATCTCACCCAAGATTCACGCGAGCTACCGTGTGGGGCCGGTACTTAAAAATAACAGCCCCACTGAATCTCTCTCCGTGCATGTCGTAAAAGGCGACTAAGGGATAAAGACAAGGTGTCGACACTTAACCACCTCTCACCTTGGTACGGTCCTTCTACCGAGTCATACAGCAGGTTGTTCTTCGTGCCTTACTTGCTGCTATTGATAGTTGTCTTGTCCTAATACACAGATAAACGTGGTGGTCGGTGTTGTGCTGTAATTTACAAGAGTACTTGCAGCACAACACCGATAACTCTGCTTACCCCGATTGTCGGGATACAGCGTGCGGTATATCACGCGAGTCTATTTCGTGTGAAGTTTATTTCTCTCTCGTTCTATCTATCTCTTTTCCCGCCCCTAAAATGCTAACCACATAAAATCAAAAGTAAAAGTAAAAATAAAATCAGTTGTATAGAGCCTTTGTCAGAAATTTTAGATTTTGTTACAAAATGCCAAGAGATAGTGTTCATTTTGTTAAGCATCTTGAACACATCTTCCAATGCGTAACAAAATGAACACTATCTCTTGGCATTTTCTAACAAAATCTAAAATTTCTGACAAAGGGAGTTTCTGAGTGGGACAACATGGGTATAAACGTGAATGGAGATCTTCTCAGTCATCTGCGTTTCGCCGATGACATTGTTCTTCTGTGGAATTCCCGAGATCAGCTTCAGATCATGCTGGAAGACTCGCGTCGCGACACAGCGTCGATGAAGGTTGGTCTGAAGATGAACCGGGACAAAACCAAGGTCATGGCGACCGAGGTTATGACGGGAGGATAAATTGTTATTGGCGGAGAAGTGATCGAACAGGTTGAAGAGTACGTATACCTCGGTCAAATTCTGCGGCTTGGTAGACAAGGTCTGCTTAAGGAGGTGGAGAGACGAATTCAACTGGGTTGGGCTGCCTTTGGAAAACTAAAATTCGTCCTGAAGTCTAACCTTCCGCAAAATTTAAGGACCCGCATATATGACCAGTGTGTCCTCCCGGTTATGACGTACGGGTGTGAAACGTGGACTCTGACGCTCGCTGTTGTCCAAAGGTTGACAGTTGCCCAGCGAGCAATGGAGCGGGCCATGCTGGGAATATCGCTACGCGATATGGTGCGTACCGAAGCAATCCGCCGACGCTCCAAAGTAGTCGATATTGGACACCGGGTGGCTAAGCTCAAGTGGCAGTGGGCTGGGCACGTTAGCCGAAGAGACGATGACCGTTGGAGTAACCGTGTCCTACACTGGCGGCCGTGGACAGGAAAACGGAGTGTGGGAAGACCACCTTCCAGGTGGGACGACGACATCAAGTACGCCGGCGGAAATCAGTGGTTCCGTATCGCTGAAGGCCGGGAGGACTGGATGAAAATTGGAGAGGCGTATGTCCAGCAGTGGACGCTTACACGCTGACTGACTGACTGACTGAGTGTTCATTTTTGGGCAAATTTTATTTGAGTGCAATTCATACACAACACAACACAACACACATTTTATGTCTGTGCCACAATAAATTCAGCTCGCACTGCGTTGCGTTCAGTATGCTCAATACGCGTACTTCTAATACGGCCATACATAAAAGTAACTTGTGACCTTCGCTCTCGAAGGTATTCCCTAGATAAGACCTCACGGGCTACAACGCGAGATCCTGGCGGTACGAAAAAAATAATTGCGCCATATTTCATTGTCACTTTCCAAATGCGACGGCGGCGGCGGAGGCGGCGCGGCGCGCCGGCGCGAGATTTACAATGTTATTTCATGGTTCATTAGGGTAATGGACAGGACTCTGTTCGCGAATTTATACCTCCAATAAGGATAAGGAGAGGGATCAGGCACTCGCGATTCTGATGGATGACGCTGGTGGACGGCACCGTTCGCCTTTTTTCTGACGTTAAACTTGATGGAAAACAGTGTATGTGGGTTACATAGGGGGCGCCACGAAGGCGTATCATACATAGCGTCACGCCTGTTTCCCGGTGGGGTAGGCAGAGACAACGGATCTCCACGTGCCACGATCCTGACACACCTCTGCCGCCTCTTCCACTCTCATAATGTTCTTCATGCATGCTCGTCGGTTACGGGTGCTTCGCACTTGACCCTTTTTGAGCACATGTCCGATCCGGTCCAGGTACGTGCGTCTAGGGCGACCCTTCCCGACTCTTCCACTCACATTTGCTCCATAAATTTATTTCGTTAGTCTCGCATCATCCATTCTTCCAACATGACCGAACCACCAAACCATTCCTTTCTCAATCCTTGTCACTATATCTTCTTTCAGCCCACAGCGCTCTAGCACTACACTATTTCTCAATCTATCTTTCATTGTAACTCCATAGGCGTATCGTTCACGCAAAACGAATGAATATCGTACCTTCAGACTGTGAAACATGGAACCTATATATTTTAGGCAAATAAACGTGTACCAATCGGTTCTGCAGATCCTTCCTCCACAGAACCGGTAAACTCTGTAACGCTCTCCCTGCCCACATATTTCCCCCCAAGTACTGTCTCGGGCCCTTTAAGAGAGGCGTGGATGGGCACCTGTCAGGCCAGTATGGTATTCGCAGCCCCCGCATGCGACCGAATATCCATGGGCGTCGCTAGACACCTTATGGGTAGATCGGCGCCACATGTCCAGCTTACTATAAAAAAATAATTATGAAACAAACAAAACCCAACATTAAATTACCTGTACAGACATCCAAAATTGGTAACAATTTTATAAAAAAACCGGCTAAGTGCGAGTCGCGCACGCGCACCGATGTTTCCGCAACACAAAAAAAAAAAACTTCAAAAACACGTTTCTTATATGGGGACAGCCCTTAATTTTTCACTTTTTCAAATTTTTATTATTTGTTATATCCGCCAAAATAACACATATTCTGTGAACATTTAGCTAAGCTATTAAAGTTCCAAAGATCCATCAGACGGACGGACATACTCACAGATTTACAGACAAACAGACGTTGTACGCTTAGTAATGAGCTTCCGTACTGGCTACGGAAACCTAGAAATATTCTTGCATCTTCAGGACTAACTTTTTTTTTTTTTTTTTTTTTATGGAAACTGACACGGTTGGCTACATCACCTACAACGTCCGTGATGTCAGCCCATAACACCGGGTGAACTAGGTGCCATGTCAGCGCTTCCCCCTTTGATCGTGCCGGCTACACTGAACTGGTCGGAAAACACAAACTATTTACATAGCCGTTTCAACCGACGTTTCATTCAGTGCGGTGGTACCAACCCGGGCGGGTTAAACCCTACCACCAAGTAAGATTAGGAGGGAAGGGACCTACAGTTTTACGAGGAATCCGAACCTCGGTCAGCCTCCAACGGTCAGCGGTCCATAACTCATTGTGAACGTCACTCATTGTCTTGTCCTGAGTACTTATGCTACGTTTCTTCACTGGATGGCGACACTGATATTTTGTGTGAAAAACGCTGGTCCGACGTGACGCTCCCTGGACACTTCAATCGCCGACTGACCTAGTGGTCCAGGGTTCCGCTGCAAAAGTTCTCACCTCACAAGAAACATGAACGGGACAATCGTGTAGTCAAAGTATAAGTAGTAATAACGCTAACGATTAAGTGGTTGCCATTTCGAAGTCTCTCCGAAAAAACATGAAAAATTGCAAATTTTAAGTCAAATTTGACCCCAAAAATATCTCATATGATTCACGACCAGAATTTCGATGTGACCCCTATTAGAGCAGAATCAGCTATGGCTCAGAAAATACCATTGGTACACGCCGACCGGATTTGAACCTCGGACCTCTCACAGGAGAAACCAACGTCCAGACCACTCGGCCACCGGCCGCAAATAATACTAATTATATACTCACTATACAGTTTTGCGATGCTAAAGAATCGTGACAAAGGGTCTGAGAAGTGCCTTGCCTCATTTTTAGGGTTCCGGATCCGGTACGAGACACTATTACTAAGCCTACGCCGTCTGTCTGTCTGTCTGTCCTGTCCGTCCGTCCGTCTGTCCGAGGGCTGTATCTCCTGAACCGTAATAGGTAGCCCGTTGAAATTTTCACAGAATATGTGTTATTATGGCCGACATAATAACAAATAATAAAAATAAGAAAAAGTAAAAAAATCACGGGGTTCCCATAGAAGAAACCAAAAAGTGTATGCGCGCGCGCCATCTACCGAATAGATTATGATATGAAGCATTTTAACTAATCATGACATTTAACTAATATGAAGCATTTCATAACACGCCATCTAGATGGCGTGAGTGGCGCTAGCCATGACATGGCGATACGGAACCCTCGGTGCGCGAGTTCGACTCGCACTTGGCCGGTTTATTTTACCTACGGAACCATAAGAATACGAATGAAACTGTGTTTCTTTGTGCCCTGAAAAACCTCCCGAACGAATGCAGATCGCCGCCCAAACATTCTTTACACTAGCGAATACAAAAGGCAAAACTGCCGTCATTTTGTCGTGGTAATAAATTCGTGCGCCGGCCAAAGTTGAGATTTTGACTTGGTAACGAGAATCACGTTCTGGCGTTCACGATTTGCGCTGAGCGTGTTGGACAAAGCCTGCGTGGTCGCAGGCGACAGAACATAAAACATGAGTAGAAGTAGCGTACCGTGTGGGTTCGGTACTTAAAAAGAATAAGCCCACTGCACCTCTCCCCATGCATGTCGTAAAAGTCGACTAAACGATAAGAACACGATGCCGTGCTAAAGGGCGACAGGCTCGCTACCTCTCACCTTGGCACGGTACTTCCACCGAGTCATGCAGCAGGTGGGTCTTCGTGCCTTACTTGCTGCTTGATCGATTTAATCTTGTTCGAATACATTGCGAAACGTGGTGGTCGGTGTTGTGCTGTAATTTACCAAAGTTCTTGCAGCACAACACCGATTACTCTGCTTACCCCGATTGTCGGGATTCAGCGTGTGTGATATGTATATGTATGTATGTAGAAGTAGCAGTTGACCTTACAATCGTTACGTGACGCAGCTCGGTCTTCGGCCTTGCCCATAGTGACTTAACGTTTTTGAGAAAGTAGATCCTTTACCTGAACGCAGCTCGAGCCTTCTGCCTTGCCCAAATGACTTTTTTTATGTAAGCCGGTGTGGGTGGCTGAATCGGAGGGCCAAAGCACATGCTCCGACCAGCAAATGTCACCTCCGAGAAGGTAGGTAGATACTGAAGACTTCCCTGGATTATTGGCTATACTGGACTAGAAGAGAACAACTTAACGTTTTTGAGAAAGAAGATCGTTTACCTGAACGCAGCTCGGCCTTTGGGGCCTCGCCTTTAATTATTTCCTCTCTTGCTCGCTCTCTTGTGACACAATATATTACTTGACATATCATTGGAAGTAGCGCGCACTGCAAAGAAGTGGAAGGCGACTGAAGGCGCGAAACCACACCTTAATCAACCGCTGTCGCTCTCAAGGTGTGTTTTCGATAGACTGTAGGTGGTGTTATTATGTGGCTAGTCACTCCCTAAGTATATGCATATAAAAAAAAATACTCTGAGAAATTTCTTGCCGGATCTTCTTCGGGGGTGTAATCGAACGGGATAGAACAAATTGTGACAAGTTCGAGTGCAGTCGTACTGCCATATGTATGATTTAGATTTTTTCAAATCTTTTCAGTATGTATGTATGTTCCTCCATAACTCTTAAACCGATCATCCTAATTAGATGAAACTTACTACAAGCACATGTCACTATATGTGACACAGGATAAAATTCAGTTCTGATTACGCAAAGAGGCTCTCATGCAAACCGATTTTTTCCGCGCGTCGAAATAAAGGTACGGGCTTACTTACTTTCTTCTCTTTAAATACAAATTACCAAAACATTGTAAAGCAAAATTATGAGTTTCAAGCAGTGGCTGTGGAAACCCTGTGCGAGGAGGCGAAGGGGTTTCTCAAAGAAATAGGGCGCCGTCTCGCAGAGACTTCGGGGGATACCCGTGCTGGATCCTTCCTGACGCAGCGCATCAGCATGGCTGTACAGAAGGGCAATGCCGCGAGCGCTATGGGCACTTTACCGTCATCAGTACCCTAATCACGAGATTTAACCTACTACGCTACGCCGTATTCTCCTCATCATTTTATATGGAGAAACGAAGTTCGCAAATCTATCACTAGAGGCGCTGCTCCGTTTCTCCATACAAATAATGCGGAGAACACGGCGCGGCGTAGCGTACGGCGTAGCATAGCGTAGTAGGTTAAATCTCGTGATTAGGGTATAGGTCATTTAGATGAAAGTTTTATGGGGAATGCGTGATTTTTTACTATGTTAATTATTTTAAGATATTCACAATGTGCACTTTGTAATTTGAAATAAAATATTTGAATGCAATACAAATTTCACGCGAGCGAAGCCGCGGGCAAAAACTAGCAAACAATAAACAACAACTTGTGGTTGCACGGGTACCCACTTAAGATTTTTTTTTTTTTTTTATGGAACCTGACACGGTTGGCTACATCACCTACAACATCCGTGATGTCAGCCCATAACACAGGGTGAACTAGGTGCCATGTCAGTGCTTCCCTTCATTTCATGTCGGCTACACTAAACTGGACGGAAAACACGAACTATTTACATAGCCGTTTCGACCGACGTTTCGTTCAGTGCGGTGGTACCAACCCGGCCGGGATAAACCCTACCACCTAGTAAGATAAGAAGGGAAGGGACCTACAGTTTAAAGTGGAATCCGAACCACGGTCAGCCTCCAACGGTCGAGCGGTCACCCATCCAATCACTGACCGCGCTCAGCATAGCTTAATAACAGTTGACTTACCAACCGCGCCACTGAGCTACCGAGGCTGACGAATTTTCTTATCCCTTAGTCGACTTTTACGACATGCGACGGGGAGAGATGCAGTGGGGCTATTCTTTTTAAGTACCGACCCCACACGGTACAAGATTTCTACTCGTTTTCATGTTCTGTGTCGCACGCGCGAGTAGCGGGGGGGGATGGATGGGGAGAAGGTAGTACCGACACGATACGTTATCACAATAAGGCGCCTGCCGAAGCGATACGGGGCTCAGTCACGCGTCGCGCGGCCCTCCCCGCTCTTATTGCAATATAGCCTGGATCCTGGAGCAAGGAAAAAGCGACACCTTTTTTCGGTATGGCTGGCTGAGTGAGACGGTCCAGAGCACATGATCACACAAGCCAATATTACCACCGAGAAGGTGACATAACCAGAAACGTCAATTTGGTTTGTTGGCTAGCCTGTGCTGGGCTGACCGAGAAGAGATCGTGCAAGTGACCTTTGTTCAAAAATATGCGAGCAGTTTAGATGTGAAAAAAGAGTGTTATAATTATTTTGAAAACCAACGGTATAAATTTAATTACAATTAAAAATAGGAAACTGTTTCAAGCTGTATTTTTACTCTAATTAATTAACTTTGCAACTTTTTTTTTATGAAAACTGACACGGTTGAACCGGGTGAACCAGTCAGTAGGTCAGTGGTTCCCTTCATTTCATGTCGGCTACACTGAACTGGTCGGCAAGACACGAACGAATCATTCAGTGCGATGGTACCAACCCGGGCGGGATAAACCCTATCACCTAGTAAGGTAAGAAGGGAAGGGACCTACAGTTTTACGTACAACTAAATGAAAATATCGCTAGTCCCGGCCTCGATTAAAGCCCTCCTTTAATGCCGATGCACCCGGATATGTTCGGTGAAGCCATCGCAAGCTTAGTTCCACACCTTCTATTCTTAGCAACAACTAATCTACTTGGATTTGCGCCGCATACTTTACATCGCTTTAAAATTTGAATTTCGAGGTAACGACCTATTTAGCGCACGGTGTGTTGCGCAAGAGTTTGTATGCGCATAACGCGACGCAAGTTACGGGGCGCAAAATATGTATGTATGCATATATTCTTTATTGAACATCAATTTATACAAATTAGGCACAATAGGCGAGCTTAATGCCGTTTTGTGATTAATAAAGTTTTTTGAAATAGGTGATGGCTCGTACTCTGTTGGCAGTGGCAAACGTTTTTGTAACGTTAAGTGAACGTAAAAGAAGTATCCAGCGAAGTTTCTTGCCAGTTATTCTTCGATGTGATAATCGAACTGGCAAAATGCTAAATGTTAAATGGTAAAATATGACGAATCCGAGTGCAGTGTACTGTCTACGAATGATCAATAAAGAATAAAGAATGATGCATTCTATTGTAAATCAACTTTGGGATGTGGGAGAGGTATATGCAGGCGAACAAGAAAATTTTGTGGCAATGTATTAAGCTGTAAAGAAATATGATAAACTACAAACGAATAATACATAAAATAGGCTCAGTGAAACGCTATACTTGGAAGTTCAGAATTTCTTTAGACTTGTGACGGTATACAGGAGAGATTTGAAGGCATTTTATATTAAATACTAGCTTATGCCCGCGACTTCGTCCGCGTGGATTAAAAAAAAAGAACAGAATTCGAAATTGAAGTTTTTATGTGACGTTGATAGGCTTTTGTTTTTCTTGTCTTTTATATTCTCTCTCTCCCGTCCATACTATACTTTATTTGATACTGCTGAGCCCTAAGGCTATTTAGTGTGATGGTATATAGCCTATGTTTTATTATGATATATAAGGCCATATACGACCACATGACAAACACGCGGAAAATCTTCAAAAATAGTGTTAAATGGTGCAACAAAAATAGAAATAAGATAGTTATGGACAATATAGCCACTCATAGATTAAATAATAATTTTGATAAGTTTTGGAAAGCCACTAACAGTCTCAACCACAAAACAAAACTGCCAATTTCTGTAGAAAACCATCAGGAGCCAAAAGATATAGCCAACCTTTTCCAGAGGCATTTTACAGTCAAACCAAATTTAGACAGACCTGACTCGCAGAAAATTTCACCTGTGATGGACGAACAACTAGCGCATCAAATAATAACCGTATTTACAGAGGATGAAGTCCTAGAGGTTATTCGAGAAATGAAACGAGGCAAGTCACCTGGCCATGACGGACTTAGCATCGAACACATCTACAATGCAGGCCCAGAGTTCATTAAAGCTATTACACATTTCTACAACCTATGCAACCGACATGAATATCTCCCTGACGCACTCATCAAAACAATAGTAGTTCCAATACCAAAGAATCGTAACGGTGACCTGACACGACTATCAAACTATAGACCTATATCTCTTGCGACGGTGCTGGCCAAGGCTCTAGAAAGGTTGATATATCCGAGGATAGACAAACAGATAATTATTAATGAAGCACAGTTTGGTTTTCGGCCTTCTGTGGGCACTGATATGGCCATTATGGCTCTCAAACAGGTGGTAAATTTTTACAAAGACCGTAAAACTAATGTGTATGCATGTTTTTTAGACCTAAGTAAGGCATTCGATAGGGTAGATTATAAGATCTTATGGGATAAGCTAGAAAATAGTAATCTCGCGAAAGATGTGCTCGCCCTACTACAATATTGGTACAAGGGACAGAGTAATACCGTGAGATGGGCAGGAGTTGAATCGGACAGGTACAGATTGAGGTGCGGGGTGAGACAAGGTGGTATGTCTTCGCCTTGTTTATTCAATTTGTACATGAATGAACTCATCGAGAGGCTCAGCAGTGCCGGTGTCGGATGCCACATAGGAGGCAAGTGCCTCAATAACATCAGCTATGCAGACGATATGGTGCTTCTGAGCCCCTCAGTGAAGGGGCTGAGGAAACTCTTGCAAATTTGCGAGGAATACGCACTAGCACATGGCCTTCTATACAACGTTGACAAAAGTGAAGTACTTGTGTTTAGAGCTGGCAAGGGGCCAGACTATGTCCCGCCAATACTTCTAAACAATTTGCCACTTAAAATCGTTAAGTCCTTCAAATACCTCGGACACATTGTGACTGAGGATTTGAAAGACGACCTCGATATAGAACGACAGCGAAGGTCTCTGGCGATCAAAGGCAATATGATCGCTAGAAGGTTTGCGCAATGCTCGAATGCTGCGAAGATTACGCTGTTTCAAGCGTATTGCACGTGCCTGTACACAAGTCAACTCTGGTCTAGCTACACAAAACAATCTTTCCACCAAATTAGAGTTCAATACAATAATATTTTCAGAGCTTTGTTTAAATTACCCCGACATTGTAGTGCATCCGCAATGTTCGCTGAAACCAGAGTTGACGGATTCCTCGCCCTAATTAGAAAACAAATAGCTAGCTATAAACACAGAATATACCGTTCCGATAATAGTATTGTACAGGCGTGTGCGGCGGTCTGGAACAGCAGTATCTTTAAACGCTGGGAGCAAGAACATGTATAAATATCAACATGTTTAGATAAGCTTGCCCTACAGTTTGTTAGTTTTAAGTAATCTTTGTACCTTTTGTATTTTTGTAATATGGACCTATGTCTGAAATAAAGATTCTTATTATTATTATTGGTATTTCTTTATTTTCACGCTTTTTGTTACATTTACATTAATTTTATATAATTATAAAATAAAATACCTATACAAAATTAATACAAACAGACAAAAACAAAAAACGGTATTCTCGCCGGCGGCGGGAGGCGGAACTCCAAGCACGCCGGCGGGTGCAGGCCGTGGCTACGGAGCTCTCCGAGACGACGCGAGGCAAGCTACGAGCGATAGGTGGTGGTACTAGACACGTAGGCCACCACCACCCCCATCTCGGTGAGCTCCGTATCCACCGGCTGCGGGGCGACGACACGCAGTCCTTTCATGGATCTTGATCCTCGTGCGTGCGCCGCCGTTGCGCACCGTACCGCCACGCCGGTAGCGGGGGCTGTAGTCAGAGCACGGAGCCCCGATAGCCCCAAGCAGGCCGGTTGATGTGGCGGACATCGTCGTCTCGTCTTAGGTCTTGTGGCGGGAGCGCGATGTTGTTCGGCGAACCTTGGTGGTGGGTGTGCGCTGTCGTGTAAGAAGTGGCAGGTGAGCGAGTCACAGGGACACGTCAACGTCGTCGTCGGTGTAAGCGAGGATGGCGGCGTAATCGTGCGGGGCGGCGGCGCGCTGCTGGCGCGGCAGACTCCACGCAAGCTGCGGTGCGCCCTCACCGCGCCCTCCTCTGGCCCGGGGCGGGGACGCCGGTCGTGTCCCTGTCTTCTGCCGTGCTATCTTTGACAAGTCGTCACCATATTCCGGGAGTGCCGAGCGGCGGCGCTGATGGTGGTCGCATGGTGTTGCACACCATGCGAGGTGCTGCGCCGGTGGTGGTGGGGCCGCGCATACACGCGAACTCGGCTTCTTTGTCCTCAGAACTCGGTTTTAATTTTTTTTTTTCATTAGGAGAAAAAAATTTAGCGACTTGTCACTTTGACAACTTCTTCTTTTTTTTTTTTTTATTATTATTATTATTATATAAGCTATGCTATAGTACTGTAAAGTCTCATCAAAATCCGTTAAATAGTTTTTGCGTGAAAGAGGAACAAAGATCCATACATCCATCCATCCTCGCAAACTTTCGCGTTTACAATACTAGTAGGATATTGTGGTAAACAAAGAAATCTACAAGGAAGTGAAAAATATTTCGTTTCTGCCTTTGAAATTGTGAAATTCTAAAAAATATGATCTTCTCGTAATCTCGATAACGCTCATTTATTCAAAGCAGAAGAGATCAAAGATCATCAGGGTTTAGAAGTAAGATTGTTATCTTGAAGTTGAGGAGCTCACGCAAGATCAATACAGGGGCTTATTCAAAGCCCGAGCTGAAGGCTCGAGACTCGAAGCCTTTTTACTCTGAAATGATCTTCGTAATATACGATAGCATCATTGCGGAAACAAACAATGTTTTTGATAAACGAAAGTTTATTAAAAAAAAAAAAAAAACAAAATTAAAAAGACGCAAATGAAGAAAACATAAAAGTGAAGTCAATCGTTTATTCAGCGTTGTAAAAGTAATATAAAACAAAACAAAAAACCGGTCAAGTGCGAGTCTAACTCGCGCACCGAGGGTTCCGTATCGTCATGTCATAGTCAGCGCCACTCACGCCATCTATGGATTAGTTAAAATGCTTCATACTGTTTTCGGTAGATGACACGCATACACTTTTTGGTTTCTTCTATGGGAACCCCCGTGGATTTTTTACTTTATCTTATTTTTTAACCGACTTCAAAAAAAGGAGGAGGTTCACAATTCGACTGTATTTTTTTTTATTATTTGTTATTAATGTTATTATATCGGCCATAATAACACATATTCTGTGAAAATTTCAACGGGCTACCTATTACCTACGCTTCAAGAGATACAGCCCTCCGACAGACAGACAGACGGACGGACGGACGAACGGACAGACAGACAGCCAGACAAACGGCGTAGGCTTAGTAATAGGGTCTCGTAGCGGATGCGGAATCCTAAAAAAAAACTCATTATTAAGACATTTCAAAAACACGGACTGTAGACGACTAAAGCTTTGTTAGTAACGCGCGTCGACGACGCGGACGCCCACCACCGTGAACCACTTAATAACGTCGAAAAGCAGCAGAAGCCTCATAGAAGCCTAAACAAACAAAAACACTGCTCCATGAAGGGTCCGCCCAAATGACTCGCCCTTCATAATAGTAACACCAGTTTTCTTCCCCTGAAAAAAAAAAGGTTCATTTAAGCGGCGGGGTGGTGCGAGCGGTATTGATCTCGAGGACCGAGGTTCAAAATCGACCGACGACTTGCACCAATGAGTTTTTAATAAAAAATGTACGTACATATCTGCAGCTACGCCCTTCGGAACCGGTGTGTCCCTTGCCTTGTCCCTACATGTTGGCCTACCACCTAGTAAAACTAAGTCAGGGTCGGTACCGCCATACTGAACGAAATTGCTGTGTTCACCTCTAGTTCACAACCAGCAATCCAAAGGGTTGTTCGGTCCGGTGTTGCACCTTTTTCGGAGTTCATATTGGCTTGCATGGATCAGTTCTCTGACCCCTGCGACTCAGCCATTCATAAGGAATTGCATAATTTTTTTTAAACCAGCATGGGTGGCTGTGCCCTGAGACCAACGGTGCAGTCGACAAATCCAAATAATTCACCTCTCTTCGCGATCCCACGTTTCAGTGAGATGCCATGCCAGCAGATTTGCGGACTGTTTCTGGGTTGTCCAGCGCGTTGACACGACCTTTGAAGACCCCCAGGGTAAAAGACTCGCGAAACACACTTCACGAAAGACAGTTCCACACCCTATCGGCATAGTTTTCTTCCCCTGGAAAAAAAATTACGTCAGGACCAAGGCACGTGTAGTTCCGTTGTCTCTGCCTACCTCTTTGAGAAACAGACGTGCGCAGACAAAAGAAGGTTGATTTCTTGTAAACGTACCGTGCGGGGCCGGTACTTTAAAAGAATAGCCCCACTGCATCTCTCCCCGTGTATGTCGTAAAACGTGCACTTAGCCGGCCGACAAGGTATTCGCAGCCCCCGTAAATATTCGAATGCCCGTGGGCGCCGCCGGACTACACCTCTGCGTTAGTCTGGCGCGCGCCATTTGTCGTGCTCCCCATAACAAAAAAAAAGGCGACTAAGCGATATGACTCCCTTCTTATATTACTAGGTGGTAGGGTTTAACCCGCCGGGGTCGGTACCACCGCTCTGAATGAAAGGTCGGTCGAAACGGCTATGTAAATAGTTTGTGTTTTCCGTCCAGTTCAGTGTAGCCGGCACGACCGAAGGGAAGCACTGACGTGGCACCAAGATCATCCGATGCTATGGGCTGACATCACGGATGTTGTAGGTGATGTAGCCAACCGTGTCAGTTTCCATAAAAAAAAACTACATTCCTGCCTCCAGGACGCGCACTGAGGCAAGGCGCTCTTACTGCGCCGCCCGTATTTTGTGTTTTCCTCCAGAGGCAATATAAGAAACACTAACTCTCAACAGGGGAGCGATATTGGTGCGTTTTAACTCAGAACAATTTCCCGTATTCCGCCGTCGCTCTGGCCTAGGATAGGCCTTTACTTTATGTCTGTTTTCGGATGATGTATCGCGTAGGTCGGCCGGATGCGCCGTGAAAGGCCCGAACAATAAATTGTGGTAAAAACGCTCGTTTAGGCTATGCGATGTTTGAATATACCTCACCTCGTTTATGGAGATAGGGCAGTTAGTCGAATGTGGAAAACATTATTAGGGGCAGCACTACCAAAAATCGATTTCTCCTGGTTTCTCCCGATTTATGTTTCCTGCAAACTACTGCGAGTTTGATATAATAAAAAAATATAACTTTCTGCAAGATATAGAAAATGCTTTATTGCTCCAGTAAACATTAAACAGTAACAAGTACATTAGAAAATTTACATAAGGTGAAAAGGCGGACTTATCCCTTACAGAGATTTCTTACAGTCAACCTTTGGATCTTTGAGATTCGATATTATAGTGGAATGTAAGTAGGTAGTAGCAAAAGAGTTGAGCGTGAGAATTGAAGATAATTAATAATAAGAATACTTATTAACAATACATATAAGTACATGCTAGTTAAATACAAGCCATGCATATGTTGATACATATAAATTACTAAATATATAGAATATTGCGTACAAATAAATATACGTACATACCTACTTGTCCATCCAGGTATGAAACAGAAGTTGTTTTTTTGTTTTTTAGGTTTTTACATCACATTGACGAAGATAATCAGTTTTAGGTGTTTTTTTAATAAGGAATATTGAGAAGATATATACTGCTGGGAAGCAGTATACTGCTTCCCAACAAGGAGCCTAAAACGAAATTGGATCTAATTGACTAAAATAGAAAAAAATAAATGGTTTGTATGAGCGTAAAGGGAACTGAATTTTATTTAACCTATCCTGTGCCACTTATAGTTAAATGTGCTTGTACTAAGTTTATTCGAATTCGGATGATCGGTTTAAGAGTTATGGTGGAACATACTCGTACATACATACATAAAAGATTTGTAATTAACGATTCTTAACGATTATTTTTATTTATAGGTAGAAATATGTTTATAGTTAATGTAGTTATGTTTATTTTATGTATGTGGTATTTTATTTCAAATAAACTTTTTATTTGGTCTTAGTGAATAATTTACAAGTAATATCTACATAAAATATTAAAACACATAACATTAATACAAAATACAACTCAAACTAAAACTAATCTAAAATTTATATTCAGAAAACCTACAAAAAATTAATTTCTGAAAAGTCCGCCGAAGCCCCGTCTCTGCCGACGCCAAGTGTACCCAGTACGCTCGCCGCGTTACCCCTCTGAATCTCAATACTAATCCGTCTTAGTGATACCTACTAAAATATTGAGGTATGGTTTATTTTATAACTTCAGTCAATGCCTAAAAAAATCAATAAAATAATAACCCTATAATCATATCAATCAGCTAACTGTAGGGTGTGGCGTTCAAAATGACAGCATAATGTCTAGTTGTTGTCACTGAAGTCGAGGAAAATAGCGATTACGTTCATTACTACTGATTTATTGTTTGGATCTGATTACCAACTCATTACTTCCATCCATCGTATTTCTTCAAAACAAACACAATTTGTTTTTGTGAAAACCATATTTTTCTTTTTTATATAAACCAACATGGATTGCTGTACCGAGGTACCAGAGGAAACAAAAATAAAAAAATAAGGGTGTCCCCATACAAGAAAACTGCTAAGAATCGATCAGCACATATTCACGCCACTAAATAATAGATGGCGCTACAGGCACTTTGCATTTCAGGCATAAAAGATGGACGGATATTGAGCTTTTGAGAACCCATTGATTCTCTAAATGGTTTCATTGCTGCACCGCTAAGGTGTGGAACTGTCTTCCGGCGAGTGTGTTCCCCGAATCCTTTAACCTGGGTCTCTTCGAACGTCGTATTACCAGGCTAGACAGCCTAGCAACAGTCCGCAAATGTGCTGGCATGGCACCTAACTGAGCGTGGTTTCGCGAGGAGAGGTGTTTTTGGCTCTGTCGAATGTATCATTGGTCTCTCGGCACAGCCACCCATGTTGGTTTAAATAAAAAAAGAAAAATATGGTTTTCTGACAGGTATGGTATAGCGCATCCACGGAACCCTCCGTGCGTGAGTAAAACTAGCGTTCGACCGACTTTTTGAAAATATGTCGTTTACGCAAACGCAGCTCGGCCTTCGGCCTCGGTTGAAAACAAAACAAAACATCAAAGCACCACGGTTTGAGAAACGCATTGCAGTTTCCGAAATGGAATATTAAATTAATATTAATAATTTATGTTTTTATTAATTCTTTTTTTTATTTATTTTAATGATTATAAATGTTAAATGTAATTGTTTAATGATAGTGTTTTATTAATTTTATAATTTCAAAAATATTTGAATGTTGATAGTTTTAATTAACTTATGAGATGATAGATGATATAATATATACATAATATTTTGTTTTTATTCTTATTTTCAAATTTTATATATTGTGTGATTTTATAACTTCTGACTTGTCCCTTTAAATATAAATTTTTATGACTGGTGCTGTATTTAAAAGAATTTTTAGGTATTGTCATTTTGTATTTCATGTTAATAATTAATTTATAACCAGTGATATGCTATATATAAGTCAATGTTTATATTACCATGTTTACTATGCTATCTTTGTGTGGCCAAAAAGTTAAATAAAGAATTTGAATTTGAAATTTGAATTTGAATATCTCACCTTTATTCGTGAACTAATGTGAATTGTGTCTGTTCGCAGGTAGTTTATAAAACGATGCTCTGGTGCGGCGCACGACCGCCGTCGCCCCACGTCAAGATCTTCGCGGCGTGGATGCTGGTACTGGCTGAGCTTATCAAAGGTCGGTGTGCGTCTTTGTTAGTCATTTTTAAACATACGTCTTACATTACATACATACATATCACACACGCTGAATCCCGACAACCGGGGTAAGCAGAGTTATCGGTGTTGTGCTGCAAGAACTCTGCTAAATTACAGCACAACACCGACCACCACGTCTCGCAAATTATTCGAACAAGATTCAATCGATCAAGCAGCAAGTAAGGCACGAAGACCCACCTGCTGCATGACTCGGTAGAAATACCGTGCCAAGGTGACAGGTGGCGATCCAGTCGCCCTTTAGCACGGCATATTGTCCTTATCCCTTAGTCGCCTTTTACGACATGCATGGGGAGAGATGCAGTGGGGCTATTATTTTGAAGTACCGACCCCATACGTCTTACATTATGAATGTCTAATGCTAATTTTCTTTTTTGGAACAGTTTTTTTTAGTTACATAGTCGTTTCGCCCGACGTTTCATTCAGTGCGGTGGTATCAACCCGGGCGTGATGAACCCTACCACCTAGTAAGGTAAGAAGAGACCTATAGTTTTACGTGGAATCTGAACCACGGTCAGCCATCCAAGTACTGACCGCGCCCAAGTGTGCTTAACAACAGTTGACCGACCGCACCACTGAGCTACCGAGGCAAAGTAACTTACACCATGACCATACTTTACTGATTATTAGTATTAATCAAACAGGTATTATACTAGAGTTATCGCTCCGAGGAAATATACTTACAGAGAAGCTGTGTCCCAGCGGCTGAGGTATGGAGTATGGGGTAAGGTAGCGGGCAGGCGGAGCGCAGAGTCGAGCGGAAGAGGTGAGTGCGCGCGGGGCGGGAAGCGGGTGGGAGACGGTCTGGCGGCCGTGTGGGGGCTCGCGCTGGGCGGGAACCGTACGGGAGAGAGGCAAGGGGTAAGAAGTAAGCCAGAGGGGCAGGGAGAACGATCGCACTCATGCGTTGGTGTGCATATTGTCTTTTCATTCAACACTTCATCTTCAGATTCACCATCGCACCTTTTACTAGCTAGTAGCTACACATCATTAATGTTTGCGTGAGCGTACGGACGAAGATGTGTAAATGTATTAGTTTAAAGTAGGCGAGGCGCGATCGCAGCAGGCAGGCGACGATTGCGCGCTGCGGCCTCTCGCGCTCGACTAAGAGACTTGAGGACCGTGAACCGCAACTCGTTGGAACATGTTAGTTAGCCGAGTGTGTTCTCTAGTACGCTAGTACATAATACCTCTTTGGTATTAATACAGTAATAGATTTGCCCTGAATTGACAAAACTCGGTTATTAGAAAACTAGGTATGTACCAGTGAATTTAGGAAATATGTCTGCGGCGCGGTGGCGGCGGTGGCGGCGGCGCGGTGGCGGCGGCGCGGTGGCGGCGGCGCGGTGGCGGCGGCGCGGTGGCGGCGGCGCGGTGGCGGCGGTGCTTATTTGGAAAATATACCTTTACCCAACGCTCCATAGTGTTGAGCTCGGGTATACATTCAAGAAGTACCAAAGCAAGTTTGTCACTTGAAAATATACCCGAGCGGAACACTTTTCTCGGGTATACTTTCAAGTAACGAAACTCCGCTTGGATTCCTTTAATGTATACCCGATCCCAACACCATGATGCTGTTATTAATATTCCGTATGGAGGAAGGAAAGTGGTATGAGTGATGTTTTGGTGGTTTAAAAAAAATAACCAGGGTTAATATAAAGAAGATGCGTCGCGTAGCTTCTATATATTAACCCCAACCTAATGTTGAGGCGGCGCATGTCGTTTTTAACCGACTTCCAAAAAAGGAGGAGGTTCTCAATTCGTCTGTATGTTTTTTTTTTTTTATTTATTTTTTTTTTTTTTTTATTTTTTTTTTTTTTTTTTTTATGTTTGTAACACGATTTCTCCGTCAATTGAGGGCCGATTTAGAAAATTCTTTTTTTGTTAGTTAGGTCATACTTCCGAGGTGGTCCCATTTCAATTTTATCGAAATTGGTTCAGTGGTTTTCGAAAAATCAGCATAATACTATGGTGTGTGGTTACCTTCAGCAAAACTTGTGATGTGGTCGTTTTCGGCAATTTTCAGTTTGATAAATTAGTATGGTGTGTGGTTACCTTCAGCAAAACATTTGTGATGTGGACTTATTCAGCAATTTGCAGTCTGACACATATGGCGAATAATTCTGTACCACTTCAATCGATTTCGATTATTCGATTTCGATTATTCTTTTTTATGTAATATTACTAAAAAGAATGAAATAAAAACTGTTTTAAAAAATATTAAACCGATTTCCAAAAAACAAAAAAAAAAAAATAAAAAAGTATTAAATACCTAATATTTTGAAATTTTCTCTGTCCTGTTGAAATACATGAATCGATATACTAGTGATACATATTCGGACCCTTGTTTCATGAATATTCTAAATTTGAAATTTTTTATCTTTTCCGACCGGCGCTTAATTTATTATGGTACCTGGCCAGTACCTACTGTACCGAGTACCATCGAGCTGGTTTGATGATGGAGACAGAAGGTGGCCATAGGAACTCCTAAACTACACATGATAAACCCATCGTGTTTGGGCTCGTTGCATTTGTCTTCACGAGAAATTTACTTTAGACCTAAAAGATTCTCAATTCGACGGTATGTTTTCTTTTTTTGGATGTTTGTTACGCGATTACTCCGTCAATTGTGGGCCGATTTTGAAAATTCTTTTTTTTTTATTTGAAAGGGGATAACCCTGAGGTTTTTGAAGTGAAAACTTCTTTAGCGGCTCTTGGCACTTTTTTAGGTGGGTAAAAATGTATAACTCGCGACATCGCGTCAGCGTCATTTTTAAAATGAAACCTTAAGTCATTGCGTTAAGGGTTAAGTTAGAGTGGCACGGGATCTGCCGGCACTCCCGGAGTGCAACTGTTAAGTAGGGTTCCGTAACACGTTTATGTCTGTCCATTCTACTAAGTTCTGCAAAATGAATGTAGGGTTCCGTAACATATGCATGTCTATCCGTTCTACTAAATTTTACAATTTTCAACCAAGGTCCTCCGACGGTTATTTTATAATAAAAGTAGGCTTCCGTAACACGTTTATGTCTGTCCATTCTACTAAGTTCTGCAACATCACCTACAACGTCCGTGATGTCAGCCCATAACACCAGTGCCATGTCAGTGCTTCCCCCTTTGATCGTGCTGACTACACTGAACTGGTCGGAAAACACAAACTATTTACATAGCCGTTTCGACCGACGTTTAATTCAGTGCGGTGGTACCAACCCGGGAAGGTTAAACCCTACCACCAAGTAAGATTACGAGGGAAGGGACTTACAGTTTTACGAGGAATCCGAACCTTGGTCAGCCTCCAACGGTCAGCGGTCACCCATCTAAGTACTGACCGCACCCAGCGTTGCTTAAAATTCAATAGCGACAGTTGACTGTCTGCACCACTGAGCTATCGAAGCTGACGTGGTCCTATTTTAATTGGGTCAAGATCGGATTGGAAAGCGAGGCGGAATCGCGAGGCCGAAGGCCGAGCGATTCCGCCGAGTACATTAATAGCAAAAATTACTAAAAAAAACTGTGAAATAAAAAAAAAGTTTTAAAAAACATAAAACCGACTTCCTAAAAAAAGTAGAACTAAAAAACTATTTAAAATAAAAATATGAAAACCGCCTTCAAAAATATATGAAATAAAAACCTAAAAAAAAAAACGAACCCTAGAGTTGAAGGCGGTGCTAAAGCAAGCAAAAATGATGCATGAAAGAAAACATGAGCGGATGATAATATCCTTTGTGATTTGTGTAGCCTTTTTAGCACCGCATTCAACTCTAGGGTTCGTTTTTTTTTTTAGGTTTTTATTTCATATATTTTTGAAGGCGGTTTTTATATTTTTATTTTAAATAGTTTTTTAGTTCTACTTTTTTTAGGAAGTCGGTTTTATGTTTTTTAAAACTTTTTTTTTTGTTTGTCAATTTAATGTTCATTCCTTTTTCCTTCCTCCGAGAGACCGAAGATCGCCGTGCCGTCGCGTTGACGTCGGGTATATTTTAAAGTGCCTGCGCGCGAAGTCCGGCATTTGAAATCATACCCGACGCCAGCGCGGTCAGTGACGTCGCAAATGTTGGGTGAAGGTACATTTTAAAGGGCTTAATTTTCAATTTCTGTGTTTGAAAATATACCCGATGCTAGCGCGGCCAGTGACGTCACGAGCGTTGGGTAAAGGTATATTTTCCAAATAAGCGGCGGCGGTGGCGGTGGCGCGGCGGCGCGCCCGCACCAATCAATGGTGTCCGATAAGGATGTTTGTTCGCGCTCAGTTATTGCGGGTTCGCGTGTGTGGATATCGCCCGATTTACATAATTTCAGTTTTCAGTCCTCGAGACGTGCGGCGCGGGCGGCGGGCGCTGGGAAGGTACGATTGACGCGACGATACGCGCACCTAGTGAATGTCATGATTTACAACCTGACATTTATCAGGTTTCTTTGTGTACTTGCGTAATAAATAAAAACGTAAAATCAGTTTGATTGATAATACTGAATGACGGCTATTTTTACCCGACTACGGCGAAGCAAAAAGGAGGGTTATGTGTTTGACCGGTATGTATGTATGTATGTATGTGTGCATGTATGTATGTTCATCTGTTCCCTCATAACTTCTAAACTACTCATCATAATTTGACAAATGAGGTATCGTTGAAAGCGTCTTGATCGTCCGCTGGTTATAGGCTATGTGACGTCAAAATTGACTATGGCGTCCTCTAGATAAAAAAAGTCATTATCTAAAAAAAAATTTTTAATGATGCCGTGTTGGGTATCAAATGAAAGGGCTTAATTAGTACATTTAAAAAATATATATATTGTTAACTGTTGCTTTCGGTAGGAAGACGATAAAACTACTCAAAGAAAGTAAGTAACTAAGGGCGAAGCCGAAGGCCGAGCTGCGTTCGGGAAGACTATAAACCTTCTCGAAGAAAGTAAGTAACAAAGGGCGAGGCCGAAGGCCGAGCTGCGTTCAGGAAGAGCATAAACCATCTTTAAGAAAGTAAGTAACAAAGGACAAGGCCGAAGGCCGAGCTGCGTTCGGGAAGACTAAACCTTCTCGAAGAAAGCAAGTAACAAAGGGCGAGGCTGAAGGCCGAGCTGCGTTCAGGAAGACGATAAACCTTACTTTCTTAAAGATGGTTTATCATCTTCCTGAACGCAGCTCGGCCTTCGGCCTCGCCCTTTGTTACTTACTTTATTAGAGCAGGTTTAGTCTTCCCGAACGCAGCTCGGCCTTCGGCCTCGCCCTTTGTTACTTACTTTCTTAAAGATGGTTTATCTTCTTCCTGAACGCAGCTCGGCCTTCGGCCTCGCCCATAGTTACTTACTGTCTTCGAGAAAGTTTATCGTCTTCCTGAACGCAGCTCGGCCTTCGGCCTCGCCCTTTGTTACTTACTTTCTTCGATAAGGTTTATAGTCTTCCCGACCGCAACTCGGCCTTCGGCCTCGCCCTCAGTTACTTAATTTCTTAAATATGGTTTATCCTCTTCCTGAACGCAGCACGGCCTTCGGCCTCGCCCATAGTTACTTACTGTCTTCGAGAAAGTTTATCGTCTTCCTGAACGCAGCTCGGCCTTCGGCCTTGCCCTTTGTTACTTACTTTCTTCGAGAAGGTTTAGTCTTCCCGAACGCAGCTCGGCCTTCAGCCTCGCCCTTAGTTATTTATTTACTTCAAGAAGGTTTATAGTCTTCCTGAACGCAGCTCGGCCTTCGGCCTTGCCATCAGTTACTTACTTTCTTCGAGACGATTTATCGTTTACCTTTTTTTTTTTTTTTATGGAAGCTGACACAGTTGGCTACATCACCTACAACATCCGTGATGTCAGCCCATAACACCGGGTGAACTAGGTGCTATGTCAGTGCTTCCCTTCATTTCGCGCCGGCTATACTGAACTGGACGGAAAACACGAACTATATTTACATAGCCGTTTCGACCGACGTTTCGCTCAGTGCGGTGGTACCAACCCGGCCGGGATAAACCCTACCACCCAGTAAGGTAAGAAGGGAAGGGACCTACAGTTTAACGTGGAATCCGAACCACGGTCAGCCTCCAACCCATCCAATAACTGACCGCACCACTGAGCTGCCGAGGCTGACGATCCCTTAGTCGACTTTTACGACATGCGACGGGGAGAGATGCAGTGGGGCTATTCTTTTTAAGTACCGACCCCACACGGTACAAAACCCAGTTACCTGAACCCAGCTCGCCCTTATGGACTATGGTACACATGTTAAAATTATAAAAAAATAAAACCTAAACAAACAAAACATGTAAAACGGCTCTGCAAATACTTTATCACGAAGTTATAACTATAACCCCAAAATAATTGAAATAAAAAGTAAGTTCAAAAACTAAAACCCGACCCTAAAAAAACAACCGGTGTGAAGTTAGCAGCCAAAGTTAGCAGCCAAAAGAGGGTAATACAAAAAGTTTCAGCTTGTCACAAAATGTGTGCAGACATGTAACCTACGAATAAAGAGAACACTGTAAATGGAATATTTCATATACAACACTATTCCGAAAAGTATATAACAAAATATCAGATGAAACATTGAAAATAAAAATACAGGTGAGATAACATTTTTGTTTAAGTCAATATAAAATGTAATTCAACACGTGAATAAAATCAAATAAAAATAAAAGATCTCACCGACGAGATTGTAAATTTATAAAAAGGATGTTTGAATTTTAAAATTAAATATAGTTTTTAGGTGTTAAAAAATTAAAAATGTATAACGACCAAACTAAGGTTTTTGTATACCAATGCTATATGGGCGAAAATGAGGCAATGATACGTGTTCTCACTGCAAAAAAGGTACTTCGTAAAAAGGTACCCGTAGTTAGGGGATTAGACCTTTAAATTTTAAAAATAAATTATTTCAATACTCAGCTAAGTATTAGAAACTGAAAAAATTATAACGGCCAAACGAGGCTTTGTGTCCACCAAGGCTATACGACAGAAAATCAGGCCACGACACGTATTGTTACAGCAAAAAGGTGAACTCCGTAATTAGGGGATTAGACCTTTAAATTTTAAAAATAAATTATTTCAATACTCAGCTAAGTGTTAGAAACTGAAAAAATTATAACAGCCAAACGAGACTTTGTGTCCACCAAGGCTATACGAAAAAAAATCAAGCAATGACACATGTTGTTACAGCATAAAAGTGAACTTCGTAATTAGGGGATTAGACCTTTAAATTTTAAAAATAAATTATTTCAATACTCAGCTAAGTATTAGAAACTGAAAAAATTATAACGGCCAAACGAGGCTTTGTGTTCACCAAGGCTGTATGCCAAAAAATCACGCAATGACACATGTTGTTACAGCAAAAAAGTGAACTTCGTAATAAGGGGATTAGACATTTAAATTTTAAAAATAATTTATTTCCATACTCAGCTAAGTATTAAAAACTGAAAAAATTATAACGGCCAAATGAGAGTTTGTGTCCACCAAGGCTATATGAAAGAAAATCAACCAATGACACATGTTGTTACAGCAAAAAAGTGAACTCCGTAATTAGGGGATTAGACCTTTAAAATTTAAAAATAAATTATTTCAATACTCAGCTAAGTATTAGAAACTGAAAAAATTATAACGGCGAAACGAGGCTTTGTGTCCACCAAGGCTATATGCCAGAAAATCACGCAATGACACATGTTGTTACAGCAAAAAAGTAAACTCCGTAATTAGGGGATTAGACCTTTAAAATTTAAAAATAAAGTATTTCAATACTCGGCTAAGTATTAGAAACTGAAAAAATTATAACGGCCAAACGAGGCTTTGTGTCCACCAAGGTTATATGCCAGAAAATCACGCAGTGACACATGTTATTACAGCAAAAAGGTCAAATCCGTAATTAGGGGATTAGACCTTTAAATTTAAAAAATAAATTATTTCAATACTCAGCTAAGTATTAGAAACTGAAAAAATTATAACGGCGAAACGAGGCTTTGTGTCCACCAAGGCTATATGAAAGAAAATGAAGCAGTGACACATGTTGTTACAGCAAAAATTGAACTCCGTAATTAGGGGATTAGACCTTTAAAATTTAAAAATAAAGTATTTCAATGCTCAGCTAAGTATTAGAAACTAAAAAAATTATAACGGCCAAACGAGGCTTTGCGTCCACAAAAACTATACGTAAGAAAATCACGTAATGGCACATGTTGTCACATCATAAAAGTGAACTTCGTAGTTAGGGGATTAGACCTTTAAATTTAAAAAATAAATTATTTCAATACTCAGCTAAGTATTAGAAACTGAAAAAATTATAACGGCCAAACGAGGCTTTGTGTCCACCAAGGCTATATGAAAGAAAATGAAGCAATGACACATATTGTTACAGCAAAAAAGTGAACTCCGTAATTAGGGGATTAGACCTTTAATTTTTAAAAATAAATTATTTCAATACTCAGCTAAGTGTTAGAAACTGAAAAAATTATAACGGCCAAACGAGGCTTTGCGTCCACCAAAACTATACGTAAGAAAATCAGGTAATGGCACATGTTGTCACATTATAAAAGTGAACTTCGTAGTTAGGGGATTAGACCTTTAAATTTTAAAAATAAATTACTTAAATACTCAGCTGAGTATTAGAAACTGAAAAAATTATAACGGCCAAACGAGGCTTTGTGTCCACCAAGGCTATATGAAAGAAAATGAAGCAATGACACATGTTGTTACAGCACAAAAGTGAACTCCGTAACTAGGGGATTAGACCTTTAAATTTTAAAAATAAATTATTTCAATACTCAGCTAAGTGTTAGAAACTGAAAAAATTATAACAGCCAAACGAGACTTTGTGTCCACCAAGGCTATATGAAAAAAAATCAAGCAATGACACATGTTGTCACAGCATAAAAGTGAACTTCGTAATTAGGGGATTAGACCTTTAAATTTAAAAAATAAATTATTTCAATACTCAGCTAAGTATTAGAAACTGAAAAAATTATAACGGCCAAACGAGGCTTTGTGTCCACCAAGGCTGTATGCCAGAAAATCACGCAATGAAACATGTTGTTACAGCAAAAAAGTGAACTTCGTTATTAGGGGATTAGACATTTAAATTTTAAAAATAATTTATTTCCATACTCAGCTAAGTATTAGAAACTGAAAAAATTATAACGGCCAAACGAGGCTTTGTGTCCACCAAGGCTATACGACAGAAAATCAGGCCACGACACGTATTGTTACAGCAAAAAGGTAAACTCCGTAATTAGGGGATTAGACCTTTAAATTTTAAAAATAAATTATTTAAATACTCAGCTAAGTATTAGAATCTGAAAAAATTATAACGGCCAAACGAGGCTTTGTGTCCACCAAGGTTATATGCCAGAAAATCACGCAATGACCCATGTTGTTACAGCAAAAAAGTGAACTCCGTAATTAGGGGATTAGACCTTTAAAATTTAAAAATAAAGCATTTCAATACTCGGCTAAGTATTAGAAACTGAAAAAATTATAACGGCCAAACGAGGCTTTGTGTCCACCAAGGCTATACGACAGAAAATCAGGCCATGACACGTATTGTTACAGCAAAAAGGTCAACTCCGTAATTAGGGGATTAGACCTTTAAATTTAAAAAATAAATTATTTCAATACTCAGCTAAGTATTAGAAACTGAAAAAATTATAACGGCCAAACGAGGCTTTGTGTCCACCAAGGCTATATGAAAGAAAATGAAGCAATGACACATGTTGTTACAGCAAAAAAGTGAACTCCGTAATTAGGGGATTAGACCTTTAAATTTTAAAAATAAATTATTTCAATACTCAGCTAAGTATTAGAAACTGAAAAAATTATAACGGCCAAACGAGGCTTTGTGTTCACCAAGGCTGTATGCCAGAAAATCACGCAATGACACATGTTGTTACAGCAAAAAAGTGAACTCCGTAATTAGGGGATTATACCTTTAAAATTTAAAAATAAAGTATTTCAATACTCGGCTAAGTATTAGAAACTGAAAAAATTATAACGGCCAAACGAGGCTTTGTGTCCACCAAGGTTATATGCCAGAAAATCACGCAATGACACATATTGTTACAGCAAAAAGTGAACTCCGTAATTAGGGGATTAGACCTTTAATTTTTAAAAATAAATTATTTCAATACTCAGCTAAGTGTTAGAAACTGAAAAAATTATAACGGCCAAACGAGGCTTTGCGTCCACCAAAACTATACGTAAGAAAGTCACGTAATGGCACATGTTGTCACATCATAAAAGTGAACTCCGTAATTAGGGGATTAGACCTTTAAATTTTAAAAATAAATTATTTCAATACTCAGCTAAGTGTTAGAAACTGAAAAAATTATAACAGCCAAACGAGGCTTTGTGTCCACCAAGGCTATACGACAGAAAATCAGGCCATGACACGTATTGTTACAGCAAAAAGGTCAACTCCGTAATTAGGGGATTAGACCTTTAAATTTAAAAAATAAATTATTTCAATACTCAGCTAAGTATTAGAAACTGAAAAAATTATAACGGCCAAACGAGGCTTTGTGTCCACCAAGGCTATATGAAAGAAAATGAAGCAATGACACATGTTGTTACAGCAAAAAAGTGAACTCCGTAATTAGGGGATTAGACCTTTAAATTTTAAAAATAAATTATTTCAATACTCAGCTAAGTATTAGAAACTGAAAAAATTATAACGGCCAAACGAGGCTTTGTGTTCACCAAGGCTGTATGCCAGAAAATCACGCAATGACACATGTTGTTACAGCAAAAAAGTGAACTCCGTAATTAGGGGATTATACCTTTAAAATTTAAAAATAAAGTATTTCAATACTCGGCTAAGTATTAGAAACTGAAAAAATTATAACGGCCAAACGAGGCTTTGTGTCCACCAAGGTTATATGCCAGAAAATCACGCAATGACACATATTGTTACAGCAAAAAGTGAACTCCGTAATTAGGGGATTAGACCTTTAATTTTTAAAAATAAATTATTTCAATACTCAGCTAAGTGTTAGAAACTGAAAAAATTATAACGGCCAAACGAGGCTTTGCGTCCACCAAAACTATACGTAAGAAAGTCACGTAATGGCACATGTTGTCACATCATAAAAGTGAACTCCGTAATTAGGGGATTAGACCTTTAAATTTTAAAAATAAATTATTTCAATACTCAGCTAAGTGTTAGAAACTGAAAAAATTATAACAGCCAAACGAGACTTTGTGTCCACCAAGGCTATACGAAAAAAAATCAAGCAATGACACATGTTGTTACAGCATAAAAGTGAACTTCGTAATTAGGGGATTAGACCTTTAAATTTTAAAAATAAATTATTTCAATACTCAGCTAAGTATTAGAAACTGAAAAAATTATAACGGCCAAACGAGGCTTTGTGTTCACCAAGGCTGTATGCCAAAAAATCACGCAATGACACATGTTGTTACAGCAAAAAAGTGAACTTCGTAATTAGGGGATTAGACATTTAAATTTTAAAAATAATTTATTTCCATACTCAGCTAAGTATTAAAAACTGAAAAAATTATAACGGCCAAATGAGAGTTTGTGTCCACCAAGGCTATATGAAAGAAAATCAACCAATGACACATGTTGTTACAGCAAAAAAGTGAACTCCGTAATTAGGGGATTAGACCTTTAAAATTTAAAAATAAATTATTTCAATACTCAGCTAAGTATTAGAAACTGAAAAAATTATAACGGCGAAACGAGGCTTTGTGTCCACCAAGGCTATATGCCAGAAAATCACGCAATGACACATGTTGTTACAGCAAAAAAGTAAACTCCGTAATTAGGGGATTAGACCTTTAAAATTTAAAAATAAAGTATTTCAATACTCGGCTAAGTATTAGAAACTGAAAAAATTATAACGGCCAAACGAGGCTTTGTGTCCACCAAGGTTATATGCCAGAAAATCACGCAGTGACACATGTTATTACAGCAAAAAGGTCAAATCCGTAATTAGGGGATTAGACCTTTAAATTTAAAAAATAAATTATTTCAATACTCAGCTAAGTATTAGAAACTGAAAAAATTATAACGGCGAAACGAGGCTTTGTGTCCACCAAGGCTATATGAAAGAAAATGAAGCAGTGACACATGTTGTTACAGCAAAAAATTGAACTCCGTAATTAGGGGATTAGACCTTTAAAATTTAAAAATAAAGTATTTCAATGCTCAGCTAAGTATTAGAAACTAAAAAAATTATAACGGCCAAACGAGGCTTTGCGTCCACAAAAACTATACGTAAGAAAATCACGTAATGGCACATGTTGTCACATCATAAAAGTGAACTTCGTAGTTAGGGGATTAGACCTTTAAATTTAAAAAATAAATTATTTCAATACTCAGCTAAGTATTAGAAACTGAAAAAATTATAACGGCCAAACGAGGCTTTGTGTCCACCAAGGCTATATGAAAGAAAATGAAGCAATGACACATATTGTTACAGCAAAAAAGTGAACTCCGTAATTAGGGGATTAGACCTTTAATTTTTAAAAATAAATTATTTCAATACTCAGCTAAGTGTTAGAAACTGAAAAAATTATAACGGCCAAACGAGGCTTTGCGTCCACCAAAACTATACGTAAGAAAATCAGGTAATGGCACATGTTGTCACATTATAAAAGTGAACTTCGTAGTTAGGGGATTAGACCTTTAAATTTTAAAAATAAATTACTTAAATACTCAGCTGAGTATTAGAAACTGAAAAAATTATAACGGCCAAACGAGGCTTTGTGTCCACCAAGGCTATATGAAAGAAAATGAAGCAATGACACATGTTGTTACAGCACAAAAGTGAACTCCGTAACTAGGGGATTAGACCTTTAAATTTTAAAAATAAATTATTTCAATACTCAGCTAAGTGTTAGAAACTGAAAAAATTATAACAGCCAAACGAGACTTTGTGTCCACCAAGGCTATATGAAAAAAAATCAAGCAATGACACATGTTGTCACAGCATAAAAGTGAACTTCGTAATTAGGGGATTAGACCTTTAAATTTAAAAAATAAATTATTTCAATACTCAGCTAAGTATTAGAAACTGAAAAAATTATAACGGCCAAACGAGGCTTTGTGTCCACCAAGGCTGTATGCCAGAAAATCACGCAATGAAACATGTTGTTACAGCAAAAAAGTCAACTTCGTTATTAGGGGATTAGACATTTAAATTTTAAAAATAATTTATTTCCATACTCAGCTAAGTATTAGAAACTGAAAAAATTATAACGGCCAAACGAGGCTTTGTGTCCACCAAGGCTATACGACAGAAAATCAGGCCACGACACGTATTGTTACAGCAAAAAGGTAAACTCCGTAATTAGGGGATTAGACCTTTAAATTTAAAAAAAATATTATTTCAATACTCAGCTAAGTATTAGACACTGAAAAAATTATAACGGCCAAACAAGGCTTTGTCTCCACCAAGGCTATATGAAAGAAAATGAAGCAATGACACATGTTGTTACAGCAAAAAAGTGAACTCCGTAATTAGGGGATTAGACCTTTAAATTTTAGAAATAAATTATTTCAATACTCAGCTAAGTGTTAGAAACTGAAAAAATTATAACAGCCAAACGAGACTTTGTGTCCACCAAGGCTATACGAAAAAAAATGAAGCAATTACACATGTTGTTACAGCAAAAAAGTGAACTCCGTAATTAGGGGATTAGACCTTTAAATTTTAAAAATAAATTATTTCAATACTCAGCTAAGTATTAGAAACTGAAAAAATTATAACGGCGAAACGAGGCTTTGTGTCCACCAAGGCTATATGAAAGAAAATGAAGCAATGACACATGTTGTTACAGCAAAAAAGTGAACTCCGTAATTAGGGGATTAGACCTTTAAAATTTAAAAATAAAGTATTTCAATGCTCAGCTAAGTATTAGAAACTAAAAAAATTATAACGGCCAAACGAGGCTTTGTGTCCACCAAGGCTATACGACAGAAAATTAGGCCATGACACGTATTGTTACAGCAAAAAGGTCAACTCCGTAATTAGGGGATTAGAGCTTTAAATTTAAAAAATAAATTATTTCAATACTCAGCTAAGTATTAGAAACTGAAAAAATTATAACGGTCAAACGAGGCTTTGTGTCCACCAAGGCTATATGAAAGAAAATGAAGCAATGACACATATTGTTACAGCAAAAAAGTGAACTCCGTAATTAGGGGATTAGACCTTTAATTTTTAAAAATAAATTATTTCAATACTCAGCTAAGTGTTAGAAACTGAAAAAATTATAACGGCCAAACGAGGCTTTGCGTCCACCAAAACTATACGTAAGAAAATCACGTAATGGCACATGTTGTCACATCATAAAAGTGAACTCCGTAATTAGGGGATTAGACCTTTAAATTTTAAAAATAAATTATTTCAATACTCAGCTAAGTGTTAGAAACTGAAAAAATTATAACAGCCAAACGAGACTTTGTGTCCACCAAGGCTATATAATAAAAAATCAAGCAATGACACATGTTGTTACAGCATAAAAGTGAACTTCGTAATTAGGGGATTAGACCTTTAAATTTAAAAAATAAATTATTTCAATACTCAGCTAAGTATTAGAAACTGAAAAAATTATAACGGCCAAACGAGGCTTTGTGTCCACCAAGGCTGTATGCCAGAAAATCACGCAATGACACATGTTGTTACAGCAAAAAAGTGAACTTCGTTATTAGGGGATTAGACATTTAAATTTAAAAAAAAAATTATTTACATACTCAGCTAAGTATTAGAAACTGAAAAAATTATAACGGCCAAATGAGAGTTTGTGTCCACCAAGGCTATATGAAAGAAAATCAACCAATGACACATGTTGTTACAGCAAAAAAGTGAACTCCGTAATTAGGGGATTAGACCTTTAAAATTTAAAAATAAATTATTTCAATACTCAGCTAAGTATTAGAAACTGAAAATATTATAACGGCGAAACGAGGCTTTGTGTCCACCAAGGCTATATGGCACAATATCACGAAATGACACATATTGTTACAGCAAAAAAGTGAACTTCGTAATTAGGGGATTAGACCTTTAAATTTTAAAAATAAATTATTTAAATACTCAGCTAAGTATTAGAATCTGAAAAAATTATAACGGCCAAACGAGGCTTTGTGTCCACCAAGGTTATATGCCAGAAAATCACGCAATGACCCATGTTGTTACAGCAAAAAAGTGAACTCCGTAATTAGGGGATTAGATCTTTAAAATTTAAAAATAAAGTATTTCAATACTCGGCTAAGTATTAGAAACTGAAAAAATTATAACGGCCAAACGAGGCTTTGTGTCCACCAAGGCTATACGACAGAAAATCAGGCCATGACACGTATTGTTACAGCAAAAAGGTCAACTCCGTAATTAGGGGATTAGACCTTTAAATTTAAAAAATAAATTATTTCAATACTCAGCTAAGTATTAGAAACTGAAAAAATTATAACGGCCAAACGAGGCTTTGTGTCCACCAAGGCTATATGAAAGAAAATGAAGCAATGACACATGTTGTTACAGCAAAAAAGTGAACTCCGTAATTAGGGGATTAGACCTTTAAATTTTAAAAATAAATTATTTTAATACTCAGCTAAGTGTTAGAAACTGAAAAAATTATAACAGCCAAACGAGACTTTGTGTCCACCAAACCTATATGAAAAACAATCAAGCAACGACACATGTTGTTACAGCATAAAAGTGAACTTCGTAATTAGGGGATTACACCTTTAAATTTTAAAAATAAATTATTTCAATACTCAGCTAAGTATTAGAAACTGAAAAATTTATAACGGCCAAACGAGGCTTTATGTCCACCAAGGCTGTATGCCAGAAAATCACGCAATGACACATGTTGTTACAGCAAAAAAGTGAATTTCGTAATTAGGGGATTAGACATTTAAATTTTAAAAATAAATTATTTCAATACTCAGCTAAGTATTAGAAACTGAAAAATTTATAACGGCGAAACGAGGCTTTGTGTTTACCAAGGCTATAAGCCAGAAAATCACGCAATGACACATGTTGTTACAGCAAAAAGGTCAACTCCGTAATTAGGGGATTAGACCTTTAAATTTAAAAAATAAATTATTTCAATACTCAGCTAAGTATTAGAAACTGAAAAAATTATAACGGCCAAACGAGGCTTTGTGTCCACCAAGGCTATATAAAAGAAAATGAAGCAATGGCACATGTTGTTACAGCAAAAAAGTGAACTCCGTAATTAGGGGATTAGACCTTTAAATTTTAAAAATAAATTATTTTAATACTCAGCTAAGTGTTAGAAACTGAAAAAATTATAACAGCCAAACGAGACTTTGTGTCCACCAAGGCTATATGAAAAACAATCAAGCAACGACACATGTTGTTACAGCATAAAAGTGAACTTCGTAATTAGGGGATTACACCTTTAAATTTTAAAAATTAATTATTTCAATACTCAGCTAAGTATTAGAAACTGAAAAAATTATAACGGCCAAACGAGGCTTTGTGTCCACCAAGGTTATATGCCAGAAAATCACGCAATGACACATGTTGTTACAGCAAAAAGGTCAACTCCGTAATTAGGGGATTAGTCCTTTAAAATTTAAAAATAAAGTATTTCAATACTCGGCTAAGTATTAGAAACTGAAAAAATTATAACGGCCAAACGAGGCTTTGTGTCCACCAAGGCTATACGACAGAAAATCAGGCCATGACACGTATTGTTACAGCAAAAAGGTCAACTCCGTAATTAGGGGATTAGACCTTTAAATTTAAAAAATAAATTATTTCAATACTCAGCTAAGTATTAGAAACTGAAAAAATTATAACGGCCAAACGAGGCTTTGTGTCCACCAAGGCTATATGAAAGAAAATGAAGCAATGACACATGTTGTTACAGCAAAAAAGTGAACTCCGTAATTAGGGGATTAGACCTTTAAATTTTAAAAATAAATTATTTTAATACTCAGCTAAGTATTAGAAACTGAAAAATTTATAACGGCCAAACGAGGCTTTATGTCCACCAAGGCTGTATGCCAGAAAATCACGCAATGACACATGTTGTTACAGCAAAAAAGTGAATTTCGTAATTAGGGGATTAGACATTTAAATTTTAAAAATAAATTATTTCAATACTCAGCTAAGTATTAGAAACTGAAAAATTTATAACGGCGAAACGAGGCTTTGTGTTTACCAAGGCTATAAGCCAGAAAATCACGCAATGACACATGTTGTTACAGCAAAAAGGTCAACTCCGTAATTAGGGGATTAGACCTTTAAATTAAAAAAATAAATTATTTCAATACTCAGCTAAGTATTAGAAACTGAAAAAATTATAACGGCCAAACGAGGCTTTGTGTCCACCAAGGCTATATAAAAGAAAATGAAGCAATGGCACATGTTGTTACAGCAAAAAAGTGAACTCCGTAATTAGGGGATTAGACCTTTAAATTTTAAAAATAAATTATTTTAATACTCAGCTAAGTGTTAGAAACTGAAAAAAATTATAACAGCCAAACGAGACTTTGTGTCCACCAAGGCTATATGAAGAACAATCAAGCAACGACACATGTTGTTACAGCATAAAAGTGAACTTCGTAATTAGGGGATTACACCTTTAAATTTTAAAAATTAATTATTTCAATACTCAGCTAAGTATTAGAAACTGAAAAAATTATAACGGCCAAACGAGGCTTTGTGTCCACCAAGGTTATATGCCAGAAAATCACGCAATGACACATGTTGTTACAGCAAAAAGGTCAACTCCGTAATTAGGGGATTAGTCCTTTAAAATTTAAAAATAAAGTATTTCAATACTCGGCTAAGTATTAGAAACTGAAAAAATTATAACGGCCAAACGAGGCTTTGTGTCCACCAAGGCTATACGACAGAAAATCAGGCCATGACACGTATTGTTACAGCAAAAAGGTCAACTCCGTAATTAGGGGATTAGACCTTTAAATTTAAAAAATAAATTATTTCAATACTCAGCTAAGTATTAGAAACTGAAAAAATTATAACGGCCAAACGAGGCTTTGTGTCCACCAAGGCTATATGAAAGAAAATGAAGCAATGACACATGTTGTTACAGCAAAAAAGTGAACTCCGTAATTAGGGGATTAGACCTTTAAATTTTAAAAATAAATTATTTTAATACTCAGCTAAGTGTTAGAAACTGAAAAAATTATAACAGCCAAACGAGACTTTGTGTCCACCAAGCCTATATGAAAAACAATCAAGCAACGACACATGTTGTTATAGCATAAAAGTGAACTTCGTAATTAGGGGATTACACCTTTAAATTTTAAAAATAAATTATTTCAATACTCAGCTAAGTATTAGAAACTGAAAAATTTATAACGGCCAAACGAGGCTTTATGTCCACCAAGGCTGTATGCCAGAAAATCACGCAATGACACATGTTGTTACAGCAAAAAAGTGAATTTCGTAATTAGGGGATTAGACATTTAAATTTTAAAAATAAATTATTTCAATACTCTGCTAAGTATTAGAAACTGAAAAATTTATAACGGCGAAACGAGGCTTTGTGTTTACCAAGGCTATAAGCCAGAAAATCACGCAATGACACATGTTGTTACAGCAAAAAGGTCAACTCCGTAATTAGGGGATTAGACCTTTAAATTTAAAAAATAAATTATTTCAATACTCAGCTAAGTATTAGAAACTGAAAAAATTATAACGGCCAAACGAGGCTTTGTGTCCACCAAGGCTATATAAAAGAAAATGAAGCAATGGCACATGTTGTTACAGCAAAAAAGTGAACTCCGTAATTAGGGGATTAGACCTTTAAATTTTAAAAATAAATTATTTTAATACTCAGCTAAGTGTTAGAAACTGAAAAAATTATAACAGCCAAACGAGACTTTGTGTCCACCAAGGCTATATGAAAAACAATCAAGCAACGACACATGTTGTTACAGCATAAAAGTGAACTTCGTAATTAGGGGATTACACCTTTAAATTTTAAAAATTAATTATTTCAATACTCAGCTAAGTATTAGAAACTGAAAAAATTATAACGGCCAAACGAGGCTTTGTGTCCACCAAGGTTATATGCCAGAAAATCACGCAATGACACATGTTGTTACAGCAAAAAGGTCAACTCCGTAATTAGGGGATTAGTCCTTTAAAATTTAAAAATAAAGTATTTCAATACTCGGCTAAGTATTAGAAACTGAAAAAATTATAACGGCCAAACGAGGCTTTGTGTCCACCAAGGCTATACGACAGAAAATCAGGCCATGACACGTATTGTTACAGCAAAAAGGTCAACTCCGTAATTAGGGGATTAGACCTTTAAATTTAAAAAATAAATTATTTCAATACTCAGCTAAGTATTAGAAACTGAAAAAATTATAACGGCCAAACGAGGCTTTGTGTCCACCAAGGCTATATGAAAGAAAATGAAGCAATGACACATGTTGTTACAGCAAAAAAGTGAACTCCGTAATTAGGGGATTAGACCTTTAAATTTTAAAAATAAATTATTTTAATACTCAGCTAAGTATTAGAAACTGAAAAATTTATAACGGCCAAACGAGGCTTTATGTCCACCAAGGCTGTATGCCAGAAAATCACGCAATGACACATGTTGTTACAGCAAAAAAGTGAATTTCGTAATTAGGGGATTAGACATTTAAATTTTAAAAATAAATTATTTCAATACTCAGCTAAGTATTAGAAACTGAAAAATTTATAACGGCGAAACGAGGCTTTGTGTTTACCAAGGCTATAAGCCACAAAATCACGCAATGACACATGTTGTTACAGCAAAAAAGTCAACTCCGTAATTAGGGGATTAGACCTTTAAATTTAAAAAATAAATTATTTCAATACTCAGCTAAGTATTAGAAACTGAAAAAATTATAACGGCCAAACGAGGCTTTGTGTCCACCAAGGCTATATAAAAGAAAATGAAGCAATGGCACATGTTGTTACAGCAAAAAAGTGAACTCCGTAATTAGGGGATTAGACCTTTAAATTTTAAAAATAAATTATTTTAATACTCAGCTAAGTGTTAGAAACTGAAAAAATTATAACAGCCAAACGAGACTTTGTGTCCACCAAGGCTATATGAAAAACAATCAAGCAACGACACATGTTGTTACAGCATAAAAGTGAACTTCGTAATTAGGGGATTACACCTTTAAATTTTAAAAATTAATTATTTCAATACTCAGCTAAGTATTAGAAACTGAAAAAATTATAACGGCCAAACGAGGCTTTGTGTCCACCAAGGTTATATGCCAGAAAATCACGCAATGACACATGTTGTTACAGCAAAAAGGTCAACTCCGTAATTAGGGGATTAGTCCTTTAAAATTTAAAAATAAAGTATTTCAATACTCGGCTAAGTATTAGAAACTGAAAAAATTATAACGGCCAAACGAGGCTTTGTGTCCACCAAGGCTATACGACAGAAAATCAGGCCATGACACGTATTGTTACAGCAAAAAGGTCAACTCCGTAATTAGGGGATTAGACCTTTAAATTTAAAAAATAAATTATTTCAATACTCAGCTAAGTATTAGAAACTGAAAAAATTATAACGGCCAAACGAGGCTTTGTGTCCACCAAGGCTATATGAAAGAAAATGAAGCAATGACACATGTTGTTACAGCAAAAAAGTGAACTCCGTAATTAGGGGATTAGACCTTTAAATTTTAAAAATAAATTATTTTAATACTCAGCTAAGTGTTAGAAACTGAAAAAATTATAACAGCCAAACGAGACTTTGTGTCCACCAAGCCTATATGAAAAACAATCAAGCAACGACACATGTTGTTACAGCATAAAAGTGAACTTCGTAATTAGGGGATTACACCTTTAAATTTTAAAAATAAATTATTTCAATACTCAGCTAAGTATTAGAAACTGAAAAATTTATAACGGCCAAACGAGGCTTTATGTCCACCAAGGCTGTATGCCAGAAAATCACGCAATGACACATGTTGTTACAGCAAAAAAGTGAATTTCGTAATTAGGGGATTAGACATTTAAATTTTAAAAATAAATTATTTCAATACTCAGCTAAGTATTAGAAACTGAAAAATTTATAACGGCGAAACGAGGCTTTGTGTTTACCAAGGCTATAAGCCAGAAAATCACGCAATGACACATGTTGTTACAGCAAAAAGGTCAACTCCGTAATTAGGGGATTAGACCTTTAAATTTAAAAAATAAATTATTTCAATACTCAGCTAAGTATTAGAAACTGAAAAAATTATAACGGCCAAACGGGGCTTTGTGTCCACCAAGGCTATATAAAAGAAAATGAAGCAATGGCACATGTTGTTACAGCAAAAAAGTGAACTCCGTAATTAGGGGATTAGACCTTTAAATTTTAAAAATAAATTATTTTAATACTCAGCTAAGTGTTAGAAACTGAAAAAATTATAACAGCCAAACGAGACTTTGTGTCCACCAAGGCTATATGAAGAACAATCAAGCAACGACACATGTTGTTACAGCATAAAAGTGAACTTCGTAATTAGGGGATTACACCTTTAAATTTTAAAAATTAATTATTTCAATACTCAGCTAAGTATTAGAAACTGAAAAAATTATAACGGCCAAACGAGGCTTTGTGTCCACCAAGGTTATATGCCAGAAAATCACGCAATGACACATGTTGTTACAGCAAAAAGGTCAACTCCGTAATTAGGGGATTAGTCCTTTAAAATTTAAAAATAAAGTATTTCAATACTCGGCTAAGTATTAGAAACTGAAAAAATTATAACGGCCAAACGAGGCTTTGTGTCCACCAAGGCTATACGACAGAAAATCAGGCCATGACACGTATTGTTACAGCAAAAAGGTCAACTCCGTAATTAGGGGATTAGACTTTTAAATTTAAAAAATAAATTATTTCAATACTCAGCTAAGTATTAGAAACTGAAAAAATTATAACGGCCAAACGAGGCTTTGTGTCCACCAAGGCTATATGAAAGAAAATAAAGCAATGACACATGTTGTTACAGCAAAAAAGTGAACTCCGTAATTAGGGGATTAGACCTTTAAATTTTAAAAATAAATTATTTTAATACTCAGCTAAGTGTTAGAAACTGAAAAAATTATAACAGCCAAACGAGACTTTGTGTCCACCAAGCCTATATGAAAAACAATCAAGCAACGACACATGTTGTTACAGCATAAAAGTGAACTTCGTAATTAGGGGATTACACCTTTAAATTTTAAAAATAAATTATTTCAATACTCAGCTAAGTATTAGAAACTGAAAAATTTATAACGGCCAAACGAGGCTTTATGTCCACCAAGGCTGTATGCCAGAAAATCACGCAATGACACATGTTGTTACAGCAAAAAAGTGAATTTCGTAATTAGGGGATTAGACATTTAAATTTTAAAAATAAATTATTTCAATACTCAGCTAAGTATTAGAAACTGAAAAATTTATAACGGCGAAACGAGGCTTTGTGTTTACCAAGGCTATAAGCCAGAAAATCACGCAATGACACATGTTGTTACAGCAAAAAGGTCAACTCCGTAATTAGGGGATTAGACCTTTAAATTTAAAAAATAAATTATTTCAATACTCAGCTAAGTATTAGAAACTGAAAAAATTATAACGGCCAAACGAGGCTTTGTGTCCACCAAGGCTATATAAAAGAAAATGAAGCAATGGCACATGTTGTTACAGCAAAAAAGTGAACTCCGTAATTAGGGGATTAGACCTTTAAATTTTAAAAATAAATTATTTTAATACTCAGCTAAGTGTTAGAAACTGAAAAAATTATAACAGCCAAACGAGACTTTGTGTCCACCAAGGCTATATGAAAAACAATCAAGCAACGACACATGTTGTTACAGCATAAAAGTGAACTTCGTAATTAGGGGATTACACCTTTAAATTTTAAAAATTAATTATTTCAATACTCAGCTAAGTATTAGAAACTGAAAAAATTATAACGGCCAAACGAGGCTTTGTGTCCACCAAGGTTATATGCCAGAAAATCACGCAATGACACATGTTGTTACAGCAAAAAGGTCAACTCCGTAATTAGGGGATTAGTCCTTTAAAATTTAAAAATAAAGTATTTCAATACTCGGCTAAGTATTAGAAACTGAAAAAATTATAACGGCCAAACGAGGCTTTGTGTCCACCAAGGCTATACGACAGAAAATCAGGCCATAACACGTATTGTTACAGCAAAAAGGTCAACTCCGTAATTAGGGGATTAGACCTTTAAATTTAAAAAATAAATTATTTCAATACTCAGCTAAGTATTAGAAACTGAAAAAATTATAACGGCCAAACGAGGCTTTGTGTCCACCAAGGCTATATGAAAGAAAATGAAGCAATGACACATGTTGTTACAGCAAAAAAGTAAACTCCGTAATTAGGGGATTAGACCTTTAAATTTTAAAAATAAATTATTTTAATACTCAGCTAAGTGTTAGAAACTGAAAAAATTATAACAGCCAAACGAGACTTTGTGTCCACCAAGCCTATATGAAAAACAATCAAGCAACGACACATGTTGTTACAGCATAAAAGTGAACTTCGTAATTAGGGGATTACACCTTTAAATTTTAAAAATTAATTATTTCAATACTCAGCTAAGTATTAGAAACTGAAAAATTTATAACGGCCAAACGAGGCTTTGTGTTTACCAAGGCTATAAGCCAGAAAATCACGCAATGACACATGTTGTTTCAGCAAAAAGGTCAACTCCGTAATTAGGGGATTAGACCTTTAAATTAAAAAAATAAATTATTTCAATACTCAGCTAAGTATTAGAAACTGAAAAAATTATAACGGCCAAACGAGGCTTTGTGTCCACCAAGGCTATATAAAAGAAAATGAAGCAATGGCACATGTTGTTACAGCAAAAAAGTGAACTCCGTAATTAGGGGATTAGACCTTTAAATTTTAAAAATAAATTATTTTAATACTCAGCTAAGTGTTAGAAACTAAAAAAATTATAACAGCCAAACGAGACTTTGTGTCCACCAAGGCTATATTAAAAACAATCAAGCAACGACACATGTTGTTACAGCATAAAAGTGAACTTCGTAATTAGGGGATTACACCTTTAAATTTTAAAAATTAATTATTTCAATACTCAGCTAAGTATTAGAAACTGAAAAATTTATAACGGCCAAACGAGGCTTTATGTCCACCAAGGCTGTATGCCAGAAAATCACGCAATGACACATGTTGTTACAGCAAAAAAGTGAATTTCGTAATTAGGGGATTAGACATTTAAATTTTAAAAATAAATTATTTCAATACTCAGCTAAGTATTAGAAACTGAAAAATTTATAACGGCGAAACGAGGCTTTGTGTTTACCAAGGCTATATGCTAGAAAATCACGCAATGATACATATTGTTACAGCAAAAAAGTGAACTTTGTAATTAGGGGATTAGACCTTTAAATTTTAAAAATAAATTATTTCAATACTCAGCTAAGTGTTAGAAACTGAAAAAATTATAACGGCCAAACGAGGCTTTGTGTCCACCAAGGCTATACGTCAGAAAATCACGTAATGGCACATGTTGTAACAGCATAAAAGTGAACTTTGTACTTAGGGGATTAGACCTTTAAAATTTAAAAATAAAGTATTTCAATACTCAGCTAAGTATTAGAAACTGAAAAAATTATAACGGCCAAACGAGGCTTTGTCTCCACCAAGGCTATACGCCAGAAAATCAGGCCATGACAGGTATTGTTACAGCAAAAAGGTCAACTTCGTAATTAGGGGATTAGACCTTTAAATTTTAAAAATAAATTACTTAAATACTCAGCTAAGTATTAGAAACTGAAAAAATTATAACGGCCAAACGAGGCTTTGTGTCCACCAAGGCTATACGAAAAAAAATGAAGCAATGACACATGTTGTTACAGCAAAAAAGTGAACTCCGTAATTAGGGGATTAGACCTTTAAATTTTAAAAATAAATTATTTCAATACTCAGCTAAGCGTTAGAAACTGAAAAAATTATAACAGCCAAACGAGACTTTGTGTCCACCAAGGCTATATGAAAAAAAATCAAGCAATGACACATGTTGTTACAGGTTAAAAAAATTAAAGGTCTAATCCCCTAATTACGGAGTTCACTTTTTTGCTGTAACAATATGTGTCATTGCTTCATTTTCTTTTATATAGCCTTGGTGGACACAAAGCCTCGTTTGGCCGTTATAATTTTTTCAGTTTCTAATACTTAGCTGAGTATTGAAATAATTTATTTTTTAAATTTAAAGGTCTAATCCCCTAATTACGGAGTTGACCTTTTTGCTGTAACAATACGTGTCATGGCCTGATTTTCTGTCGTATAGCCTTGGTGGACACAAAGCCTCGTTTGGCCGTTATACTTTTTTCAGATTCTAATACTTAGCTGAGTATTTAAATAATTTATTTTTAAAATTTAAAGGTGTAATCCCCTAATTACGAAGTTCACTTTTTTGCTGAAACAATATGTGTCATTTCGTGATTTTCTGCCATATAGCCTTGGTGGACACAAAGCATCGTTTCGCCGTTATAATTTTTTCAGTTTCTAATACTTAGCTGAGTATTGAAATAATTTATTTTTAAATTTTAAAGGTCTAATCCCCTAATTACGGAGTTCACTTTTTTGCTGTAACAACATGTGTCATTGGTTGATTTTCTTTCATATAGCCTTCGTGGACACAAACTCTCATTTGGCCGTTATAATTTTTTCAGTTTCTAATACTTAGCTGAGTATGGAAATAAATTATTTTTAAAATTTAAATGTCTAGTCCCCTAATAACGAAGTTCACTTTTTTGCTGTAACAACATGTGTCATTGCGTGATTTTCTGGCATACAGCCTTGGTGGACACAAAGCCTCGTTTGGCCGTTATAATTTTTTCAGTTTCTAATACTTAGCTGAGTATTGAAATAATTTATTTTTTAAATTTAAAGGTCTAATCCCCTAATTACGGAGTTCACTTTTTTGCTGTAACAACATGTGTCATTGCTTCATTTTCTTTCATATAGCCTTGGTGGACACAAAGCCTCGTTTGGCCGTTATAATTTTTTCAGTTTCTAATACTTAGCCGAGTATTGAAATACTTTATTTTTAAATTTTAAAGGTCTAATCCCCTAATTACGGAGTTCGCTTTTTTGCTGTAACAACATGTGTCATTGCGTGATTTTCTGTCGTATAGCCTTGGTGGACACAAAGCCTCGTTTGGCCGTTATAATTTTTTCAGTTTCTAATACTTAGCCGAGTATTGAAATACTTTATTTTTAAATTTTAAAGGTCTAATCCCCTAATTACGCAGCTCACTTTTTTGCTGTAACAACATGTGTCATTGCGTGATTTTCTGGCATATAACCTTGGTGGACACAAAGCCTCGTTTGGCCGTTATAATTTTTTCAGATTCTAATACTTAGCTGAGTATTTAAATAATTTATTTTTAAAATTTAAAGGTCTAATCCCCTAATTACGGAGTTGACCTTTTTGCTGTAACAATACGTGTCATGGCCTGATTTTCTGTCGTATAGCCTTGGTGGACACAAAGCCTCGTTTGGCCGTTATAATTTTTTTAGTTTCTAATACTTAGCTGAGCATTGAAATACTTTATTTTTAAATTTTAAAGGTCTAATCCCCTAATTACGGAGTTCACTTTTTTGCTGTAACAACATGTGTCATTGCTTCATTTTCTTTCATATAGCCTTGGTATACACAAAGCCTCGTTTCGCCGTTATAATTTTTTCAGTTTCTAATACTTAGCTGAGTATTGAAATAATTTATTTTTTAAATTTAAAGGTCTAATCCCCTAATTACGGAGTTGACTTTTTTGCTGTAACAATACGTGTCATGGCCTGATTTTCTGTCGTATAGCCTTGGTGGACACAAAGCCTCGTTTGGCCGTTATAATTTTTTCAGTTTCTAATACTTAGCCGAGTATTGAAATACTTTATTTTTAAATTTTAAAGGTCTAATCCCCTAATTACGCAGCTCACTTTTTTGCTGTAACAACATGTGTCATTGCGTGATTTTCTGGCATATAACCTTGGTGGACACACAGCCTCGTTTAGCCGTTATAATTTTTTCAGTTTCTAATACTTAGCTGAGTATTGAAATAATTTATTTTTTAAATTTAAAGGTCTAATCCCCTAATTACGGAGTTGACCTTTTTTCTGTAACAACATGTGTCATTGCGTGATTTTCTGGCATATAACTTTGGTGGACACAAAGCCTCGTTTGGCCGTTATAATTTTTTCAGTTTCTAATACTTAGCTGAGTATTGAAATAATTTATCTTTAAATTTTAAAGGTCTAATCCCCTAATTACGGAGTTCACTTTTTTGCTGTAACAACATGTGTCATTGCGTGATTTTGTGGCATATAGCCTTGGTGGACACAAAGCCTCGTTTCGCCGTTATAATTTTTTCAGTTTCTAATACTTAGCTGAGTATTGAAATAATTTATTTTTAAATTTTAAAGGTCTAATCCCCTAATTACGGAGTTCACTTTTTTGCTGTAACAACATGTGTCATTGGTTGATTTTCTTTCATATAGCCTTGGTGGACACAAACTCTCATTTGGCCGTTATAATTTTTTCAGTTTCTAATACTAAGCTGAGTATGGAAATAAATTATTTTTAAAATTTAAATGTCTAATCCCCTAATTACGAAGTTCACTTTTTTGCTGTAACAACATGTGTCATTGCGTGATTTTCTGGCATACAGCCTTGGTGAGCACAAAGCCTCGTTTGGCCGTTATAATTTTTTCAGTTTCTAATACTTAGCTGAGTATTGAAATAATTTATTTTTAAAATTTAAAGGTCTAATCCCCTAATTACGGAGTTCACTTTTTTGCTGTAACAACATGTGTCATTGCTTCATTTTCTTTCATATAGCCTTGGTGGACACAAAGCCTCGTTTGGCCGTTATAATTTTTTCAGTTTCTAATACTTAGCTGAGTATTGAAATATTTTATTTTTTAAATTTAAAGGTCTAATCCCCTAATTACGGAGTTGACTTTTTTGCTGTAACAATACGTATCATGGCCTGATTTTCTGTCGTATAGCCTTGGTGGACACAAAGCCTCGTTTGGCCGTTATAATTTTTTCAGTTTCTAATACTTAGCCGAGTATTGAAATACTTTATTTTTAAATTTTAAAGGTCTAAACCCCTAATTACGCAGCTCACTTTTTTGCTGTAACAACATGTGTCATTGCGTGATTTTCTGGCATATAACCTTGGTGGACACACAGCCTCGTTTGGCCGTTATAATTTTTTCAGTTTCTAATACTTAGCTGAGTATTGAAATAATTTATTTTTTAAATTTAAAGGTCTAATCCCCTAATTACGGAGTTGACCTTTTTGCTGTAACAATACGTGTCATGGCCTGATTTTCTGTCGTATAGCCTTGGTGGACACAAAGCCTCGTTTGGCCGTTATAATTTTTTTAGTTTCTAATACTTAGCTGAGCATTGAAATACTTTATTTTTAAATTTTAAAGGTCTAATCCCCTAATTACGGAGATCACTTTTTTGCTGTAACAACATGTGTCATTGCTTCATTTTCTTTCATATAGCCTTGGTGGACACAAAGCCTCGTTTCGCCGTTATAATTTTTTCAGTTTCTAATACTTAGCTGAGTATGGAAATAAATTATTTTTAAAATTTAAATGTCTAATCCCTTAATAACGAAGTTCACTTTTTTGCTGTAACAACATGTGTCATTGCGTGATTTTCTGGCATACAGCCTTGGTGGACACAAAGCCTAGTTTGGCCGTTATAATTTTTTCAGTTTCTAATACTTAGCTGAGTATTGAAATAATTTATTTTTTAAATTTAAAGGTCTAATCCCCTAATTACGGAGTTCACTTTTTTGCTGTAACAACATGTGTCATTGGTTGATTTTCTTTCATATAGCCTTGGTGGACACAAACTCTCATTTGGCCGTTATAATTTTTTCAGTTTCTAATACTAAGCTGAGTATGGAAATAAATTATTTTTAAAATTTAAATGTCTAATCCCCTAATTACGAAGTTCACTTTTTTGCTGTAACAACATGTGTCATTGCGTGATTTTCTGGCATACAGCCTTGGTGAGCACAAAGCCTCGTTTGGCCGTTATAATTTTTTCAGTTTCTAATACTTAGCTGAGTATTGAAATAATTTATTTTTAAAATTTAAAGGTCTAATCCCCTAATTACGGAGTTCACTTTTTTGCTGTAACAACATGTGTCATTGCTTCATTTTCTTTCATATAGCCTTGGTGGACACAAAGCCTCGTTTGGCCGTTATAATTTTTTCAGTTTCTAATACTTAGCTGAGTATTGAAATATTTTATTTTTTAAATTTAAAGGTCTAATCCCCTAATTACGGAGTTGACTTTTTTGCTGTAACAATACGTGTCATGGCCTGATTTTCTGTCGTATAGCCTTGGTGGACACAAAGCCTCGTTTGGCCGTTATAATTTTTTCAGTTTCTAATACTTAGCCGAGTATTGAAATACTTTATTTTTAAATTTTAAAGGTCTAATCCCCTAATTACGCAGCTCACTTTTTTGCTGTAACAACATGTGTCATTGCGTGATTTTCTGGCATATAACCTTGGTGGACACAAAGCCTCGTTTGGCCGTTATAATTTTTTCAGATTCTAATACTTAGCTGAGTATTAAAATAATTTATTTTTAAAATTTAAAGGTGTAATCCCCTAATTACGAAGTTCACTTTTTTGCTGTAACAATATGTGTCATTTCGTGATTTTCTGCCATATAGCCTTGGTGGACACAAAGCCTCGTTTCGCCGTTATAATTTTTTCAGTTTCTAATACTTAGCTGAGTATTGAAATAATTTATTTTTAAATTTTAAAGGTCTAATCCCCTAATTACGGAGTTCACTTTTTTGCTGTAACAACATGTGTCATTGGTTGATTTTCTTTCATATAGCCTTGGTGGACACAAACTCTCATTTGGCCGTTATAATTTTTTCAGTTTCTAATACTTAGCTGAGTATGGAAATAAATTATTTTTAAAATTTAAATGTCTAGTCCCCTAATAACGAAGTTCACTTTTTTGCTGTAACAACATGTGTCATTGCGTGATTTTCTGGCATACAGCCTTGGTGGACACAAAGCCTCGTTTGGCCGTTATAATTTTTTCAGTTTCTAATACTTAGCTGAGTATTGAAATAATTTATTTTTTAAATTTAAAGGTCTAATCCCCTAATTACGGAGTTCACTTTTTTGCTGTAACAACATGTGTCATTGCTTCATTTTCTTTCATATAGCCTTGGTGGACACAAAGCCTCGTTTGGCCGTTATAATTTTTTCAGTTTCTAATACTTAGCTGAGTATTGAAATATTTTATTTTTTAAATTTAAAGGTCTAATCCCCTAATTGCGGAGTTGAATTTTTTGGTGTAACAATACGTGTCATGGCCTGATTTTCTGTCGTATAGCCTTGGTGGACACAAGGCCTCGTTTGGCCGTTATAATTTTTTCAGTTTCTAATACTTAGCCGAGTATTGAAATACTTTATTTTTAAATTTTAAAGGTCTAATCCCCTAATTACGCAGCTCACTTTTTTGCTGTAACAACATGTGTCATTGCGTGATTTTCTGGCATATAACCTTGGTGGACACAAAGCCTCGTTTGGCCGTTATAATTTTTTCAGATTCTAATACTTAGCTGAGTATTTAAATAATTTATTTTTAAAATTTAAAGGTCTAATCCCCTAATTACGGAGTTCACTTTTTTGCTGTAACAACATGTGTCATTGCTTCATTTTCTTTCATATAGCCTTGGTGGACACAAAGCCTCGTTTGGCCGTTATAATTTTTTCAGTTTCTAATACTTAGCTGAGTATTGAAATAATTTATTTTTTAAATTTAAAGGTCTAATCCCCTAATTACGGAGTTGACCTTTTTGCTGTAACAATACGTGTCATGGCCTAATTTTCTGTCGTATAGCCTTGGTGGACACAAAGCCTCGTTTGGCCGTTATAATTTTTTTAGTTTCTAATACTTAGCTGAGCATTGAAATACTTTATTTTTAAATTTTAAAGGTCTAATCCCCTAATTACGGAGTTCACTTTTTTGCTGTAACAACATGTGTCATTGCTTCATTTTCTTTCATATAGCCTTGGTGGACACAAAGCCTCGTTTCGCCGTTATAATTTTTTCAGTTTCTAATACTTAGCTGAGTATTGAAATAATTTATTTTTTAAATTTAAAGGTCTAATCCCCTAATTACGGAGTTGACCTTTTTGCAGTAACAACATGTGTCATTGCGTGATTTTCTGGCATATAACTTTGGTGGACACAAAGCCTCGTTTGGCCGTTATAATTTTTTCAGTTTCTAATACTTAGCCGAGTATTGAAATACTTTATTTTTAAATTTTAAAGGTCTAATCCCCTAATTACGGAGTTCACTTTTTTGCTGTAACAATACGTGTCATGGCCTGATTTTCTGTCGTATAGCCTTGGTGGACACAAAGCCTCGTTTGGCCGTTATAATTTTTTCAGTTTCTAATACTTAGCCGAGTATTGAAATACTTTATTTTTAAATTTTAAAGGTCTAATCCCCTAATTACGCAGCTCACTTTTTTGCTGTAACAACATGTGTCATTGCGTGATTTTCTGGCATATAACCTTGGTGGACACAAAGCCTCGTTTGGCCGTTATAATTTTTTCAGTTTCTAATACTTAGCCGAGTATTGAAATACTTTATTTTTAAATTTTAAAGGTCTAATCCCCTAATTACGCAGCTCACTTTTTTGCTGTAACAACATGTGTCATTGCGTGATTTTCTGGCATATAACCTTGGTGGACACAAAGCCTCGTTTGGCCGTTATAATTTTTTCAGATTCTAATACTTAGCTGAGTATTTAAATAATTTATTTTTAAAATTTAAAGGTCTAATCCCCTAATTACGGAGTTGACCTTTTTGCTGTAACAATACGTGTCATGGCCTGATTTTCTGTCGTATAGCCTTGGTGGACACAAAGCCTCGTTTGGCCGTTATAATTTTTTTAGTTTCTAATACTTAGCTGAGCATTGAAATACTTTATTTTTAAATTTTAAAGGTCTAATCCCCTAATTACGGAGTTCACTTTTTTGCTGTAACAACATGTGTCATTGCTTCATTTTCTTTCATATAGCCTTGGTGGACACAAAGCCTCGTTTCGCCGTTATAATTTTTTCAGTTTCTAATACTTAGCTGAGTATTGAAATAATTTATTTTTTAAATTTAAAGGTCTAATCCCCTAATTACGGAGTTGACCTTTTTGCTGTAACAACATGTGTCATTGCGTGATTTTCTGGCATATAACTTTGGTGGACACAAAGCCTCGTTTGGCCGTTATAATTTTTTCAGTTTCTAATACTTAGCCGAGTATTGAAATACTTTATTTTTAAATTTTAAAGGTCTAATCCCCTAATTACGGAGTTCACTTTTTTGCTGTAACAATACGTGTCATGGCCTGATTTTCTGTCGTATAGCCTTGGTGGACACAAAGCCTCGTTTGGCCGTTATAATTTTTTCAGTTTCTAATACTTAGCCGAGTATTGAAATACTTTATTTTTAAATTTTAAAGGTCTAATCCCCTAATTACGCAGCTCACTTTTTTGCTGTAACAACATGGGTCATTGCGTGATTTTCTGGCATATAACCTTGGTGGACACACAGCCTCGTTTGGCCGTTATAATTTTTTCAGTTTCTAATACTTAGCTGAGTATTGAAATAATTTATTTTTTAAATTTAAAGGTCTAATCCCCTAATTACGGAGTTGACCTTTTTGCTGTAACAATACGTGTCATGGCCTGATTTTCTGTCGTATAGCCTTGGTGAGCACAAAGCCTCGTTTGGCCGTTATAATTTTTTCAGTTTCTAATACTTAGCTGAGTATTGAAATAATTTATTTTTAAAATTTAAAGGTCTAATCCCCTAATTACGGAGTTCACTTTTTTGCTGTAACAACATGTGTCATTGCTTCATTTTCTTTCATATAGCCTTGGTGGACACAAAGCCTCGTTTCGCCGTTATAATTTTTTCAGTTTCTAATACTTAGCTGAGTATTGAAATAATTTATTTTTTAAATTTAAAGGTCTAATCCCCTAATTACGGAGTTGACCTTTTTGCTGTAACAACATGTGTCATTGCGTGATTTTCTGGCATATAACTTTGGTGGACACAAAGCCTCGTTTGGCCGTTATAATTTTTTCAGTTTCTAATACTTAGCCGAGTATTGAAATACTTTATTTTTAAATTTTAAAGGTCTAATCCCCTAATTACGGAGTTCACTTTTTTGCTGTAACAACATGTGTCCTTGCGTGATTTTCTGGCATATAGCCTTGGTGGACACAAAGCCTCGTTTCGCCGTTATAATTTTTTCAGTTTCTAATACTTAGCTGAGTATTGAAATAATTTATTTTTAAATTTTAAAGGTCTAATCCCCTAATTACGGAGTTCACTTTTTTGCTGTAACAACATGTGTCATTGGTTGATTTTCTTTCATATAGCCTTGGTGGACACAAACTCTCATTTGGCCGTTATAATTTTTTCAGTTTCTAATACTAAGCTGAGTATGGAAATAAATTATTTTTAAAATTTAAATGTCTAATCCCCTAATTACGAAGTTCACTTTTTTGCTGTAACAACATGTGTCATTGCGTGATTTTCTGGCATACAGCCTTGGTGAGCACAAAGCCTCGTTTGGCCGTTATAATTTTTTCAGTTTCTAATACTTAGCTGAGTATTGAAATAATTTATTTTTAAAATTTAAAGGTCTAATCCCCTAATTACGGAGTTCACTTTTTTGCTGTAACAACATGTGTCATTGCTTCATTTTCTTTCATATAGCCTTGGTGGACACAAAGCCTCGTTTGGCCGTTATAATTTTTTCAGTTTCTAATACTTAGCTGAGTATTGAAATATTTTATTTTTTAAATTTAAAGGTCTAATCCCCTAATTACGGAGTTGACTTTTTTGCTGTAACAATACGTGTCATGGCCTGATTTTCTGTCGTATAGCCTTGGTGGACACAAAGCCTCGTTTGGCCGTTATAATTTTTTCAGTTTCTAATACTTAGCCGAGTATTGAAATACTTTATTTTTAAATTTTAAAGGTCTAATCCCCTAATTACGGAGTTCACTTTTTTGCTGTAACAATACGTGTCATGGCCTGATTTTCTGTCGTATAGCCTTGGTGGACACAAAGCCTCGTTTGGCCGTTATAATTTTTTCAGTTTCTAATACTTAGCCGAGTATTGAAATACTTTATTTTTAAATTTTAAAGGTCTAATCCCCTAATTACGCAGCTCACTTTTTTGCTGTAACAACATGTGTCATTGCGTGATTTTCTGGCATATAACCTTGGTGGACACACAGCCTCGTTTGGCCGTTATAATTTTTTCAGTTTCTAATACTTAGCTGAGTATTGAAATAATTTATTTTTTAAATTTAAAGGTCTAATCCCCTAATTACGGAGTTGACCTTTTTGCTGTAACAATACGTGTCATGGCCTGATTTTCTGTCGTATAGCCTTGGTGGACACAAAGCCTCGTTTGGCCGTTACAATTTTTTTAGTTTCTAATACTTAGCTGAGCATTGAAATACTTTATTTTTAAATTTTAAAGGTCTAATCCCCTAATTACGGAGTTCACTTTTTTGCTGTTACAACATGTGTCATTGCTTCATTTTCTTTCATATAGCCTTGGTGGACACAAAGCCTCGTTTCGCCGTTATAATTTTTTCAGTTTCTAATACTTAGCTGAGTATTGAAATAATTTATTTTTTAAATTTAAAGGTCTAATCCCCTAATTACGGAGTTGACCTTTTTGCTGTAACAACATGTGTCATTGCGTGATTTTCTGGCATATAACTTTGGTGGACACAAAGCCTCGTTTGGCCGTTATAATTTTTTCAGTTTCTAATACTTAGCCGAGTATTGAAATACTTTATTTTTAAATTTTAAAGGTCTAATCCCCTAATTACGGAGTTCACTTTTTTGCTGTAACAACATGTGTCATTGCGTGATTTTCTGGCATATAGCCTTGGTGGACACAAAGCCTCGTTTGGCCGTTATAATTTTTTCAGTTTCTAATACTTAGCTGAGTATTGAAATATTTTATTTTTTAAATTTTAAAGGTCTAATCCCCTAATTACGGAGTTCACTTTTTTGCTGTAACAATACGTGTCATGGCCTGATTTTCTGTCGTATAGCCTTGGTGGACACAAACTCTCATTTGGCCGTTGTAATTTTTTCAGTTTCTAATACTAAGCTGAGTATGGAAATAAATTATTTTTAAAATTTAAATGTCTAATCCCCTAATTACGAAGTTCACTTTTTTGCTGTAACAACATGTGTCATTGCGTGATTTTCTGGCATACAGCCTTGGTGAGCACAAAGCCTCGTTTGGCCGTTATAATTTTTTCAGTTTCTAATACTTAGCTGAGTATTGAAATAATTTATTTTTAAAATTTAAAGGTCTAATCCCCTAATTACGAAGTTCACTTTTATGCTGTAACAACATGTGTCATTGCTTGATTTTTTTTCGTATAGCCTTGGTGGACGCAATGTCTCGTTTTCCTGTTATAATTTTTTCAGTTTCTAACACTTAGCTGAGTATTGAAATAATTTATTTTTAAAATTTAAAGGTCTAATCCCCTAATTACGGAGTTCACTTTTTTGCTGTAACAACATGTGTCATTGCTTCATTTTCTATCATATAGCCTTGGTGAACACAAAGCCTCGTTTGGCCGTTATAATTTTTTCAGTGTCTAATACTTAGCTGAGTATTGAAATAATTTTTTTTTAAATTTAAAGGTCTAATCCCCTAATTACGGAGTTTACCTTTTTGCTGTAACAATACGTGTCGTGGCCTGATTTTCTGTCGTATAGCCTTGGTGGACACAAAGCCTCGTTTGGCCGTTATAATTTTTTCAGTTTCTAATACTTAGCTGAGTATTGAAATAATGTATTTTTAAAATTTAAAGGTCTAATCCCCTAACTACGGGTACCTTTTTACGAAGTACCTTTTTTGCAGTGAGAACACGTATCATTGCCTCATTTTCGCCCATATAGCATTGGTAGACAAAAACCTTAGTTTGGTCGTTATACATTTTTAATTTTTTAACACCTAAAAACTATATTTAATTTTAAAATTCAAACATCCTTCTTATAAATTTACAATCTTGTCGGTGAGATCTTTTTTTTTATTTGATTTTAATTACGTGTTGAATTACATTTTATATTGACTTAAACAAAAATGTTATCTCACCTGTATTTTGATTTTCAATGTTTCATCTGATATTTTGTTATATCCTTTTCGGAATAGTGTTGTATATGAAATATTCCATTTACAGTGTTCTCTATAGTCGTAGGTTACATGTCTGCGCACATTTTGTGACAAGCTGAAACTTTTTGCATTACCCTCTTTTGGCTGCTAACTTTGGCTGCTAACTTCACACCGGTAAAAAACAATACATTCAAACAGTAGTAAGCGGTCATAAGCTTTAGGGCAAAGTGGCATACGACCATGGCTATCCTCTGAACAACACTATGAATATTTATTAAATACATTAAAATATATTACGTGTAAGTTGTTTATTTAATAGACGATAAAATATTGAATAGTTTGTACATAACAATTTCTAATGAGAATATTTTCTTGTTTCATACTTTTTAGAGCGTGATTTTTCAGTAGTAGGGTTTTAGTTTTTGAACTTATTTTTTATTTATTTTATTTTATTAGGAAACTTAACAGCTATTTAATTTACGTAGCTGGTAAAACGTCGACTTATGTAAGACACATCCACTGTTAGTTCGTAAAAAAATATAACATAAAATATCAAACATAAATGAACATACCTAATAAAGGTTGACTGTATGAAATCTTTGTAAGGGATAAGTCTGCCTTTGCACCTTTCTACTGTACATTTTCTAATGTACTTGTTAATGTTTACTGGGGAAATAAAGCATTTTCTATCTATCTATCTATCTAATATATAAGAAAACAATTATATATATTATTTTTATTTATAGTTACTTACATTTATTTTTATATTTAATTTAGTGATTTTTAGGTCTAGATTTAATATTTTTTAAGTATTTTATTTCAAATAAAGTATTGTGTGAGTTCATTTGTTTATGTAATTTTAATATACGATGTTTCAATTTGAAAATATAAGCACACATGCATTTTTTTTATTGAAAGAGCGACATTTGGCGCCGAGCCCTTATGGGTATAAGGTGTCTAACGACGCCCATGGACATTCTGTCGTATGTGAGACAAGATGCTGTTATTAAATATGTTTGTCCCAGTGAGTACATATAATAAATAATAATACATATTTTTATCTCACTTATTATCGCAATAATACCCGTCAACCTTACCGACATGTATATCTACGAGGCATAGATAGAATAATATTTTCATTTCATGTAATAATTTACATATTTTTTTACGTCTATCTATCCACACACAGTGACAAAACTTTGCCTACTTATACATAAAACCCACTCGACCTAATTTGACAGGTGCTAAATATTTGAATTTATATCGGCACTGGTCACGCGACACTACTATAAATATTGGCCACATATAAACCCAGCCCTGTTGTTTTAAAATAATATTTCGAAGGGGCGATTTACACACTATGTCCTTGAAATATATTTTTAATTTTTTTTTACCAGTGTGGTGGTACCAACCCGCCAGGGTTAGTACCACTCTGACTCAACTACCCATACCGGATTACATATTCAGATTCAGATTCAGATATTTATTTCGCCGTAAAGAACACACAACAATAACAATATTACATTGAGACATATGCATATTCAGTATGGTTCGTCATCATTTTTTATGATGTCCCGTTCAGTAGTGCAATCTATAAGGAAGAATCGGGTAAGAAACCTTACAGAGCTTTTTTTAAATATAGCTTACATACTAAGTTTTCATTATGTTAAATATAACATACTAGGTAACATACATAACATAAAAAAATTAACTTATACTTTACTAGCTATTGCCCGCGGCTTCGCTGGCGGTAAACTCGGTTTAATAGCAAATCCGTTTTAAACGTAAATAAGATAATAAACTTTTTTTTTTTATGGAAACTGACACGGTTGGCTACATCACCTACAACGTCCGTGATGTCAGCCCATAACACCGGGTGAACTAGGTGCCATGTCAGTGCTTCCCCCTTTGATCGTGCCGGCTACACTGAACTGGTCGGAAAACACAAACTATTTACATAGCCGTTTAGACCGACGTTTCATTCAGTGCGGTGGTACCAACCCGGGCGGGTTAAACCCTACCACCAAGTAAGATTAGGAGGGAAGGGACCTACAGTTTTACGAGGAATCCGAACCTCGGTCAGCCTCCAACGGTCAGCGGTCACCCATCCAAGAACTGACCGCACCCAGCGTTGCTTAACATTCAATAGCGACAGTTGACTGTCTGCACCACTGAGCTATCGAGGCTGACAGAACTATCGCTTCTCTTATATTCTCTCCCTCTTTCTTCCCTCCCTCCCTCGCCTGTGCCCCTCCCGCATACCTCCCCCCGTCCTTATCTCCCCTTTCCATCCGGCACTACCATTCGACAATTATAATTCCGTTCATACTATACTTTATTTGATACTGCTCAGCCCTATTGCTATTTAGCGTGATTATATATTTATATAATAACTAATCTTTACATTAGTGCAAACCGCATTAAAATATGTTCAGTGGTTCCGGAGTTTACTTCAAACATACATACATACAGACAGACGTTCCCTTTTATAATATAAAAAAAATCAAATATGAAATATAAAATAAAACATAATAAAAAGAAGTCAAATTATCAGTAGGTATACATCCCACAGCACTGCTTCCTGGTACACACAGCGTTAACCGTCCACCTTCCAAAGAACAACAACATAATAGGAAACGGTGCATAAATCTACAGAGCCCTGTATCAGCTAAGAAAAAAACTGGACACTAAATCTACGAGACGGAACTACGGAACCCTACACCTCACATACAACGACGCGGACACGAAAACGTACTTAAGAATTCGCGCGGCGGCGTTGGCGGCGGCGTTTCCAAAATCCCTCGCCCTCAACTTCTTGCAGAAACTGCTATTTGCTCGTCACTCCAGAAAAACACGCCTTTGTTTGAGCGCCCTAAGTGCCCCGCGTATTAGCTACAATTAATTAAAAGAGAGCCGGCCAACGCGACTGCGCTAGTGAGTACAGTCTCGCAAGATTACTCGCGGCACGTTCGGCGGACAACAGAAAAAAAAGTCCGCCGAAAGGAGCCCCGCTTCGCATGTTTGCGTTTTGCGTTTTTCTTCTCCCGCGTTTACATTTCGGCCCTATTTATCCTCGCCGTACGTGACGCGACTAACCAACACACGTATAAATAATTGCAAACATAAATAAGCCAGGATTAATGTTAATCTCTGGCTGAAACGGAGAATCTTGGGTGCGGGCAATAGCGAGCGCGACGCGATCGGCGAAGCGTAACAACAAGGGATAACATTCAACAACGAAATCATAATACGGAAAAATTTTAAACTAGTATATTATTTGAAAGGGAACGTCTGTCTGTCTGTATGTATGTATGTTTGAGGTAAACTCCGGAACCACTGAAATGATATTAATGTGATTTGCACCAATGTAAAGAGTAGTTCTTGAGGCTCACTGTGGGTTATATACCATCACGCTTAAAAGCCTTAGGGCTGAGCAGTATCAAAGAAAGTATAGTATGAACGGAATTTAGTGTCGAATGGTAGTAATAGATGGCGTTAGCAGTTCTGTTGCGTTGCGTTGCAGTATTGGATTATTGTAGTATTAAGTTTACCGCGTGCGAAGCCGCGGGCAAAACGTAGTATATAATAAATTACCTAGAGAATTACGTGACGAACGCAGAAACCGAAATGTCAAATTAAAAAAAACATTTATTAAGTGGCTTCAATGTAAGACCTTTTATTACCTTACATTCTTTGCGGTCATTGTGTGATCTTACATATAAACAATTATTTGAATCATCAGACAGCAGAATTATTATTTACAATATTTAAAAAAATCACTTAACTTGTAAAATTGATTTTCTAAGAGAATTTTTTTCAACTGACTCTGGAACACATTGTCACTATTTATTGATTTAATTTTATCAGGAAAATTTTCGTAGAATTTGGGTAATTAATTACACTCACATAACGCTCGCACTCCGCTCTGATGTGTAGCCTTCGCGGGCGCACAAGAACGGAGCACGTTCGTAAGTATCGAGTAAGTTGATTAGAACTTGCCGCTAGATGTCTCGGAGCTCGAACAAACACTTAGGAGTTAGTCTCACGTGGCCGCGGACATCGCCCGCATAATGAAAACGAAGAAATCATTTCTGTATTTTCCCTCGCCGAATAATGGAGTCGGCGAAAGTGAGGGGGCGAACTTCTCACGTTCCAAACACTGGTTTCGCTTAGCAACGCGAAAATTTAATATCGGATAGAGTGCGGGAGAGGTAATCTGTGCAATCACGAGCAAATATTAGGGTAGTCAAAATGACTAAGCGCTTTGACAGTCGCTAGAAATGTGGCGATGTAATGTAATGCCGCCGCGAGTAGGGGTGCCATTTCGAAAAATGTGAAAAGTCCTGACAAAAATCCCGATATTTCAAAAGAAGTCTGGACATTTTAGTAACAAAATTTTATAACAAATCCCACGAGCGTAATTATTTTAAGTTGAGATTTGAATAGAGAGATTTATTTACGTTTTTTGTGAATAAAATAAATTTTTTTTAGAGAGATTGAATATTTGATGTGATTGTTGAATCACTTGAAATATTTAAGTTTTATTTTTATAAGGACTTGAAATATTCAAATTCCAAATTGAAAATTTTAACAAATTACATACAGGTGTTTATTATACTTGTTTATCTTATCTACGTAATTTACTAGAATTTAAAATAATTTTCAATGCATGCGTTCTAATTTTAAGATACGAAAATTGAATATTCATTCAAATTTTTTTCCTATAATCTGTAAGAAATCCGGACAAATTAAAAAACCGGACCAACTCCGGACGGAAGGCCGAAAGTCCGGATAAATCCGGACGGATGGTAAGCCTAGTCGCGAGTCTTGCTTGCTTGCGTGCGTGAAGCGTATAGGGTTGCCACCTTTTTGGATCAAGAGTAGGTATTTTGCATTTTGGGACACCAATAATTAAGTAACTACAGTGCAAATCTGTCTTATTAGGGTTCCGTTGCAAGGGAACCCTTCCAAAATGGGGCAGGTTTCTGTCCGTCCGACTGTCTGCTACAGCCTGTAGCTTCTAAACCCTTTGCAATATCTTCTTGAAACTTGAAATGTTGATAGATTCTCTGGAGATAACAAAATAATATTTGTAAACAATGTCAGGGGTCCTCAAATTTAATTAATAGGGGAAGCAAAAACTAAATAGAAAAAAAAATTACAGATCGAATAGTAGGTACATTTATGAAAAGCTTCAAAGCTTACATTACGAATTCTTTTTGGAAAAAAACAATATTTTAATAGTATGAAAAATTATAGTAAAGAATGTGTAGGTACAGTTTACTCTGGTCGAGGCGATTGTTCCAAAACGAAAAACTTAATAAATATAAAAAAATAATATATATTGTATTGTCTATTTAGTGCTTATGGGATAAATACTATTTAGAATTTCTCACGTCTCACGAGCGGTGCGGCGCGCGGCGGCGGCTAGACGCTGGGTGAAAGACATTATGCGTGCAATAAGGGAATAGCTACGAAACCCTCTGCGTATAAACAAGCTTTTTTACTTCGCTCGAATTATACGCCTTCGGATGCAAAGTTTTCTGGATAGCCCCCAAGGCTTACTTTAATATCAACAAGTGAAAGGCTTTTCAAAGAGCAAATTAAATAAATTATCTACATTATCTTTTTCGTAGATTATAAAGGAGCAGCTTCGGGAAATAACCCATAATTTTACAAGCTTTTATTTAATTTAACCTATTTAAGTATGCGTCAAATCTAGCAAGTAAATTTTGAATCAGTGCCCGTTATCAGAATGGATGGACTGTTGATACACAGTTTTTTTTATGGAAACTTACTCGGTTGGCTACGTGATGTCAGCCCATAACACCTTGGTGGCACCCGAAACAGTCATACCCACCTCCCCTTGCGAAACAAGGTTTTTTTTTATAAATCGCTTCAGTATAGTCCCCGATTTCCAGCGAGAGTGAGAATTCGCCCTGGTGTCGTAAGTTTTAAGGATATTTAATAATTAGGATACTACTATTAGGGCTACAAGATGGTGAAAAATTTTGAGTGTTTTTGAGAAAATCGCAAAAAAACCGCTTAAAACAGCCATTTTTAGGGGGTTTAAAAAGGACACTTTTAAACATATTTCTAAATATATATTTTGAACTTATATATTTTTATGTTATAGATTGACTGGGGATGTTTTTTGGTTTTTTGAAAAAAAAGTGAATTTGGCAGTTATGATTTTTTTTCCGTTACGCGAGTTGCGAGTAATTAAAATGGTTTTCGTGTACAATGCATATACTCGAAAATTAAATAAAATAAAATAAAAAGAAATTAAGAATTAAATAAATTTTTGTTTTGAAATTTTTGGTAATTTTTTCAAAATTTACATACCTATTTCTTATATTTTAATACGCTCTAAAAGTCATTTTCAATGTATCCGATGTTCATGTAATGCATGAGATCTGTAATTTTTTTTTGTAGACAGTCAAGTGCAAACTTTCGTAAGGTCTGAATTTCCTCAGCCCGGCATTACCATGCACCTTTCGTACCGCCTTTTCAGCGATTCGGAGACGGGTCCGCCGCGCCGCCGCGCGCCGCCGCCGTCACCGCAATTTGAATCCTACAGATGTTGATCTTAGATATAAATTAGCCAAGCAGTGTTGCGGCTGTGTGCGGGCGGGTCTGTAGGTGAGGTAGAACGAGGAGGCACGTGACCCGCGGGACGTGACGTGCATTAAACGTTGAGAAAAAAAAAACCGCTTATGTGACGGGTTTGCCACGATAGGTCGGTTTTGTTCGTGAGTCGACAAAGAGCTGGTTTGAAATTGGCGTGTGGGGCCGGTACTCAATAAGAATAGATGCATCCTTTCCCCGTACATTTCGTAAAAGGCGATTAAGGGATAAGAACGAGATGCCGTGCTAAAGGGCGACAGGCTAGGCACCTGTCACCATGGCACGATCCTTCCACCGAGTCATGCAGTAGGTGGGTGGGTCTTTGTGTCTTACTTGCTGCTTGAGAATTATATTGTCCTAATAGTTTGCTAAACGTGGTGGTCGGTGTTGTGCTGTAATTTGCCAGAGTTCTTGCAGCACAACACTCTGCTCACCCAGATTGTCGGGATCGAGCGTGTGGTGTGTGTGTGTTTGTATATATTTATGGTTTGGAATCTGAGAACGATAACTCTGACTTCGTGATAGACTTTTATGAAGTCAGAATTAGGAAAGTTAAAAGAAGATAAAAAAAATTTTACCCGACTACGGCGAAGCCAAGAAGAGGGTTATGATTTTGACAGCATATGTATGTATGTATGTATGTGTATTAATATGTTTCAACATAATGACGCATGGTGGGATTCGTCACGAAAGCCCCTGTGACGCAGCTAATTTAAAAAAATTCAATTCAGTCGCTTGCCTACATATAGGAAAACTGTTTTTCATACAACAATAAATGTTGTTTCTTCAAACCACGTTCAGGTGGGTATCGATGACAAGCCTCGAATAGTCTATTTATATACTACACTTTATATATACAGCAAAATATGTAAATTTACCCATATTAACATCCACATCACAGTAGACTAAGAGTGTTTACATATAATACCGTGTAATTTTGTACCGTGTGGGGTCGGTACTTAAAAAGAATAGCCCCACTGCATCTCTCCCCGTCGCATGTCGTAAAAGTCGACTAAGGGATAAGAAAATTCGTCAGCCTCGGTAGCTCAGTGGCGCGGTTGGTTAGTCAACTGTTATTAAGCAACGCTGAGAGCGGTCAGTGATTGGATGGGTGACCGCTCGACCGTTGGAGGCTGACCGTGCTTCGGATTCCACGTTAAACTGTAGGTCCCTTCCCTTCTTACCTTACTAGGTGGTAGGGTTTATCCCGGCCGGGTTGATACCACCGCACTGAACGAAACGTCGGTCGAAACGGCTATGTAAATAGTTCGTGTTTACCGTCCAGTTTAGTGTAGCCGACATGAAATGAAGGGAAGCACTGACATGGCACCTAGTTCACCCTGTGTTATGGGCTGACATCACGGATGTTGTAGGTGATGTAGCCAACCGTGTCAGGTTCCATAAAAAAAAAAAAATAATAATATTCCTTAAAAACTATTGTTTATTAATGTGTACTTACCTTATTCTTTATTCTTTATTCATCATTCGTATAGTTTAGTACACTACGCCTGAATTTGTCCTATTTTTACAATCCGGTTAGATTACACCCACAAAGAAGAGCCGGCAAGAAACTACGCTGGATTTTTTAAATGTCTTTGATTTAAAATACATTGTGACTAGCTACACAACAGACACCGCTTACAGCGATAAAATACAGTTTGCAAGCTAGAATTACTATAAATTACGCTTACTTAATAATAATAATACCTTATATGCACACACTTTGTATTTTCACAAATCTTTACACAAAATTCGATCTATCCCAGGTAATCTGGGGAAAAAATTGCGTACCGGAGTAAAATTAATTTTCCTTCTATATATTCACCGCGGCTACAAACCGGCCGGATACCGGTCCGGTACCGGCGCGATACCGGCGCCGGCACGGACGCAGGGGATGCCGGACGCCGCTAATAAATTGGAGGATTCTGGGAAAAAAAATTAAACACACGTGCTTTTAAAATGTTTCTTTATCGCAAAATATGTTTATCAAGCTCGGTAGCTCGGTGGGGCAGTCGTCCGGCGGGCTATCGTCGAAGGTAGCCTCGGTAGCTCAGTAGTGCGGTCGGTCGACTGTCGGCCGTGATCATAAGCACACCTAACCGCGGTCAGTAGTTGGATGGGTGACCGCTCGATCGTTGGAGGCTGACCGTGGTTTGGATTCCACTTAAAACTGTAGGTCCCTTCCCTTCTTACCTTACTAGGTGGTAGGGTTTAACCCTTGGTTTAATGCGCCGGATTGACACAACCGCACTGAATGAAAGATCGGCTGAAACGGCTATGTAAGTAGTTCGTGTTTTCCGTCCAGTTCAATGTAGCCGGCACGAACGAAGAGAAGCACTGACATGGCACCTAGTTAACAAAGGTGTTATGGGCTGACATCACGGATATAGTAGATATGTGATGTAGCCAACCGTGCCAGTTTCCATAAAAAAAAGGTAATCAACCGTCCAACTTTTGTGGTCGGATTCCACATAAAATTATTAACCACGGTCTGTCTCAACGGTCGCACGGCACGACACTGGATCGAGTCTAGCGGCGCATCTGGTATTTAGCTGAGCCATCCTTCAACACAAGTGCAAGCAGTACTTCAAGCAGTACTTCAAGCAAGACCTAACCTGCATTTTATACAGGTTCCGTTTTTGTCACCTCTCCTCGGTCTTACCATGCCCAGTGAGATGCTATACCAGCAAACTTTCGGACTTTTTTTTGTTGCTTCCGAACTAGGTGGCTGTGCCCGAGGTCGAAGCCTCAGGCGCAGCCAATTTCCCCCCCGAGGAGGTGCCAGTCCGGCTTGGAGGTGGACTAATGTCGCTGGGGAAAGGCTATTAACCCGCGATTTGAAGTCACACCTTTGCAGTGCGGCACAAGAACGATTTGGAGAATCGTGCAGTTCGAAGAACTCTTCTGTCCACTACAAAGGGGTGTTCCGCGAGAGTATGGCGGATTTGGCGAAGGCGAACAGGAGGAGGAGAGGGCAAGCAAGTTCGGAGAAAGTCTAGTCGGCAAATCCATCCAAAAATATCAGTGCAATTACGCAGATGTCGTAATAAATTATTTATTGAATGGCAACTCGCCTACATATTTAATTCGGTGAAGTTCTTCGTGGCGGAATGCCATTTTAAGACGAGTTTCGCTGTTGCATCACAGGCTAGTTCCTGCTGATAGTTTTCCGCTGCATAGCAGGCCAGTGATTTTATTGTTCATAAGTGTCTTTTTTTTCAGGATTTCGTGGAAATCTTTACTGTCTAAGTGGCCCTGGGAGTAACGTGCTATTTTTAACCGACTTCCAAAAAAGGAGGAGGTTCTCAATTCGTCTGTATGTTTTTTTTATTTTTTTTTTTATTTTTTTTTTTTTTTTTGTATGTTTGTAACACGATTTCTCCGTCAATTGAGGGCCGATTTAGAAAATTCTTTTTTTGTTAGTTAGGTCATACTTCCGAGGTGGTCCCATTTCAATTTTATCGAAATTGGTTCAGTGGTTTTCGAAAAATCAGCATAATACTATGGTGTGTGGTTACCTTCAGCAAAACTTGTGATGTGGTCGTTTTCGGCAATTTTCAGTTTGATAAATTAGTATGGTGTGTGGTTACCTTCAGCAAAACATTTGTGATGTGGACTTATTCAGCAATTTGCAGTCTGACACATATGGCGAATAATTCTGTACCACTTCAATCGATTTCGATTATTCGATTTCGATTATTCTTTTTTATGTAATATTACTAAAAAGAATGAAATAAAAACTGTTTTAAAAAATATTAAACCGATTTCCAAAAAACAAAAAAAAAAAACTAAAAAGTATTAAATACCTAATATTTTGAAATTTTCTCTGTCCTGTTGAAATACATGAATCGATATACTAGTGATACATATTCGGACCCTTGTTTCATGAATATTCTAAATTTGAAATTTTTTATCTTTTCCGACCGGCGCTTAATTTATTATGGTACCTGGCCAGTACCTACTGTACCGAGTACCATCGAGCTGGTTTGATGATGGAGACAGAAGGTGGCCATAGGAACTCCTAAACTACACATGATAAACCCATCGTGTTTGGGCTCGTTGCATTTGTCTTCACGAGAAATTTACTTTAGACCTAAAAGATTCTCAATTCGACGGTATGTTTTCTTTTTTTGGATGTTTGTTACGCGATTACTCCGTCAATTGTGGGCCGATTTTGAAAATTCTTTTTTTTTTTATTTGAAAGGGGATAACCCTGAGGTTTTTGAAGTGAAAACTTCTTTAGCGGCTCTTGGCACTTTTTTAGGTGGGTAAAAATGTATAACTCGCGACATCGCGTCAGCGTCATTTTTAAAATGAAACCTTAAGTCATTGCGTTAAGGGTTAAGTTAGAGTGGCACGGGATCTGCCGGCACTCCCGGAGTGCAACTGTTAAGTAGGGTTCCGTAACACGTTTATGTCTGTCCATTCTACTAAGTTCTGCAAAATGAATGTAGGGTTCCGTAACATATGCATGTCTATCCGTTCTACTAAATTTTACAATTTTCAACCAAGGTCCTCCGACGGTTATTTTATAATAAAAGTAGGCTTCCGTAACACGTTTATGTCTGTCCATTCTACTAAGTTCTGCAACATCACCTACAACGTCCGTGATGTCAGCCCATAACACCAGTGCCATGTCAGTGCTTCCCCCTTTGATCGTGCTGACTACACTGAACTGGTCGGAAAACACAAACTATTTACATAGCCGTTTCGACCGACGTTTAATTCAGTGCGGTGGTACCAACCCGGGAAGGTTAAACCCTACCACCAAGTAAGATTACGAGGGAAGGGACTTACAGTTTTACGAGGAATCCGAACCTTGGTCAGCCTCCAACGGTCAGCGGTCACCCATCTAAGTACTGACCGCACCCAGCGTTGCTTAAAATTCAATAGCGACAGTTGACTGTCTGCACCACTGAGCTATCGAAGCTGACGTGGTCCTATTTTAATTGGGTCAAGATCGGATTGGAAAGCGAGGCACCGAGTACATTAATAGCAAAAAATTACTAAAAAAAACTGTGAAATAAAAAAAAAGTTTTAAAAAACATAAAACCGACTTCCTAAAAAAAGTAAAACTAAAAAACTATTTAAAATAAAAATATAAAAACCGCCTTCAAAAATATATGAAATAAAAACCTAAAAAAAAAAACGAACCCTAGAGTTGAAGGCGGTGCTAAAGCAAGCAAAAATGATGCATGAAAGAAAACATGAGCGGATGATAATATCCTTTGTGATTTGTGTAGCCTTTTTAGCACCGCCTTCCACTCTAGGGTTCGTTTTTTTTTTAGGTTTTTATTTCATATATTTTTGAAGGCGGTTTTTATATTTTTATTTTAAATAGTTTTTTAGTTTTACTTTTTTTAGGAAGTCGGTTTTATGTTTTTTAAAACTTTTTTTTTCATCTTTCCCACTAGGAAAGATGAGGATAGCACGAGAAACGTTTCGTTTTCTCGTGCTAATGACTCGTCTTTCAACAGCGGTTCCTGTGGGGCTCCTGTCACCCGCTTCTGAGGTTCCTGACACCTACTGAAGCTCCTAACTCAATCCTGGCTTCTGTGGTCCTATACACCGGCTTCATGTCACCTCCTGACACCAGACCGCCTTGTTACCTCTTCAGATCCCAAGATCCTTCCTCCTGTCTCCGAATGGAATGGATTGAGATACGTACATTTTTTAATTAGGATTCAGGAATACCGAAATTTATGTAAAGTGTAAAAATTAATTTAATTAAAACTATGTCAGAATCCTAAGTGTTTTTAATCAACAGACTTTGCCTGGCAAGCCTCACCCCTGATCTCATGTTCTTCTTCTTCCAAATTTCGAAGTGTTGGATGTACTGGGTTCACTTAATCTAATTACCTATCCTAATTGGAACTCAGCCACATTCACACTCATGTCCGAGACCCTTCCTTTTGGTCCGTGACAAGTAGTACCGATAAAACAGGCTTCATGACCCAAAGATACGTCTGTGCTTTAGAGGTTGAAGGTCCTTTGTGAGTACAGAGTCACCAATGAGACGAATGGCTCGACGCTGAATAGAATCCAAGGCTGAAGAAGGTACTCAGGGGAGCCCTCCCAAAGATGACTGCAATATTCCACGGCGACTGCGGCCAGGCTATTAAGCCCGTATGAAGCCCATACGACGTATGAAGACACCTAGGTTAACTAATCGGGAAATACGAGTACACTCACGGGAAGACAGTTCCACACCCTAGCAGTTCGACACACGACCCTCACCCATACGTACTATGACGCAATCTCCAGCATTCAGTCAACTTGCACGATTCCATATTGAATCTTACAGAAGATGTAACTGTTCAAAATTTAGAGAGAATACTCCATTGACTCGATGGCGAAACGGTACCGGGCTGGCGGCTCTTCCAGGTTCGAATCCTGGTCGGGACGTATTTTTTGGCAGATATGATGTCGTATCTGTCGATAACACATATGTACATAATATACAACTCGAACCGCCAAGTTATTTGGAATCGCTTTCATCAGGGCAGCCTGTGAATGTTTCAATTAATTCTGAAAAGTCTGAAATAAAAATAAACACCATTACGAAGACCTAAAAATGAAACACAAAATCCTAAAAGTTTCCAATCACGCCATTCACGTGCTTACACGAACCGATTGACTCCAGTGCCTAAAATCTCAGGTACATTCACTACAAGCATTAATTACCTAATGTTAAAAGTGACATTAAGTCGACGCCGCCGCCGGGGCACGAGGGTACGCCCTCGTCGTGTTTGGGCGAGAGCTCAACATTCCATAATCGTGATTAACGTTGAGTTTACACTTGACACATTCTTGTAATGGCCGACGGGCGGTCGTTGGGGCGCTGGGGGCGGCCAGGCGAAATCCAGACGAAAGTCGGCGAAAGCAGCCTGTTTATCCTTCAACCCTTAGTCCAACATACATACATAACACACGCTGTATCCCGACAATCAGGGTAAGCAGAGTAATCGGTGTTGTGCTATAAGGACTCTGGCAAATTACAGCACAGCACTGACCACCGCATTTAGCACAGTATACGGACAAGACAACTATCAAGCAGCAAGTAAGGCACGAAGAACCCACCTGCTGCATGACTAGGTGGAAGGACTGCGCCAAGGTGAGAAGTGGCTAGCCTGTCGCCTTTTACCGCAGTATCTTGTCCTTATCCCTTAGTTGCCTCTTACGACATGCACGGGGAGAGAGGTCCGACATAATGATAATAAAATACTCGAAGATCGTTGTGCCCATTGTCGTATCGGCGGCGCTTGGGCTGATAGCGATACAAAGAGCCTCGGTGAGTGGTTGGGTCAAGGGCCAGGTGCAGAAGGCAGACTGCTCGACACTGAACGCATCGTCCGGGGATTTTTCCTCTCTAGAGCCCGACCATCGGTAGCTTGGGTTAGCCCCACCGCCGCCGATGGTGGAAACTCCATTTGTTTTTAGAGCAGCAGGTGATGGTGAAAGTGGGAGCAGTATTTTATTATTTTTTTTTTTTTTTATGGAACCTGACACGGTTGGCTACATCACCTACAACATCCGTGATGTCAGCCCACAACACAGGGTGAACTATGTGCCATGTCAGTGCTTCCCTTCATTTCATGTCGGCTACACTAAACTGGACGGAAAACACGAACTATTTACATAGCCGTTTCGACTGACGTTTCGTTCAGTGCGGTGGTACCAACCCGGCCGGGATAAACTCTACCACCTAGTAAGGTAAGAAGGGAAGGGACCTACAGTTTAACGTGGAGTAGGTGAAGGTATGCACGTAAACTTTTTCAAATCAGAAAACAAGTCATTGGTACAGGCCCCGGTTGGATTCGAACCTCTGACCTCTCGCAAGAGAAACCGACGTGACGCCCAGACCACTCGGCCGACCGCCGACATATATGTACATATAATAATTCTCACTCATAATTCTGAAATCTTGGAAGTCATAAATTTTTGTCTAAAAGTTGGTTAGCAGTTTTTTGTGTGTTCCTAAAATATTTTGAAAAATGAAGAATGTATATTGTTAATCGAACAAAATGCACCATTTTTAATGCGTCTGCTGTTTCCGGTTACTTCAACTTCCGCAAAGAGAAATTCGACAATTTTTCGTTTAACAATTCAGAAATAGCTACTTATGGCGACATATGGGAGTTATTTACTGTTTCAATTAAAATTCTGACCATGGCGCCAATTATATTCATTCATCAATGATGATGTCCTTAGGAAGTACCAAAATCAATAATTTGTCTTGCCAGCAATATAAAGGGATATCTTCAATACTTATGGCACATTCTCGTAGATGATATTATCGTAGAAGCATGACGTGGCTCTAGGCCCTTGCGGAATTACATTAAAAAAAAATTACATTCTGGAAACCGTACGAATCCCCCAGCGTGGTATCGCGTCGTTCGTCTGCACGCGATAAGTAAATATCGCGCCGATCGTTAGCCGAGATACGGCAGCGGACGACTTGACTTTCTGACCGCACACACCACCTATCGTGAAGTGGACACACTCTTCACAGTTCACACCTCGCTGTTGGCAGTCGCCGGGATAGTCACACTGCACACAATGTGACTGGCGGCGACGACGACGACGGCATCATCGAGGTATTTGTACTGCCTACTAGAGAGAGCACCGTGCGTGGTTTCATGTTCCACCGTGGACATTATAAAGGTCGACTTGAATAAATCACTTGCAGTGGTAAGTTCGCCTTTGCGCACTACTGTATTTCTTGTTTCTCGTCGTGTACTGTTCTTCTTTCAATTGTGTGAAAAAATACAATTCTATTCTATTCTGTTCTGTTCTGTTCTCTTCTGTTCTGTTTTGTTCTCTTCTGTTCTGTTCTGCTCTGTTCTCTTCTGTTCTGTTCTGTTCTGTTCTCTTCGTTCTCTTCTGTTCTGTTCTGTTCTCTTCTGTTCTGTTCTGTTCTCATCGTTCTTTTCTGTTCTGTTCTGTTCTCTTCTGTTCTGTTGTGTTCTCTTCTGTTCTGTTCTCTTCTGTTCTCTTCTGTTCTGTTCTCTTCTGTTCTGTTCTGTTCTATTCTGTTCTATTCTGTTCTGTTCTGTTCTATATTCTATTCCATACCATTCCATTCCATTTCATTCTATTCTATTCTACCTTCAGCCTTAGCTTATGAACGCTATTTTTCACTGCGTTAAAATGAAGAGCTCTCTCTAGTACATATACCTCGATGGCGGGACACCTCGTATGCGACCGATGGTGACCGCGCTAGGCTAATAGTGGAGTTCGAACTATGTGTGGTGTGGGAGAAACTTTGTTGCTCTCATGACAGGCCTTTTGTATGTTGGCGTCAGGGAAATAGGAGCCACTGTCAGTCGGTCTAAGGAAAAGAATATTGCGTTTTTAACCCCCGACGCAAAAGAAGGGGTGTTATAATTTTGACGCCTACGTCTGTATGTCTGTGTGTCTGTCTGTGGCATCGTAGTTCCCAAACGGATGGTCCGATTTGGATGCGATTTTTTTTATTAGAAAGCTCGTTTAACCGGGATGGTTCTTAGCTATGTTCGTAAGCAACAAATAAAGTAATTATGAAGTGATAAAAAATTTAGTTTCACGAATAGCAGAGTGTGGATTCGCTTTTCTTTAAAAACATGAAATAAAAGTTAAATTATAAATTTAAAAAGTCCCGACTCTTAAAAAGTCAAAAATAATTTCCGTTTACTGAAAGGATTCGGGGGACCGCTAAGTATATAAAAAAATATAAAACTGAGAGCTGCGCAGGTATTTACTTAGCGGTCCCCCGACTCCTTTAAGTAAGTAAGCTGAAATTATGTTTGACTTTTTAAGGGTCGCAGTTTTTTAAATTTGTAATTTAACTTTTTGATTTAGCAACTGAACAGCCCTGCCTGTGCTCATAACTAACGCTTGTTCAAAACCATGATACACATTTGCTTCAATCAAGCAGAAGTAACGCGAAAATTTCCAAAACGTTGAAGTCGCTTACAAAAACGACTGTCGGAATCCAACTTTTCCGTTCTCTGAAATAAAACACAACCTCTCTCATAGCCGCGTCATCCATTTCCATCCGGTTGTATACTCCGCTTCACTTTATAGGGTCCTAAACTTCTAACGGACGACGCGACGCCCCAACGACACTTACTAGGTCACGCGCAGGCGCACATAGTCTGATCATGGTCTGGGTGTCGGCTTCTCTTGGGAGAGATGAGGTTCGAATCCGGTCGGCGTGTACCAATTATTTTTTTCTGACGGAAAAAATTTAAGAGCATACCTACACCTGCTGCTTCAACATTCACTGTAGGTCCCAGAACGTGTGGCATAGCCAATCTGTACATACATACCATACGCTGTACCCGGTAAATCGGGGTATGCAGAGTAATCGCAGTTGCGCTGCAGGTACTCTTGTAAATTACAGCACAATACCGACCACCACGTTTAGCAAAGTAGGTATTCGGACAAGATAACTATCAAGCAGCAAGTAAGGCAAGAAGACCCACCCACTACATAACTCCCTGTCGCCCTTTAGCACGGCATCTCGTCCTTACCCCTTAGTCGCCTTTTACGACATGCACGGGGAGAGATGCAGTGTGGCTATTCTTTTTAAGTGCCGGCCCCACACGGTACTGTAATTTGTACATATGTACTTGTAAATTTTTACTGTACATAAAATTGGTTGTTCCTTGATATTAACTAAATTATGGGTCCTTCAAGAGAGGCGTGAATGGGCACTTGTCAGGCCGGCATGGCATTCGCAGCCCCCGCATGCGTTCGAATGTCCGTGGGCGTCGCTAGACACCTAATGGGTGGCTCGGCACGACATATCGCGCTTACTTACTAAAAAAAAAAAAATTATATATATTTTATGATTAGGTATTTGTGAGTATTTAGCAAATTATGATTATATATTTCGTCACTTTTATCGTGTGGGGGAAGGAGTAATGTGTAGAGACGTGTGCTGTTTACATAAATCTTAGGGACACTTATGCTAATTTACGCTGTTTATGCGCATAATTAGTGTCACCCCAGCGCATGTCTTGGAAGTAACGCCCCAGTTAACCTGTGGCGTCCGCGCCCACCACCGAACACTGAGCCTAGAGAGCACACACCGACGCGCCCACCGTCTACTTTAAGCCTCTTCCATTCATAGTGACGTCATGCGCTCAGCGGAATGGGAAGCGGGGACAGGGGCGCCGACCCCCGCTCCCCCTCCGTTTCTTCTTTCTAGGCAGTTTCCTCTTTACTAGAGCGGTATGGAATTGCCACAAGGCGCTTACGATAAAACAAAGCGAATGCGTATAGCGCCAAAATCGTTTTTATTTAAAAGTATGAAACATTTGAGCTTTGTGATTTTTTCCAATCGCGCTTCACTAAGTAAAATAAAATGGTATTTGGAGAAAAATTATAAAAAAATATACATTAATTCTTTATATTTTTACAATAGAAATGGCTGCAAAAATTGTCGAATGTTTGGATTTTTTTTCTATCGAGCGAAGTTAAAAAACTTGCTGTGTAAACGACGAGGTTCATTAAAGATAATCCTGTGGATTGAAAACCTAGAACATTCCATAGACTTCTCATATGTACTTTTCCTGCATCAATCCTAAAAAAATATTGCAAAGAGGCTTTATTGCGTCCCCAGCCTTAGTGGTCAGTGTCATCTACATATTTTCGGAGGCAGGGCTACTAATTATTTCCTTGTTCTGCCTGTCAAACTCTATATTTTACAAGCTTTTATTTTATGTAGCACTAACATGGTCGGCTGCGTCACCTGATAATGTTCCGATAGCAGGTCATTACACAACGTTACTGCCGGGCGGGACTAGGTTCCAGGAAATATTTGGCTCCAGGCTTGTGTTATGTTATGAGTATACCTCGCACGTTTTGAGCGCAAACATAGTCGCACTCGATCAAAAGAGTCATATTTTAGTAAGTAGCTATGTACCGTGTTGAACCGGTACTTAAAAAGAATATCCCCACTGCATCTCTCCCCATGCATGTCGTAAAAGGCGACTAAGGGATAATGAAAGATGCCGTGCTAAAGGGCGACAGGGTAGCCACCTCTGACCTGAGCTGGCACGGTACTTCCACCGAGTCATGAAGCAGGTGGGTCTTCGTGCCTACTTGCTGCTTGATAGATTGAATCTTGTTCGAATACTTTGCCAAACGTGGTGGTCGGTCTTGTGCTGTAATTTACCAGAGTCGGTTGTCCGATTGTCGGGATTCAGCGTGTGTGATATGTATTATTGTATTTATGTATGTAGTTATGTTACTTTACAATAGTTTGTAAAACGTTAAAAATATTGTCTTAAAAAGTGCACCGATGTGCGTGCCGTTTTTTTTAAAAAGCTTGAAATAAAAGTTATATTACAAATTTAAAAAACCCCTACCCTTAAAAAATAAAAAAAATATTTCCGTTGACTTACTAAAGGAGTCGGGGGACCGCTAAGTAAATACAATATATGTAAAAACTCTTTTATAAATTTACTTAGCGGTCCACCGACTCCTTTAAGTAAGTCAACGGAAATTATTTTTTATTTTTAAGGGTCGGGTTTTTGAAATTTGTAATTTAACTTTTTAGTTTTTAACCCCCGACGCAATAGGAGGGGTGTTATAAATTTGACTGTCTCTCCGTCTGTGTGTCTGCCTGTGGCATCGTAGCTCCCAAATGGATGGACCGATTTGGATGATTTTTGTTTTATTATACCTATATAAAGCTTGTTTAACCGGGATGGTTCTTAGTTGTGTCAGTAATCAAGTTATAAAAAACCGGCCAAGTTCGAATAGAATTCGCGCACCGAGGGTTCCGTATCGCTATGTCATGGTCAGCGCCACTCACGCCATCTATGGATTAGTTAAAATGTTTCATACTCTTTTCGGTAGATGGCGCGTATACGCTTTTTAGTTTCTTGTATCTCCATACAAGAAATCTGTCTGTCTGTCTGTATGTACGTCTGTCCGAGGGGTGTATCTTTTGAACTGTAATAGGTAGCCCGTTGAAATTTTCACAGAATATGTGTTATGATGGCTGATATCACAACATATACCCCATACAAGAAACTAAAAAGTGTATGCGCGCCATCTACCGAAAAACAGTATGAAGCATTTTAACTAATATTTTTTTTCCTTCTTTCTTTCTTTCTTTCTAATCATGAATTTTAACCAATATCAAGCATCCGCTGTAATAAATAAAACACGCCATAGATGGCGTGAGTGGCGCTGACCATGACATGGCGACACGGAACCCTCGGTGAGCGAGTTCGACTCGCACTTGGCCGGTGTTTTTAGTAATGCACGCTCTGGCAACAATGACCTTATTTTCTCAACTATTTGAACGGCGGAATCTCATTACAGTTTTTCCACTCTCGCACAAGCGCGAATGTCAAGTGAGGAGCATTTGCCACGACTGCGCTGCTCTGCTCGTCTCTCGGGGAAGCTGTATTCCAAGTGTGTAGTCATATTTTTTTTTATGGAAACTGACACAGTTGGCTACATCACCTACAACGTCCGTGATGTCAGCCCATAACACCGGGTGAACTAGGTGCCATGTCAGTGCTTCCCCCTTTGATCGTGCCGGCTACACTGAACTGGTCGGAAAACACAAACTATTTACATAGCCGTTTGGACCGACGTTTCATTCAGTGCGGTGGTACCAACCCGGGCGGGTTAAACCCTACCACCAAGTAAGATTAGGAGGGAAGGGACCTACAGTTTTACGAGGAATCCGAACCTCGGTCAGCGGTCACCCATCCAAGTACTGACCGCACCCAGCGTTGCTTAACATTCAATAGCGACAGTTGACTGTCTGCACCACTGAGCTATCGAGACTGACATATGTATCATATGTAGTTCCTTTGTCGTATCGTTTTTTTTTTTAAGTAATCCGGTATGGGTGTCTGCGTTGGAGGTGCCAAAGCACATGCTCCGACCAGGCAATATCACCTCCGAGAAGGTAGGTGCCATACCGGAGACTTCCCTGGATTGCTGGCTATACTAGACTAGAGGAGAACACAACCGAGGCTGTTATGCGGCCATCTTACATCCATTAAGGTGGTAGCAATCCAGTCGGCTTCAATTTGAGCCCACCTATCTAGTAAAGGGCAATGGAAGGAACCTACAGTTTTACACCGGTTGCGAACGGTGAAGCAGCAGGTGTAGGTATGCACGTAAATTTTTTCGTCATAAAAAACTCATTGGTACACGCCGACCGGATTCGAACCGCGGACCTCTCGCATGAGAAGCCGATGCCCAAAGCACTTTGCGCAAGTATTTCACAAATACTTGGAATCGGCTAGCACAAAACAAATGACTGCGCGCTGTCTACTGCCACGGGTCGGCTAGCACCGATGCCTGCACTTTCCATAAACTACAGCGCTGGGCGGCGCGCGGCCGTAGCGCATATTTCCAAAGTCTACTGCGCGTGAGTTCGAGAATGCCTTTTTTATTTATTTTTTTATTTCTTTCGCGCTTGTCTTTTTGAGACATTTCGGGCATGTGTCATGTATAGGGAGGATTCACGGTCAGATGCGGTAATTTTTACAACCAAAACAATATAAGAGCAACAATCTGTGTTTTCCAGGCTCTGTGTTTAGTCAAAATTTTTTAAATTCACGCACCTGACCATAAATCCTGATTATACATGACACTGGCCAAAATGTCTCAAAAATATATATCCATACTTTATTGCTCCAAAAAAAAATTTTTTTTTATGGAAACTGACACGGTTGGCTACATCACCTACAACGTCCGTGATGTCAGCCCATAACACCGGGTGAACTAGGTGCCATGTCAGTGCTTCCCCCTTTGATCGTGCCGGCTACACTGAACTGGTCGGAAAACACAAACTATTTATTATTTATTTATTTATTTTATCTAACAGCCGTTTAGACCGACGTTTCATTCAGTGCGGTGGTACCAACCCGGGCGGGTTAAACCCTACCACAAAGTAAGATTAGGAGGGAAGGGACCTACAGTTTTACGAGGAATCCGAACCTCGGTCAGCCATCAACGGTCAGCGGTCACCCATCTAAGTACTGACCGCACCCAGCGTTGCTTAACATTCAATAACATTTTACGGAAGTAAGCTCGATATTATATTATTTACATGATAGCGGCAAAGGCAGATTTATCGCTTACAAGGATTTCTTACAGTAAACCTTTGGATGTTTGACAGTCGTATTTTGTGAAATATAAGTAGGTAGCAGGAAAATACTTGAGTGTGGGAATGCAAAATATACATACATATATACCACAAGCTACAGAGTAATCGGTGTTGTGCTGCAAGTAATCTTGTAAATTACAGCACAGCACCGACCACCACGTTCAGCAATGTATTAGGACAAGATAACTATCAAGCAGCAAGTAAGGCATGAAGAACCACCCACAAAATATAATATTAATGAATATATGTAAACATATGTATAATACTATATATAAGTACATGAGTACTAATTAATTTATTTATTTTTTATTTTTTATTTATCTCTTTATTTCAGCCAACTAGGGCCATATTAAAAATACATATTAAATGTCTTAACCTAAGAACTAAAATTACTTTTTCTCCACTTGTGTCTGTACGGGTCCCAATAGAGACCCGTATGCGTCATATTAGTCTGCTGACGCGGTGGATCAGGTGCGCGTAGAGTGGGCGCAGATTGCGTCCGCGGCACGGGCGTCGGCAGCGGCGCGGGCGTCGGCAGCGGCGCGGGCGTCGTCGGCGGCGGCGCGGGTTGCGTATCCTGAATGTGCAGGACGGCAGTTGTAGACAGCTCCGGCGCGGGCTCAGCATACTTCTGGCGCGCGACCTCACGATGAAGGTCGCGATTGTAGCGCCGGAACACCACACCGGAGGGCCAAAACTCACTGTGAAGGAATGTCTTCACCTTCTCGGCAGGAATGCACAGCTTGAAAGCGCAAAAGTTCGTGTCAGCCCAGTGAGAAGGAAGAGCCTCGACACTCTCAACTCGCTCACCCTTATCCTGGACGTGGCGGATGAGGTCCTCGATCTTCATGTCCTTTCGCAGGCGAGACACGTAGATGAGAGCCGTGCGGGGAGCTGCCTTCAAACAGCTCTTTTCAGGGGGCGCGCTTATTGCACCTCTTCCTTCTCTTCTTCGTGCTCTCGACGAGTACGAACCCGGTTTTGTCACGTGCAGCCTCCTGCCGACAGTCGGGACGCGGTTCCAAGCGCGGGGATACCATTGTTGTTTTCTCATTATATCTCATTATTCTCATATCATTGTTTAATAAAATACCTAAATATAAAAATAACAAAAAAATACATACTTCGCAGTTCGGGTTAAATTTTTTTTTTATAAAGACAAGTGGAAAATAAAACTACCTTTGCGAACTCTCCCATAGTAGACTTTGAAAATACGCGTCCGGGGCGGCGGCGCGCGGTCCGCCTTGCAGTTTATGCGGAAATATCTGCCGCTATTACCTGCGGTAAGGGCGATTCTCATCGAAAAGATGAATAAGGTGAGCCGGGCGATTTGCATGCAAATAGGGGAGTGAGGCGGTTCTGAATTATAGCGCAGCGCAGTGTCGATACGTGATTGCGGGGAATTTTAATAATTTCAGCGCCGCGCGAAGACGTCTGCAGATCGGATTATGGTGTGGTTACTTTTTGCGCAAGCGTTGCTCCAAATGATATTCCATTATGTAAATTAAATTGTAGAGAAGCTTTATTATGCAGTTGCCAAATTATAATATTGCGCATTGCATAACTCTGCTTTAAGCCCCCTAATACAAGATGAGCAAGCCCGGTGCATATTCCACGGGTGCAAGCAAAATAGCGTTAGACACGGTGTTGCAGTTGCCCCCGCAATATTTTTAACTGACATAAGGGGGTTATTCTATATGTGAGACTAAACAACTTCTGTGAGGAAAAAGAAAATTTGAAACAAAAAACAAATTATTTTTTCCATACAAATTTTAAATACCTATTCTCAAAATGTATGGAGAGAAAATTTTTTTTTTCTTAAAATAAAAAAGTCGTAGAATAAAAGTTGTTCTATTTCACGCACAGAATCACCCCCTTTCGGGTTTTACTGTTGGGGTTGCAACACCGTGTATATATTTTTTTATGGAAACTGACACGGTTGGCTACGACACCTACAATATCCGTGATGTCAGCCCATAACACCGAGTGAACTAGGTGTCGCGTCAGTGCTTCCCTTCATTTCATGTCGGTTACGCTGACCTGGACGGAAAACACGAACTATTTATATAGCCGTTTCGAGCGACGTTTCGTTCAGTAAGGTGGTACCAACCCGGCCGGGATATACCCTACCACCTAGTAAGGTAAGAAGGGATATATATTTAAAATAGAATGGATGGTTCGGAAATTTGTAGCGTAAACGAAAATTCGGTTTTTTATATGAAAAATTACGAAATTACGTTAAAATGTTAGTTTAATGGTAATTCGGTAGATGGCGCTGTTCTACCGAATCCGTTATATATACCTATCTAAGCGTGGATTGTTGAGCCGACGAAGCCATTATTATTATATGGGTTAGCCCGGATGTTGTGGGTTAAGTAACCAACGTGTCAGTTTCCATAAAAAAAAAAAAATGTCAAAATAATAACACATATTCTGTGAAAATTTCAACCGCCTACCTATTACTTACTTTCCTGTCCAAATATCTGCACTACCCTTGCCATATTTCCTTCTCGCTTACTCTCATCACCCAAAGGTTGACTGGAAGAAATCACTTAAAGTGATAAGTCCGCCTTTGCACGCTACTGTTCTCTTGTTTCTGTGTGAATTATTGTTAGCTTCTATTCTTCTTCTGTATGTTATCTTCTGTCTTGTGTATCTCTGTGTTTTTGTGTGCAATAAAGAATTTCTATTCTATTCTATTTCTATTCTATTACTGTTCAATAGCACTCGGACGGACGGACGGATGGATGGACAGAGAGACAGACAAACTGCGTGCGTAGGCTTTTTTTTTTTTTATGGGAACTGACACGGTTGGCTACATCACCCACAACATCCGTGATGTCAGCCCATAACACCGGGTGAACTTGGTGCCACGTCAGCCTTCCCTTCGGTCGTGCCGGCTACACTGAACTGGACGGAAAACACAAACCATTTACATAGCCGCTTCGACCGACCTTTCATTCAGTGCGGTGGTACCAACCCGGGCGGGTTAAACCCTACCACCTAGTAATATAAGAAGGGAGTCATATCCCTTAGTCGCCTTTTACGACATACACGGGGAGGGATGCAGTGGGGCTATTCTTTTAAAGTACCGGCCCCACACGGTACAAAATAATAATCTTCCGTATAGCTACGAAACAATGAAAGTATAGAGTTTCTTTATATATTCCCTTTTTCAAGTTCAAGTTGTTGTGAGTCTATTGTTGAACGTTACAATAAAATAAATATAAAATAAACATTTCAGGTGACACTAATGACGAAAATAAGCATATCAATCCGACCAAAACTATAAAACCCACCAGCGGCGGCGTTCCCTACGCTTATAAAGTGTCGCCTTCGCAGACAATTTACTAGAGGCAGACACGACAAGTTATCGCGGGCTGAACGCGAAAGCCTCCGGGAGGCTTATCTGCTCGGCAAATGTGGGTTAAGCGTTGCGTGGCTCCTATGAGTGAAGGCCGTCAGTTCAGTGTCGTGCGATGGAAAACGCTAAAAGTTTTTTCTAGGTTTGAAGTACAGAACATAAAAAACGGACAAGTGCGAAGAGGTTCACGTGTCGAGGGTTCCGTCAATGATGCCTTTGAATTTTAACGAAATATTTGTAGCAAACTATAAGATTTGAAATTGTCTCAATTAATACCTATAAAAATATGGCACGCTACTAGATTTACTAATAAAATAAAATCTTTCTTGCTAGTACAAGATATAAAAAGTTCCATTTTGGTGTACCCTGTACTTTCTAGACATATTTATTCGGTCGTTTACGCTGAATTATTCCCGTATTTCGGCACCAGATTAATTGAAATCGGCTTGAAAGATCTCTCTAACAATGTCTAACAACGTCCATGGACATTCGGTCGTATGCGGGTGTTGCGAATGCCATACCGACCGACAGGTGCCTATTGAAGGACCCGAGACTATACTTGGGAATATATGGGCAGGGAGAGCGTTCCAGAGTTTAACGGTTTTGTAGAGGAAAGAACTGCAGAACCGATTGGTACGCATTATTACAAGTTTGGGAATTTACTTTGAAAGTTTGTGTAGTTTAAATTTCTTCTACTTCTTCTTCTTTGTATATTTTTTACGGACACTTATGTATTATTGTATGTTCCCTGCTTATGCGGAACCCGAATCCGAACGAAAAAACACTACGTAGACTAAAAAAAAAACTCCCAAAACTTCGTTGAGTGTGGTGCCCAACACGCTGGCGGCATTTCCCTCTACAGGCCGCGCGCGAGCTCCGAGGAATCGGTGTTTGTGGAAATTAATTTATTATAGAATTTGTATAGAATTTTAATATTATACATTTGTATAATATTACTCGCCAAGTATAGTATAATCATCACAAAATGTCAATCTCCATAAACATTCTATACAAATTCTATAATAAATTAATTTCCACAACTACCGATTCCTCGGAGCTCGCGCGCGGACTGTACATAATGTTATTTTAATGAAACCGAACATATAAATTGTGAGGAACAAGTTTTTTTTTTTCTAGGCAAACGGATCTCCACCTGTCACGACCCCGACACACTCTGCCGCCTCTTAACTGTCTGTCTGTCACTTATTTATTTATAAAGACGTACTCACAACTGTGCGACCGAGACTTGCGAAGTTTGATTGTCAGCTGTTCTTCGCATTAAAATAGAGCTGGTGAATTTTTCGCAGTATCCTTACATTTATTTTACCTACCTATCTATAGATTAAATTATACAATAAAGAATATTTTAAAATAATGTGCGTACAACGCTCGTTTACACGTTTCTTGTCCGGTATTTCAAAGCGCGACAAAATGGAATAGGCGTTGTGTTCAATTACTGTTTTAAATGCTTGCGCGTTAAGACTAAGTAATACCTTACATTACTTCACATGATCCTCTATCGTATCAACAATACTGCAACAATCACTCTGTAATAATTATACGAAACATAGCCGGGCCGGTACCGGCCGGGTTGGTACCACCGCACTGAACGAAACGTCGGTCGAAACGGCTATGTAAATAGTTCGTGTTTTCCGTCCAGTTTAGTGTAGCCGACATGAAATGAAGGGAAGCACTGACATGGCACCTAGTTCACCCTGTGTTATGGGCTGACATCACAGATGTTGTAGGTGATGTAGCCAACCGTGTCAGGTTCCATAAAAAAAAAAAAAAGTTGAGTAAAGCTAGAAACTCATTGGGCCCACGTACGCCACACACGCGAATCTGGGCGCGTCGGTCTCCATACATTTTATATGGAAAAGTGCAGCACGCAGTTTCATTGCGCCCACGCCACCCTACGCTACGCGACACACTGCGTGCTGCACTCTTCCATATAAAATGTATGGAGACCGACGCGCCCACGTACGCGTGCGTAGCGTACGTGGGCCCAATGAGTTTCTAGCTTAATGCTACTAATGCTAGGTAAATGCGTGGCGAAAACATGATTCCATTAAAATTTCTCCATAGAAAACAATTGCAAAATTACCTGCAAACGTTACAATAAAACCCCTAGTATTCAATAAATACTTTAAATTAGATCATGAAATTTTAATATAATGTAGTTCCTATATTTTTTACATAAAAAAATCACCGTTATTTTCACCGTAAAAAACAATTACCTAAACTATCGCGCATTGCACTCAATTTTGGACACCATTTTATTACCTACATAGAGTAATCGTCCGACATCCTAACAAAGTCGTTTTGACCTCACGTGACGCGTGTGCGAACGGGATAGAGAGTGAGGTAGCGCGGAGAAGTGGGGGCGAAATTAAAACTCGAGCTAAGGTATTACGGACTCTTAAATAGAGACCATATATTATAGACTAGCTTTTGCCCGCGGCTTGGCTCGCGGTAGACTCGGTTTAATAGCAAAGCAAATATAATAATAAACGAACGCTTCTCATAAGAGAGAGTATAAACTCTATTTCTCTTTCTCTCCCGTCCTTACATTACTTTATTTGATAGATACTGCTCAGCCCTAAGGCTATTTAACGTGATTATATATAGCCTATAGTGAGCCTCAAGAACTACTCTTTCCATTGGTGCATAGCGCATCAAACCCTGTTCAGTTGTTCCGGAGTTTACCTTAAACATACATACATACAGACAGACGTTCCCTTCTATAAGAAGACGCACACACGTACATACAATTATACACATACAAACCACGACATTTGACTATAAATCAATAAGTATTGTCATCTCATAACTTCTCTAAAACATTGGTAAAATCGATCATTAATAATTAATGATCGATTTTACCAATGTTTTAGAGAAGATATGAGATGACAATACTTACTGATTTATTTTTATCTATGTTTAAAAAGGACTGGTCTCAAAATTCTGTGAGGAAATTGCCTGGTACGTGACTACTACATCCCACCACATCACACTACATCCCACCCACCATATCACACTACGCTACACCACACCACACTACACTGCACTACATTGCATCGACACTCACTACACACACACACGTTTGATCCCACTAAACTATAGTCTAACCAGGGAAACAAACATGTTTTATCTGTTTGGGATTAGGCTGTCTGTTTTCTAACAAATAAATAAATAAGAAGTATAAATAGATAGCAACATGAGGCAGCCAGCGATACAAAGCGTTAATCCCGGACGCCTAGCTGAATTGATTGTCTAATTACCGAAGCAGCGAGTCCGCGAGTCGCATGCGTGGAGTGCAGTGAGCGGGATTAATTCGCACTGCGCACCACGGGAGCGACGATCAGCCGGACGAATGCAATTTGTACGTTTCCATCCACCGATCTCCATACTAGGTACCACGCTAGGTTAGCGTTGCCATTCATCCCGGTACATCGGGACAAGAACGTTGAATAGATTGGACGTCGGACTGTCCAATGCTTATGAGAACCAGCGTCGCCGAGCTCCGCGGGTAGCGGAGGGGACGGCGCGCGCTCTGATTGGGTGGTATCGGATGGTATCGCGCTCTGATGTTCTTGCACCTGGACTTGTCACCGGTCGTCCCGCCCGCCTGCCCACCAAATGTCCCGGTCGGGATAGTTAGTTTTATCCATAATAATGTTATAAATTCGAAAGTAACTCTGTTTGTCTGTTACCTCTTCACGCCTAAACCGCTGAACAGATTTCGATAAAATTTTTCACGGAGATGGACTGCATCCTGAAAAAAGATACATATCATCTAAATTTAATTTAATATTCATAGAACAGGTGCTGAATTTCCAAGCTCAAAGACAACAAACTTTTCTTAGGTTTTGATAAAGTGTTCCTTAGCCCTTCCCTTGCCTCTTACTAGGTGGTAGGATCAAATTATGGCCGACTGGGTTTGTACCACCGTACTGGATGTAAGATAAGATGGCCGCATAGCAGCCTCGGCTATGTTCTCCTCTAGTCCAGTATAGCCAGAAATCCAGGGAAGTCTCCGGTATGGCACCTACCTTCTCGGAGGTGATATTGGCTGGTCGGAGTATGCGCTTTGGCTCCTCCAACTCAGCCACCCATACCGGATTACACAAAAAAAAAAGTGTCCCGGTCAGTACCTGAACCTTTATGGTAACCCTACTAGGTGGTCTATGCTTCTAACACACATACTTCTAAACAGTGCGTAGATCTGGGATCACGCGCGGTCGCGTGTCGCCGCTTTAATACCCAAAATGGCCTTAACGTGGATAATTTCAATATCTACCACGTTAAACTGTAGGTCCCTTCGCTTCTTACCTTACTAGGTGGTAGGTTTTGTCCCGCCCAGGTTGGTACCACCTCACTTAATGAGACGTCGGTCGAAACGGCTATGTAAATAGTTCGTCTTTTTCGTCCAGTTCAGTGTTGTAGCCGACGGAAGCACTGACATGGCACCTAGTTCACCGCCTGACATCACGGATGTTGTAGGTGATGTTGGCCAACCGTGTCAGTTATCAATAAAAAAAACTGAGTAATCAGAGTTGTGCTGCAGGTACTGTTGTAAATTACAGCACAACACCAAAGTATTCAGACAAGATAACTATCAAGCAGCAAGTAAGGCACGAAGACCCAGCCGCTGCATGACTCGGTGTAAGGACCGTACCAAGGAGAGTGTATATGTATTTAATTTAATTACTATTTATAAATTAAATTAAATACATATGAATGTTTCGCTTTCCATTTTCTTATTATTTATTATTATCTCCTTTCACATGTACACACACTACGAGATGTTATTGATTTCTTAATAAATGGCCAGACATCCCACAAAATGATTTCCAATAAAGCGTGTATGCAGAAAGCCTCCACAACCTGTTTCCGCCCACTGGTTCTGACCTCCCGCCTAGTGCCTCCATCCACGGAGGAGAGAGTTAAGAGAAGTTGTCGCTAGCTCTAATTTCTATTAAATCTTTCTATAAAGTCACGTTAGGCGAGTAGCGGGGGGGGGGGGGGGGGGGGGGTGCGTTGGGGTGGCGACGAACCTACTTTGATTTTTTATATGCAACCAGCAAGAACATTTAGAAGAGGTTGGACGTCGGACTGTCCATACTCTTCCTGTTAATGCTTATATGAGAAACAGCGTCGCCGAGCTCCGCGGGCAGCGGAGGGGACAGCGCGCGCTCTGATTGGGTGGTATCGGGTGGTATCGCGCTCTGATTGGTTGGGAAGGTCCGACGTCTGTAGATCTAAAGTTCTTGGTAACCGGCATGGGTGACTGTGTTCAACTATCAGTATAAGTAATCAACAGTAGTATCAGTAGTCAGTATCAGTAGCGTCAGCCTCGATAGGTCAGTGGTGCAGACAGTCGACTGACGCTGCGCGCGGTCAGTACTTGGATGGGTGACCGCTCGACCGTTGGAGGCTGACCGTGGTTCGGATTCCACGTAAAACTGTAGGTCCCTTCCCTTCTTACCTTACTCGGTGGTAGGGTTCAGCCCGCCCGGGTTGGTACCACCGCACTGAGTGAAACGTCAGTCGAAACGGCTATGAAAATAGTTTGTGTTTTCCGTCCAGTTCAGTGTAGCCGGCACTATCGCAGGGAAGCACTGACATGGCACCTAGTTCACACGGTGTTATGGGTTATGACATCACGGATGTTGTAGGTGATGTAGCAAACCGTGTCAGTTTCCATAAAAAAATAATAATAAAAAAAGGAAATTATTTGCGGAAGTTCGGTTTTGAAGTTGAGAGTCGACCACATTTATGATACGAGAATTATTAGACCAAATCAACTCTCCTCTCTACCTCGCGGTTCCGTCGCTAGCCCGCCCTTGTCGCTCGGTTCGCCCCTAACACTGAGTAATCGTGGTTTCCGTGTGTGCGCTATCGCCTCGGCTCTGGTACACTTGCCTCGGTGGAACCAATAAACAATTAGTTAGGATTACCGCGATCGGGTCTCGCTCCCTGCAGCGTCCGGCGCCCTGGCAGGACCACCCGCTGCGCGCGGTAATGTAAAAACAACATTTACGATGATGTACTTACGCGAATATGTAGGTAGATGTTGTTACGTAGAATTGAGATATAGAATTTTTGTAAACTCTGGTATGAACATTGAATTTTAAACTGAAAGTGTATGTATGTATGTATATGTATATATAAGACAATATATTCAATCTTGTTAGAAATTTGTAAACTTCAAATAAATTAATTGTGTTGCTCTGAAAACAAAGTTTTATTTTAGTACTTAATAATAATTACACTGTTTAACTTAAATCATACTATTCTACGTGAAAACAAAGAAACGACAATTAAAGTATATTATTTGAAATTGTCAATTCCTTTTTACACAAATTTATAATAATCAAAATAATATTCTCCATCATGGTGGGTCACTTCCCAACATAAACTGCTTTCTCGGCCGAGTTGGCCGTCATTACTCCTAGCGCCATCTAGGAAGTACACGAGTACATGGTCACTGTTTAGAGCGCTGTACAAATTAAGGAAATATAGTTTCCTTACATATATATTATTTATTGCACACCAATTAGGCACAACAAGCGAGCTTAATGCCGCGGGGAATTATTATATTTTAACTTTCTAACTAACTTTTGAGATGTGGGAGAAGTACATACAGGCGAACAAGAATAGTTTGTGGCAATGTGTTAGACCGTAAAGAAATATGTATGATAAACTACAAACGAATACTACATAAATACTTTAATACGCATATATATGTATATAATAAGCTTACAGAATATTATGTAATTAATCTGTGTTCTTGCCGTATAATATGTTTCACAATTTAACTCAGTAGATAGTTCCAAGTTCTAGAAGTTCAAGTAGGAAATTTTGTTAAAGGTAGCTTGAACGGATCCTCAAACTATATATTATAATTATGATACTTTATTTGAAATAAAACAGTTAAAAGTAATTAAATCTAGACCTAAAAATAAGAAAATTAACTGTAAAAATAAACCTAACTATCAATAAGAATAATCCTCAAATGGTGCTCAGATAATTTAATATTAAAATACTGATCAAGTCAAGGTGATGGTGTCATTCTAACTGTCAATCAAACTGCAGCAGAGTGCTCAAGCAGATGGACTATACGTTTGGCCCGAAACGGAGCCACAGAGTTCCACAAACAAGGCACCTAATTGTGACTTAAACTGTAACCGCAATTTAATAACGGTTTTAATAACCTGGGGATCTTCAAAAGGCGTGTCAATAAATTAGACGACGCCCTTTTTGTCCGCCTCATAGCCGGCATGGCGCCTCTCTGAGCGTGGTTTCGCGAGGAGTGGTGTTATTGGTTGTGTCTGATCTTCGGTTGAAGTATTGGGCACAGACACCCGCGCCTGCTGCCTATAAAACAAAAACATATTATATTTTTGAAATTTCTGAACAACATTGTTATTTAGATTGAATATTGACCTAGAGACTGAAAAAAAAAAATTGCGAGTCTTACAGTAGTAGTAGTAGAACCCTACAAACAGTTTAGTACATAACAAAAAGAAGTAGGAGTGTTCAAAGAGGTACTTTTCACTGCACGTGATTTCTACCAGCCAATCTTTGATAGGGGAGATGAGGAATACAATTATAAAGAAGTATGAATAGATAATAAAAAAATAAAAATAAAAGATGGTCCAAGTGAAAGGGAGAACAAAAAGACATTTCACATTTCATATAGTACTTAAGTAATTGACTGTATGGAACGGAAACTGTAACCAACGTTCTATAATGAATAGTGCGATCGAGTAATTAGGTGACGTATGACCCGCTGATTCTACCGAGCGTACACAGTAGCGGTGTGCGCTCAGTAGAATCAGCGGGCCATTTTTTTTTTATGGACACTGACACGGTTTGCTACATCACCTACATCAGTGATGTCAGCCCATTAAACCGGGTGCCATGTCAGTGCTTCCCTTCATTTCATGTCGGCTACACTGAACTGGACGGAAAACACGAACTATAGAAGATTCGCTCAGTGCGGTGGTATCAACCCGGCCAACCTCGGCGACATGGTCCTGCCGGACGGAGTGGTGACGCTGTTTAGTAAATGGATGCTCGTGATTTTCGATAACCCGGAACCATTTGGCGCTCTCGCCGACAACAGTGATCCATCACGCCTCGCAATCTCGGACGAGCGCGCGGCAGGATCCGCAGTCGGCAGTCGGCACGCCACTGTACCATCTGTCAAGGTCGCTCATTTATTTATTTATAAAGGAACTTAACAGCTATGTACGAGTACTGCAGACATTTTACAAATAGCTAAAGAAATAAACCTACCTAACAAACATTAAAATAACTATCAAAAGGGGCATTTTCAAATGTTCCTAGAACACTTGCTGCATTACCCCGCTGGATGGCAAGGCTTACCCTTTGAATGAAGTAGGCCCTAGATTGCGGGACGCCAGTTGCGTCCACCAGCAGAGGCCCAAGCCTCTTCAAGAAGCTTTTGGCTTCACTGCTCCACGGACCGAGGGTTTCAACCGCAAACGCAACAAATTCGAAATCTTCAATAATATTTGAATATTTGTTGCGTTTGAGGCTCTCCGCTCCGGCCGCGGCCGCGCCAGCCGCTCTTGAAGAGGCCCGAACGTGACTTGGAGCCAATGTGTCGACACAAGTGGCGTCCCACATCAATGACCTACCCTTAGCCCATGGCACCAGGGTGATACCATCGGGCCTCTTGCCATCCAGCCGGGAATAACCGCAAGGTTCTAGGATGCACGGTATGTTTGCTGTCAGAAGCGTGGACTTTATAATAAAATTTAAATTTTGATGCCTGGAGTTTCTACCTGCACTTTTGATACATGATAGTCCGTGGTGGCCATATATGTCGACTGGTGACCCACACACACAAATATGACTTTTACAAATTTTGAGGCCTAAACGAAGTGCAACCGAAATTTTGGTGGTTTTCTGATCTAATAAAGTCCCTAGGTAATTAATAATTACAAATTTGCAAGCCCATTTTTTTTTATGTAAACCAACATGGCTGTGTCGAGAGACCAACGGTACAGTCGACAGAGCCAAAAACCCCTCTCCTCGCGAAACCACGCTCAGTGAGGCGCCATGCCAGCAGATTTGCGGACTGTTGCTAGGATGTCTAGCCAGTTGATACTACGTTTGAAGACATCCAGGTTAAAGGATTCGGGAAACACACTCGCCGGGAGACAGTTCCACACCCTAGCGGTGCGACAAAGAAACGATTTTGAGAACCGATGGGTTCTCAAAAGCCCAAAGTCAACAACAAAAGGGTGCTCAGTTTCTCTGCGGCGAGTGCTGCGAAGATAGGTTGCATGGCAAGGAATAAGGGTTGCAAGTTCCTCCGAGCAGCGTCCATGATAGTACCTGTAGAACAGACTGAGTGACCGTACAAATTGTCTGTGACTGAGAGACTTCAGATCATCAGTCAGTTTCGGCTCGGCGCTGTATTGAATCCAAGGACGCCGACGTTAATTCTAATGTTATATAATTAAAAAAAAACAAAAGCAACTTCAACTTTCAAAATATTTAAAAACAGATTTTTTTATAGCTAGCATAAATATATTATGTGTGTGCAATGGAATGTGGAGAGGGGGGAGGGGGGAGGGGTGAGGGGGGAGGGGGGAGGGGGGGAGGGGGGTTATGTGTGTGTGAGGCATGTGACGGCAGTAATTAAATGTCACGCGACGCGGTTCTTCCCTATATAGATTGTATTGCTGAACGCGATATGACATCTCTTCCTTCCTTACCTATAATAAAATCCAACGTCTGCTTTCTGTCTGTCTGAGTGTCTGTCTGTCCGCTTATAACTCGAGAACCACTGAACCGATTTTAATAAAACAAAATTCTACGGATAGCTTGATTCTTCCCATCAACTATAGGCTACTTACTATCACGCTAAATAGCTTATAAGGTTAGCAGTGAAGTGAAATATGAGAGCGGGCGGAGCCGCGGGCACAGCTTGTCACATATAAAATTATAATGCTACACCGAACGAACTAATAGATATATTCGGTACTAATCCTATGCCGGACTAATACATATAATGGGTGCTAATTCTACGCGCGAATAATACATAAGTATACTCACATATGTAAGTTATATTTAAAAAAAGCTCTAAGGTTTCTTACCCGGTTCTTCCTTATAGATTGCACTGCTGAATGGGATGACAAAAAAAAAATGATGACAAACGATACTGAATATTCATACCTACGTCTCAATGAAATATTGTTATTGTTGTGTGTTCTTTATGGCGAAATAAATATCTGAATCTGTAGGTTCATTATATTTTGAAGCCATACTTTTCCGTGTTTTAATTGTATAACCCGGAAAGTTTGTTTCTTTAGTGTGAAGTTAAATATTGGCTCAGCCCCGTCGTTGCAAATAACCAAACTCGACAAGTTCACTCACGGCCGCCGTCTCCGCCCGTCCCTCGCCGCCTTCGTTCGAGCCGCGGCCTGATAAATTACAAGGGAGTAACGAATTCAAACATGAAATTGCTTTTGGCGAACTGCGATTATCAATAACTGAATCGTAATTTTCTCTCGAACAAATAACTTTCGTGCGACCCAATTCTCGAAGCGTGAGTTGAGAGCGAGGCCCGCTGAATGATGTCGGCGCTTAATTACTGTAAATTTTTCGATTACTCAGTATACTAGGAAATCTTAAAATTTTAATGAAAGCACACATAAAAAAAAATTCACCAGTGCTTTTGTTACAAGGCGTAGAATAGCCTCCTTAAAGGAACTACACCTGTCCGGGGCAACCTGTATATCGTACCTATTAGTCGGTTACTCCATAGGGACGTCGGCTCCCTAAGTGTGTTCTATCGTCTATTTCATGGGGAGAGTTCGGAGGAGCTATTTAACGCGATTTCGCCGTCCCCATTCCACCTTCGCACTACGCGTAGGTACTGGGCGTAGGTCTAGGCGTTCTGTAGGTCTTTTATTCACAGAGCCGGGAAAATGTGGAACGCACTCCCTGCCCATCTATTTCCTCCCAAGTACAAGCCTGGGGTTATTCAAAAGGGGCATGAAAAGGCTCCTGTCAGGCCGGCATGACATAAATGACAGAATGTCCATAGGCATCGTTAGACACCTATTCGTAGGTGAAAAAAGCCACATGTCGCGCTATCCATAAAAAAAATTTTATATTTTTTTGATCCGGTAAATACAACGTGTCCCAAAACTCAACATCGAGCGGGAACCAGGGAGTAGAGTAGGCCAGTTTATGACTACCCAGGGAAAAATAAGAAAAAAAAAAATCGTAGTCATTTGTTTTTTAGGCTAAGTATGAGCATTTTTTGAAAAACGTTGAAAATTGACATCTCGTCCAACATTATAGGTTCTAAGCACGCGTGGTTCTAAGAGTATACATTTGCAAATATATTGTTTAAATTTTTATATTGGAAGCCTAAATAACTCTGCTATTGATAACTATCCCAAATAAAACCAGAAGGCCTGTAGTTTTACAAAAAAAAAAAAAAAATCAGTAAAATTTTTTTCTAAAAAAATTAATGACTCAGATTATTTTTTTTTTCTTATTTTTCCCTGGGTAGTCATAAACTGGCCAACTCCCTGGTTCCCGCTTGACGTTGAGTTTTGGGACACGTTGTATATCGTAGGCTACCTAAGTGTGTTCTATCGTCTATTTCATGGGGACTGTTTGGAGGAGCTGTTTAACACGATTCCGCCGTCCCCATTACACCTCCGCACTACGCGTACTGGGCAGGGGATGCACACCTATTCAATCGACATACCACGGATGTGCCAACCGGTTCTGTTGGTCTTTTATTCACGGAAACGTGAAAATGTGGAAATCACTCCCTGCCCATCTATTTCCGCCCAAGTACAAGCCTAGGGTTTTTCAAAAAGGGTGTGAAAAGGCTCCTGTCAGGCCGGCATGACAATCGTAATCTCCGTGCATCACAGAATGCCCATGGGCATCGTTAGACACCTATTCGTAGGTGAAACGATGCCATATTGTCACGCTATTCATAAACAGAAGTATGTACATATTTTTTTATTTGATCCGGTATAATAATCTTCAGATGATAAGGCCTATTACTTTCTGTAAGTCTTTCGACAAGTCTACGATAGCGGGGTAGCAAAACCCACCCTTACGGTGCCTTATTCTTGCCACTGATAAGTGTCATGCCGCCTCTTATCGGCTACAGACGATTCTTTAAACGAAGACGCGCGTCTAGCACCATGTCACTCTCACATTTTATGTAGAGACGGCCAACTCGCTGAGTACGAGGGGCCAGACTCGCTAATGTGTTTTTGAATACGAACATATTTTGGCGGTCTAGTGCTATACTTTTATAAGCGGATAGTATGGGAGCGGCCGAACAATGTGTGTGCAATAGAGTGAGTTGTCAGCAATATTCGTACTAGACCGAGTTGTCAACAACGTGTGCGCTAGACCAGGATGTCAACGATTTGTGTACTAAGCTGGGTTGTCAACGATGTGTGCACTAGAACAGGATGTCAACGATGTGTGTACTAAGCTGAGTTGTCAACAATGTGTGCACTAGACCAGGATGTCAACGATGTGTGTACTAAGCCGAGTTGTCAACAATGCGTGCACTAGACCAGGATGTCAACGATGTGTGCACTAAGCCGAGTTGTCAACAGTGTGCGAACAATTAGAGCGAGTTGTCAACAATATGCGAACAAATAGAGCGAGTTGTCAATGTGCGAACAATTAGTACAACTTGTCAACAGTGTGCGAACAATTAGAGCGAGTTGTCAACAGTTTGCGAACAATTAGAGCGAGTTGTCAACAATGTGCGAACAATTAGAGTGAGTTGTCAACAATGTGCGAACAATTAGAGCGAGTTGTCAACAATATGCGAACAAATAGAGCGAGTTGTCAACAATATGCGAACAAATAGAGCGAGTTGTCAATGTGCGAACAATTAGTACAACTTGTCAACAGTGTGCGAACAATTAGAGCGAGTTGTCAACAGTTTGCGAACAATTAGAGCGAGTTGTCAACAATGTGCGAACAATTAGAGCGAGTTGTCAACAATATGCGAACAAATAGAGCGAGTTGTCAATGTGCGAACAATTAGTACAACTTGTCAACAGTGTGCGAACAATTAGAGTGAGTTGTCAACAATGTGCGAACAATTAGAGCGAATTGTCAACAATGTACGAAAACAAATTAGACAGAGTTGTCAACAATGTGTGTGCCGGCCGTCGGCGCGGCACCGCAGGCCGGTGACGGCTAGCTCGCCTAGTTTATGTGACGTCACGGCTGTCGATTGCTGAAATTTATGGGTCGCTCTGCGCTGACGACCCAAAGCCGACCCGCTTGATCGCGCCCCCGATATTAGACTGTGCTCAATGAATTCAAAAGGAATAGAGCTGCGGTATTCTCATACATTTAATCTAGACTATATTGTACATTGAATTGAACCCTAAAAATAAAAATACCATAATAAACTTGTCGAAATAAATAAAATTATATAAAGATACGTTGTTGATACGTTATTGTAATATACGTTCAGTCATGTTGGAATAATGGATGATAGGATAATAGCAAAATAAATTTATGGAGCGAATGTGAGTGGAAGAGTCGGGAAGGGTCGCTTTAGACGCAGGTACCTGGACCAGATCGGGCATGTGCTCAAAATGGGTCAAGTGCGTAGTACTCGTAACCGACGAGCATACATGAAGAACATAATGATAATGGAAGAGGCGGCAGTGGTGTGTCAGGATCGTGGCACGTGGAGATGCATTGTCTCTATCTACCCTACGGCACAGATTACTAAATAGTTACCTACGGGGAAACTCCGATTGGATGGACCGATTTAGATGTAGTTTTTTATATTAGAAAGCTGGTTTAATCGGGATGATTCTCAGCTATGTTTGTAATCAAGTAATTAAGTAATAAAAAATTAATTATCTTCAAAAGTACCTTTTGTACCGTGTGGGGTCGGTACTTAAAAAGAATAGCCCCACTGCATCTCTCCCCGTCGCATGTCGTAAAAGTCGACTATGGGATCGTCAGCCTCGGCAGCTTAATGGTGCGGTCAGTTATTGGATGGATGACCGCCCGACTGTTGGAGGCTGACCGTGGTTCGGATACCACGTTAAACTGTAGGTCCCTTCCCTTCTTACCTTACTAGGTGGTAGGGTTTATCCCGGCCGGGTTGGTACCACCGCACTGAGCGAAACGTCGGTCGAAACGGCTATGTAAATAGTTCGTGTTTTCCGTCCAGTTCAGTGTAGCCGGCGCGAAATGAAGGGAAGCACTGACATGGCACCTAGTTCACCCGGTGTTATGGGCTGACATCACGGATGTTGTAGATGATGTAGCCAACCGTATCAAGTTTCCATAAAAAAAAAAAAAGTGGACCCATTTGCATGCGGGTTTTTTTAAAAAGCTTGAAATAAAAGTTAATTTACAAATTTAAAAATACTTAAACAGTTGGAAATAATTTCCGTTTACTTACTTAAAGGAGTCGGGGAACCGCTGCGTAAATAAACTATAAAAACTCAGCTGCGCGGGAATTTACTTAGCGGGCCCCTACTCCCCCTATGGAAATTATTTTGGACTCTTTAAGGTTTTTTTTTTAATTTGTCATTTAACTTTTTACCATTTTGGTACGGAACCATATACATACATACATACCACAAACGCTGTATACCTACCGACAATCAGGGTAAGGAGAGTAATCAGTGTTGTGCTGCAAGAACTGAAAAATTGCAACACAACAAGTAAGGCACAAAGCACAAGTAAAGCAGCAAGTAAGGCACAAAGACCCATACGCTGCACGACTCGGTGGAAGTACTGTGCCAAGGTGAGAGGTGACAAGCCTGCTGCCCTTTGGCACGGCATCTCGGCCTCGGTACGGGACCTTAAAAGCGATAATCACTTGTCATTAAATCTAGAAAAGTAAAACACATTCTTGGATACTGTTAAAATTCAGCTGAAAGCAGCTTGTGTTTCAATTTCTGCTTCGCGCTCCGAATGTCTAAACTTCTAATCTTTATTGTGTTATGAAATTCAAAAACTTCAACAGTCATAATAATATTGTACAAAGCGCTTCGTGTAACTGTAAAATTTTCACTCAACTGTATAATCACACTCTGTCGTATGATAATACGCCAGCTATAAAGCTGTTGTTTAAGCGGTTATGCTACTCATACAATATTGAATACTGACTCATGTGTGCTTTATGCTTTTTTAGGGTTCTGTGGATATTTACGCTTATACGATTCTTTTTTAGGGTCCCGTCGCAAAATGCGAAAAAGGGACCCTTTGGGATGGGATCGCTCTGGCATCTCTGGTGTCTGTCTGTCTGTCGGTCACACGCAGATAGCTCCGAACCTACAGAACCGATTTCGATGAAACTGACGCCAAATTACGCATATTTTTTGCCGCTAGATAGATTATAGATAAGTTTGTTCAATAGTCCTGTGGAAAGTACAGGGTACCCCAAAATGTGAACCAATTTTTTTTTAATGGAATCTGACACGATTGACTTCATCACCTATAACATCCGTGATGCCAGCCCATAATACCCTGGTGAACCGGGTGACATGTCAGTGCTTCCCTTAATTTCATGTCGGCTACACTGAACTGGGACGGAAAACACGAACTATTTACCATAGCCGTCTCGAGACGTTTCATTCAGTGCGGTGGTATCAACCCGGACGGGATAAACCCTACCACCTAGTAAGGTAAGAAGGGAAGGGAAGGACCCACAGTTTTACGTGGAATCCGAACCACGGTCAGCCTTCAACGGTCGAGCGGTCATCCATCCATGTACTGACCGCGCTCAACGTTGCTTAACAACAGTCGACCGACCGCACAACTGAGCTACCGAGGCTGACAAACAGGTATATTCACTAAACCTTCTCGCAAGCCAAGTATTTTATCTGCTTACAGGTATAATATATAGTACCTGGGCGAAAGAGCTATCTATGTAGATAAACTTCCCTTCAAAGTTGAAGATCTACCCCCCTACAAAGGTGAAGATCTACCCCTACATAAGTTGAAGATCTACCCCCCCCTATATATGTTGACTACCCGCTACATATGTAAGTTGAAGAACTACCTCTTACAATTACCACATCTTCCCTCTCTCCCAAAGTGATCTTGGGCTGGGATGATTAAAATATTGTCCAGCCAAAACCCAACGAAGGCTGAGGTTCCAAAAAACGTTTTGCATTAAGTGCAAAGCAACTAGTGCAATGCAAGAGAAAGAAATTCGTGCACGTTATTGGGTATCGAACCCACAACCTATGACTTACTAAGCAAGGCCCTCATGTGAACCTTAACCTTTACGCCGTGGTGGAAACGAGCGAGCTCTTCATACGCGATTGAAAAATTGATCCGGTAAAACCAGAGAAATCCATCCCCCGGCCTTACATCCACGCACAACAGGCATGCGCAGTGGAGCGATGAGGGGCGCACCCTGTTATATCATCTTTTTCTACCCGCAGCTCATTTCCCAGATCCCCTGTAATCATCCTTCCGAGAGACTATGTATTTTGTGAACGCTCGCCGCCGCCGCCGCCGTGAACGACGGCGTCCCGGTAGCGTACTTCCGTACCCTCATAGGCCAGAGCTCAGTCGAGCTCTAATCACTTCGGTTATGCACTAGACTAGGCTAGCAGGTAGGAGCGTTTGAGTAAATAACTCCGATCGAGTGGGAGTTATCGATTAGGGTTTGTAGTGTATGGACGGCCACAACACAACAAAGTCTAATGGAATGCAAACACACATATAAACCGTAGCAAATATACAATTGTTTTCAGAAAATTTAGGTTACTGTGTCGTTTTTAGGTTTCCGTATCCCGTACGGAAGCCTATTACTAAGTCTCCGCCGTCCGTCCGTCCATCCGTCCGTCTGTCCGAGGGCTTTATCTCTTGAACCGTAATAGGTAGCCCGTTGAAATTTTCACAGAAAATGTGTTACTATGGCGGATATAACAACAAATAAGAAAAATAAGAAAAAGTAAAAAATTAAGGGGGGCTCCCATACAACAAACGTCCGAAAAATCGATTAGTCACACTATAAAATAATAGATCGCGCCACAGGCTTTTATACATTGCATTGTTGATCGGTAGTACTGATTCATCAGTTTATGCAGTTTTTATACGGAGCTACGAAGCCGTCACGACGAAGGGAAGTATTTACATGTCACCTAGATCCGATAGGAACAAGGCGTAGTTGGGATGAGATTACTGATGGTATAGCCACGAACGTCAAGATGTACAGTTTTTTTTTAATGTTCTTTTTTTATATTGTTTATTGTTTATTGTATAATTTCATCCATAGCTAGGTAACCTAGCCTTGGACATGTCGAAAATTCCGCCAGTTCTAAATTCAATGCGAAGACAAACAAACTTCGCAAGTCACAATGTTTTGTTAGTACCTTATATATAAGTATTATAATTCAAGTAATTTACAATAATTAACGCATACTACCGCTCACAAGAACATTAATATTTACAGCATAAGCATGAACACTCAAGAATCTGACCACTCTGCCTATTTACATTACCTATATCTGGTGTATAGTGCCATCGTCAATTTTGATACTTCATATATCAAGTCAAATAAAACAATTAGTTTACGTTTATTACAAAGAAATGTAATAAGTCATATTAAAAATCTAATGATACAAAGTGTATCCAATTGTCAAAGTTGTTAGTGGGAAAAACAGTAGTCAGACTCTTATATAAAAAAAAAAGTTAATTTAAAAATAAAAAAACCCGACTGCGTAAAAAATGAACTTTAAATAAAAACTGAAAAGAAAAAAACAAGTCCAGTAGTCTAGAACTCTGTTAAGTAATATTGAATAACTACACCATTGAAATAGTTTCATGATCGATACACACATATAAAACAAATAATAAACTCTAATGCGGAACATAGCGACTTTAACAGTCGGGACCCATTATTGGGAAAATTTTAATGGGTTACGGGTACCCGACTGTTAAAGTCGCTATGTTCCGCATTAGAGTTTATTATTTGTTTTATTATATGTGTGTATAGATCATGAAACTATTTCAATGGAGTAGTTATTCAATATTACTTAACAGAGTTCTAGACTACTGGACTTGTTTTTTTCTTTTCAGTTTTTATTTAAAGTTCATTTTTTACGCAGTCGGGGTTTTTTATTTATAAATAAACTTTTTTTATTTTACACTTTGTAGTTAGGATTATTAGTTAGGATTATAAGACGGTAAATTTCGCAATCTTGTCATTTCATTGAGGGGTTAATATCGTGGGGATTAATAAGTAGCTTGCGGTGGTCTAAAGTACTGATTATTAATCCATCTAGAGACCTAACCCGGCTCAAGGCTACATATGTAAGCTTGACCTTTCGCAAAAATGTGTGAACTTCAATCAACCACAGCTCGGTCCAAAGTAGTTTCCTTGTAACTTATGTTACAGTCGCATCGAAATCTGTCGTCGATGGTTCGATTCTGACACTTACTCCATGGACATTGTTTTGACATGGAATCATATGACATGTCTTGCACGCACTTATTGCGCGGTCGTCGCTGAAAATTGAATTTGAAAGATGTAACCCAAAAATAGTAACCCAGTAGAAGCGTTAATCTCCGAATGTATAATGCCTAGGAGCATGTTTGAAACACCATACTATAGATGAATAAATTTTTGAGATTGTACATATTATTTCAAAGCAGTAAACTTCTGGGTTTGTCATACGATTTTCAGAATTATATTACTTATGAAAATTATTTTTCACCGATTATACAGGGAGTTCGGCACATCGACCGACAAAATTGTTTTGTAGGTAAGTGGGGTCATTTGCAATGTTTTGACCCACGATTTTTTTTTTATTGTTTCCGAACTATCTGGCTGTGTCCGAGGTCGAAGCCTCAGGCGCAGCCAATATCACCCCCGAGGAGGTGCCAGTCCGGCTTGGAGGTGGACTAATGTCGCTGGGGAAAGGCTATTTACCCGCGATTTGAAGATCCGTGGATTGTAGGGGTGGGGAAAGATATTCCCCGGAAGACCGTTCCACACCTTTGCAGTGCGGCACAAGAACGATTTAGAGAATCGTGCAGTTCGAAGTACTCGTCTGCCCACTACAAAGGGGTGTTCCGCTAGAATATGGCGGGTTTGGCGAAGGCGAACAGGAGGAGGAGGGATAAGGGAAGCAATTTCGTCAGAGCAGCGGCCATAGTAGTACCGATAAAACAGGCTCAATGACCCAACGATACGTCTGTGCTTTAGAGGTTGAAGGTCGTTTGTGAGTACAGAGTCGCCAATGAGGCGAATGGCTCGTCGTTGAATAGAATCCAAGGCTGAAAGAAGGCACTCAGGGGAACCCTCCCAAAGATGACTGCAATATTCCATCACCGGTCTTACTTGTGCTTTATAGAGTGTAAGCAGTTGGACCGGCGGCGGCGTGAAAAATCGCCGGCATCGGTAGAGTATCCCTAATTTTCGAGATGCTAGTTTCGCCTTGGACTCTATGAACGATCGAAATCCAACGTCCCTGGACACCTCCATACCCAGGACGCCCAGACTACCATCATTGGGGACTTGGCTGCCCTGGATAGTTGCTTGGAGTGGAAACGGATCAGCCTTAGTAGAGAAGGCACAAGCTTGCGTCTTAGCTACGTTGAAGTTGACCAAGTTCTCCTTCCCCCAAGAGGATACTTTATCGAGAACCAGGTCAACCCGAGCAACAGTTTCGCGTCTCGCGTTTACTGCTGAGGCCTCTCTACCCTTCAAGTCTTTGATGAACCCTTCGTGCACCGTGCTGTCGTCCGCGTAGCAATGTATTTCTCCGAGCGAGAGCATGTCGTTAATAAATAATAGAAACAGCGTAGGCGACAGCACGGATCCTTGTGGAACACCAGCATTGATTGAGTAATCGGCCGAGCAAGCACCATCAAGGGTGACAAAGATCGACCGATCGCTCAAAAAGCTGGAGATCCAAGTGCACAGTTTTGTAGGGACACCGTAGGCCGGAAGCTTGCTTAGGAGACCCCGGTGCCAGACGCGATCGAATGCTTTGGATATATCCAAAGCGACCGCCAGCGATTCCCCAAAACCATCGAGTCTTTCAGCCCACAAATGCGTGACGTACGCTAGAAGATCTCCAGTCGACCTTTGTTTATCAGGTGTCACGTGGTATGGAGATACGATTTTTTTTTTAATTACCAAAATCCCACCTGAGTGTACAACAAGGGTTCAAAACCCTTGTTTTATGGTTGTATCAGCACGAAATAAAATTCATTAGAATTTTTTTTTTATTTATTTTTTTTTTTTTTTTATTGCTACCGAACTGGGTGGCTCTGTCCGAGGTCGCAACCTCAGGCGCAGCCAATTTCACCCCCGAGGAGGTGCCAGTCCGGCTTGGAGGTGGACTAATGTTGCTGGGGAAAGGCTATTAACCCGCGATTTGAAGATCTGTGGATTGTAGGAGTGGGGGAAGATATTTCCTGGGAGCCCGTTCCACACCTTTGCAGTGCGGCACAAGAACGATTTAGAGAATCGTGCAGTTCGAAGAACTCTTCTGTCGACTACAAACGGGTGTTCCGCGAGAGTATGGCGGGTTTGGCGAAGGCGAACAGGAGGAGGAGGGATAAGGGAAGCAAGTTCGTCAGAGCAGCGGCCATAGTAGTACCGATAAAACAGGCTCAATGACCCAACGATACGTCTGTGCTTTAGAGGTTGAAGGTCCTTTGTGAGTACGGAGTCACCAATGAGGCGAATGGCTCGTCGCTGAATAGAATCCAAGGCTGAAAGAAGGTACTCAGGGGAACCCTCCCAAAGATGACTGCAATATTCCATCACCGGTCTTACTTGTGCTTTGTAGAGTGTAAGCAGTTGGACCGGCGTGAAAAATCGCCGACAGCGGTAAAGGACTCCTAATTTTCGAGACGCTAGTTTCGCCTTGGACTCTATGAACGATCGAAACCCAACGTCCCTGGACACCTCCATACCCAGGACGCCCAGACTACCATCGTTGGGGACTTGGCTGCCCTGAAAAGTGGCTTGGAGAGGAAACGGATCAGCCTTAGTAGAGAAGGCACAAGCTTGCGTCTTGGCTACGTTGAAGTTGACCAAGTTCTTCTTCCCCCAAGAGGATACTTTTTCGAGAACCTGGTCAACCCGAGCAACAGTTTCGCGTCTCGCGTTTGCTGCTGAGGCCTCTCTACCCTTCCAGTCCTTGATGAACCCTTCGTGCACCGTGCTGTCGTCCGCGTAACAGTGTATTTCGCCGAGCGAGAGCATGTCGTTGATGAACAATAAAAACAGCGTAGGCGACAGCACGGATCCTTGTGGAACACCAGCATTGATTGAGTAGTCGGCCGAGCAGGCACCATCTAGGGTGACAAATATCGACCGGCCACTCAAAAAGCTGGAGATCCAGGTGCACAGTTTTGTAGGGACACCGTAGGCCGGAAGCTTGCTTAAGAGTCCCCGGTGCCAGACGCGATCGAATGATATGTCCAGAGCGACCGCCAGCGATTCCCCAAAACCATCGAGCCTTTCAGCCCATAAATGCGTGACGTACGCTAGAAGATCTCCAGTCGACCTTTGCTTGCGAAAGCCGTATTGTTTGTCGTCGAGGAGTTTAGAGTCTTCTAGGTACGTCAGGAGCGCTGAGTTGACAATACGCTCCATAACCTTACTCAAAAGTGAGGTTATCGCAATAGGGCGATAGTTCGATGGGTTCGCTGGGTCCCCCTTCTTGGGGACCGGCTGGACCGAAGCTCTCTTCCAGCAAGAAGGCATTGATCCGGAGGAATAGGAGCGTTTGAATAGGCGGGTGAGGACTGGCGCCAATTCCAGAGCACAATTTTTCAAGACGATCGCCGGGACGCCGTCAGGCCCACTATTCTTCGAAATATCCAACTCACGTAGTGTTTTATGGACGACTCTGGGGTGGAACCTAATATTTGCCATCATACGCCCGCAATGGGGTAATGAAGGGGGGTTGGCGCCCAGGTCGTCCATGTTTGAGTTGGATGCGAAAAGGCGTGCAAAGATATTCGCCTTTTCTTTCGCGAGTATAGCGAGCGAGCCATCCGGACGTTCCAGCGGAGGTGTAGCAGGACGGCAGAAATTCCGACCGATGGATTTGGCGAGAGACCAGAAGGCGCGGCTACCCGAAGGGCTACGTGCAAGTTTCGCGCCAATTCCACGGTCGTGCCTGAACTTGGCCAAGTTTTGCGTTCGTTTGCAGGACCTAGCAACGACGTTGAGCTCTCGTCTGTTCTCGACAGACCTATTCTGCAGCCATTTCCTATAAGCCTTGTTCTTAGTGTCAATAGCCAGTCTGCATTGACAATCAAACCAAGGCTTATGGCGGCCGCCGATGGGAACGGTGGAGGTAGGTATGAAGAAATTCATACCCTGTGCGATCACATCGACGACCGATTGGGCACACAGGGATGGGTCTGGAGAAGAGAAGCAAACGTCGTGCCAAGGGTAGGCTCCCAGGAAGGAACGGAAGTCATCCCATTGTGCTGACCGGTAGTGCCAAACTGTTCGCGTACTACATTCACGTGCTTCCGCGAAGTGTACAGTTGGCACAGTTGAGCGTACAAGGCAATGGTCGGAGTTTCCGAGGGGAGCTTCGACCCTCACCTTGTAACCATTTGGCTCGGTAGTCAGCACAAGGTCCAACAAACTAGGTCGATGGGCAGGGTTATCAGGTATCCGAGTGGTTCCGGATACCAACTGCGTCAACCCGTGCGCAATGGCCAAGTTGTAAGCCTCCCTGCCGGCATGGTCAGTGATGGGGGAGCCCAACCAGTCTTGGTGTTTAGCATTGAAGTCACCCAGCATCACTAACTCCGCCGTAGGGAACTCGCAAAGCAGTTTGTCTGCCGTACTGCTGAGATGCTCATAAAATGCCTCTGTTCTTGACGCACTGAGGTTAGGGGATCTGTATGCACCCGCGTAAATCCTCACCACGTGGGGAAGATTCACGCGGATCCATAACACAGGAAAAACAGGGTCTTCAAATCGGGTGAGCCGGGTATAGGAGACACCAGATCCAACGTACAAGCAGACACCACCCTTCGCCATGAAACGTTCCTGAAGATTGTAACCAGGAACGTCCAGGTAGGATGCGTCCGCAGGACGCCCGATCTGGGTCTCCGTAAGAAAGAGGAGGTGAGGCCTCGCCGTCTGCAGATGGCAGGCGACGGATGAGAAATTTGTGTGTAGACCTCTTATATTGGCGAGGTCTACCTTAAATTTTGAGGGAGAACGGGCCGCTGAAGGTTTATACAGTTTTCTATTTTTTGTTCGGCTCATAATTTAGATGGGTGATTGATTCGTGGAGTGTATCGGGAATGTGCCCAGGGCGCGGTGATGCCTTGTGCAACTCGGATAGACTCAACCAACTGACAGTCGCAGAGAGCGAGAGGACCCCCGGGCCCCCCCTCCCAGAAAACATGTGGTCTCCCATGGTCACCAGCCCCACAATGCTCTCTGACAGGGATTTTCACGTGTTGATAGGGCAGCCAGCACACGGGTTGGTGAGGGCCGTGTGCCGGGCCCCTGTACTACCACGCAGGCAGGCAGCGGTCACCTGTTTCCACCGGCTCTCCCTGACCCCTGCGGCTGTCAGTCGGTTAAAAGGAGTCTGGAGTGCGAGCGACACTAGCATCCACAACCCAGGACACCCCCGACACACTCAAGTCCACCGACCGGCTAGTCGCAGGCTGGCCTCCAAGTGTAGCAGAGCCACATCAGGAGTTTTTCGCCTACGACCTGTGGTACCAACCCGGACGACATAGTGGAGGACTTGTCTACCACATAGTGAGGCTGAAAATAAATCCTGTTTAGGCGCAGGATGATCGCCTGCGTCCGACATTCCTCAGCTGTTGCGACTCTGGGACGGTGGTAATGCCAAAGGCATCGTCGCAACATTGCCCAGGGAGCACGACGAGGACGTGAATGTCGGACTTGCTGGGCTCTACTTTAGTGTGACCCACCGCTGGCACAGTAGATTGCTAGATTGGTAATTTGGTGAACTCCATACAGCTCCAGAGAACACTACCAATGCTTAACCCAGCGAACCCCCGAAATATCATTTGATGAAGTTAAGACCATGAAAAGGACTTATGACCTCCCAAAGTCCCGAGATCGAGTAAAAATATGACATAATTTTAATTTCATAATTCATTTAAAAAAACTGACAGCAATTGAGAGCTTCGTTTTCTTTTAAATAGTTTGCTAGTTTACGCCCTTTCCAACGGTATACCACATGCCATACAAATAATTCACTATGTGGTCAAAATTAGGGACAGAGACCAGAATAGAACGACAATTTTGGTAATTTTAAAAAATAAAGTAAAAAAAAATAGTATCTCGATACCACGTGACACCTGACAAAAGGTATGATAAGTCAAAACGTTGTAAATGACCCCACTTACCTACAAAAAAATGTCGGTCGATGTGCCGAGCACCCTGTATAATAAGAACTTTATCACAGCTCTATTATTATAAGTTAAGTTAAGTGAGAATGGTTGCTAACCAGCTTTAAATCGTTATAGATCCTAAATGGTCATTCGAAATGAAAAATGATAAGAGGAACCTAGGAGATGATTTTCAAATACCTATTCAACGATACCCCACTTAACATAGTTAGCCAACTTTCATTTTTTTCTTTTTCACAATATGGCACCTAGTTGTCGCCATATTGAATTTTGAATAATGTCATGTCTTTAGTGACACTCGCAAGATTAAGACAAATCGATTGACGTAAGAATCATCAAAATCGGCCCACGCGTTTGGTCTCTAGAGTGCCACAAAGGAACAAACATACATACATAGGCTGATAAACACATTACCCTCCTTTGCGTCGCGCAGTCGGGTAATTACGGTCAGTTAACGCATCCTTAACAGTATAATAACTCTTTTCAATTAACATTAGTTTAATCCGTCGTTTAAAATTATTGTCATCTAATTGTTTTATGTTAGAAGACAGTTTATTATAAAATCTAACACTATTACAGATAAAGCTTTTTGACGTTTTGGCTATTCTATGTCTTATTAATTCTACATTATTCTTACAGCGTGTGTCATAGTTATGATTGTCGGAGTTAAGAGAGGAATCATGAATATATAAAACTTTTCGTTCCATTTTATATTAGAACTCTTAGGCCCACTTGCGCCAACACGAATTTAACGATATAAACCAGTTTAACTCGTTAAGCTAGTGCCCGTTGACTGTGGGAACCGCGTTTAAATCCATAACTCGCTACTTAACTCTAAACTCGTGTTGGCGCTATTGGGTCTTATTATCGCTAGCCTACGAGGGTAAGTAAATACGCGTCCCTGTAACGAAAATGCTTTAGAAACTCGTGTAATGATATGAAGATAACGCTTATTTCTTTTATGTTATGGATTAGCACTTTGGTAAGACGGATTGGGGAAAATGGGATACTTTCAAGATTCTTTAGAGCTATTACAGAACGGGTTTTTATCGTTGCAAATAATGTTTAGTTAACATTTTGGCGAACATGAAATTACAGAAATGATTAAATTTTATTTATAGGACCTAATAGGTTTTGGTTAGGTTAGGTTAGATTCCATTAGGTTAGGTTAATTAATGTTGTGTGTTATTTATGTCGAGTCAGCCTCTATAGCTCAGTGGTGCAGACAGTCGACTGTCGCTATTGATTGTTAAGCAACGCTGGGCCGGTCAGTTCTTGGATGGGTGACCGCTCGACCGTTGGAGGCTGACCGTGGTTCGGATTCCACGTAAAAAATAAACGTAAAAACGTAAAAACAATAAAACTTAATAAATAAAATAATTTATAATATTATACTAGACGAAGAGATGAAGGCTTGCGGATCCGGGCGGGCGTAGCGTTACATTTTGAAATAAAGTGGGGCCCGCCTCGAGCGGCGCTCCTTGGCAGATCGCCAGGCGATGTTATTGATTATATGCGATGCAAATTGTGTTGTATAATGCTCGCAAAACAACACTAATGATCAGGGCTGCGACCGCCCCATCCCACTCGACTGCGGTGGCCCTAGAAGTAGGTCAAATGTTGGTTAGGGTTCCGCGGCTCAAAAGAGGGGAAAAAACCGGCCAAGTGCGAGTCGAACTCGCGCACCGAGCGTTTCCTTATCTCCATGTCATGGTCAGCGCCACTCACGCCATCTATGGATTAGTTAAAATGCTTCATACTCTTTTCGGTAGATGGCCCGCGTACACTTTTTAGTTTCTTGTATGGGGACCCCATGATTTTTTTTACTTTTTTCTTATTTTTATTATTTGTTGTTATATCGGCCATAATAATACATATTCTTTTTTTTTTTTTTTATGTAGGCAGCCGGCGCGGGTGTCTGTGCCCAATACTTCAACGGAAGATCAGACACAGCCAATAACACTATTCCTCGCGAAACCACGCTCAGAGAGGCGCCATGCCGGCTATGAGGCGGACAAAAAGGTTGTCGTCTAATTTATTGACACGCCTTTTGAAGATTCCCAGGTTATAGGTGGTGGGGAACACACTCACCGGAAGACCGTTCCATATTTTCGCCGTTCGACACAGGAAAGATTTCGAAAAACGATGTGTTCTTAGTAGTTGGGTGTCAACAACATTTCTGTGAAAATTTCAACGGGCTGCCCATTACGGTTCAAGAGATACAGCCCTCGGAAGGACAGACAGACGGCGTAGGCTTAGTAATAGGGTCCGGTACGACGGTTACGGAACCCTAAAAAACGGGATAAGTCCGCCTTTGTCACTCATGTAAATTACTTATCGTTATCGTTACTGTAAAATGTTTTGGAGCAATAAAGAGTTTCTATCTACTTGTACATTTTGTATCGTGTGGGGCCGGTACTTTAAAAGAATAGCTCCACTGCATCTCTCCCCGTGTATGTCGTAAAATGCGACTAAGGGATTTGACTCCCTTCTTATATTACTAACAATTATGACATTATAACTATGACATGACATTATAATTATGACATTACCCAGTGCTTATATTTATCAAAATATCTGCTATGCTAGGAAATATATACAGGATGCTACGCTTCACTCTGATATGCACCAGCATGATACTAGGCATAAAAATAATGTTCTAATTACGAAGCACAGGTCATCTAAAATGTCGAAAAGTTTTGTTTGCAACAGTGTTAGATTGTATAATAAAATACCAGAAGAGGTAAAAAATCTAAATGATACTTTGTTTAAGAAACATATAAAATCAACTCTTGTAAAGAAAGCCTACTATACTGTAAAAGAGGAATTAGTCGACAGGACTATATCTTGAGGTTCTGACTGCATAATTAGTTAGCGCATGACTAGGTATTATTTGTACTCAAATTTATTTACTAACCGATTGACAACTTGATACTTCAAGTATCTTAATATTTTTATTATAATATAATTTTTTTTTTATTATTTGACAATACTACGTTGTAGTAAGTATACTTATTATGACTAGGTACTATTTGTACTCAAATTTATTTACTAACCGATTGACAACTTGATACTTCAAGTATCTTAATATTTTTATTATAATTTTTTATTATTATTATTTGACAATACTACGTTGTAGTATGTATACTTATTACTAACATTATTGAGTTGATACAAATGACGTATAAAAAATTTGACAAAGGCTCTTTACACCTGATCCACTAAATTAAGTCCTTGCAGTCAGAACTTCAAAAACAAAACAAAAATCTGTTTTTGATCTTGCTCTCAAGCTGTATTTTCAATCGACTGTAGGCGTTGTTATTATGTGGATAGTCACTAAATGCTTGTAAAAATTATTATGAAAAAAAACCCTGCGAAGTTTCTTACCGGTTCTTCTTCGTGGGTGTAATCGAATCGGATAGAACAAATTGTGACAAATTGGAGTACAGTCATGCTGTCTAATGAATGCTTAATAAACAATACAATACAATACTAGGTGGTAGGGTTTATCCCGCCCGGGTTGATACCACCGCACTGAATGAAAGGGGTCGGTCGAAACGGCTATGTAAATCGTTTCTGTTTTCCGTCCATCAGTGTAGCCGGCACGACCAAAGGGAAGCACTGACGTGGCACCGAGTTCACCCGGTGTTATGGGCTGACATAACGGATGTTGTAGGTGATGTAGCCAACCGTGTCAGTTTCCATAAAAAAAAAGATATCTACCTTTATAGGATCACTCTTATGTTTGTCTGTCTGTCTCTGTCTGTCAGTGTTTCTCTGACGGAGTTTGTCTTTATTTTCCAGATCAAGGGACTGGAAATGAAATTGCTAGAAATAAGCTGGTTTTACTCAAGATAGATTCTTCCCCAAGCCGAAGACGGCTAGTTTTTTCTTGTTCTGTGTTTTAAGTCAATTTTCCTCGACGTTTCAGACGTACAATATTTTAATGAAAAATATATTTTGATTGTTACAGGTTGGTGCTATTGAAACGATAACAGTTGCTTCAAGTTTCACCGTGCTCGGTCTAAAACAGCCAAAGGTGAGGTATCTAGAACCACTGTAACTCCTTAGGGATGTCGGCGCGCTATCCGTGTTCTATCGATTATTCCATGGTGAATGCTCCGAGGAGCTATTTAAAGCGATCCCGCCGCACCTTTTCAACCTCCGCACAACTCGCACTGGGCAGGGATGGCATCCCTATACGCTTGACTTACCACGGATGCGTACCAATCGGTTCTGCAGATCTTTTCTTCACAGAACTGGTAAACTCTGAAACGCTCTCCCTGCCCACGTAAGCCCCCCAAGTATAGTCTCGGGTCCTTCAAGAGAGGCGTGAATAGGCAACTGTCAGGCCGGCATGGTATTCGCAATCCCCGCGTACGACCGAATGCCCATTTTTCAATCGACCGATTTTCAAATGTAAATCGTTGTCGACCTGTTTATGGTATAACACACCTATGATTTCGGCCTTGACTTTAGTTACTTACTTTCTTCGAGAGAGTGTCTTCCCGAACGCAGCTCGGACTTCGGCCTCGCCTGTAGTTAGTTACTTTCTTCGAGAAGGTGTACCTATCGTCTTCCAGATTACATTCCGCACCTACAGCATCCGTGATGTCAGGTGCGATGTCAGTGCTTCCCTTCGGTCGTGCCGACTACACTGAACTGGACGGAAAACACAAACTATTTACATAGCCGTTTCGACCGACGTTTCATTCAGTGTTGTGGTACCAACCCGGGCGGGATGAACCCTTCCACCTAGTAAGGTAAGAAAGGAAGGGACCTATAGTTTAACGTCGAATCCGAACCACGGTCAGCCTCCAACGGTCGAGCGCTCAGCCATCCAAGTACTGACCGGCCCAGCGTTGCTTAACAATCAATAGCGCCAGTCGACTGTCTGCACCACTGAGCTATCGAGGCTGACAAAAAGTATGGGATAATCCTTGTTTTGTGTTTTCTATATTCTGAATCATGTTCTGTATCATGTGTACCGTGTGGGGCCGGTACTTAAATAGAATAGCCCCACTGCATCTCTCCCCATGCATGTCGTAAAAGGTGACTAAGGGATAAGGCCAAGATGCCGTGTAAAGGGCGACAGGATCGCCACCTCTCACTTTGGCACGGTACTTCCACCGAGTCACGCAGCAGGTGGGTCTTCGTGCTTGTTCGATTGAATATTGTTCGAATACTTTGCGAAACGTGATGGTCGGTGTTGTGCTGTAATTTACCAGAGTTCTTGAAGGACAACACCGATTACTCTGCTTACCCCGATTGTCGGGATTCAGCGTGTGTGATATTATGTATGTGTGTATGTTCTGTGTATACATATTATGATACAGAAAATAAACGTTATTCTATTCTATTCAATAATGGACCTTTCAGAAGCATACACAAATCACCAATACAGCGGAGGCTATATTAACCTAACAAAGCATTAATACACGAAGCGGCGTTACGTGAACAGTAAACTGGGGCTGCGATAGGTTTTATAGCTTGTGCCGCGTAATTACCAGACCAGCTAATGACCCGAACACAACCGACGATCCCGTTGCCTGTCCTATTTATCCGCGAACTCCGATATGTACAAGCGCCGCGTTTACACGGCGCGAGCTGGCGGTCGAGTCGATAGAACCAGTTATTGTTGATTTTTTAGGTTTCCGTATCCCGTACGGAAGCCTCTTACGAAGCCTAAGTCTGACTGTCTGTCTGTCCTACTGATGTATCTTTGGAACCGTTATAGGTAGCCGGTTGAAATTTTATGCGGATATAACAACAAATAATAAAACAAAAATAGAAAAACTAAAAAATGAAGTGTGGTTTCCGTACAAGAAACGTGTTTTTTTTAATGTTTTTTTTTGTGCGGAAACCTCGGTGCGCGAGTCCGACTCGCACTTGGCCGGTTTTTTTATGTAATCCGGTATGAGTGGCTGAGTCGTAGGAGCCTAAGCACATGCTCCGACCAGCCATTATCACTTCTGAGAAGGTTAGGTGCCACACCGGAGACTTACCTGGATTGCAGACTATACTGGACTTATGAAAGTAGTTTGGGGTTTCAGTTCAGTTCCGTTCAGCCGGCACGAGCATTGCCATGGCACCTAATTTACCAAGGAATGGTGAGCCTAGTAAGCGATCGTCAACCACGTCTCGCAAAGTTTTAGGACGAGACGAGACAAGCTATACTGCGTCACTGGAGGGTGAGTTTAATGTCTTTGGTCACTGGCTATCCAACTGCTCGCGTGGTGTAAAACCGGCTTCTGAATGTACCTAACATGGATATTGATATACAGACGAGGTCTATAAATGGCCTCGCACTTAGAGCAAAGTGATAACAATCACTCATGGATTATGACAATATTATTGTGAATATGAAAAGAAAGAAAACATTAAAATATACATCGAGGAAGTTTTGATCTAGCTAGATCGAGCGCGAGGAAAGTCTGTATAGCGATAACACTGGAAAAGTTGTGGCGTAGAATATTTTAGATTTCCGATTTTATGTGTCTATAAGGTGGTCAATCTTTTATTCGTATGATGACTCTTACCATGTAGGCAGCGGCAAACACTTTTTTAAATATAGACTAAGTGAACGTAAAAAAAAAAGTATCCAGCGAAGTTTCTTGCCAGTTCTTCTTCGCTGTGATAACCGAACTAGCAAATTGTGTAAATGTTAATAAATGTTAAATATGACGAATCCGAGTGCAGTGTACTGTCTATGGATGATGAATAAAGAATAAAGAATAGAGTGCATATTATCGACTTATTAAATACTAGTAATTATTAAATTATGGTGAATGAGTAATTATTTACTCCGAATATCTGAATTGAAACGTATCTATTATAAAATGGAAGTATATAATTACTGAAACCATTTTATGGTGCATTTTGTATTCAGGGGTCGTACACAAATTATGTAACACATTGGGGGGGAGGGGGGGGGGGGGGTCCGGCCAGACGTCACGGTCCTGTTACGTAGGAGGAGGGGGGGGGGGGGGGGGCAAGGTTTACGTTAGGTACGTCACGATTTTAAAATATCGAAAAATTTGTGAATATCACAAATTTTTACGGATAGTAGATGCAAACAAACTCAGACAGACTCAGTCAGTCAGTGTGCTATAATGTGTGGGTGATGTTCTGTGTTTTGTGCGACACTAATATAATTTTGCGTTAAGTAATTTTTGGACGACCCCTAATTAAAAATATAAATTTCCAAGAAGATTTTACCCATCATTTTGTAGGACTATCTTTTCAAGCGTTCGTAGAATTAAGCAGTAAAACGAGGAAATAATTAAAATGTTAAAATAATTTCCTTATAAACGTTTCCCTCGGGGTTTCCTTATGTACTGGGCGTCCCGGGCATGATAGGTGAAATTTTGATATGACCTCATGGATTTGTCCATATACGGGAAACGGGTACATAAATAATACGGGAAAATAGGAAAATAAATAAATAGGAACATAGTCTACGGGACCTTAACTTAAAAGCTGAGCGTGGAGTTAAAACAGCTAATGATGAATTCGCAAACTCGATAACATCATAAGCTGATGAAAGTAAATGTAATTCGTTAATGAATTTACTACGCCTTCCCTCGTCCCCGAGATTCTAAAGAGCGAAACTCGCTTATCACGCGACCCGGCCGACCCTATCTCCCGATATTTCGAAATATTTTAAAAGCTAAACTTCATCCCTTCGAAATCCTTCCACGGCCGCAACGATACTCAGAAAGTGGAGGCAAGAAACTGATAGTACATTAGTTGGAGAGCCGGAAAGTAATAAATACCAGACATTAGTTATCTCAAATGAGGTTGCCGTGGAGCGAGTATTCATGAATAAAGTAGTCGGGGCCCGGCCGCCCGGGATTAATGATCCGAATGAAATATTTATCAAGGAGAGCCTTCGGGATACCGAGAGTCGAATAAACAATCCGGACAAAGAAAAGGAGCGGCCGCATGACGCGGCTCCGCTTCACAAATGTTTGTCATTCAATGGAGGCTGAGTGCACGGTGATTGGTCCAATTTTTGGGCTTTTCAAGACGACGTGGAACGAATTCGAAGCTGGAGCCTCTCAAGGTCGGCCTCATTGAAACGTCCGCACCGGATTTTGTTCGCAGGCCGAGATATTTTGTCCATTTCATATTTCTTTTAGAATTTGGAACGCGGGCGCCACTCGGAGCGGAAACCTCGCTTCACCTAACGTGAATTTTAATTTCTTCTTACCATTTGAAAATGTCGAGAAAATGGAAAAGAAATTGAACACTTTGATGGTGATAAATTCGTTCTCTAGTTTGTGCGGGTCGAGGCCGAATACGATAGACTGAATGCCGAAAACACCGAGAGAGGCTTTCAGCGGGCAAATAAAATATGGTGATGAGGCAGTGAAGAAAATAATCGATTCTCGCCTACTCTTTCATCACTATTAATAGTAAAAGCGAAAGGCCTTTCCATTACTTTTAATGTGTCTACTTCTCTCAAGGCTTGCTTTAGGAATAGTGTGCGAATAACCACCCCCAAAGTTGGTGCCACCCGAAGTTTACTCATTAGGTAGTTTGGGACAGGCTTACCGGTCCTTTGAGGGTTTGGGGATAAAAAATACAGGCGACCGATTGGATGGAACTACGAGCATTTCGACCAATCGAATTGTAGTTTAGCTTTTAGGTATCAATGTGATGCTCGAATCTAATCAAGTAGTTTTTTCTCTGATGCGTATACACAGTCTAGAGTAGAGAGGTACTCGCACAATATAACTAGAGTAATTTGTGTCCTGTATATAAAACTTAATTTAAATTATTTGTGAAAACTAAATTTATTCAAATAAAAAAAAAACGACCACGTGCGAGTGGGACTCGCGTACCGAGGTTTCTACTAAAAAAAAACACGTTTATTGTATGGGGACCCCCCTTAACTTTTTACTTTTTCTATAATATTTTATTATTTGTTGTTAAGTTTCAATAATAAATAACACACATTCTCACACTCATGAAAATGTCAACCGAATAACTATTACTGTTCCAAAGCCACAACCATCGGACGGACGGACGGACGGACGCACGGACAGACAGACAGACGGCGGCGTAGGCTCAGTAATGGGATTCCGTTAGGGGGAAGGGGACCTAAAAATTAATAATAACGATGTTTGAGCGTCCTTTTTTTATGCAATTCTATATATGTACGTGGCTGAATCAAAGGGGCCAGAGCACATGCTCTGGTCAACCAACATCACTTGCGGGGTGGTGCCATACCAGTGTCTTCCCTCTGGATTGCTAACTATACTGGACTAGAGGAGAACACAGCTGAAGCTGCTATGCAGCCATCTTTTTTTATGGAAACTGACACGTTTGGCTACATCACATACTAAATCCGTGATGTCAGCCCGTAACACCTTTGTGAACTAGGTGCTGTGTAGATGCTTCCCTTCGGTCGTGCCAGCTACACTGAACTGGACGGAAAACACTATACAACTACATAGCCGTTTCAGCCGACCTTTCATTCAGTGCAGTGGTACCAACCCGGGCGTGTTACACACTACCACCTAGTAAGATAAGAAGGGAAGGGACCTACTGTTTTACCTGGAATCCGAACCAAGGTCGAGCGGTCACCCATCCATCCACTGACCGCGCCCAGGTGTGCTTATGATCCGACCGACAGTCGACCGACCGCACCACCGAGCTACCGAGGCTGACAATTGGTGATATCACTCTGAACTCTGACTCTGAACTCACAAAGGACCTTCAACCTCTAAAGCACAGACGTATCGTTGGGTCATTGAGCCTGTTTTATCGGTACTACTATGGCCGCTGCTCTGACGAACTTGCTTCCCTTATCCCTCCTCCTCCTGTTCGCCTTCGCCAAACCCGCCATACTCTCGCGGAACACCCCTTTGTAGTCGACAGAAGAGTTCTTCGAACTGCACGATTCTCTAAATCGTTCTTGTGCCGCACTGCAAAGGTGTGGAACGGGCTCCCAGGGAATATCTTCCCCCACTCCTACAATCCACGGATCTTCAATTCGCGGGTTAATAGCCTTTCCCCAGCGACATTAGTCCACCTACAAGCCGGACTGGCACCTCCTCGGGGGTGAAATTGGCTGCGCCTGAGGTTGCGAACTCGGGCAGAGCCACCCAGTTCGGTAGCAATAAAAAAAATTCACAGATTTCCCGCCTTACACGACTATCGAGCACATTAAAAATGAATCTACGGAATTCGAAAAAATATTGTCGCTGAGCGACACGAGAAAGTCGGGATAAGGAAAAGGTTAGTTGGGTTCTGATGATGGAGCCGCAAGGAAGCCATAGGAACACCTAAACTACACATGATAAGCCCATCGTGTTTGGGCTCGTTGGATTTGTCTTCACAAGTACTCTAGTCATGTGTTATTTCCAGGGTCCTGATGATGGAGCCGGAAGGAAGCCATAGGAACTCCTAAACTACACATGATAAATCCACCATATATGGGTTCGTTGGATATAGGAATATAGGAATATAGGATAGGTTAGAAGATGCGTCGCTACCTAACCTAAGCTATATTCTTATCTTCTATATCCTTATATTATATTTTTATATTTGATATTTATTAATTTGTTACTTTAGTTAGACATAATGTCAAGCTTATCTCTTTTTCTGTCTAAATTTTAGTTTACATTTTTTAAGCTGCTTGTGTTTTTGAAAAATAATAAAAAATATAATATTATAGTAATAGTAATAGTAATATTTTTTTTTATTTTGTTGAATTCATTTTCAATGCGACGCATCTTCTAACCTAACCTATATTCCTATATCCAACGAGCCCAAATATGGTGGATTTATCATGTGTAGTTTAGGAGTTCCTATGGCTTCCTTCCAGCTCCATCATCAGGACCCTGGAAATAACATATGACTAGAGTACTTGCGAAGACAAATCCAACGAGCCCAAACACGGTCGATTTATCATGTGTGGCTTAGGAGTTCCTATGGCTTCATTCCGGCTCCATCATCAGGACCCTGGACATCATATATGACAAGAGTACTTGCGAAGACAAAATTAACGAGCCCAAACACGATGGGCTTATCATGTGTAGTTTAGGTGTTCCTATGGCTTCCTTCCGGCTCCATCATCAGACCCCAACTAACCTTTTCCTTATCCCGACTTTCTCGTGTCGCTCAGCGACAATATTTTTTCGAATTCCGTAGATTAATTTGCAATGTGCTCGATAGTCGTGTGAGGCACGAATCCGTGAATTTCTTTTTTCAGAAAGGTTGAGCTACAGGGCAAACTCTTAACCCGATCGTCTTTATTTTAGGCTCAAATTGTAGCTGACTAAACTGTCCAGAGGAATTTTTCTCAAATTTTTTATATCATTCTTCGTTTCCAAAATACCGAGAGCCAAAATCAAAAATTCGGAAAAAAAAAATATTTTTTTTCACTATTTCGGCCATAACTTTTTCCGTTTTTTTCTTTCTCGAATAATTATTTTTGCACCTTACAGCTCTCATGAATACGCGTCTTTTGAGCCTTTTTTGAATATCATATGTTCACAACTCTCCGAGATATAAGGGGGTGGCACTTTTTCGTTAAATCGGGGCCTATACTGAAACGAACCAAAAGACATTTTGAATGTCGAAAATCAATCCATTGGTGGGTTGTTGTGCGCGCGCCCGGGACGGCTTCTGACAAACGAAAGACCTCGCGGGCGGAGTCGCGGGCAAAAGCCATCCTATAAGAATTGCAGCAAAAGTCTTCCTTTCTCTCTATTAATTCCTGCAGGCGATAACATGCGAGGCACGGACACGTGACGTCGCACTCCGAAGGCTCTATGAATGATTCATTACCTAGGCGTGTCATTAATCCATCCAAGATCAATGGAGATAAATGACCAATAACCGAGCGATCCCGCTCGGGACGAGCAGTTTTTATTGCCTGCGCCGGCAGGGGCATCGAATATCAATGAACTGGCCTGAGCGAACAATGGGCAGTTTTAAATATCGTGACACGACACGGTAAAATCGTGTAATGTCGTTTCAACAACAACAAAAAAATTACGTATCAAAGTTTGACAAACACTATTTACACCTGATACACTTAATTAATAAGTCTTTGTTGTCAGAACTCTCAGCAAAATTGTTACTCTTGTTCTCAAGCTGTGTTTTTGATAAGTACACTTCTACTGTGGTAAGATGCAATTTTTTAAGCCATTGGTTTTGGTTATTATCAACAATGTTAATGTTACGCGATAACACGCACACTGACGCAGGCGCCTGGCAATCATGCCCAATCTCAACAAACCATTATAAATTATTGCTCTTCAATCTGTGGCAAAAAACTATTGTAAATTAGTTGGAGTTGACTTAAAAAAAGAAGTTTCGAATTTATTGTTATTTTTGGCTGTAAAAAACTGCAGAAAAAGAAAAAAAATGAATTTAATTGGTCAATTCCAAGTAGAGTATGAATACGATATGTGAAACTCAGTTGGTCCACGGGTAACGCCTCAACTAAACATTGTATATAAGTACCTGTAGCAACCTTTAAAAAATATCATACGATAAATCGTGTCGTAGTAGGACACGATAAATCGTGTCGTAGTAGGACACGACACAGCCAAAGTTTAAAAGCGCCCAATCTAGTCTAGATGGCCAGGTGGCAGAGAAATTACTCGACTCGGCCCCGTTGGACGAAAATAATAGATGTGGGTTGATCGATGTAATAGTAAGCATTATTGATGATGTAATTGCGTTTATTAGTGTAACCAGGACACGTACATCATTCATAAAATAAAAAAACATTTTCGAGTAGATTTATTTTCATAGCGTGCATTCTTGTCTGTATGTCCAGGTGGCAGACAAATTACTCTACTCGGCAACGTGGGATGAAAATAATAGAATATGTGGATTGATCGATATGATAGTAATAATTTTTTATGTAATTGCGTTTAGTAGTGTAACCAGGACACTTACGGAATTTATAAAAATACATTTTCGAGTACATTTTTTTTTCTATAGCATCGACGTATTCTACGTTGATTTATAATTCTGGCATAACCTAATTTTTGTTGATTGTCTAATATAGTATACTGGTTTTTGCCCGCCGCTTCGCTCGCGTGAAATTCGTATTTAAAAAGAAGAAATTAAGTAACTGCTTCTGCTGTTCCGTAACTTTATTTCGGCGCGCGGAACAATTCGGTTTGTTTGATCGCCACATCTTAGCATAACCAGAAGTACTCATGTTAGCCTATCCTGTGTCATGTATATAGGTGAATGTACTTGTACTAAGTTTCATCGAATTCGAATGATCGGTTTAAGAGTTATGGAAGAACATACATACATAAAAAAAATATTTCTAAAAATCGTCAATTTAGTTTTAGTATCATACTACTCCATGACCTTCCCTTACGTATTTATTATTAGTATTGATGATACGTATTTTTAGGATAATTTAGGTAGGTAATTAATATTTTGAAATGTTTATTGCTGTTGCGTATTTTTAACCCCGACGAAAAAAGAGGGGCGTTATAAGTTTAACGTGTGTGTGTGTGTGTGTGTGTGTGTGTGTGTGGGTGTGTCTGTCTGTGGCATCGTAGCTCTCCAACGGATGAACCGATTGGGTACTCTTGAAACATTTACCTCAACAATGAAATTCGTATTCACATTTTTTTTAATAAAGACAACCAGGTAGGTACATATTATGTACTTTTGCTTAAATTGTTCTAAAATTAAAAATTTAATTGATTTGATTAGTTAAAACTTATTGATGTTTCACAATCACAGTCTCCCCCCCCCCCCCCCCCCCCACCCCCTCCTCCCCTATATCTTCCCCTTCATACCCATCTCCATGAGTGCACAAAAAATAGGTACGTGATAATATTGCTTTTTGACAACGCTATTGAGTTTTCACAGATGCCAAAACTATAAGATAATTTTATTTGATAAATATTAACATAGGTAATAAATAGATGGCGCTGACTGACGGCCGCTGAGCCCGGATGACATAAATTAGTTTGTTTTGATACGGATAAGGTCGTCGTTGCTCGACGTATTCCCTGTTGATTATTTCAAAAGTGGCCAGTGTGCGCTCGCACGAACCGCTCAGACCGCTAGCTGAGAAAGGGTTATGAAATGTGAAAGGCCGGGAATATTGGACGTGTCTTGCATTTCGGCCGCCCGTAATGAATAGCCCACATTTGGGCCGAAGACGGTTATCTCTACGGCTAGTGAGGGGTAAGTAGGGTCTGCAAAGAACGGGCGTAGTAACTATTATGTTAACCCTGGTATAATGGAAGTTAAGGGTGGGTATTTTGTTGAAATTCTGAAGATAAACATCCTTACGCTATTATAAATTTTGTAACCTGCTGTAATTGTATAGCCGACTGTGTTGATACCACCGCACTGGACGAAAGATTGTCACATAGCAGGTTCGGCTGTGTTATTTAGTTCAGTGCAGCCAGAAATATAAATTGTAGATGTAATAGGTATTACTTACATCAGTAGTAGGTACAAACCCATTGACAACTTGATTTTTTTATGGAAACTGACACGGTTGTCTACATCACCTACAACATCCGTGATAGCAGCCCATAACACCGGGTGTACTAGGTGTCATGCCAGTGGTTCCCTTCATTTCATATCGGCTACACTGAACTGGATGGAAAATACGAACTATTTACTGAATGAAACGTTGTCGGTCGGTCGAACCGTTTCGAACGACGTTTCATTCAGTACGGTGGTACCAACCCGGGCGGTATAAATCCTACCACCTAGTAAGATAAGAAGGGAAGGGACCTACAGTTTTAGGTGGAATCCGAACCACGGCCAGCCTCCAACGGTCGAGCGACTTTTCTTTTGTTCTAGATATTGTTTTTGTCCTGTAGAATACAACAATGTGTCTTTGCGGTCGGTTATGTTCTTACGGTTCACGGCACGCACACGTCATGCTTCACGCGTGTCGTGCCGGACGGAGACTGAAGACGACTGAGTGCAAGTGTGTGAAAATCACACACTTTATTGAGGCCACGGGATCCAGGTTCAGGGCCACGGGGAACAGGGTTTTTTAATTTTTTTTTTATGGAAACTGACACGGTTGGCTACATCTCCTACAACATCCGTGATGTCAGTCCATAACACCGGGTGAACTTGGTGCCACGTCCCCTTCGGTCGTGCCGGCTACACTGAACTGGGCGGAAAACACAAAATATTTACATAGCCGTTTCGACCGACCTTTCATTCAGTGCGGTGGTATCAACCCGGGCGGGTTAAACCCTACCACCTAGTAATACGAGTATAAGAAGGGAGTCATATCCCATGCAAATAACAAGAAAATTCAAACAATGTAATATATTATTATTTTTATGTTTATATGTTAGTACTAAACACGTACTCGCTTTATATATATTTTGTGACATCATGATGGTGCAATAGATCGAAAATTTGAAGATAATACGTAACGGCCCGGTGGTGTAGTTTGTTATCGCGTTGGCGGCTCAAGCCAGAGACCCAGGTTCGAATCCTGGTCCGGATGTATTTTTTCCAATGATTTTTGATTTTCATTTTTTTAATTAAAAATATATATATTATTATTATTTATTATATACGATAAAATATATAAGACTGCATTAGTGTAGAGCGCATGAATGTTTGTCTGTGATCGTGTATTGTATAGCGTCTATAAAACCACATTGAAACGCAAATAGAACTTCACACACAAACCGAGCACATAAAACCACCAAGAATATCTATATAACATTTTTAGTCGGACATAAAAGAGGCTCCAGCGCGTTTGAAGGTCGCCATGCCCTCTTATGTAATCTCCGAGAAATATTTCCGTTTCGGCGTGAATTTACTGCGTTAATATGTGGTCTGAGACATGCGTAGACACGCTATCATTATAGACATACGAGATACCACACCGTACCGCACCGCGCCGCACAGTGTGTGGTATGGAAAGTTTAAAATGTACTTGAAATTAATAAAACACATCCCTTTCCGTCAGTCAGTCTGTCAGTCAGTCGTGTAAGCGTCCATTGCTGGACGGACATACGTAGTTTGGAAATTAAGTCTCGGGAATTTGGCTATAATTCGGGAACTGGCAACACTTCGTCGTTCATAACCATGTGGCTGGAAAGAAGGGACCTTCCTTTCGTTCCATTCGAAATTTGAAATTAATGGCGCGCTTTGTTTGTTTTTTATGTGTGTTTTTCTAAAGTAACTTTTTCAGTGGCGTCGTAAAAATGAGCGAAGCCACAGAGAACACCTGGATCTTGCACCACAACGCGCCGGCCCATTCATCGTTCAAGAGTTTTTGGCGAAAAAAGGCATTCCAACGTTGCCGCACCTACCCTATAGCCCCGATATAGCCCCCTGCGCCTTTTCCGCTCACAGGAGGTCAAGGAAGCTGTAACCACGGTGCTGAACGAGTTAACTTCGGAAGATTACCAAGGGTGCTTCCAATCGTGGGAGCGACATTGGAATCGTTGTGTAGAGTTAGAGGGAGACTATTGTGAAGGTCGATAATAAAATTTTGTTCCTAACTTAATTTGTTTGTGTTTTATTGAAAAATTCCCTGAACTTAATTGCCACACCTCGTACGTTCAATTATCCAATTACCTATTTAATTTTTTTTTCATTTTCATTTTCATTTCATGTCCTTCCAGCCTTCAGTGACCACTGCTTTCCGCCGAAGTACTTGTCTCGCTGTCGACTGCACCATTGGTCCCTCGGCACAGCCACTCACGCTGATTTTCGTTTATAAAAAAAAGCTCGAATATTTCATTAGGACCTCGTGTTTTTGCGCAATCTAGTACATGCCTATAAACTACGAGCTGGAATCCGAGAGATAAAATTGTTTTATTGTGACACCGGAGCGGGCACCGCGGACACGAGGAGCAATAAAATAAAAGGATGTAGTCACTAAGGCGTCATATCTATCAAGGGCCACGTACACGGAGGAGAGAGTGTAGAGTAGCTATCTGAACCACGAATATAATTCTTATTAAAACCGCCTGAGTACTCTCATTGGTGAAAGCGCGCGACACTAAAGCGCGTCACGCACGATGAAGATAATATGATCTTAGGGCCCGTCATTCCTCTCAAATAAAAAGGCGACAGATATCTGACATCTCCTTTCTTTTTAAAATTATTAATTACTATGTCGAGTCACCATACCTATTAGAGAAGATTAAATTCAGATGCCCAATCAAAGCGACACGATCTACATAGGTACTCTATCTAAGACACTTTGCATTTATCATAAGAATAATTTTGTAAATAGTACAACCAACCAAAAATTGTAATACTTACAACCAATCATTTAGTAATGTAGATTTATTCAATTCAAATATATTTAACTTCAAAAGACTTTGTGTAAAATCGTTGTAACCTAAGTGAGCTATCACTTAAGTTAATTATTATATTGTTTTTGCGTATTGGTTTAATTGTACTTTTTTATATACTTTATTCACTTTCTTTATTTCTAATTTATTTATCTTTATTCTAAATTTATTTCGCTTTGTAGTTTCAGTTGATAATATATGTATAAGTAAATGTAAATGTTGAAACTTTACCGGTCTAGGCCATTAGGTTAAGTACTTCATAGTGCATTATTTAGTATTACATGTTGAACTGTATGTTTTCCTAAAATTTGAAAATAAATAAAATAAATAAAAATAAATATTTTCACAATATCGCTCACCATAAAATCCTTTGAACGATGGTTCAAAGGATTTTACACACGACAAAAATAATATATATTTGATCTTACAGTATCCTATCATATTATATGCACCCAGTTGGTGGCGACTGGCGACGTACCCAATTTGCCTAGACCAAATCCTCTCTACTCTCTCCTCCGTGGATACACACGAGAAAAACATTTCGTGGGCGTAAATAGTCGGTGACGGAGTAGGCGATAAAGAAATCCGGGAGCAGTCCGAATCATAGCAAAAAAACAAGTCTGGGTTCTATCAATATATGGAAAACCTTACGTTTTTTTTTATAGAAAGCTCGACGTGTGGCGCCGAGCCACCCATAAGGTGTCTAACGACGCCCATGGAGATTCGGTCGTTCATCAATATTAGCATTATCAATGTAAACTCCACTCCAAATGCTTTAACTATTGATTGTTCGTTGATAAATTGACACGCTCGTCTTCTTCTATCCACATGGGTTTCGTGTTTGTATGTATAATTAAAGTTTTATTTTTTTATTGTTTCCTAACTGGGTGGCTATGCCCGAGATCGAAGCCTCAGGTGCAGTCAATTTCAGCACCGAGGGGGCGCCAGTCCGGCATGGAGGCGGAATTATGTCGTGAGTTGTTCGAAGGTTTCTGAAATAATTCAATAAAAAAACCGGCCAAGCGCGAGTCGGAATCGCGCAAGTAGGTTTCCGCACAAAAAAACACGTTTCTTGTATGGGGACCCCTCTTAATGTTTAAACTTTTCTATATTTTATTATTTGTTGTTATATCCACCATAATTAACACATATTATGTGAAAATTTCAACCGGCTACCTATTACGGTTCCAAAGATACAGCAGTAGGACAGACAAACAGACAAACAGACAGACAGACAGACGGCGTATGCTTAGTAATAGGCTTCCGTACGGGATACGGAACCCTAAAAAATCCCTTAGGATTCGTCGATCTACATCACAAGCACAAATTCTGCAATTCTGAATTTTTTTTCACCTGAAAATAAAAACATTCCTACGAATAACATTTTCCGTTCCACGTATGTAAACACTTTTGTCTTTATGGAATGGCATTTGGCGCGTACTTAGAAAACTCACAAACGCTGCACTTTCCCATTCAGCAGCATTTCCCCTAGTTGCCCCCTCAGACTAGGGTGGCTGGCGCTTTTCATCTCGAGTGCAACGGCCACTAGATGTAAACTTACTCACTCGCTTATTATTCGTATACTCGTTGTATTTGTCGATTAAATACATGTAACGATTAAATGAAAACTCTACGCAAATGCTTACTATGCTAATATAAATTTGTATAAAGCGTAGCGACGTGTAACAGGCTCGCAATGTTCACGCAAAAATAATCAAACGCGCGACGTAAGCGGATATAAAAATTGCCAAGTTTACGAAAAGTATTCAAAGGAAATTGAATGTAGTCGTAGCTTTTATATATAGTGAAATTTTGCAGCTCGAGTGGGACGACGTGACAGTGGGGCATCTAAATCAATTGCTGCTTGGGGCTAGTCGATGTATGATCCTTCTTATGCATGAGGAAGTTTTCATTCAGAGAAAGCTACAAGACAAGGAATGGAGACAAATTAAAGTCAGTGACACATCTGCTCACCTTAGCTGAGAGGGACCCGAACATTATCGGTCCAAAATTGTATGAGAAACTTCCGATACAAATAAAAGACGAAAGTAGTGACAGAAAGTTCCAGTCCCAAGTGAGGCAAATGCTGTTGGATAAATGTATCTATGATGTAAACGAATATCTTAATTAAGCTGCCAGAATTAATGTTAAAATTTATTATTACAATCATGTAAATTGACAAAAATTTCATTATGTACTTGCATGAACACGAAAAATAACTGACATAGCATACTAATCCCTGTGAAACAAATATAATTGTGAACAGAGTGTTTTTTATGACGAAATAAACAAACATTAAACATTAAAATATTCATTTTTAAGTTTCCGGATTAGCAGTAGGTGTACTAAAGACTTACTTATGTCGACGTTTCGCCCGCTACACTACGGGCTTCTTCAGGAACTGCGGCAGTTCCTGGAACCGACGTCTGGGGTCCGTTGTACCAGACGTCGAACTCGCGAGCGAAACGTCGACTTATGTAAGTCTTTAAAATCTACTACTGTTAATCCGGAAACTTAAAAATGAATATAATTTTCTTTAAAAGTTTAAACTAAAATAGTGATCTCTATAAAAATTCTTTTGGAATAACAGTAAAGTCTGCTTTAATGTTTTTCCAAATCACAATTTAAAAAATAGTTTGGTAAAGACGAAGAACGTGACAATTTGTTTACGTAAACGAAAATAGTTTTTTTAAAATTTACAATTCAAATTGCAATGCAAAATATCATCATCATGAAGTACGTACTTGCTTATAAGTATTTCCTTGCTTTTGAAATAATTCGTCAATGTAAATTAACATGGAAAGACACGAATTATGTATTTTATTGTATTGTTGTATTTTTTATTTTATTTATTTATTTTGGCACAAACAACAGAAATATGTCACAACATGTTAAAATACAAAAATAACTATAATTTACCGACATAGTTCCTAAACGTTTGTACACTTCGTGGTTAATTTATTGCAGTAAAATAAATTAAAAAAATAGAACAATAATTAGAACAGAAAAAAAAAAGTTAAATATAACAAATTAAACTGACAACAATAACTAGAAATATGTAGGCGAATGACAGCAAAATTAAAATTAAAATAAGCTAACAAAAACGAAATGTGTGTGTATAACATGGGTGTATCCAGGAACGCGAATAGAAGAAAGAACATACCGCGCGTACACACAATTACAATGTACGACAAATATCCTGTACACGTTTTTTAAACTGGCGAGACGAGTAACTGAATATATCCACTTCAGCATCATTATCTCTAACAGATTCATATAAACGACACATTCGCAATATGGGGTTATAGTATGCCATGTTATTGTTACAAAGCGGAAGCAAAAACAACTTAGGTCGCCTAGTCCTAGCACAACAAGTGTTAAAACAAATTTTTGAAAGAATAGTAGTATGTAGCTGGGCATTAATTATATTATAGAGGCACATTATGTCCAGCATATTACGTCGAACGACAAGAGAATCTAATTTAAAATGTTGCAATCTCTGGTCATATGTTTTCAATGACCTTTTTAAACCATGTCTAATCGATATTGCCCGAAGAAATTTTTTTTGAACACTTTCTATACGGTCTCTATGTATAGTATAGTGGGGTGACCATATGACAGAGGCATACTCTAGACGGCTTCTGACTAGACTCTGATATAAATTGATTATACTACTGTAATTTTTGAAACCTTTGGTTATCCGTAATATAAATCCAAGGAGTTGATTAGATTTTTTTACCACTGCTTCATAATGATTACTTAAGGTTAATTTAGAGTCCAATGTAACACCTAAGTCCCTTGCTGAGTTTGAGCGTGTTAAGTTCTGACCATCTAGAGTGTGAAGAGAACCCGATCGTCTATAGTAGAAATTTTTTCTTTATCTGATGCAAGTATGTTTACCAGTGACTAGACGGACCGTCTCAGTCATGAATATCGAACTTCCAATACTTCAAACCTTGTAATTCCATCAATAACTGTGCTGTTCAACTTCCCTATCTGTAGTGTGTAACCTAGTATGAGCAAGTGTGGTAGAGACCTACTATGTTAATATCGTGTAACCTATTACACAGCTGATTTTGGCGAGAGCTACATGAACTGTTATAGTGGTGTCCTACCCATGAACTGACCCACTTTTCAAGCTATCAGATCATAGGTTATAGACACTTTCAGTGCTTTTATGGACCGGCCGATCCGCACTGAGGTTTGGATATTTTATTCAGCGTGGCCTGAGAACCCCAGGCTGTCGCGCCGATTGTTGCAACAGTAACGATAGTGTAAGCCTTGGGACTAGGTCTCCAGACTTATAGGTCAATACTTTAGTATATCTGAAACAGGACAATGGATAGACTGGCCAGTCGAGATGAACGCCACTGCATCCATATGTATATGTATATATTATTTAGTTTGATTCGGATCCGAGTATAGTGAATGATCAGATGTAAACACCTGTATCTCCCTTTGTCCTTAAATTGTTTCAGTGACCTGATATCCTTGTACGCTAGCTAGTAGCATATCTTGACTATAGCAATAAATGAAACTTCACCAATTCAGCTGTCTCCCCAATTACGAATTATAGTGTCAGTCTGCTATGTGTGATGGAAGATGACAACATTCAATTATTGATGGGTAAAATTAACTTTAGCGCACCTTCTGCTTATAGCAGCTATGATAGAGCATGTCATAGAACTTCAACATAAAACTCAACAAAGAAAGTTACTTGGATTATGCAATATTTGTGGGAAAATAGGTACTCTACTCTTTATCTCTAAATAGAACATAAATTAAACCAAAGTAAGTCAATTAATATTTTCATTTATTTTTTTCTTATTAATTATTATATTTAACTTTGCTCGCTTCTTGCCTAGAATTTTATGTGAGAAAGAAGCGAGGCAACAAAACTCACATGGCTCTTTTCAAATAAGCTCACGATACAGATTGTCCTTACTTTCTAGCAAGCTTAGGGGTTAGCTCTAATTTCGAACCTAAATCACATTTAACAGTATTAAGCAACTGAGTACGTCTCACAAGTATGATCGACGATCAACAAAACACACATGTGTAGATTATAGTACCGAACCATTCCCCATTTGCCAGTTATGTGAAGGAGAAACAATTTATATACTCCTTGAATTTACCCGTAATATACTTACGGTAAGTGAATTCGTACTAAAAATCTAAATCTATCCTTATTTTCAACTTACGGGTTTAGGCAAATAGAAAATGCTTCGTAATAATAGATAGAAGGGTTACTCAGCTCTTATCGTAGCCGCTGCAATATTCTGCTTCTCTCCCGAACTGCCTTTAAGTTATGTCTATCGAACTTTTACTAGATAAATTTCTGTTACACTCGTTATTTTGAAATTATTAGCACAGGTCAGACAAGCAAGTCTCTTCGATAGGCGCCTCTCGTCCACTGAATCCTTTCCTCCAGGCGAGCGTTTGCTTTATTCACGCAGCTCCCCTGGCGGCTGTCTTACGAATCTCCGTTTTTCTATATTGGCGGGTTCACAAAATCACAGACCAGCGAACCCAATATTATCCCGTCTCGCTAATACGCCTCCAGATGGCGTCACTAAAACCCTAATGAAAAAATATCCTAAATCTTTAATTACTACTCGCGTTCATAGATGGTGCAACCTGTGTCATTCATTTCCCCTCTTTTTCAATTAATATCTCATCTCGTTAGTTGGCACTCGCGCCAAAGGGTGGCGTTACTGGTGCCGTTTCATTCTATTTACACGTCTATTACATAACTGCGAGAGATGCTATGGCACCTTATGTAAAACACGTTACGGCGTATAAGGGTTGACTGAGAGTCGATTGCCCCCACGTTAAGTCCGCCTTTGTCGAGCAGAACGCCGATACCTTAATCGTACAGTTATATGTTTAGCCAATATAGATTGACCCTTTATGTTAACTTATAGGTATACATGTTCACACATGGTCTTATACATAAACTTATTACTACAAAGTTCTCTTCGCTTTCAAGCTCTGCGAGCGTACGTTTTCATTAACCACTGCACTCAATTTAAATTGCCCTTTTTATCCCTATCACACACAACACTGATTTCAACCGTCACCGAACTCTTCTGATGAAGTGGCGTCATGACGCGTGAGAGGGGCGTCCTGACCGCGCCCTACGATTCGTCCGTCGGTGCGGCTGGCCGTCACGCTCCTCGCAGGCATGCCGTCTGTCCCGATAGTTCGTGAAGAAGGTCGTCGCCCGAGCTCCCCACGCGAGGGAATCGCCCTGACCGTGCACTGCGGTCCGTCCGTCGTTGAGGCTGGCCGTCATGCAGCACATGCGAGAGTAGAGCGCTCGCCGCTCCACTAGCCGTGATGACACGCTTGCAGTCATGCCGCCTCCCTCGGCGCATAGGTTAGGTGATCAGAGCCTTTCCACGGCCCTCAGGAGCACGGCAGCCGGCCCGGCTGATGCTAGGAGAGTACGTCCTCTCGCCACAGGCGAAAGCGCCCTGTTGCTTATGTGGTTTCTGGAATCAATTTCATAACTACACAATATTTGTTCATCTCATAAGTTTCAGTACATACGCCGTAGGTACATACAATCTTTTTTTTGCCAACTTCCAGAGAACTCGCCCGCGCGCAGCGACTCGGCCGCTCCCACGATACACAAGACATGTGAAAGCTATTAATGTCGCCCTTGATTTAAAATATGTGACACTTTTGCGAAGGACTCATAAACGTAGACCCTAATCTAACAAAAACGTCTCTCCGAGCGCATATGTCTGGTGTCAGACGATATTTATTTTACACGCTCTCAAACTTGTCATGGCTTATCGGTTTCTGCCGCACTTTAAAACCGCTAATAAGCTCGAAGACTCGTTCCGCCTCAAGTGTAATTGAAAGGTACAATGTTTATCTTTCGGGTAAATGATATTACAAAGCACTTCGAAATGTTGAGGAACATGAGATTCGATTGGCACCAATCTGCTACAAGATTTAGGTCGTTTTGTAAGTTAGTACAGTCTTCAACATTTCGAATTACTTTGCATATTTTTAAGTCATCGGCATATAGCAAGCAAAAGCAGCTAAGTCTGGAGATCAGATCATTAATAAATAACAAAAATAGAAGTGGCCCAAGGTGTGAACCCTGCGGAACACCGGAGGTAACAGCTACTGGTAAAGATCTAAATCCATTCACAGTAACAATTTGACATCGATTATAAACATATGATGTAATCCAACGCAAGAGGCTACCGTGAATCCCATAAGCAGCTAGTTTTCGGCAGAGGAGTCTGTGATTGACCTTATCAAAAGCCTTACGAAAATCCGTGTAAATAGCATCAACCTGGTTACGTTTATTAAAAGCCTCATAAATGTAATTGGTGTATTCCAACAGATTACTCGTAGTTGACTTTGCTTTAATAAACCCGTGCTGGAGAGGGTTCAGCATATTTTTAACGTGATTATATACGGAATCAAAAATTAAAGATTCAAAAATTTTGCCAAAACATGATAACATGCTAATGGGCCTGTAATTACTACAGTGTGATTTGTCACCGCTTTTAAAAACAGGAACAATGTTGGCTATCTTCCAGACCTCAGGAAATATACCGGATTTTAACGATTTATCAAATATAATGTTCAAAGGCTGAGAGAGTACATTGGCGCATGACTTAATGAAATATGCTGGGATACCGTCTGGTCCCGGTCCTTTGTTTATGTCAAGCTTGACTAACTTTTTCAGAATATCAGTCTCAGAAATTTCAACTCGCGATAAAACACTGCCATAATCAACGTCAGGGAGAGTTCCAACGATAGATAGGTCGGCGTCTGCCTCGAATACTGATGAAAAGTACTGTGAAAACATATTACAAATTTGGTTACCATCGGATTTGGTTGCATTGTCTGTGGAATGGCGTTTGTGGCTCTCTTGCTTTTGACATAAGACCAGAACAGTTTCAAGTTAGTTTTTAGTGATGATTCTACGTTAGTTATAAAAGAGTTATGACAGGCTTTAATGAGTTTTTTACATCTGAGACGTAGGAGCGAGAAAGAGTCATAATCTCTTGGGTTCTTGTGTTTTATGAATTTTTTGTGGTATTTGTTTTTCTCTTTGAGACATCTTACCAGAGCTGAACTGTGCCAAATGGGAAATTTATTATTATCCTTATTTTTCAACGGCGTATTACCATTAACCGTAGCGTTAAGTATACTGTAAAATTCTGTGACAGCCTCGTTTACCCCCAGGTTATAAAAGAGTGAAGTCCAATTGACTGAGCATAGATCAGATTGACATTGGCTGATATCACATTTACGAAAATTAAGAACTTTGTTAAGCCTATTTGTTTTCATGTCAGGACTAAAAGAAAGATTACGAATTTCCGCAACAAAGGATGAGTGGTGGTTATCTTCCTTAGTTAATGCTTCAGATTTCGCCAAAAATATACTTGTGGTTTGACAATTGGACATCAACAGATCAAGAATCCTGTTATTCATATTTGGAATGTGGTTAAATTGATTTAAACTTGCAAGTGAAATGAAGTCCAAAAGTAATCTAGATCTTCCATCGCCCGATTCAGATGGACGCATAATGTTACTTGTAGATTCAAGGGTCCAATTGACTCCAGGAGTATTAAAGTCACCCATAAAAATGAACGTATCAAGTGGATCACATTTCAAAATTATATCTTGACAGTTGTCATAAAAACAATTCACTGTCTCAATTGAGATGTCTGGAGGCAAGTAAACCAAGCATAAATTGATATGGTGGTCCGAGCTGTCACTAGGTAAAATAGTGAGCCATAAGTCTTCAAGAGAGCTATCCCAGGACTTTCGTCGCACAACCCTGATATTCTTTTTGACCGCTATGAGGACTCCGCCACCTTCTGACTTTAAGCTTGATGACGATTCACGGTCCCTACGAAATACATTGTATCTATCATCAAATAATTCCGCATCATTTACAGAGCTGTTCAGGTTCGTCTCTGTCAAACAAATCAAATCAGTATCAAGATTCAGTACATTCAGATACAGTTGATTAGTTTTAGATCTAAGTCTGTTTACATTTTGGTAATAAATGAACATGGCCATTTTTGAACATAAATCATCAGAATATGATACCAAAATATAGAAAAGTCGACGAAATTTCGTGAAGAGTTTACTTGATATCTTTCAAACAGTCCTCATTGCGCACTAGGATTGCATCACACTCTTCATTTTTGCGCAGATACACTCTTCCGTACCTAACCCACACAAACTTGTAGGACACTGATTTAGCGGCTCTCCTTGCCGCAGCGTGGAGGGCTTTCGTCTCAGGACTCAGATGCTCACTTACGAAGATCGGCCTCCTATCACCTGAGATCGCCAGGTCCTGCGTGTTCAACTTGCAGTCTTTGCTCTTCTTATTATAGCGATGAACTGCAGAGAGGACAGAGTCCCGGTGTCGTGGTGAGGGCATAGTGACCACGATGTTGCGCGGTCGAGACGAATCCTTATTCATTTTCGCCACTCTTCGGCAGGAATTTACATTATCCGCCAACGTCGGCTCAGAGATTTTTTCACAAATCGTCTTGAAGATGTTCGTGATATTCTCACCTTTCTTCTCGGGTACACATTGCAGCTCCAGGTTACAGCTTCTCGATTGTTGTTCAGCCAGGGCTACCTGTTGTTTGAGTTTGGAGGTTTCAAGACGAAGCGCAGCGCATTCATTCTCAAGTGTCTTCGTCCTAGCCTTTTGTTCGGACATGGATACCTTCAAGTCGTTCTGTTCAGCAGACATAAAAACAATTGTCTCTTGCATGGACCGTAAATCCTCATCCACGGTTTTCTTAAATTCGGCCATCAACTCCAGCTTTAATTGTGCTACTAGCTGGTTTTTTATGCGATCTAACTTCTCATCTAAGATATTGGAGAGCATAGTTTTGTCTACCCACTCAGGGTGAGGAGTAGGGGAGTGGAGAGGCGTTCCAGCGACCGAGGCAGGGGCAGAGCCAGCCGAGGGACTTACATCAAGAATGATAAGATCACTCCTAGAGGCTTCACTCAACGATCCACGTCTCTGTTGTCCATCACTTGCCAACACTTTATTACGCGGACTATTCATGTTTCCAGGTCCTAGTTTTAGTTTAGACGTGCAGTCTGGACATGTCCAATCCTTCGATTTAAGCCTAGTACGTCTCATATCACTTCGTCTCATGTCACTCCACGCACTCGAAGACTCTGGCCCTCCAGCGCTCACACCCGACACTCACTCCATCGCGGAGCACGGCGGCGGGGTCCAAGAATCGGCGGCGCCTACACGCGAGGCTCCGTGGAGTGTGGTGTCGCGCGGCCGACAACGCCAGCAGCCGCGGCCCGCCCGCAACCACAACGAGCCCGTCTACGGAACCATGTTGTCGACTAGCTCCAGGCTTAGAGCTGCACCGGCCAGAAAGGGACAAGTTCACGTCTTCAATCTGGAAACCGAAACGACGTGTGAGGACATAGCCGAACATCTTCGCCATCTGGTGTCACCGGAGGACATCAACTGCGAGAAACTCCAATCCAGGAACCCTGGCCGCTCTTCATTTAAGATTGAAGTCCCTATTTCGAAGATGACTGCCATCCTCGACTCTGCCGTATGGCCGGAGAATGTCGGCACACGTCGCTTTACCACTCGAAACAAATCGACAAAGAACACTTTTTTATCCCCCCCTCACTACCACCACAAACCACAACACCGCCTAGCGAGCCCACACGTTTGAAAACTGTAAAAATTATCAATCAAAACGTTAGATGTTTAAGTAATAAGTTGAATTTACTTCACGCACTGTTGAAGAAAGAAAATCCGTGTGTACTAATTTGCACCGAAACTTGGAGTAAACATAATGAGATAGGTTGTGTGCGAATAGATAACTACACACTGGCTAACTCGTTCTGCCGCCGCAAGCGGCTGCACGGAGGTGTGTGCATCTTCACGCGCAGCGACGCACTAGTCCTGAAACGAGACGACATACAGGCACTCGCATCTGAATTTCACTGTGATTTAACTGCCATAGAACTAGTAGATTATAGACTTATTATTGTTGCTTTGTATAGAACGAATAATGGAGACTTCAGTGTTTTCACTAATAGGTTCAATGCAATTTTAGCATTAATATGTGATGAAAATAAACAAGCCCTATTAGCCGGAGACTGGAATATTGACTTCTTAGTTCAAAATGAAAAGAAAATTAAAGTTTGGGACTGCATGACACCGTACGACATGAGAAATATCGTTAGTTTTCCTACACGAGTAGCCGAAAACACGGCCAGTTCTATCGACTTTGTAATTACTAATATATTTGACACATTTATAGAGGCTGAACCGTTGCAGACAGCAATAAGCGATCATCTAGGTATCCAAATAACAATACAAATTCCTAGAGCCACAAAAATACGCTCTCAGCAGACTAATTTCCAACGTAGGATACGGAACCCTATAGCTGATAACGATTTTTGTACTGCTATGACAAATTACGAGTGGAACAAATTTTTAGACGACCCAATTTTGGATACACATATGAAAGTAGCTAAATTTATTAACGTATTGACATTTTATATTGACACATATTACCCTAAAAAAATATTCAAAACTAAGGTGAAACGTGATAATTGGATAAATGCAGATATAGTAAACACATATCAAAATTTATGTGACTTATATGAAATAAAAAAACAATTTCCTAATTACCATAATATAGATATATATATAAAAACACGTAAAGAAACATTTAAAAAAATATCAGCGTCCGCTCATCAATCATATATACAAGACAAACTTTCAAATTCAAAAAATCCAAAGAAAGAAATTTGGAAAATCGTAAGGGAGGAAACTAGCCAACCAGCGCGGAGAGAAATTACTCCCTCGTTCACTGATCAATCAGGAAAGAGTATCAATAAGTGTGACATTCCAACACATCTTAACACACACTTTCTTAACGCTGGTATAATTTTGGCATCCACTTGCCCAATATCTCGAGAAAAGGCCATGCATTACTGTTCTGATGCCCCCAAGCCACTTATTGAATATAGCCTCCCCATCGTAACTCCTAGCGTGGTACATAATACTATAATGAAAAAACTAGCATCGAAAAATACAATTGACATTCATGACATTTCCTGTAATATTCTCACTACAGGTTCCTCTGCGCTTTCTCAACCTTTGTCATATTTAATAAACGAGATTTTCCAAACCGGAGAATATCCTAGAGTGCTGAAAACAACAAGAGTATGTCCAATATTTAAGCAAAAAGGTGAAGTATCGAACCCAAATAATTATAGACCTATAAGTATAGTTCCTGCCGTATCCAAAATCATTGAATCAATAATTTCTGAGGATCTTATGAATTATTTTGAAAAAACAGGTCTATTATCAAATAATCAGTTTGCATATAGAGCGAAAAGATCAACATCGATGGCTGCTCAAAAAGTTGTTGCAAACATAATCGACGGTCTTGACTCGAGATATAAGGTAGCGGGCCTCTTTTGCGACCTATCCAAAGCGTTCGACGTAGTCAATCATACAATATTATTAGGCAAACTCGAACGTTATGGGGTCAAAGGTCAAGACTTGAAATTATTTAGCTCCTTCCTTAGTGATAGACTACAAACGGTTGACATGAATATCGAAGGAGCCAGTGTAAAATCAAAATCAGGACTGGTGCATATAGGGATACCGCAGGGATCTGCCTTGGGAAATACCTTATTTCTAATATTTATCAATGACTTACCCTTTCATATTAAAATCGAGGACGGAGAGGTCACCATATTCGCTGATGACCTCAATTTTATAGTATGGGCGAAAACTTTTGACGAGCTAGAAGAAAAACTGAAAACTGCAACACTAAAATTAATGAATTGGTTTTCAGCGAACGGCCTACACCTAAATGTTCAAAAATCTAATTTTTTGTTTTTCAGTGGACGTAGTATCGAACGTCCCTTTTCATCAATTCCAACACAGACGAGCCAAATTACAGTCGAAGCCCAAACATGCTTCGTAGGTTTCACGCTGGACTCACAACTCAATTGGAAGGCCCACATTAATAAGATGTGTGATAAATTAGGTCGTGCAAGTTATGCACTACGGAAATTACAACCGATTGTATCAGGAAGCACTCTGAAAAATTGTTACTATGCATACTTCCATTCTATAATGTCGTACGGTGTGATGCTCTGGGGCAACTCGACTGACTCGGAACGTGTCCTACTTCATCAAAAACGGGCTATTCGAGTTTTGGCTAGAGCTAAATTTAGAGAGTCTTGCAGAAATATTTTTAAATCACTAAAAATCCTCACGGTAGTGTCACTATATATATTTGAGGTTATAATGTATGTACGATTGAATATTGAAAGCTACGAGAAAAACTGTTCGCAACATGAGTACAACACTCGCCACGGTGCCAGTCTAAGACCCGTGATGCACCATAGCGCAATGGCAGAAAAGAACCCGCGAGTAATAGGCCCCAAACTTTATGAAAAGCTGCCTCAGTCACTAAAAGTGATTGATAGTAATATTGTTTTTAGGACATACTTGTGAACAACCCTTATTACAAGGTAACTGAATACCTTGATGACAATGTTACTGAATAACTATTGTACAGTTTATTGTATATTTGACTATTTTTATTTGACCATTGTGTGTGTGACCGATCGCCATTGATCGCCAATTCTGACGAGTAATGTAAATGACCAACATGTACCTAAAAATCATTTTTTATATGTGTGTGAAATTTTACATTATGATAAATAAATACAATACAATACAATATCATCTTTTAGGAGGCTCACGCATGCGACATGATATTTTACTTTGCACGCGCGACAAGTGACTGAGTCTTCTTTTCCGGTGTCTAGATTGCATGCTCCACATGAAGACGGCATTTTGTTGTTCAATCAAATGATATTCAATAGCGTAGCACCTCTACGAGAGTACTGCCACCGTGAGCCAAAGGCGTAGCAGCGCTACGACGAAATACTGCGCACGCGGCTACGGCGGCACGGGCGGCGGCGGCGCGGTGCCCCCCTCCACTGATTGTCTCGTACCTTCTACGTAGCGCGGTGGGTGGAGTGCAGTAGGTGAGTTCACGGTCGCCGCTACGAACGCTGTTAGCTCAGGCGGCGAGCGGCTCGCCTCTCAAGCAGGCGACGCTGGTTCAATTCCCGCCGACGACAAAATCTTGCTTTAAATTTTTTCAGCCACAGCAGACTGAGTGGTGGCGCCGAAGATTGCGGGTCCGCACAACTTACGATAGAGAGGACCGAGAATCCAAGATGGCCAAATGTAAAACGCCCAGGAGGGAGCAGGACAGTCCGACAAATTTTAAAATCACTCACATAAGAAATCCAAATTGTGAAATATTTACTAATTAACTAATAGAAACACGTGCTCACTGCTCGACGACTCAATACGAACTGGCTCGAATTGTTTATTGATCATTCAAATGGCAGTTTGACTGCACTCGAACTTGTCACAATTTGTTCTATCCGGTTCGACTACACCCACGCAAAGAACCGACAAAAAACTTCGCAGGGTATTTTTTTATTTTTTTATACATATGTTTACAAGTACTTTAGTGACTATATAACACCGCTAACAGTCTATCGAAAACACAGTTTGAGAGCAAGATTTTTGCTGAGAGTTATGACTGCAAAGACTCCTTAATTAAGTGTATCAGATGTAAAGAGCCTTTGTCAAACTTTGATGTGTCCGTCTTTCGTTGACTTCCCTCTTGATATACGGAATAACTTATAAAATCAATTGTAATGAGAACGAAGTCGGCTAGAGCAAGGAAGCAACAAAGAACAAAGTACATTTTTGCTTGTTAAAATATTTGCCGCCCCTCGATTTAACGGTTCCATTTTCGGCCTCACCTGCCTGTTCCTAGATGCGCCTCTGGCGGGGGCTCCCCCGACGCAGTGCCTCGCGGCGGCGGGGTCGTGATAGTCCGGGACGAGAGGATATTAAACGATATAAATCTTGATGAACGACTGAAAAACTTAAAAGCTATGAGCGTCGAGCGAGGTGGGACGAAAATACGTGCTTTGTCGAGGTACAGTGAAGGATCACTTTTCTGACCGCTTTCAGCATTATTGGGCTTGATTTTTACCCGACTGCGCGAAGCTATAAGGAGGGTTTTTTTATAACCCACCCTGTTACGTTGTGTGGTCCGGTTGAAAAGAATAGTACCACTGCATCTGTCCTCGTGTGTGCCGTAAAAAGGTGACTAAGGGATTCGGAAAAAACGTCGCGCTAAAGGGCGACAGGCTAGTTAGCTTGCTTGAGGTCGGCTTCTTCGGCAAAGCCACCCAATTTGGATTTAATAAAAATACTTGGATTCTATGCAGCGACGACCTATTGGACCTCCAATCTCTAAAGCACAGACGCATCGTTGGTTCATTGGGCCTGTTTTATCGGTACTGCTATGGCCGCTGCTCTGACGAACTCGCTTCCCTCATCCTTCCTCCTCCTGTCCACCTTCGCCAAACCAGCCATACTATCGCGGAACACCCCTTTGCAGTCGACGGAAGAGTTCTTCGAACTGCACGATTCTCTAAATCGTTCTTGTGTCGCACTGCAAATGTGTCGTATGGGCTTCCGACTGCAATCCACGGATCTTCAAATCGCGGGTAACAGGTCGCAGTCTTTCCCCAATGACATTAGTTCATCTTCAAGCTGGACTGGCACCTCCTCGGTGGTGAAATTGGCTGCGCCTGAGACTATGATCTCGAGCAAAGCCACCCAGTTCGGAAGCAATAAAAAAATTCCAATTATTGCCCTACAACACGGTTCCTCCAACTAGCGCTGGAAACGACAATTATTCAGACTGGTGAGTCAGTGAAACTCTAAAAGTTTTATATAGAATCTAAATTTCATTGATTAATTTCCAATTAACTGTTTTCCTCAATTTAAATTAAACGATACCGCAAACTCTATCTCCACATGCTTCACTAGAGTCGAACACTCGAATCTTGGCAGTCGAAACGGACGCTCATTTGTGTCTGCATGACCCCTTGTTCTAGCATATTTATTCGGTAACTTGGTGCCAGTTTTAGCTGTGCCAAGACAGTTCTATGAGACTGTAATTTAGATAGAACCTTCATCCGACTAAATTACACCATTTATAGTTCACACAGCTGCTGGTACGATAGCGACTCAGTCTAGCAATACAGAACGCATTCAGGGCAAGTAATGGACGTCCTAGCTAGACATGGCAAGTCCATTTCGACGATAGGTACGACTCCGTTTCGACAGAGTGGTGATACACCTTTGGAACCATATCGCACTCAATTTCATGTGGTGTGACGTTTTTAGAGAGCAATTCAGGTATGAAATTGAGTTTGACAAAGTTCTGCAGCTCTCTTCACTGCGAATAGGGATTGGGGGACGATTGAAAATGTGTTCGAAATGTAAAACATTCATACATAACAAAATGATACGTTTGAATTTCGAATTGTTTATCTATTATGAGAACATAAAACCCTTCTTCGAACGCTTGAAAAGTTTCACCAAATCCAACTGCGGCTTGGATGGGTGACCGCACGACCGTTGGAGGCTGACCGTGGTTCGGATTCCTCGTAAACCTGTAGTTCCCTTCCCTTCTTACCTTACTAGGATAGGAGGTTGGGTTTATCCCGCCCGGGTTGATACCACCGCACTGAATGAAACGTCGGTCGAAACGGCTATGTAAATAGTTCGTGTTTTCCGTCCTGTTCAGTGTAGCCGACTTGAAATGAAGGGAAGCACTGACACACACCTAGTTCACCCGGTGTTATGGGCTAACATGACGGATGTTGTAGGTGATGTAGCCAACCGAGTCAGTATAAAAAAAATATTTGGTATTTGAAAATTTTCTGGTTTTAATTGCAAATTTAGAGGACACCGTTTCCTTTTAAAAATGTTTCTCCAAGATTTTGAGTTTTCTTTAAAAAAAAAAGAAGGTGAACTCTTGATCCGAGATTCGCTTCCGACCGAGACGTGCGATGAGTTTTCATACTGTGAATTTACTTACAAATCTGCACCTGCTGCTTCACTATTCGAAGCCAACCAGAATCGAAATCCCTCATTGCCAAAGAAATTTTTATTGGTTTCGATGCATTTCTCCACTTCACTTTACCAGCGGACGCCCCGAATGCTGTGTCTCCGCCTGAGAATCGAATGATTCAAATTCAATCTAAGGAAATGCGACCGGCGAAATGCACTCTAGAATGGGTTCCTTCCACCACCGTGACCGTAAATAGTTAGAAAAGGCATTGGAGCATTTTGGACAAATTTTAGATATATATAAATTTACTCTATGACTCCAAAAACGTTTGACAGAAATAAGCACACATACTTCACACGAGGTGCTAAGGCGGATCGCTTTCAAAGTCCGCACAAGGAGGTCTACGATCGAGGGATTAAAATAATATAAAATTATTAAATTATCACATTAAATTGTTTATTAAATCTAAAAACAATTTTCACGATTGTTCAGATTGAGCTCCAAAATCAAGTCTGTGCGTGTTTTTTTTTTTTTATGGAAACTGACACGGTTGGCTACATCACCTACAACGTCCGTGATGTCAGCCCATAACACCGGGTGAACTAGGTGCCATGTCAGTGCTTCCCCCTTTGATCATGCCGTGTGTGAGAAAGAATATTATGAAGGATCACATTTAAAACTCAAAAGGTCAACTTTAAACGAAATTGTTGAGCTATTGGTAAAGATAAAAAATCTGTAAAAAATATATGTTATGCATTGGTATTTAACAAACACAGCGAAAAAAATATATATTGTACTACTTTGGAAAGGTGTTAAATTTATTAGGTGTTAAAAAATAATGAAAAGTACGAAAATTGTACTTTCAAGTTAAATTCTCTTGAGAAGCATAAATGGTTCCAATACAAGACCCTCATAGAAATATAGATAATTTTTTTCGCTACAATCGTAGCTTAAAAAAAATAATTTTTCTTCTTTCCAAGACGTGAAATTTAATATAAAGTGTGATTTTCGCGCAAACGTTCATCGTCGGCGCGACGTATCAGCCACCGCACGAGTAGAATTATTTACGTCTGCTTACGGTTCGTGTTTCAATCATCACTGCTCGGTTTGAGTCTATGGCGGCGAGTTGTTTGGGCATCGGCTTCTCATGCGATAGGCCCGAGGTTCGAATTCGGTCGGAGTGGATCAATGAGTTATTTCTGACCAAAAAAAATCATGTGCACACCTACACCTGCTGCTTCACCGTTCGGAACCGGTGTAAAACTGTAGATCCCTTCCCATGCCCCTGCCACCCTTACTAGGTGGTAGGGTCAAAATGTAGCCGACTGGGTTGGTACTACCGCCCTGGATGTAATATGGCCGCATAGCAGCCTCGGTTGTGTTCTCCTCTAGTACAGTATAGCCAGCAGTTCAGGGAAGCCTTCGGTATGGCACCTACCTTCTCGGAGGTGATATTGGCTGGTCGGAGCATACCGGTTTACATAAAAAATTCACAGATCTCATGCATTACATGACCTTCGGGTACATTGAAAACTACTCTTAGGGCGTATTCAAATATAAACGTATAGCGAGTCACCGATTGTGAGCGTGAAAATATCCAGGTGTAGCTGAAACGACAAACTCGACGAGCAAACGCACTCCAGATTCTAATAGCGCGCACCTATTCACTATATAATTACTTCTACTCCTCTAAATACTAACGATTATTCATATTTACAAATTTGATTATAATTTACTTGCCTTTTCATACTGAAATATGTCAATTTTGAAAAATAGACAAAAACAAAATATTAAATTAACTTCTTAATCCTTAACTTGAATTTTTGTTTTCACAATCTTGTAGCCCTTGTCGATACACGTCATTTGACACCCTAAATATTTACGTAGCCTTAAACCTCACGACACCAGGGCGAATTCGCACTCTCGCTGGAAATCGGGGACTATACTGAAGCGATCGAATATAATTTTCAATGTCAAAAAAGTATTATGCTGCGTCAACCTGTACAAAGAAGTGCGTTTCTGTCGCATAGTTCCGAAGTAAGGCGAAGGCGCTTGGCGAATGTTTTCTGAGCTTCCTCATTAGACGGAATAAGCTCCACAAATTGCGGCAGGATGTTTGCTGACGTCGCGTCCGACGGAATATTCACTTCCGGGGCGCTATTCCGCTTCTTTGCGATAACTTAGTTTCCCTAGGCGGCTAGATTCTTTTTTTTAATGGAAACTAACACGGTTTGCTTCATCACCTACAACATCCGTGATGTCAGCCCATAACACCGGGTGAACTAGGTGCCGTGTCAGTACTTCCCTTCATTTCATGTCGGTTACACTACTGAACTGGACGGAAAACAATTTACATAGCCGTTTCGACCGACGTTTCGCTCAGTGCGGTGGTACCAACCCGGGCGGGATAAACCCTACCACCTATGATTTTTTTTTCAATATTATTATCATTTTTCACGTTTTCACTATAGTGAAGGAAAGCACCACAGATGAGATAAAAAACCCCCGACTCTTAAAAAGTCATAAATAATTTCCGTTTACTTACTTAAAGGAGTCGGTGGACGGCTAAGTAAATTCCCGCGCAACTCTTGAGTCTTTATATTTAATTTACTTAGCGGTCCCCCGACTCCTTTAAGTAAGTAAACGGAAATTATTTATGACTTTTTAAGAGTCGGGGGTTTTTTAAATTTGTAATTTAACTTTTATTTCAAGCTTTTTAAAAAAAACCGCATGCAAATCGGTCCACTTTTTAAGATAATTATTTTTTTTATTACCTTATTACTTCATTACTTGATTACAAACATAGCTAAGAACCATCCCGATTAAACAAGCTTCCTAATAAAAAAAACCGCATCCAAATCGGCCCATCCGTTTGGGAGCTACGATGCCACAGACAGACACACACACTCACACACACACACACACGTCAAACTTATAACACCCCTCCGTTTTTTTTTTCGTCGGGGGTTAAAAACGAGACTAGATGAGTCAACAAAAGCGCTCTGTATGGGATCTACCAACTCTATTTCGATCCGCGTAATAATTGCTTTGTTACCTGAAATTAATTTCATCGTCGGACGTGCAGTTTGATGCGAATAGACTGACAAACACTGGACAACTGTTGATGTAATGGTTTAGTGTCAACCTTGCTTGACCTAGAGATGATAGACAGATAGCCCAACTCAAGCATTTTCTACTGATCTTTTTATTAAATACATTTTTACGTCAACTTCATACTAACTTGGAATCTGCTCTGCACAGAAACTCGTGAAAGGTAACTAGCGCAATTAACCACGCACATGTTACGTAGTGGTTACACGGAACGGTTTTCCTTTAGTGGCGGTCTGTAACATTTTAATTTGATTTTTAACATGCACTTGCAGTGTTCATGTTTGCAATATTAATTAAGTAGGTGTAACTTTGTGGTTGGTTTACATCGAGATATAACATGTACTTCTCAATTAGAGAGTGCACGCTCGGACAGCGCGCCATGTTCCATCGAATTGAAGCCATCAAGCCGCATCTCACCTCTCACCTTGGCGCCCAACAAACAAATTGGTGCTAACGGCAGGTTGTTTTTAACCCCCGACGAAAAAAACGGAGGGGTGTTATAAGTTTGACGAGGGTGTGTGTGTAAGTGTGTGTGTCTGTCTGTGGCATCGTAGCTCCCAAAGGGATGGACCGATTTGGATGCGGTTTTTTTATTAGGAAGCTTGTTTAATCGGGATGGTTCTTAGCTATCTTTGTAATCAAGTAATCAAGTAATTAAGTAATAAAAAAATTAATTATCTTAAAAAGTGGACCGATTTCCATGCGGTTTTTTTAAAAAAGCTTGAAATAAAAGTTAAATTACAAATTTAAAAAACCCCCGACCCTTAAAAAGCCAAAAATAATTTCCGTTTACTTACTTAAAGGAGTCGGGAGACCGCTCAGTAAATAAAATATAAAAACTCAGAGCTGCGCGGGAATTTACTTAGCGGTCTCCCGACTCCTTTAAGTAAGTAAACGGAAATTATTTTTGGCTTTTTAAGGGTCGGGGATTTTTTAAATTTGTAATTTATAGATCTTAAAGTGGTATATTGCATTAATATAACGCGTCACTACTGAAGAGCTCTTATAGTACTTACTAACGCTATTGTAAAGTCACTAAAGAACCTTAATCTGTATAAAATGGGCCTCTATTAAACGGCTCTTATAATGCCAGTCTTAACACCATATGTGAGTTGGGAGCAGTCCTCCCACCAAATCATGTAACAGATAAACACACTAAGTACAGTTCGGTGGCACACCAGCACATGTTCGCCGCATTTTCGGTTGAGACGATGGGGCCATGGTCAGATGAGGCAAAGCGGCTTACCAAAGATATTGGGATGGCCCTGTACGCTGCTTCAGGAGAGCATCGTTCGCTCGAGTTCCTGAGGCAGCGTATCAGTGTGGCCATCCAACGTGGTAATGCCGCTAGCGTCCTCGGAACCGTGCCCATATCGTCTCACCTGGAGGAGGGTTACTAGTTTTCTTTTATAGGTTTATTAGTTGTTTATAGGTCTGTTAGTAGGTTTTATAAGTAGGTTTATTTTATTTATTTATTTAGTTTTACATAGTTTCATTTTAGATTTATTTTAGATTTAGTATAGTTTTTAATTTAATGTTATTATTTGTTAGTTGTAACAGAATCAGATATTTATTTCGCCATGAAGAACACACAACATTAACAATATTTCATTGAGACATATGCATATACAGTATGGTACGTAATTTTTTGTCATGTCCCGTTCAGCAATGCAATCTATCTCAAGCTAGCAATCCGAGTCGTCTCTCACCGAATAATATGGTTGAGGGAGTCGATCGATAGCTCCGGTGTGGTGCTCGTGAAAGGGTGCCGTTTTTTTTTATTTTATTTTTTTATGGAAACTGATACAAGAGCACTTGCCGCACAATACCGACTACTCTGCCTACCTAAGGAATGCAGCGTGTAGTATGTATGTATGTTTTTGAGTCAGAGAAATTCTTGTAACTTAATTTTGAGATATTCTTTTATCAAAGTATAGCAGCTAGTAGAGATATAATAATCATTATTATTGGTTTTACCAATAACGTATTTTATTTAATAAAACGTTTCCTCACACAGAATCCTCGTGCGGTACTATATTTCCAACCAATAAATTACTCTCCTGAGGTAGTACATTCAGTGCCTCAATGCTCGCTGCGAAATATCTCCCGCGAGTGCCTAGGACTGCTGCCACGGAGGAGAGAGTGCAGAGGAGTCGTTGTTAGCTATCATTTCTAGTAAAACACGTGTTCCAGTTCGGGCAGTAGCGGGGGAGGCACGACCTCCTAGTCCACCAATCACGCAACGTTTCCAATTTTCCGCATGGAAACCCAGTTTCCTTTTTTAGGTTTCCGTACCCTGTACGGAATACCTATTACTAACCCTAGAACGTCTGTATATCTGTTTGTCCGTCCGTCCGATGGGCTGTATCTTTGGAACCGTAATAGCTAGCCGGTTGAAATTTTCACAGACTATATGCTAATTTGGCGGAAATAACAACAAAAAAAAATTGGAAAAGTGAAAAATTACCCCATACAAGAAACGTGTTTTTTCTTGTATTGCGGAAACCTAGGTGCGCCAGTCCGAATCGCAATTGGCCGGTTTTTTTTATGTAAGCCGGTATGGGTAGCAGTGTGAAACTAAAATAGGTACAAATTATACCAACACAGTCGGCTGTACAGTTTGAGCCGACCACCTGCCGCAAGAGGCAAAGCGTACTTCGAGGAGCCCAGTTGATATCGACGTTCCCAGTTTGCTAAGACCAGCTCCTCGCTACTCTCACATCCGTGGTCTACACACAGTGACGTATATACCTACGCGGCCGCGCTTGTCACTGGAAGGGTCGACTGGGGGGCACTCGGACTGCTGGAGACAGGCGTCCGGGGGCGGAAGGGGCGGGGGTTGAAGGGCGTGAAGGGTCGCACCCCGCACCACAACGCCACTAGAGCCACCGGCGGCGACACACTTGCGTTTTTATACCGCGTGAAGTGTGATTTGTGTTTGGACTGTTTAAAATAGCAATTGCATTTGTACTTACTTAATTATATTTTGTGTTTTTATCCATTTTTTCTGTTGACTGCATCAATGCGTCAAATCCCGGAAACCGTTTATACCTATGATTTTGAATAGCTTAGGTAATTAATTACCTACACTTTTAAAAAATCGACCAGTGTAAATCCGCCATAATCTATCAAATCTCCTTTCGTTCTCAATAAAAAAAACACATTTAATAACAAATACGTTGGTGGACGACTGGAACCAGCTTCGAGAGGAATTCAAAAATGCACTAGATAAACACCTACTAAACAAATGAAAAATATTTTTTAAAGGAAGAGAGCGGAATAACGCTAAATAAATAATTAAATAGCTAAATAACCAGCCCAAATAAATAAATAACTAACAAAAAATAACTAACTAAGTACCTAACTAAATAAATAAATTTAGTTGCAACATCGTCTTGTCTCGCGTGACCTCTTAGACAGAACAAATAAAATAAAAAAATTATAAAACCTGACTGCTAAAAAAATTAGGAAATAACAAGGAAAACAGTAGAAAATGCTGTGATCGGGCTGTCTGTTCGAATTCAACTACACGCCCGACTACAGCATTTTAAAGAAGAAAGAAAGAAAGAAAGAAATATTTATTTTTTCCCCTACAGCATTACATTATTTTTCACTGATCTTCCTTGCTAATTTTTTTAGCACTCGGGTTTTGTAAATGTTTTATTATTTTCTTTTAAATCGCCTTTTTGAGCTCTTGACAATGATACCCCAAACGATGGGGTTTGAAGAACAAATATTTTCAAAAGCCATTTAGAATTTTCACTTTTGTAATTAAGACGAATCTAACGACACTTCATATTATGTTAAAATCGATCAAGCCGTTTTGGCTACAGCGCGTGCCATAGAAATATACGTACATACATACAAACATACATACATACACTCTCCTTTTTGTTTCGCGCAGTCGGGTAAAAATGGTCAGTGTGCGAAAAGTTCTGCACGTAAGCGGTACGTCCGAGGCCCGAGCCTACCCACGCGCGGCGCAACCGCATTTACGTCAGACGCAGCCTTGGAGGCTGCGGCCGAATGCGAACGGGCATGCCCTCCACTGTCTTACCTCGTCCTGTGGGTAGTTGGGGATGGAGGATATTTTAATATGTTTTTTATGTGACCTGATAAATATGGTTGCCGACGTTACTTTTTTGTCAGCCTCGGTAGCTCAGTGATGCGATCGGTCGACTGTTATTAAGCAAAGCTGAGCGCGGTCAGTACTTGGTTGGGTGACCGCTCGACCTTGGTTCGGATTCCACGTTAAACTGTTTCGACCGACGTTTCATTCAGTGCGGTGGTACCAACCCGGCCGGGATAAACCCTACCACCTAGTAATTAAGAATGTGAAGGGACCTACAGTTTAACGTGGAATCCGAACCACGGTCAGCCTCCAACGGTCGAGCGGTCACCCGTCCAAGAACTGACCGCGCTCAGCGTTGCTTAACAACAGTCCACCGAGCGCACCACTGAGCTACCAAGGCTGACAACTAATTTCTTCTAATTTCTAGAGAAGTTTCTTAACAGGGCCTCAACGCGAAGCCGCTCAGAATGTGGTCCCGCCTTAGCCCAATGTGGTCCCGCCTTAGCCCAATGTTTTTTTTTTATTTTTTTTTTTATAGGCCGCCGGCGCTGGTGTCTGTGCCCAATACTTCAACGGAAGATCAAACACAGCCAATAACACCATTACTCGCGAAACCACGCTCAGAGAGGCGCCATGCCGGCTATGAGGCGGACAAAAAGGTTGTCGTCTAATTTATTGACACGCCTTTTGAAGATTCCCAGGTTATAGGTGGTGGGGAACACACTCACCGGAAGACCGTTCCATATTTTCGCCGTTCGACACAGGAAAGATTTCGAAAAACGATGTGGTCCCGCCTTAGCCCACTCGTGGCCCACGATATAACAAGGAATCGTTTAGCTGCCAAATTTAATTTGGCACAGAGCTAACAAATATTCGCCCTGAAAAAAAAACCAGCTGCAAAAAAAAAACAAAAATTATACCACAAAAATATGATAAAAGACACTCGTCGCATTTCCACCCCCCGACGCTCATTATTAATTTCCTACTCCAGATAATTTACGAGCCGGGTATAATTAAATACCCCACTTTGTGTCGCAGACAGCCGGACGAATCCGAAGGACGCGTTACGCAAAAGTGTTCCAAAAGTATCGCGACCGCTGCGTTAGGGGTGAAGAAAGATTGTTTTATAATTTCGTTAAAATGTTATATAATGTCATTCTCGGTAGCTCAGCGGTGCGATCAGTACTTGGATGGGTGACCGCTCGACCGTTGGAGGCTGACCGTGGTTCGGATTTCACTTTAAACTATAGATCCCTACCCTTGGTACCTTACTAGGTGGTAAGGTTTATCCCGACTGCGTTGGTACCACTGCACTGAACGAAACGTCGGTCGAAACGGCTATGTAAATATTTCGTGTTTTCCGTCCAGTTCAATGTAGCCGACATGAAGTGAAGGGAAGCACTGACATGGCACCTAGCGTTCACCCGGTGTTATATGCTGACATCACGGATGTTGTAGGTGATGTAGCCAACCGTATTTGTTTCTAAAAAAAATCATAATAAGCTATGAATGTTACCATCATCCATGAATGTTACTTACTGACATGTTTTTATAGTAAGCGCGACATGTGGCGCCGAGCCACCCATACGGTGTCTGGCGACGCACATAGACATTCGGTCTCATGCGGGGGCTGAGAATGCCATGCCGGCCTGACAGCTGCCCATTCACGCCTCTCTTGAAGGACCCGAGACTGTACTTGGGGGGAAATATGCGGGCAGGGATTTATCGTGCTCTTAAAGTAACAACACAAAAACACTGATAAGAGACAACGCATAGAACATACACACAGTGATCTCTGATCTGTAATATTAGATAAACAACAACAAAGCTTTCTGATACATTACTTCGGAAAAAAAAACATGTCACCGATCAAATCAGCTTATAAGTTACTCAGCTCACAATGATTTTAATTTTTTTTTTTTTTTTTTTTATGAAAAGCGTCGTAACCGCGAGGTAGAGAGGAGAGTTGATTTGGTCTAATATATAATATAATAAAATGTGGTCGACTCACAACTTCACCGAACTTCCGCAAATAATTTCCTTTTCTTTTATTTTATTTTTTTTATTTTTCTGGAAACTGACACGGTTGGCTACATCACCTACATCATCCGTGATGTCAGACCATAACACCGGGTGAACTAGGTGCCATGTTTATTGTTTATTAGCATCTATTGGCAGTACACTGCGCTCAGATTTGTCATATTTACATTGTAACATTCCGCCAGTTCGATTATCACAGCGAAGAAGAACTGACAAGAAACTTCACTGGAAATTTTTCAATGTCCACTTAGTCTATACAAAAATGTTTGCCACTGCCTAGACACGCATATGTGCTGATTTGTGACATGTCAGTGCTTCCCTTCGATCGTGCCGGCTACACTGAACTGGACGGAAAACGCGAACTATTTACATAGCCGTTTCGACCGAAGTATCATTCAGTGCTATGGTACCAACCCGGGCGGGTTGAACCCTACCACCGAGTAAGGTAGGAAGGGAAGGGACCTACAGTTTTAAGTGGAATCCGAACCACGGTCAGCCTCCAACGGTCGAGCGGTCACCCATCCAAGTACTGACCGCGCCCAGCGTCGCTTAACATTCAATAGCAACACAGTGGACTGTCTGCACCACTCACTATCGAGGCTGACGAGGATGACTGATTATAATTTCTTTATTATTCATTCGTATGGTAGTACACGATGCTTGAATTTGTCCAATTTTGTTTAACCCGTTGGCTCTGGAGCAGTTAATATAAACCGCAAGAGCCGCTATTCAATCCGGTTCGATTACACTTACAAAGAAGAGCCGGCAAGAAACTTTGCAGAGGGTACAATATATTTAACGTCTTCGATTACAATACATTGTCCCTAACTACATAATAAATACAGCTTACATTGTTAAACTAAAGTTTTAAACTACAATTTGAGAGCTAGAATAAATATAGTTTAACCTTTAACTGCTGACGTGGTTTAACGGTACATAACTGCTAACGTGACGTCTCTCAGACGTATAAACATTTTGGGGTTTATTACCTAAACAATAATTTAATTTTGATATTTTTATTATTTGTTGTTATATCTGCCATTATAACACATATTCTGTGAAAATTTCAACGGGCTACCTATTACGGTTCAAAAGATACAGCCCTCGGGCAGACAGACGGACGGACGGACAGACAGACAGACAGACAGACGGCGTAGGCTTAGTAATAGGATCCCGTACCGGATACGGAATCCCAAAAATCCTTTCAAAGTTTCTTTCCGGTTGTAGGTGGGTGTAATCGAACCGGATAGAACAAATTGTGACAAGAATAGCCCCACTGCATCTCTCCCGGTGTATGTCGTAAAAGGCGACTAAGGGATATGACTCCCTTCTTATATTACTAGGTGGTAGGGTTTAACCCGCCCGGGTTGTTACCACCGCACTGAATGAAAGGTCGGTCGAAACGGCTATGTAAATAGTTTGTGTTTTCCGTCCAGTTCAGTGTAGCCGGCACGATCGAAGGGAATCACTGACGTGGCACCAAGTTCATCCGGTGTTATGGGCTGACATCACGGATGTTGTAGGTGATGTAGCCAACCGTGCCAGTTTCCATAAAAAAAAAAAAAATTTGAGTGGCAGTCTAACTGCCATATTATGAATTACCAATAAACAAAACAATACAATATAGCCAACCGTGTCAGTTTCCATAAAAAAAAACAAAATAAACATAATAAATAAAATAATAAATAAATACAAATTTATAAATAAATAAACCGATGCTTACCTAACCTAACTAACGAGTTTGAATACGTCGCTGGGCTCACATCCGTCATTAGCTCATCTGATCATCGCAACTTGCTGAACTAGGGTTCCGTCGTGCCGGCTGCACGGAAATATACGGAAGCCTGAAACGTGTGCACGCAGTGCGCACTCGACCGCTTAGTATTCCGAGCCGCGCGGAAGTGGAGGCAGGGGCGGACCATTACCTACGTTTTTGTAGCTTTATTTAAATTACACTTTTGATGCAAATTATGATTTTATGCCGGGCTTCCTCTGCGTTGTTTTTTGCTCTACGGTCGAGTTCCCGCGGGGCTTTGGAGGCGAATTAAGTACCTATGTTGCAGAATAATCGAGAATCGAGATAGGTTTAATATTATATAAGGTGCTTCGTTAGTCTTGTCAAAAATTTCGGGAGGGTTACATACACACTCGAATAAACACTATACCTAAGAAAAAAACATATGTTTATAGGAGCATTTTTTCTCCTAACAAAAAAATTAAATCAAATAAGTAGCTGTAAAAATCAATCATAGTGACCTTGTGACTTACTTACAACAAACAGCTATTCTGCGTTTGAACATAGTACGGTCATTGACCCCGTACAATGCAAGTTACCTACTGTTAAACAAACAGGTTAATGTTCAGGTAGCAAATATGTTTTGTTAAATTTCTCGAAAAGTAATGCTAAAAACATATAATTTTTTTTGCGTAACGTGTTTATTTGAGTGTGTATATGACCCTCCCGAAATTTTCGACAAGATTAACGAAGCACGTTATATTTATTTTATAATTATTTTATTTAAATAATTTAATTATGTGCGATACCGAATAAAATATTATATGTATAATAAGTCGATGTAATATAATTTATATAATATATGTTTATAAATACCCATAATTCTTAATTCACTTCTTTTTATGGATACTGACACGTTTGGCTACATCAGCTACAACATCCGTGATGTCAGCCCATAACATCGGGTGAACTAGGTGCGATGTCAGTGCTTCCCTTCGGTCGTGCCGGCTACACTGAACTGGACGGAAAACACAAACTAATTACATAGCTGTTTCGACCGACGACGACGTTTCATTCAGTGCGGTGGTATCAACCCGACCGGGATAAACCCTACCATCTAGCAATGTAAGAAGGGAAGGGACCTACAGGAACCACGGTCAGCCTCCAAAGGTAGAGCGGTCACCCATCCAATAATTGACCACGCCCAGGGTTGCTAAATAGGTAATTAGGTATACAAGCTTAACTCACTTAAAGTTATAGGATGTCCGTGTGTGTATGTGTACCGTGTGGGGTCGGTATTGTACCGTGTGGGGTCGGTACTTAAAAAGAATAGCCCCACTGCATCTCTCCCCGTCGCATGTCGTAAAAGTCGACTAAGGGATCGTCAGCCTCGGCAGCTCAGTGGTGCGGTCAGTTATTGGATGGGTGACCGCCCGACCGTTGGAGGCTGACCGTGGTTCGGATTCCACGTTAAACTGTAGGTCCCTTCCCTTCTTACCTTACTGGGTGGTAGGGTTTATCCCGGCCGGGTTGGTACCACCGCACTGAGCGAAACGTCGGTCGAAACGGCTATGTAAATAGTTCGTGTTTTCCGCCCAGTTCAGTGTAGCCGGCGCGAAATGAAGGGAAGCACTGACATAGCACCTAGTTCACCCGGTGTTATGGGCTGACATCACGGATGTTGTAGGTGATGCAGCCAACCGTGTCAGTTTCCATAAAAAAAAAAAAAAACGATCAAGCGATGTACGATTTCTCTGGTAGTGAATCGCCCACTAGTACTTACTGTATTTCGTCGCATTTGGCTTACAAAGAGAGTGTTGTAGGTGGTAGAGCTTTAGTCGGTAGGGATCTATGTAGATAATTTTTAAAAAACTGTTATACTCTCATCCCCAGATATAAATTTGCTACTTCGACTCTCAGCACTTATATTCTTTGCTTTGTCAGCCTCTGTAGCTCAGTAGTGCGGCCGGTCGACTGTTATTAGCAACCCTGGGTGCGGTCAGTACTTGGATGGGTGACCGCTTGACCGTTGGAGGCTGACCGTGGTCCGGATTCCACGTTAAATGTAGGTCCCTTCCCTTCTTACCTTACTAGGTGGTAGGGTTTATCCCGGCCGGGTTGGTACCACCGCACTGAACGAAACGTCGTCGGTCGAAACGGCTGTGTAGATAGTTCGTTTTTTCCGTTCAGGAGTGTTAAGTCGACATGAAATGAAGGAAAGCACTGACATGGCACTTAGTTCACCCGGTGTTATTGGCTGACATCAGGGATGTTGGAGGTGATGTAGTCAACCGTGTCAATTTCCATAAATTATATATACGTATATATTATACATGGTAGGTACGTGTACATTATTTAAATAATTATGTTCTGTTATAACTTGGAAACGACTTAACCGATTTACAAACGGCTTTGGCAAATATTTCGGGATAGTTACCAACACTAAATAAAGTGTGGAAAATTACAGCACAACATTGACCACCACGCTTAGCATTTGAGCATTTTAACTTAATTTACTCCTTGGTTCTTCTTTGCTATTCTTTATTTATGTCAAAAGAATATTCATTGCGTAGAAATTAATTACAACTATAGGTAAATATAAAAAAGTCAATATTGGTATAAAATAAACAGAATAAATACCATAAGAAAAATACATCTTAATTGTCAATAAAAATCAAATTATTAACAAACAAACAAAACATTTATGATTTAGGCAATAATAGATCTCCAAATAAATTATCCAAGATATAAAAGAAAGTATTTCAAATTTACGCTTCAAATCATCATAATAATTTTATACAATCAAAATAAATTATGTCAAGAGGCCCGATGGTATCACCCTAGTGCCATGGGCTAAGGGTAGGTCTTTGATGTGGGGTGGGACGCCACTTGTGTCGACACATTGGCTCCAAGTCACGTTCGGGCTCTCTTCAAGAGCGGCTGGCGCGGTGGCGGCTTGGGCGGAGAGCCTCAAACGCAACAAATATAGAAATATCATTCAAGATTTCGAATTTGTTGCGTTTGCGGTTGAAACCCTCGCCTCGGTTCGTGGAGCAGTGAAGCCAAAAGCTTCTTGAAGAAGCTTGGCTCTCTGCTGGTGGACGTAACCTGGCGTCCCGCAATCAAGGGTCTACTTCATTCAAAGGGTAAGTCTTACCATCCAGCGGGGTAATGCCGCAAGTGTTCTGGGAACATTTGAAAAGACCCCTTTTGATGGTTGTTTGTTAGGTATGTATTCTTTAGTTAATAGTATTCCTTTTTTATATTTTATGAAAATAATTTCGAATAAGTTTAGAGTCGTTATGTCATATTAAAAATACGAATAAAGAAGGATAACACACACGCTTAATCCCGACAATCGGGGTAAGCAGAGTAATCGGTGTTGTGCTGCAAGAACTCTGGTAAATTACAGCACACCACGTTTCGCACATTATTGGAACCACGGACCCACCTGCTGCACGACTCGGTGGAAGTACCGTGCCAAGAGTAATATTACTAATAGTAGGTATAGGGAGGGTCCTTTTTGTAGGACGCTTTGGAGCCAGTGTCCACAATTGACCCCAAACTTGTGCCATCGAGCGTTCGAGCAAGCGACCCGTCGTGTCGATAGTTCACTAAGTGATCTTAGAATCCCCCAATAATAACCCGAGTGACCGCGACGAGTCATCAAAGCCCGCCGATCGCCTCCCACGGCTGGCCATGAATTAATTATGTCGAGAACAATTCAAGTCTTGGAATTCCTGCAAACTTGAAACAATACAGCGTATACAAAACAATTCGAAAGATTCAAAAGGACAAGATGCAGCGCTAACGAAAGGTTAGTGACGTCTCAGATTGGCATGGTTGCAAAGCAAGCACTTAAGACGAGACGCGAGTTAACTTTCTCCATACAAAATCGTCTTTCGGCATTTGTTTTCTAGGCCCCTAAACCTTATCAGATTTTTACAATTGTTTTTCTATTTTCGGATAGTCCTATCTACGTTCCTGTAATTTTTTTGTTTAGATGAAATATACCTACAACACCGGAGCTAAAAAAAATATTTCGACCAAAAAAAAATTTTTTTTTCGATGTCATGAAGTTCATTAAGCTTTATTGAGTATTGAGTCACCATCACTTATATTATATTATTCAAACTTGAAATTTAACTTTTATATTTATTATATTTTTTCTCTGTTTTGCATTTACCTTCTGTGACTGTATCCTTTTCACTAGCGTTCGCCATCTTTTATTTGTACTAAGACATAGAGAATGGGCAGTGGAGTTGAAATAACGGTATTCATTTATTCATCAGAGTCTGAAAATGTTATCAAAACATTCGAAAGTTTGAAATTAGAATTCCATCGCGTGCCTACGCAGCGCGAGAATGAAGATGACGTCATCGGCGTCGAATCCGTTTCATGCTAAGAGAGAAGAGTCAGTGAGGGCCGATTCACCGCACCTTCGGCTAAAATTTAGCTTTTTTTTTTATGAAAACTGACACGGCTGGGGCTACAATCATCTACAACATCCGTGATGTCGGCCCATAACACCGGGTGAACTAGGTGCCGTGTCATGTTCTTCCCTTCATTTCATGTAGGCTACACTGAACTGAACGGTAAACACGAACTATTTACAGACGTTTCGCCCGACGTTTAATTAAACCTTACGGTGGGATAAACCTTACCACCTAATAAGGTAAGAAGGAAAGGGACCTACAGATTTACGTGGAATGAATGAAACCACGGTCAGCCTCCAACGGTCCAGCGGTCACCCATCCAAGTACTGACCGCGCCGACCGCTTTCGTTCCGTTTGTAGTTTTGGATAAAGCGAGATAAGAAAGTGTGATTCTACGTTCCAATTCGTGCTTAGAGAGATAGCAGGCACAAAAGTCTAGTAAGTTTATCTCCCTCGGTGTCGAGCCTAAAATGTCAGGGGCGAGCAGTTCCTTTTCACTATCTCTTTTACAATACGACGAAAGCCTCTTCAATCTTCTACAAAACATACATACATACCACGCGCTGTGTTCCGACTATCCGGGTAAGCAGAGTAATCAGTGTGGTGCTGCAAGTGCTCTTGTAAATTGCAGCACAACGCCGATCACCACGCTTAGTAATGTATTAGCACAAGATAACTGTCAAACAGCAAGTGAGGCACGGAGACCCACCTGCTGCATGACTCGGTGGAAGGACCGTTCCAAGGTGAGAGGTGACAATCCTGTTGCCCTTTGGCACGACACCTTGTCCTTATCCCTTAGTCGCATTTTACGACATTCACGGGGAGAGATGCAGTGAGGCCATTGTTTTTAAGTACCGGCCCCACACCGTCTTCAAAACCCTCATTGGAAAATAAGACATATTACAGAAAATAGTTTTAGATGAATTTTCCAATGTTGAATAGATTTTTTTTTATAGTAAGCGACATGTGGCCTCGTGCCACCCATAAGGTGTGTAGCGATGCCCATTGACATTCGGTAGCATGCGGGGGCTGCGAATGCCATGCCGGCCTGACAGGTGCCCATTCACGCCTCTCTTGAAGGACCCGAGACTATACTTGGGAGGAAATATGTAGGCAGGGAGAGCGTTCCAGAGCTTACCAGTTCTGTGGAGGAAGGATCTTCAGAACCGATTGCTACGCATCCGCGATAAATCCAGCGTATAGTGATGCAATCTCAGCCCAGTGTGCGTTGTACGGACGTGGAAAGTGTGACGAAACGTGTGCCGGTTGTTCATAAAACAAAAATACAAACAAAATGTACAAAAATATTAAATACAAAATGTTGACGTGGCCTCGCCCAGGGGTTATTTTCAATGAAAACTGAACTGGCAGAACCATTATTATCCATTCCAAACATTTTCATCAAAAGAGGTCTCCTCTGCGAAATGCGCACATAAAAAAGATGATTACCCTTCGCAGAATCTTACCTCAGCTAATATTTGGGCACAAAAGCATTCATTGTTTCATCCTAAAATGCCTTAGACATAATTTCACCCTTAAAATGCCCTCCCGTTTGATGCTTTCATCTCTGAAAAAAATAATGTAAAAGGCAAATCGAGACAGGGAAAATGGCCGAAAGAATTCTATTCATTTTGCTGAAAGCCATCTTGAGAGGCGATTTGGTAGAGTACCTGCCTACCAGGAACACTGAACTTATAATACTAGCACGCCAGAATGGACTTACAAAAATGACCTGTTTTAGCATTGAAAATGGTTATTCAATCGCTGCAGTAGGGTACCCGTTTCAACAAAAAAGTGCGACAGGGGCCTAGCGTCCTCAATTATTAAGATGGAGAAATGAAAATTGTATCAAAATATGTGTTATTAAAAGGTCTTCAATACTACAAATGTAGAATACTAAAAATGTTTTTGAAAAATTTAATAACTAATACACTAAAACTAATCTAAAATCTATATTAAGAAAACCCTGAAAAAAATTAATTTCTGAAAAGTCTGCCGAAGCCCCGTCTCTGCCGACACCAAGTTTACCCAGCACGCTCGTCAAATTAAAATTACGTACAATTTCAGAAAAGGCATACCCTTTTCTGAAATTGTCAGCGTGCAAGAACACTGTCACAACTAAAAAAAAATTGAAAAATGAGTCAATTATACAGACCTGTTAAGAATGTCGTGCTTTGGCTTTATATTTTTAAGTACCAATGAAATAAAGTAATTTTCAATGCGCCAGAAGGTCATGTAAGCATGAGATCTGTGAATTTTGAACCCATTTGTTTGTCGCTATTTTGGCGCTGATAGTAGTAGTGAGCGTCCCGGGAACTAAATTTTACACTTCAGTTAGTGGTGGGCACAGGAGTGATCTCATAATCGAATCATTTAAATATATTGTTTTGATGTCAATAAATTAAATTTACTACATACCACACGCTGTATCCCGACAATCGTAGTAAGCAGAGTAATTGGTATTGTGCTGCAATAACTCTGGTAAATTGAAGCACAACACCGACCAACACGTTAGGCAAGGTATTAGGACAAGATAACTATCAAGCAGTAAGTAAGGCACGAAAATCCACCTGCTGCATAGTCATGCAGCAGGAAGGACCGCGCCAACGTGAGAGGTTGCCTGATGCCCAGCCCAGAGAGGCTACCTCAAGGAGGTGCCAGTCCAGAGAGGTGCACTGGCACCTCCTCGAATGGAATGTATGCACAGTATAGCATGGACGGCCTAACCTAGGGCGAACGCACGTACGCACACAAATGCATTTATCTAATACAAATGCTTGACATGCACCTATTACATGGCCTAAGCACTACTACACTCGCAGAATTTTATGATCACCGTCATGCGTGAATGTATTTGTACGCCTCGGGTTAGAACGAACGACCTATACCCGGCAGCAAATAATGAACATCGAGTGAAAATTTTTAATTTTCAAGCCATTCCTGCGCGCTAATATAATGTAGTTCAGTGGATAGGTAGCTGGCTGGCGATCGATGCCCGAGCCATGCCACCTTGCTCGTTAAGCTGTGAGTTATGTACGAGCATTATAGTCATTTAGCTCGCTACTGTAGCAGCAGTTATTCACTAAGATACATCACTTGTATTGCAATCAACTTCATCTTGCGAATTGCTTCCTAAAGCCAAACACAGATTGTTTTATACATACATACATACATAGCGTCACGCCTGTTTCCCGGTGGGGTAGGCAGAGACAACGGATCTCCACGTGCCACGATCCTGACACACCTGATTGTTTTATCTACGTGGACTAAGACGCTGATGAGTGTGTAGCGATTTTTAGGATTCCGTAACAAAATGACAAAAAACAGGAACCCTTATATCATCACTGCGTTGTCCGTCTGTCCGTTCTTATGCGAGCCTTGTGCCTAGCTCTGAGCGCACATACTGCTCGACATACTGTAAAAAAGATTTTTGTATTTTCTTTCCTCGCTTATAAAACACATCTAAATTGTATATTTTTATTTACTCAATAAATACTAAAACATATGTAGGCCCCTTCTCTTCTTACCCTACTAGGTGGTAGGGTTTATCCCGCCCGGTTTGATACGACCGCACTGAATGAAACGTCGGTCGAAACGGCTATGGAAATAGTAAGTGTTTTCCGTACAGTCCAGTGTAGCCGAAAAAAAAAAACAAAAAACAAAAATAAACCACGGTCAGCCTCCAACGGTCGAGCGGCCACCCATCCATTCACTAACTGCGCCCAGGGTTGCTTATGATCCGAGCGACAGTCGACCGAGCCCACCACTGAGCTACCGAGGCAGACAAAATAATCATAATTTTTTATAATTTTCTAGAATTATCAGAACACAAGCGATCTCAATCGATACCCGGCTCTGAGGTGGTTTCGCATCTACGGAGACGAAAGAGAGGGGTCAGATCGAGCTAATCTCTTTTATTGATCTTCAATCAATCACTCCCGCCTCTCGCCGATAGCACCGACGGGCCCCAGCTGCTCCCGGGGGGGTCGCTTCGCTTGTTTTTGTGCCGACCGGGAAGTTTGCTGGCGATGATAAAATTCGCAATGATGACTTTACCTTTTTAAGAGGAGGCGAAAGGGGTGTTCGCTTTGTTTTAAATTTTTTTTGATCGGTCGAGAAGTGCGTTAAATTTAATAATTTACTAGCTTTTGCCCGCGGCTTCGCTCGCGTGAAGTTCGTATTAAAAAAAGATGAAAGTAAGTAGGTAAGCCTTTATTTTAGCGCGCCGAACATTTCGGTTTGTATGAGAGCCACATCTTAGCGTAGCCGGAATTGAATTTCCTTTAGCCTATCCTGTGTCCCGTATAGTAAAAAGTGGTTGTTTCATAGATTTCGGATGATCGGTTTAAGAGTTATGGAGGAACATACATACATACAAACAAAGACTAGGTGCCATGTCAGTGCTTCCCTTCGGTCGTGCCGGCTACACTGAACTGGACGGAAAACACGAACTATTTAGATAGCCGTTTCGACCGACGTTTCATTCAGTGCGGTGGTGTCAACCCCGGGCGGGTTGAACCCTACCACCTAGTAAGGTAAGAAGGGAAGGGACCTACAGTTTTACGTGGAATCCGAACCACGGTCAGCCTTCAACGGTCGAGCGGTCACCCATCCAAGTACTGACCGGCCCAGCGTTGCTTAACCATCAATAGCGACAGTCGACTGTCTGCACCACTGAGCTATCGAGGCTGGCAAATACTGCTTTAACCGCCCGAAATCACAAACTATAATTATTTCTATTAGTACAAAACAATGAATTCATTAAATTGACAGACGGACAGCTTTGTAGTATTATATATAATAGTGGAACAGGTTTCCCCGTATAATTTTGAGTGTAGCACATTCACAAAGCTCTCCTTCAAATAATTTCTCGCCTTTGTATCTATAGCGTCCGTGTGCGGTTTCATTTTACAACCTGTTAAAATCACTCGGCAAAGAATGTTTTAGCGTAAATGTTAAAATATAAAATGAAATTAATTGAAAATTTATTTTATTATTCACCATTATGTAAAAGGGTTACAAAATGCGAGTTTAATGCTTTGCGGTATTCTTTACACACTATCCTTTATTGTTTATTTAGCATCTATTGACAGGTACACTGCGCTCAGATATGTCATATTTACATTGTAACATTCCGCCAGTTCGATTATCACAGCGAAGAACTGACAAGAAACTTCACTGGAAACTTTTTCAATGTACACTTAGTCTATACATAAAATGTTTGCCACTGACTAGACACGAGATGTAGAAAACGCATAGGTGCGGACAACGCAGTCCGTTGTATGAAATATAAATAGATAACGTTGGTGTTAGGCTTATCATCGTTGAAATTCACGGTCACTATAGCCGACCACGTTTCGGACTGGCGCGTGCAGGCACTCGTCCTGAAGATGGATTGCACTCTGCACGCGCCGCCAGTCCGAAACGTCGGCCATGGTGACCGCGAATTCCGACCATGGTAAGCCAAACACCTACTATATGAATTCCACGGTATAAAAGTATGTAATCCCTCAGTTACCCACTTTCTTCTTTGAAATACGAATTTCACGAGAGCGAAGCGGCGGCCAAAGGCTAGTACCCAATATATATTGAAGAGCAGGCCAAAACGCACAGCCCAGTCACAGAATGCATATTTAAACTAGGCCCAGTCGTGTGCAGCATGTAGATCGATTTTCATTATACCTACCGCAGTACAAACACTACCATCATAACAACCCGGGTTTAACCCCCCGGGTTGGTACCACCGCACTGAATGAAACGTCGGTCTAAACGGCTATGTAAATAGTTTGTGTTTTCCGACCAGTTCAGTGTAGCCGGCACGATCAAAGGGGGAAGCACTGACATGGCACCTAGTTCACCCGGTGTTATGGGCTGACATCACGGACGTTGTAGGTGATGTAGCTAACCGTGTCAGTTTCCATAAAAAAAAATAAAAAAAACAATTAACAGGAAATAAACTTTTAAAAGCCTGTTAAGTTTACACACAGGGGGTGCAGTAACAATTAATGCTGTCTCTATGCTGCCCGCATCGACGACGACGTCAAAAATAATTATATTTTTTCTATAACCGTATTATATAAATTTCAAAATAGTTTTCCTGCCCTATGCAGGACTAAATTGTCTACTGTATATTGTTTCCCAAAGTAATCGCCTCAGACCGCGTGTGTTTGTGAAAGACAGACGAACAGAAAGACTCCTGGGCATATTTTATAAGGGTACCTGCCCGCATTGTTGGATACGGAACCTTAATGCATTATGAAATTGAAATTTTCATTTAAAACCCTTCGTTCATTGAGTAGCTTTATAAAATATAGTTCTGCATTATTTTGTTTAAACCATGTCAGTTCAAAACAATCATAAATAAAATTAAACTAATAAATATTCTGGAATTTAAAAAAATTGCAACGGATAGTGGTAATAATATAATTAGATATGGCAAAAAATACAAAATAATAATAAAGGCAAAAAGATCATGTTCCAGGATAACGGAAAAATTACATTTTGGTTTTAGGATAGTTTAGAACTAGAGGGACGATATATTTTTTGGTTATAAAATCTGCTTTCTTAAGATTAAAAAAAAAAACAAATGATTAAATTAAAAATTATTGAAGTAAAAATTAAAAAATCGATAAAGAAAGAATGTAAAAATTCAATATCGATAAAGAAAACATGGATACAGTAAATAGATAAAGTAAAAAGCGATAAAATAAAAGAGGGTATATAAAAAATCGATACAGTAAAAATGTTTAAATTAAAAACCAATAAAGTAAAAGTCGATAATGTAAAAATCGATTAAGTAAAAAGGCGATAAAGTAAAAATATATAAATTAAAAAGTGATAGGGTTAAAACTGTAACAAATTGACAGTCTTCTGTCGACAGAAACCTCACCACGCATCGGGCACGGACGGAGAGGGAGCAAAGCACATTGTAATTCAGCTAGATTAGAATTAGCAAATGGATCTGGAACTGCTAAGGGCGTTTCTGTGTTCTCCGCGCGGGCTACTTCAATACTTAGTATAGTTGAGGTGAATTCTGTAGGAGTGAAATCGATAATCGAGTACGTATTTTGAGCGTGTGTGTAGGTAAACGTTTCTTGTATGGTGACCTCCCCTCCCTTTAATTTTTTACTTTTTGTTTCTTTTAAATATTGTTCACTGACTGAACTCTAAGTTCTTTGTTTTTTATTATCTTTTTTTATGGACATATCCTCCACTTAATATTTTTTATTATTTGCTTAGACATAGTTAATGTTTAACGCAATTAAACCTTAGTATGTTAGTTATATTAAGAAAAAACTTTTCAACCGGTTGCATATTCCGTTTCGTACGGAATACTAAAAAAAAAACACTATTTCTAGATTGCGCTAATAATAATGCTTTTTTCGATGTAAATGTCCCTGCGGAATCGCAATTTAATTCGACTCGACATTAGTGTTGTAAAGGCAGAAAAATACCGACAAATACATTTTGAATAAAACGACAAACACGGGGTTTTTCCGTTTCTTTCATGCATGATACCAATACTGGATGAAATTTTCGCCGCGATGAAAGCTCCGCCCCCTTTCCTGATTTAATTTCTCGAATGTTGTAATTTTTTCGCCTGAATCTTATTACTAGACGAAATATAAGACACTTTTATTCTTACACATTTTACAATAAAATCGATATTTCCGGAGAAAAAAAAATCTAAAATTATTTTTTTCCAAAATGTTCTCGATTGCTGATGTTTTTTTGGCGGATTCTTATTTCTAAACGAAATATAAGACACTTTTATTCTTACACGTTTTTCACTTAAGTCGATATTTCCGGAGAGAAAAATAAAACAACTTATTTTTTCATATTTTCTCGAATGTTGATATTTTTTCGCCTGAATCTTATTTCTAGACGAAATACGAATCTGTAGTGAACATTTCAAAAAGTGGCCGCCATTTTGAACTTTTTAGTTACTGGACCGATTGCTTTCAAAATCGATATCTGGGTGTCTGTGTGGGCTCTGAATACGAATCTTCAGTCAAAATTTAAAACAAGTGGCCGCCATTTTGAACTTTTTAGTTACTGGACTGATTGCTTTCAAAATCGATATCTGGGTGTCTGTGTGGGTTTTGAATACGAATCTGTAGTCAAAATTTAAAAGAAGAAGCCGCCATTTTGAACTATTTAGTTACTGGACCGATTGCTTTCAAAATCTATATCTGGGTGTCTGTGTGGGCTGGGCTCTGAATATGAATTTTTAGTCAAAACTAAAAGGTTCAAAATGGCGGCCACTTGTTTTAAATTTTGACTACAGATTCGTATTCAGAGCCCACACAGACACCCAGATAGCGATTTTGAAAGCAATTGGTCCAGTAACTAAAAAGTTCAAAATGGCGGCCACTTTTTTTAAATGATTCTGAAAATAATTTAAATGATTGAAACTACAGATTCGCATTTCATCTAGAAATAAGATTCATGAGAAAAAACATCAACATTCGAGAAAATATGAAAAAATAGGTTGTTTTATTTTACTCTCCGGAAATATCGACTTAAGGGAAAAACGTGTAAGAATAAAAGTGTCTTATATTTCGTTTAGAAATAAGAATCCGCCAAAAAAACACTAGCAATCGAGAACATTTTGGAAAAAAAATATTTTAGATTTTTTTTCTTCGGAAATATCGATTTTTTTCAAAAACGTGTAAGAATAAAAGTGTCTTATATTTCGTCTAGAAATAAGATTCAGGCGAAAAAATATCAACATTCGAGAAATTAAATCAGGAAAGGGGGCGGAGCTTTCAATACACATGCTGTCCTTGGATAATTCAGAATCGCGGCGAGCAATAAATCGAGAACCAATGATGGTACGACAACAAATTAGGTCTTGTTTTGTAAGCAGTTCGATACACTCTTAGATTATTTTATCACATCTTCCCCTGTTTTCCTGTAAATTGAGGAGAAATAAAAATTTATGAAAAAAATTATATCTCCATAAGCGGCCACTCTAGAAAAAATCATCTAAGAACAAAAGAAGCTTGTATTTATTCAATAAATACGATCCCGAAGAAAAATCCAGTCCCGGAAATTTCCCAAGAAATTTTCAGAATTCCCATACAAAGTGCTGGTTTTAACAACTCCATATTATATCCTCTCGCGAACTTTACCTACTTTGGTACCAAATCACTCTACCTAATTCCGATCCCTGATAATAAATAACACATACCTATTATGTGAAAATTTTCACGAAGTACCTACCTATTACGGTTCAAGAGTTACAGCCCTCGGACAGACGGACAAACAGACAGACAGACAGACGGCGTAGGCTTAGTGATAGCGTACCGTACGACGGATACGGAACCCTATAAAACACAAATTAAAACAAAGATTTCCTTGCCCCTTACTAGGTGGTAGGCTCAAATTGTAGCCAAATACAAACGTGCTCGAACCGCCCGAACGTAAAGACAGAAGAGAAACGAATGAAAAATAAAATTGCACTGTCGAACCGAACCTACGTAAAAAAAAATTTCATTTTACGTAGGTTCAACAGCGGCCGGCGTCAACGCTTCAAAAGTACAGCGAATTTTAGATCATCTTGTCTTAATTATTAGGTTCATCTTAGCTTGACGAAATGGACTTCTTGCTTCGTGCCTTCACAAGTAATTGCAATATGATTCTTAGATAGATATACATAGAACACAAAATTGCATGCTACGCGGCAGTCGGCACCGCTCTTTGTTTGCCTGAGAAAAGAAAGCCGCGCGCCTTCAAAGGAAGCCGCGCCTCTTTAAAGAAAACCGCGCGTTAAGCCCATTCCTTTGTCGGCAAATCACGGTGCTGCCGTATTTTAGTACCTAAAACATTCATTTTATGAGTCAAATTCAAGTGACATTAGAACTTTAGGTTTGTTGCACGCATGCATGCTATACAAGTTCAGAACAGAATATTAATGGAAACGATTGTTTTAAAGTTTAATAATGATTATTTGGTATATTATTTTTCTATGATTATTTTGAAATCGGAAAAGTCATCCATAATCATCTTCTTCTTTTACGCGATTTTAGTAGGTATTGATGGAAATGTGACAGCTAATCTGTCATCTCATCAGTCATCACATAAATAAAGTTTAACTGACATTAGTCAGCATCAGCACGGAAATCACACGGCGGGTGACCGAGTGGTTTGGGCATCGGCTTCTCATGCGAGAGGTCCGAGGTTCGAATCCGGTCGGCGTGTACCAATGAGTTTTTTCTGACGAAAAAATTTACGTGCATACCTACACCTGCTGCTTCACCGTTCGGAACCGGTGTAAAACTGTAGGTCCCTTCCCTTGCCACTTACAAGGTGGTAGGCTCAAATTGTAGCCGACTGGGTTGGTACCACCGTACTGGATGTAAGATGGCCGCATAGCAGCCTCGGCTGTGTTCTCCTCTAGTCCAGTATAGCCAGCAACCCAGGGAAGTCTCCGGTATGGCACCTACCTTCTCGGAGGTGATATTGGCTGGTCGGAGCATGCGCTTTGGCCCCTCCGACTCAGCCACCCATACCGGATTATACATAAAAAAACACGCAGGCAGACCATCGATCTGATACCTATTTGAGTTAGGCAAGTAAGTAAAGATGTTTTATGATTAGGTATGATATTATAAGATACTCCTATTTATTGAGTAGTTAACCAACCAATTTACTAAAAGGTAAACAATACCGTATAATTAAATGTTATGAAATTATGTTACGGCATAGATAAATAGTTGAATTAAAACAAACAAGTATTGTGAGTACCTACATAATTTTTAAATGATAGGCTTCTCTGCGATAGAGCTGTTCGCGACTCTATTCCCTTTTCCTGTTGAATCTTTCCGTGTTTTACGGTGTTCGATGCGAACTTTGGTTACCTACTCACTTTTTGGTTCCAAGCAAAGAACAGGAATAAAATGCGAAAAGAGCAAGTATTTCATATAAAAATACGTTTCGTATTTTTCCGTTTTTCACGGTACCTAAGTCAAATAAATCCGTATCAAAGTGCAAAAAACGGCATCTTTACAACTCTACTCGACATACGTATTCGATGTACGATTCGGCTGGCAGTGAATTAGCCGCCGTGTGCGTACGAATGTGGCGATCCACTCACGCCTGCACAATGTTATAATCTGAGTAATGGACAGTGAAATAGTATTGGGATCTTGCCTAGTGCACTTCACTTCTCTATTCCTGTCTCTGCACTGTCAGACGTTTTCACCAACCTCCGGTTAAGTCTCGATGAACATAGAGATAACATAACATTTTAATAAATAAACATGTTTGTGTCGTTTAAGAGTCTGTTGTAATACGTCTGTAATACCTCAATTGCTTCACATAATAAAATTCTCTCATTATCAACAATATTCACTCTCACAACAACCACTCTGTAATAAATATAAATAGTAAAGTTGTGTACAAGCGCTAGGGACTGTGTTTGTCGAAAACATGATTCCGTTAAATTTTCTTCATAGAAAAAAAAATCTAAATTACCTCCAAACCATAAAATAAACCGCTAACATTTCATAAATAATTTAATGAAACTTAGCATAAAACTGATCTCAATACTCGTATAAGGCAGATCCTATGTATAAAAAAAAAATTATAATTTTTTTTTATTTAATCCGTTATGAGTGGGCGAGTCGGAGGGGCCAAAGCACATGCTCCGACCAGCCAATATCACCTTCGAGAAGGTAGGTGTCATACCGGATACTTCCCTGGAACTCCAGCTATACTGGACTAAAGGTCAAAAACAACAGGACAACTGAGGTTGCTATGCGGCCATCTTACATCCAGTACGGTGGTACCAACCCAGTTGGCTATAATTTGAGCCTACCACCTAGTAAGGGGCAAGGGAAGGGACCTTCAGTTTTACACTGGTTCCGAACGGTGAAGCAGCGCAGGTGTAGGTATCAGAAAAAAACTTATTGGTACACGCCGACAGGATTCGAACCTCGGACCTCTCGCATGAGAAGCCGATGCCTAACCACTTGGCCACCCGCCGCTTATACAAAAAAAAAACACTACATAATTTTAAATTATTATGAAATCATAGAAAACGTCTATCCTTTTCGTTCTCTCACCGATTGCCTATAGTTCTATTGCGCTCTTTTTCTAGCGTCCCATTGCTCATACAATTCCAAATAGCTACATAATAGTAAGAAATCCTTATCCTTACCTATAATAAAATCCAACGTCTGCTTTCTGTCTGAGTGTCTGTCTGTCCGCTTATAACTCGAGAACCACTGAACCGATTTTAATAAAACAAAATTCTACGGATAGCTTGATTCTTCCCATCAACTATAGGCTACTTACTATCACGCTAAATAGCTTATGAGGTTAGCAGTGAAGTGAAATATGAGAGCGGGCGGAGCCGCGGGCACAGCTTGTTAATAATAAGATGCTGTTTATTCTTTATTCATCATCCGAGTGCAGTGTACTGTCACTGCACTCGGATTCGTCATATTTTAACATTTAACATTTTGCCATTTCGATTATCACAGCGAAGAAGAACTGGCTGAACTTCCCTGGATACTTTTTTTGAGTCATCACTATTTCTAAAAAAATATCACAAATATAATATTTTTTTCTATAAGCGTAAACCATTCATATAACATGTTGGAGCCAATTGGAGCAGGCCAAGTCTCCAAAAACAGCACCCGTTCACGAGCATCACGCCAGGGCCAGCCAATCCTTCCCTCAACCATATTTAAGGGTGAGAGGCGACCTGTATTCATTGAATCTAAATATCTCTGCCTATATTTAGTTTCGACTCCATCTATGTACATTAATGAACAACCAACTCCTCTAGAAGACTGACGAGACAGCAATAGTTCTGAAGCTTATCACACTTTGTACCTTCACTAAAGCAACTTACTTAGAAACAAATACGTCAGGCTTGCCAAACATCCGCTCAAAATTACCAAACTACCTTCGCCTGCAGCACTTCTAACGTACGTCGAACATTCTCATTGCGAACGTCTAAAGAATTTAGAACGAGAGTACGTATTCGTACGTCGCAAGAGAATTCGCACGAACTATTTCAACTAACGATCCCTCAACACGAACGGCGCAGGGGCTATTCTCACAACATCGACCGTTACGGGCTAATTTACACTAAGCACTGCTAGCGGGCAAGGGCTGACCGCTTTGTAACACCTCAAGGATGGTTCCTTAGGTAAAGTTGTTATTGGAAGACAAATTGAATTTGTTATGGTGTTGCGATGAACGGCTAGAGCTGATGAGTAGGGTCGACTGGTGTTACATAGGGCACACTAAAAGTTTCCGGAATTGGCCACTTACATAAACAATATTTAAAAAGTAATTACAACATTTGAAAATGGAACTCTTTGGCTGTAGAATGCAGTTTGTTTCATCTGACTGTCAATTGTTTTTCCATTGTGGCGCCATTTTAAAAATTGCGTGTCTACATTAACATAAATTTAACCCGGGAAAATTTTCGTAGTATGATTTTCTACGATTTTAAGTGTAATTTGACAGCTCATCAGAGCCTCGCTCGGCTTCAATCTGCTTTTGGCGATGAAGCACCATGCAAGACGACTATTTATTGCTGGTTTGCAGAATTCAAGCGCGGTCGTGTCAATCTCAGTGACGAATCTCGCGATGGTCGCCCGTTCACCGCTGTGAACAACAAAAACATCGATGCTGTGCGCCGTATGATCGAAACAGACAGGCATGTGACCTACCATGAGATTCGGGCATCCTTAGACATAGGCATGAGTCAAATACAATCAATCCTACACAAACATTTGGGTGTGAGAAAGCTGTGCTCGCGGTGGATCCCACACAATTTGACCGAGGCTCAAAAACGCACCGCGTCACTTGGTGCAATGCCATGCTTACCAGATTCAACAAAGGCGCTTCAAATTTGGTGTGGGACATAGTAACAGGTGACGGCACCTTGTGACTTTTTTCTGTTCCCAAAAATTAAGAACCAATTACGCGGTCAACGATTTTCATCACCAGAAGAGGCTGTCGAAGAATATGAAAAACACGTTTCTGAGGTCACCACGGAGGAGTGGCACAAAAGTTTTCAAAATGGCTTTAATCGTATGAAAAAGTGCATTTACGCAAAGGGAGAATATTTTGAGAAACAATAAATGAATTTTTGACCTTTAATGGTATTTTATTCTTATTAATTCCGGAAACTTTTAGTGTGTCCCACGTATCAATGCACAGGCACCGTGCCTTCGTACATAAATAAATAATTTCACGCCTATTTCCCGGTGGGGTAGGCAGAGACAACGGATCTCCACGTGCCACGATCCTGACACACCTCTTCCGTATCTTCCACTCTCATATAATGTTCTTCGTGCATGCATTTACGCTTTTTGAGCACATGCCCGAAAAAGGATTTACAAAAACCGGCCAAGTGCGAGTCGGGATGGCGCAACGAGGTTTCTGCACCACAAAAAATTACCTTTGTACCGTACCGTGTGGGGCCGGTACTGTACCGTGTGGGGCCGGTACTTGAAAAGAATAGCCCCACTGCATCTCTCCCCGTGTATGTTGTAAAAGGCGACTAAGGGATATGACTCCCTTCTTATATTACTAGGTGGTAGGGTTTAACCCGCCCGGGTTGGTACCACCGCACTGAATGAAAGGTCGGTCGAAACGGCTATGTAAATAGTTTGTGTTTTCCGTCCAGTTCAGTGTAGCCGGCACGACCGAAGGGAAGCACTGACGTGGCACCAAGTTCACCCGTTGTTATGGGCTGACATCACTGATGTTGCAGGGGATGTAGCCAACCGTGTCAGTTTCCATAAAAAAAAAACCTTTCTTGTATTAATTAAATTTTTTCCGTTAGTTTTTTCTTATTATTTGTTGTTATATCCGCCAAAATAACACATTCTGTGAAAATTTCAACCGGCTAGCTACATATTATGGTTCCAATGATACAGCCATCGGAAGGACGGACGGACGGCCGTACAGATTGTCAGCCACGGTAGCGCAGTGGTGCGGTCGGTCGACTGTCGGTCGGACCATAAGCCACACCTGGGCGCGGTCAGTGGATGGATGGGTGACCGCTCGACCGTCGGAGGCTGACCGTGGTTCGGATTCCACGTAAAACTGTAGGTCCCTTCCCTTCTTTGGGTTTTAACCCGCCCGGTTTGGTACTACCGCACTTAATGAAAGTTCGGTTGAAACGGCTATTTAAATAGTTCGTATTTTCCGTCCAGGTCAATGTAGCCGGCGCGACCGAAGTGAAGCACTGACACGGCACCTAGTTCGCCAAGGTGTTATGGGCTGACATCACGGATGTAGTAGGTGATGTAGCCAACCGCGTCAGTTTACATAAAAAAATATCGTGCCTTCGTACGGAAACCATTGTAGTACATACATACACAACGTCACGCCTGTTTCCCGGTGGGGTAGGCAGAGACAACGGACCCCCGCGTGCCACGATCCTGACACACTTCTGCCTCTCATAATGTTCTTCACGCATGTTCATCGGTTACGGGCACTATTTTTTTTTATTGAAAGCGCGAGGTATTAGGTGTCTAACGACGTCCATGGACATTCGGTCGCATGCGGAGGTTGCGAATGCCATGCCGGCCTGACAGGTGCCCATTCACGCCTCAATTTCGTTATAGCTTTCATGTCACGTTCCTGTCAGGGGGGCCGGAGGTACGAACCTATTCTTATTTTTAAGTTGCCTAATGTATTACGTACGATGTATCACTCCTGTACTCTTTTAGGTTTCCGTATCCCGAACGGAAGCCTTTTACTAAGCCTACGACGTTTGTCTGTCCGCCCATCCGTCCGTCTGTCCGAGGGCTGTATCTCTTGAACCGTAATAGGTAGCCCGATGAAATTTTCACAGAATATGTGTTACTATGGCGGATATAATATATATATACAGCAAATAATAAAAATAGAAAAAGTAAAAAAATAAGGAGGGCTCCCATACAAGAAATGTGTTTTTTTTTTAATTTTTTTTTTTTTGGTTCGGAAACCTCGGTGCGCGAGTCCGACTCGCACTAGGCCGGTTTTTCATATTTACTCGAGAACTACCTACTCAACCTCTTGATATGGAGTTTTCATCGACTTTATCGCAAGCAGAGCCGCGGGCACAACTAGTTTTTACATAATCTTACAGAGACGCAGGAAAGGAGATTGTAAAAACAAAGTAATCAGTAGATTATACGCCACAAGGCGCATCTAACGCTGACAAAACCACTCCCAAGACTCCACTTTACATTTTCATACAAATAAGTTGGAAGCTCGTTGAAATGTTTATATTAACCAGGTCAGAGTACTTTCAAAGGTTGACTTACAGTTTTTATGCAATCCGGTATGGGTGGGTGCCATTTCGGAGAATTCCCTTTATATTGCTGGCTATAACGTGTTATATGAACGCTTATAGAAAAAATGTTGTCCTTATTTGTGATACATTTTTAGAAATAGTGATGACTCGTACCATGTAGGCAGTGGCAATCATCTTTGTATATGTAGACTAAGTGGACGCAAAAAAAAGTATTCAGCGAAGTTTATGCCAGTTATTCTTCGCTGTGATAATCGAACTGGCAAAGAGGAATATCCGAGTGAGTCTATGGATGATGAATAAAGAATTAAGAATATACTAGAGTGGTTCCGTAAAGCTGAAGGCCTGGAGGAAAATTGGAGAGGCGTATGTCCAGCAGCTGAGGCATACACACAGACGGACTGACTAGAGGAAAACACAGCCGATGTTCCTATACGGTCGTCTTCTATCCAGTAAGGTGGTACCAACTGATTTAACACGGTAATTTGAGCCTACCACCTGCCAGAAGAGGTGTGTCAGGATCGTGGCACTCGGAGATCCGTTGTCGCTGCCTACCCCACAGGGAAATATGCGCTCTATTAATGTGAAGATAAAGTCTAAAATGCCTTGCTGAAAATTTTCACAAAACTGATATTTTTTATAGCCCGCGAAAATAGCTCGGAAATCTTCAAAGGTCAGTAAACTCGTCCTTCAAACCCTTGTCTTCGCGAAGGCTGAGCTGACGTTTCGGCGATGAAATTGGCCGAATTGGCCCTTTACGCTTCGCTAGCCCAGCCACTCGTGTCAATTTATATGAAAATATAAAAAAAATATCTTAAAAATTATTAATATAATTCCACGAAAAGTGAAAAGTTTGGTATAATCCTCGACATGTAAACCCAGTGAAGCTATAAAAGGGTTAACTGTATTGTTTTGTTCTCTGGTATAGCTGATTTTTATTATGATATAATTAGGACAGACCGAACGTTACAGAAGTAGAAAAAGAAACAAATTAATTTATTATTAAGGGGGCAGACTTAAAACCAGCCGCAACTACCTACTTGTTAGGTTTTGCATCGTGCTGTGTCTGCTCCCTTTCAGCTAAAAAAAATATTTTTACATTTTTATTTTTATAATCTTGTTTTGTTATTTTATAGTTTTGGCTGAATAAACGTTTTTCTTTCTTTCTTTCTTTCTTTCTTTCTTTCATTTATTTATTTATATTAGAGAACATACAGCCATTCACATAGTATATAATAGGTGTACGTGTTTCCCCGATTAGTAGGGTGTCTGACGGCAAGAGTTAGGTGTTTAAATTAATTAAAATGAAATAACACATTGTAGGAAAATGTATTAAACATTAATCAGCATTAATGTGGGTTTTATTTTTTGAAGACTACAGCTTCCAGATGTCCTGCATTTCGTTGCACGCACTCGTGGAATCTGTCTATCGCATTTTGCATAACACGCCGGAGAATAGCAGGCTCAACTTGGCTTATTATTACACAAAGGATATTTTCTTTGAGCTCAGCGATATATTTTTTTTATGTAATCCGGTATGGGTGGCTGAGTCAGAGGGGCCAAAGCGCATACTCCGACCAGCCAATATCACCTCCGAGAAGGTAGGTGCCATACCGTAGACTTCCCTGGATTGCTGGCTATACTGGACTAGAGGAGAACACAAGGCTGCTATGCGGCCATCTTACATCTAGTACGGTGGTACCAACCCAGTCAGCTACAATTTGAGCCTACCACCTAGTAAGGGGCAAGGGAAGGGACCTACAGTTTTACACCGGTTTCGAACGGTGAAGCAGAAGGTGTAGGTATGCACGTAAATTTTTTCTTCAGAAAAAGCTCAGTGGTACACGCCGACCGGATGCGAACCGCGGACCTCTCGCATGAGAAGCCGATGCCCAAACCACTCGGCCACTCGCCGCTTGGGGTATTGATGTAAACTTTGCTCTTAAGATACCACCACAGGAAAAAGTCCACGGGGTCAAATCTGGCGGCCGTGGAGGCCATCGGATATCCCCAAAGCTGTATATAAATTTTAGAGGAAACAGCTCACGAAGTTGGTCCATAGTGGCTCTTGCAAATTCAAACGTTTTTTTTTTATATTTAAACTTAGAATACTAATCCGCACGAAAGATGAATCTACTGCGCCTCTCTCCCCGCGCTTAATTCAAACGGTTTTTTTTTAAATATTTAAATTTAGAATCCCAACTCTTACGTGAGACACCCGTATATTTTTATGTTTGCCTGGGATAATATAACAAATATCTCTTACTGTTGAAATCTAATTTAAGCTGGGATTAGATGGCAAAAACTATATGGAATCGTTTTACTAACTCTTCCCGTGCATGCAGTAAAAGGCGACTAAGGGATAAGGACAAGGTGCCGTGAAATAGAGAGGAAATATAAAATAGTTAAAACACCGACTTCATTATATAGTTCTATACACCCAAAAGTATTCGTGGCTTCACAGCTTCAAGCTAGCGCCGAATGTAAGCCGAAGTGCACATGCGAGAGAAAACAACTTGCAAAGCCTCCCCATCCGAGCTGAGCCAAGGCCAGATGATCTCAGATTTGCGTGCACAGACCGACCCCTCGCCGAAACACTCGTCGCGAGGAGTTTTCTCCGAGACGATTACACAACTAAGTCGTATTTGATGAGATACTTTTCACTATTTTGTACTTTTAGCCCAACTCGGCGAATAACTGCTTAGCGTGTTGACAATGAGGGAGTTTAGGTGCAAAAAAAAGAGCTCCGTGGGTAAATCTTTGCGTTTTTAGCGGTATGACCTCTAGAAAATCTTTCTTGTAGATTCTGAGGTAAATATAAATTTCAAGGACATAACATTATATGCTTACGAGATTGAGAACCGTCACAGACGAACATGCATTGTAGAACTTTGTTCCAATGTGTACCCATGAACCCCGAAAATTTCTAACCATAGAGACAGACAGATTGACTTTGTAGCGAACTTATAAATAGTTCAAGTTTTTGCAAACGAAACCAAAAAATGTTTGATCAAAGTGCAAACAAGAAAACCACGACAGACGGACAAACCAGCAAATAGAAGTACGGATATAAATTGTAGCGAAACTAATCTCAGTTTGTGCACATGAATCCAAAATAGTACTATACTGTATTTTATCGAAGTAAAAGTAATTTCATTTATATCCACGAAATGTCTGATCAAACTGCATAGTGTTAGAAAACCGCAACAGACGAACAATCCAGCAAAGAGACGGACGGATAGATTTTTTCGCGAAACTAATATAGCTAGTTCCAGTTTCAGAACCCTAAAAATCTCTGATCAAAGCGCCTTGTACTTCCCTAGGGGAGCTACTATCCTTTGACAAGTGAGGTATTTGCTTTGAATGGGCTTTCCTCTTGCTAAACTTGCTCCCTCAGGACCGGATAGGACGCGTGTTTCGGGAAGGTCTATGACGTAGTTGAGCGCGCGACTGGGCAAATATCAGATAGCAACTGATTTTTTTTTTTTTTATGTAATCCGGTATGGTTGGCTGTGTCGGAGGGGCCAAAGCACATGCTCTGACTAGCCAATAACACCTCCGAGAAGGTAGGTGCCATACCGGAGACTTCCCTGGATTGCTGGCTATACTGAACTAGAGGAGAACACAGCCGAGGCTGCTATGCGGCCATCTTACATCCAGTACGGTGGTAACAACCCAGTCGGCTACAATTTGAGCCTTGTAAAGGGCAAGGGAATTCCTGTAAAATACAATTAGAACGAAAAATTTAAGTGATCTAAAATAGTTTACACTTAAAATCAGCACGTTGGAAGAAACTATGTGCACAGTTCCTTCGTATCGCACTGTGTTTTGTTTTGTTTTTTGTTTTTGTTTTTTATACCACGACATGTGGCATCATTTCACCTACAAGTACACTGGGTACACTCTCCATTTGAATAATATGCGCCCGCATTCTTATTTTATTTTGTATTATCTGTTTTCTTTCTATTTATGTATTTTATTCTTATGTGTAAAATTTAATGAACGGACTCCACAGGTTGCTGTCAAACTATATAAACTACACCTTGAGTAGATTTTACGTTTTCGATACGACGATTTTTGAAGAAACATATTTTTTTTTTTTTGTTTAAACGTAGTAACTCCACTGGTTTCGTTTTTCTTATTTTATGTTCATTTTATTATTGTATTTTACAACTGTATGTTTCTTAAATACAATAATTCAAATTAAATGTACGTTTTTGCAGTCGCGCGCAAATTTTACCGAATAATCTTGCGGATAGGCGGCGCGTCTCTCCTTATGGGAGTAATATGAGTTCGCGGCGGGATCTACTGGTCGATTGTTTTTTGTGATTTACGAGTGTGCGCCTGGTTGATCTTCGTGTTGAGGGAGGACCGTTTTTGGGCGTGTAATTTATATGTTTGTCCTGAAGATATACGTTCCGTTGCTACGTCAGTTTTATTACTCTTGTCATTGTATCTACTGTATGAGGATTTTTTATTTCATGGAAACTGACACGGTCGGCTACATCTCCTACAACATCCGTGATGTCAGCCAATAACACTTTGGTGAACTGGGTGCCACGTCAGTGCTTCCCTTAGGTCGTGCCGGAGACACTGAAATGGACGGAAAACACGAACTATTTACATAGCCGTTTCGACTGACCTTTCATACAGTGTGGTGGTATCAACCCGGGCGGGTTGAGCCCTACCACCTAGTAATATAAGAAAGAAGTCATATCCCTTAGTCGCCTTTTACGACATTCACGGGGAGAGATGCAGTGGGGCTATTATTTTAAAGTTCCGGCCCCACACGGTACGTCGTCCGTGATGTCAGCCCACCTTGGTGAACTAGGTGCTATGTCAGTGTTTCCCTTCGGTCGTGCCGGCTGCACTGAACTGACAGAAAACACGAACCGACCTTTCATTCAGTGCGGTAGTATCTACCCGGGCGGGATAAACCCTACCACCTAGTAAGGTAAGAAGGGAAGGGACCTACAGTTTTACGTGGAATCTGAACCACGGTCAGCCTTTAACGGTCGAGCGGTCACCCATCCAAGTACTGACCGCGCCCAGGTGTGCTTACCAACAGTCGACCGACCGAACTACTGAGATAAAGAAGCTGATAAAATGCTGGAAATACAATTTAAATTTGTATTGCATCTTTGCTGCTGCATTCGGCCACACTAAACCTGTGTCGTCTTTTTGCAGTGCTCTCGTGCGGCGAGGTGGGAGCGGCGGGACTGAGCAGGCACACGGTGAAGCGCTACAGTGGCCTCTACACGGGCCCCTACTTCGATCCCACCGCCCCCACCAACATCACCACACAGCTGGGCACGCACGCCTATCTGCCTTGTAAGGTGAGTCTATTTATAGGGAAAGTGCGAGGTTGGCTGGAGGAAACACAATTAGCAATAAGTATTTATTTCACCTACAACCAACGAGCACACATGCCTACAACATCCGTGATGTCATGTCCATAACACCTGGTGAACTAGGTGCCATGTCAGTGCTTACCTTCATTTCATGTCGGCAACACTGAACTGGACGGAAAACACTAACTATTTACATAGCCGTTTCGACCGACGTTTCGTTCAGTGCGGTGGTGCCAAACCGGCCAGGATAAACCCTACCACCTAGTAAGGTAAGAAGGGAAGGGACCTAGAGTTTTACGTGGAAGTCGAACCACGGTCAGCCTCCATCGGTCGAGCGGTCACCCATCCAAGTACTGACCAAGCTCAGCGTTTCTTAACAACAGTCGACCGACCGCACCACTGAGCTACCGAGGCTGACAATAAAATGTTTGTTATCTTTTCAAAGGACATGTACAATAGTATATTTACGAATTTTATTGAAGAAAGAACCCTATCTAATTTAATTTACTATAATTATTAAGGAATTAGACTATTTTAGAAGGTATATACATTTATATTCTTTTCTGCTATTGTCAAATTCTGAAAAAAAAAACATTACAAAATCTACAAGGATTTATTCATTCGTACTACCATCCTTCGTCACCCAGCCCTCCCTTATCGCACAAATAGCAAAAATGTACCCTAACAAGCCCCCCTCTTTGTCAGTGCGCTCCTCAGGAGCGGCGTCGCTTTGAAAGATATCTCTTGCAAGTCCGCGGACACAGTAAAGCGCTGTAAATGGATTTACTGGCGAGGAGGACTCCTAGATACCTCTTTGGCGAAGTGGATGGAGCAACATGACCTAGTTGCCTAGTTGTATCGAGCACTGGCACCACGGAGAAAATAGATAAGAGAGGACTTGATGCTCGCTCTAATTTCTAGTAATATTTACTTTTTGTGTAATTCGGTATGGGCGGAAGAATCAGAAGGGTCACATGGTCACACGGGTACAGTTTTACGTGGAATCCGAACCACGGTCACCCATGCAAGTACTGACCGCGCTCAGGTTTGCTTAACAACAGTCGACCGGCCGCACCACTGAGCTACCAAGGCTGACAAGTTGACAAGGTTGACCTCGACGCTCCACTTTCTGAACAGAGTTCGAGTGCGGAGGCGGCCTTCTGCAGCAACATTATGGTGTGCGGGATCTGTCTGCATCTGTAATAAAGAGCGGTGTCATCAGCGAACAGGGCAAGCTGGACCTGTGGATGAGAAGTAATATCGTTAGCGAAGAGTAAAAACGGAGCGGTGATAACATCGACCCCTGCGGTACTCCTGCCGTTATCGGTCGGTGAGACGAACGCGCTCCCAGCACTCGTGCGCTAAGGATCCTTCCCGATAGAAAGTATCTTATTGTGAATACGCAACCTCGTGGACACGATGATGCAATTCCGTGCTCATGCCCACGTACCCAGTTAGCTAAGCCGAACTCCCCTCTACCTATCTCCCCTTAACTAGTAGGGCTTTTAAAATCGACCAATGGGTTGTCTCCGGTAGAAAACGTACTTTTCCTTGCCAAATTTCATTTCCTTAGGATTTCTCGTTTGTAATAGTGAATACCCCTCGAAAGACAAAGATCACATAAACGCAAATAAACGCCTTTGAAATTAATGGTATAGATTTTACCAAGAACGTTAGAAGAGGTAGGGACGTCGGAATATCCAATGCTTGTATAAGAACTAGCGTCGCCGAGCTCCGCGGGTAGCGGAGAGGACGGCGCGCGCTCTTATTCGGTGGTATCGGCACAGAATAGAAAAGAGTACTCCGTACAGAAGCTGCTCTGTACAAACACTCACAAAGAAATAGCTACTCTGCGACGACGCAATAAAGTACAAATTGACTCGCACAGAGCTGCATGCCTAACCACGATAACCGCCTACATTTCGCTTCTCTTTCTGTCGTGTAACTCTATCTCGAAAGCGCGTCGTTCAGCGCGTTAAGGGCTGTGTCTTTGTGCTGTCTTATTGTGAGGAATAAAATGAAGATGATACCTACCAACTTTTATCGTTCTAGCTACCAACGATATGATATTTAGCTACGGCAAATTCATGCGAACAAATTCATGCATGCGTTAGCGTCACAATTAGTTTCTCACATCGAAGCGTGCATTGCGTGTAACCTTCCAGTGATAGTTTTGTTTGATCAATAAATTTAATGATCAATGATCATCTACAATGTACCTATTATCCTTATACGAATTAGGCCATACACACCACGCTGTTCGGCGTTATCTAACTAATGTTATTGGCAATATAATAATATCATTTTAAATCAATGACCTCCTACTATATGAATAAATAAATTACTAGAAATAAATCAAAATGCTTCTAAACAAAACACTTACCTTTCTTCTTCTCTCGGCAATGAAAAAAAAGACAAGTTTTCATTTGTCTGTTGACTTTTGCACCCGTCCACTGCACAATATTTACGTGATTTCGACATTTTACACTGATCATGTATGTGATCATGATGATCAGTACCGTGTGGGGCCGGTACTTTAAAAGAATAGCCCCACTGCATCTCTCCCCGTGTATGTCAAAAAAGGCGACTAAGGGATATGACTCCCTTCTTATATTACTAGGTGGTAGGGTTTAACCCGCCCGGGTTGGTACCACTGCACTGAATGAAAGGTCGGTCGAAACGGCTATGTAAATAGTTTGTGTTTTCCGTCCAGTTCAGTGTAGCCGGCATGACCGAAGGGAGGCACTGACGTGGCACCAAGTTCACCCGGTGTTATGGGCTGACATCACGGATGTTGTAGGTGATGTAGCCAACCGTGTCAGTTTCCATAAAAAAAAAAAAAAAAAATTCTAAATTCGAAAGCGCCACGCGCCCGGTCTGGCTGGATAGCGGCAGCCCACTGTTAATTGTAGATTAGCCGCTACGCCAAGCGGTAGGCATTTAACTCGCGACCTTGAGCGAGTGACGAAGGCCTGGTATCGGGTGGATGTTGGTTGACGCTATGTAACCAGCAGCGGGCGACCGACGAATGTTATTGGTACGTTTTTACTGATATCATGTTACGCTGGCGCGGGGAAGGTCCGACGTCCCTACCTCTTCTAAGGTTCTTGGATTTTACCTTGCTATTAAAATTTGGTCGGCGTGCACTCACGTACGACGTACATTTGTATGAGAAAGAGAATACGCGAGTAAACAACTGTGACTCTGGTAGACGTTTTTTATTTCATCTTTTTCCATCTTTCTTTCAACTCTCAGGCTCATCAACTCCAAGTGATGCTTCTTTTATTTTAATTATTTGAATGCATTCAAAGTCCGAAAATATGGACAATAGTGTCCCACCACTAAGGATGAAATTATTTGACTTTCGACTACAATCTTATAAGGGCGGTGGTAAATGTTAACAATAAGTTATCTCTACCATCTTCCCATGAAACGCTGAGTGAAAGGAATGTAAATACAATTAACAAAATCGATGTCTCATATTCTCCTGTTTCCTCTTCCGAAAAGGGACTGAATTCTAAGATGTCTTGTCTAACATGTCTATGTGTCTAACAACCGTAGAAAGAAAAGCTTTCTATGTCTGTACGTTTTGCTTTTGGCGTGAAAATTGTGATCTTGGCGTTTGTTGCCGGTGTTAAACTTTAAAGATTTTTCGAGAATCCTAACAGCCATAGGAAATAACTTTTTGTCTGCCTTGTAACTGGCATGGCGCCTCTATGAGCGTGGTTTCGCCAGGAGTGTTGTTATGAGCTGTGTCTGATCTTATTTTTGAACTTTTGGGCACAGGTGCCAATTGTCCATAAAAAATAAAACGAAAAACACGCCGCTCGAGTTTCCTCTTAAGTCTTATACAACCTCACTAGTCCCTGACCTAATTACAAACGTTAGGCACATACATGTGGGCTCATCCAAATTACTAGTAAATTTTCAGCAATTAATCCGATCAAACCTCCCATCAAATGTTATTAATAATCAAATTTCAGCCCGCAGTCTATCGTACATTAAGTGGCTAATAAAACGTTCAAGGATATTGTCTTCATCAGTTATTTGTTCAATTTTATTCCTTACACTCATGTTTCCACTATGCAAATAATGTCTAATTTATTTATATTCTGAACAAAGATGATACGTCATTGATTCTGAAAGTAAAAAAAACTGGGCAAGTGAGAGACGGACTCGCGCACCGAGGGTTCCGTACTACTACATAATATATTTGTGTGTTTTTTATTATGGATAGCGCGCCATGTGGCATCTTTTAACCCACAAGTAGGTGTCTAACGATGCCCGTGGACATTCTGTGATGGACGTGGATTGCGAATGCTATGCCGGCCACATACCTTGTGATAAGTTATGTATTTACAAAGTTAATATAATTTATAGGTAGAAAATATACCCTTTATAGAAGATAGAATATCTTGGCACTATCCAGGTAATTCAAATATATACTGAACCACTTGCTGGTTGCTTCTGTACAGTTCTTGCTACAAATAGATAAAAACACTTTTGGACGATGCCAGGAAGGAAAATGTATTCCAAGACCGAAATAATCGCACAACATCAAACAATTTTTAGAAGTTCCAGTCAGAAACAATACCGTTATGTACCGTGTGGGGCCGATACTTTAAAAGAATAACCCCACTGCATCTCTCCCCGTGTATGTCGTAAAAGGCGACTAAGGGATATGACTCCCTTCTTATATTACTAGGTGGTAGGGTTTAACCCGCCCGGGTTGGTACCACCGCACTGAATGAAAGGTCGGTCGAAGCGGCTATGTAAATAGTTTGTGTTTTCCGTCCAGTTCAGTGTAGCCGGCACGACCGAAGGGAAGCACTGACGTGGCACCAAATTCACCCGGTGTTATGGGCTGACATCACGGATGTTGTAGGTGATGTAGCCAATCGAGTCAGTTTCCATAAAAAAAAAAAAAAGTTTCTTTCAACCACCATGACAGGACGGACGACGGTCCTCGCGACGCGACGGTCGCATTCAAAACACTGGATGATTACCTTTCAAAAATCAAATATCATAGATAGACTATATGATAAAAGTATACAATTTTACAATGGTCAACTACCAGTGCAATGCCTAGCGCAAATCGACTCGCCGCCGTCGTCGATTCTACATAATATGTTAGCTTATAACAGAACCACTCGAGCAATTCACATAAGGTTTTTGAGGACGGTTTCAGCACATAAGAATTTCGCAGCGACGTGAAGCGGCGGTAACTGTTAATACCGTCAAGAAAGTTCTTTCATTATGATTTTTTTTTTTTTATGGAAACTGACCCGGTTGGCTACATCACCTACAACATCCGTGATGTCAGCCCATAACACCGGGTGAACTAGGTGCCATGTCAGTGCTTCCCTTCATTTCATGTCGGCTACAATGAACTGGACGGAAAACACGAACTATTTACATAGCCGTTTCGACCGACGTTTCGATCAATGCGGTGGTATCAATCCGGCCGGGATAAACCCTACCACCTAGTAAGGTAAGAAGGGAAGGGACCTACAGTTTAACGTGGAATCAGAACCACGGTCAGCCTCCAACGGTCAAACGGATGTTAATGATTTTTAACATTGAAAATGTTTATGTTTTCGTGATCGAGTAATAGTGCCTCGATTTATTAAATTGTGACCTTTGCCTGTAGTTTCGCATATTATGTGAGAGATACGCGGATGGGCCATATGTCAAAATGTGGCCGGAGGGCTTCAAAGTTCAATTTGAATTCTCAAAATCGGTCCGTAACTTTTTGAGATTTTCCAAAATTTGTAAAAAATTCAAATTTTTTCCGCCGACTTGGAACGAGACTTTCCCAATAACTTTTTTTTGAGCTCGCTGTTCAAGAAACGGAAAAAAATGATCTGTGGATTGAATTAAGCTACAGTTTGAGCCATTTTAGGAGGCGGGCGGACAAAAACTGGAGGCGGTAGCGGGTCCCTTACGCGCGAGGTCAGTCTGCGCTCCGTTCACTTTATCGTCAGTACGATAAACAATGAATTCCTATTAACTATGTGTGGAGCCTATGCGGCATTAATAACAGCGCCATCAATATAATTCCGCCACCAACTAATTTATCGTGTGATTTATTTCAAAATTACATTTTCAATACCTTTGATAGTTGCGCGTTGTGTGAGATCTGTAGATTTTTTTTTTAGTTCCCTGCCCTGAAAATCGCCTCTTCTCCGAAACGAACGATGAGTACAGTAGTATTTTCACACTGAACGTAATCTCACTAATGGAATTTAAAAAATGATCCCTAAAGGGTGGTACATTTTCCAATAACTGCGAGAGTCGCGCGCGCGCCACCTGCCGGGCGACGTAACGAGATACGAATATCGCCAGTTCTGCCTTATCTCGGATAACGACAACATCGCTCCGGCCTTCCCTCTATCACTTATCGGTGATATTTTGTATATAGGCGAGGAGAAGCCGCCGCAGAGATTTATCGAGTAAATGGGGAAGCTGCTCGAGGTTTACAACGCGGATATTGTTGAGAAAACCTGTGATTTATATTTTAAGGAAAAAGGTGTTTGTAGATTTTGTGGAGATAGAAGTTAATAAGTAATTTACATGAGGGGTAAAGGCGGAACTATCCCTTACAGGGATTTCTCCCAGTCAACCTTTGGATGTTTGAGAGTCGTTTGTTGTGAGATATAAGTAGGTAGTAGCAAACGAATTGAGTGTGGGAATGTAAAATATAATATAAGGAAAATAACTATAATAAACTATAATATACACTACATATAAGTACGTACTAGTTAATTAAACGTGTAAATTACTATTTATAAATTAAATTAAATACATATGAATTACAGTTTATATAATACATAATACCTAAATATATACATACATACTTGTCCGAGCTTGTTGAAGTTGTAGCTCAGTGGTACGGTCGGTCGACTGTTCGACGTCCTAATCTTTTTTTCCAGGTTTAATTTTTTTTTTACAGAAAGCGCGACATGCGCCGCTGAGCAACCCCTAAGGTGTTTTTCAAGAAAATTACACGGTTGGCTACCTCACCTACAACATCCGTGCTATCAGCCCATAACACCGGGTGAACTAGGTGCCATGTCAGTGCTTTCATGTCGGCTACACTGAACTGGACGGAAAACACGAACTATTTACATATAGCCGTTTCGACCGATGATTCATTCGTGCGGTGGTATCAACCCGGCCTGGATAAACCCTACCACCTAGTAAGGTAAGAAGGGAAGGAACTTACAGTTTAACGTGGAATCCGAAACGCGGTCTGCCTGAAACGGTCGCGTGGTCACCCATCAAAGTACTGACCGCGCTCAGGGTTGCTTAACAACAGTCCACCGACCGCACCACTGAGCTACCGAGGTTGACGAAAGACTGAAGGTACTGAAGACTTACATAAGTCGACGTTTCGCCCGCAACGTCGCGGGCTTCTTTAGGAACTGAGGAAGTTCCTGGATCCGTCTGGTGTCCGTTGTATCAGACATCGAAGTTTGACATACAATACAGTCGGTACATAAGTAGACGTTTCGCCCACTACGTCACGGGCTTCATCAGGAACTGCGGAAGTTCCTGGAGCCGTCTGGTGTCTGTTGTATCAGACGTCAAAATTTGACATACAGTCGATACATAACTCGACGTTTCGTCCGCTACGTCATGGGCTTCTTCAGGAACTGCTGAAGTTCCAGGAGCCGTCTGGTGTCCGTTGTATTAGACATCGAAGTTTGACATACAGTCGTTACATAAGTCGACGTTTCACCCGCTACGTCACGGGCTTCTTCAGGAACTGTGGGAGTTCCTGGAGCCGAACGTCTGGTGTCCGTTGTATCAGACATCGAAGTTTGACATACAGTCGTTACATAAGTCGACGTTTCGCCCGCTACGTTACGGGCTTCTTCAGGAACTGCGTAAGTTCCTGGAGCCGACATCTGGTGTCCGTTGTATCAAACATCGAAGTTTGACATACAGTCGTTACATGGGTCGACGTTTCGCCCGCTACGTCACGGACTTCTTCAGGAACTGCGGGAGTTCATGTACAACGGGCACCAGACGTTCGGCTCCATGAACTCCCGCAGTTCCTGATGAAGCCCGTGACGTAGCGGCCGAAACGTCGACTTGTGTAAGTCTTCAGTACCTAAAACTTATCCGTGCTGCTGGCACGGCACCTAACTGAGCGTGGTTTCGCGAGGATAGGTGATTTTGGCTCTGTCGACTGTACCATTGGTCTCTCGGCACAGCCACCCATGCTGATTTTTTTTTAATGGAAACTGACACAGTTGGCTACATCACCTACAACATCCGTGATGTGAGCCCATAACACCGGGTGAACTTGGTGCCACGTCAGTGCTTCCCTTCAGCCGTGCCGGCTACACTGAACTGGACGGAAAACACAAACTATTTGCATAGCCGTTTCGACCAAACTTTCATTCATTGTGGTGGTACACAGTACAAAAAAAAATTAATAAGAGATTGTTGTTCGTGCAGGTGAAGCAGCTCGGCAATAAGTCCGTCTCGTGGATCCGGAGACGAGACGCGCACATCCTCACCGTGGATCGGTACACGTTCATTGCGGACGAGAGGTTCCAGTCATTCCTGGTCGAGGCCACGGACACGTGGACGTTACAGGTATGCCCACAGAAAAGGTTTACATTAGATTTGTATTTTTAGTACCGTGTGGGGCCGGTACTTAAAAAGAATATCCCCACTGTACCGTGTGGGGCCGGTACTTAAAAAGAATATCCCCACTGCATCTCTCCCCATGCATGTCGTAAAAGGCGACTAAGGGATAAGGACAAGATGCCGTGCTAAAGGGCGACAGGCTCGCCACCTCTCACCTTGGCACGGTACTTCCACCGAGTCATGCAGCAGGTGGGTCTTCGTGCCTTACTTGCTGCTTGATTGATTTTATCTTGTTCGAATACTTTGCGAAACGTGGTGGTCGGTGTTGTGCTCTAATTGACCAGAGTGTTTGCAGCACAACACCGATTACTCTGCTTACCCCGATTATCGGGATTCAGCGTGTGTGATATGTATGTATGTATTGTATTTTTGTCTTTCGGTATTTATATTTTCTAGCTCCCAAAACATTATCCGATTTTTACAAATATTTTTTTCTTGTCTTAAGTACAGCCCGATTTACGTTCCTGTCTTTGTCGTTTTTGTTTGGTTGAAATATACAACAACGGAGCTAAATTTTTTTAGGTATTTCAAGCGAAAAAAAATATTTAGACATTCAAAAATTAAAAATTCAGGAACGTAGGTAGGATATTTTAAGTTATATTTATACATGAACAGGAAAATATACACAATACACAAACTATAACTACCTATCAAATTAAATAGACAAATATAACTAATTAAAAAAGAAAAAAAAAAAACTATAACTAAAAACCACTAAAAACTAAAAACTAACTTATAAATTATATGTTAAATTACGTAGGTTCGACTGTCCATATTACAACAAATAAGAATTGTAAAAATTCGTATAAGGTTTAGGGGGGTAAAAAGCATAAACCCCGAAAGACGATTTTGTATGGAGAAAGTTAGCTTCCGTCTCGTCTTAATATATCAGATACTGGAGTAGCGACAAATTCTATTGATTGTACTTTTTCGAGGTGTTGATTCGAATGATAATGTTGTTCGACTGTAATGTTTTTTACCGAGTCATTTAGGTGAAAGGTCCATCTAGTTACTATAGATCAGTGTTCGGACAGGGTTGTTGCGAACATCAGCATCAGCATCAGCATCCGCGGAACTTCAGCATCATTTTCAACATCAGCATCCGTATTGATCGATGCTGATGTTCGAGTCGTGACAAACCTTCTCGGAACAGACTCGAAGCCGGAAAAGCAGCAAATACAGTTCCAAATAGTTCCAAAGTTCCATCCAATACTAATAATTTAATTGCTAAGATTATTACTAAACTGGTACTGGTATCTGATTGATTAATTTTTTATATTAAAAATCACAAAATTATTAATACACAATCTTTTATTTCAATACCAACCAAAACTTTGGATATAAATTTATAATATTCATATAGTTCAATATTTTTCCCTTTTATTTATTTATTTATTTATTTATTTATTTATATTAAACACCAACAGAGTACACACAGCATTTAAACATAGAAGAAACATGACACAAATAGTACATAGTAATATGTGCACCCCAATGACAGGTGAGCACAGCAAGCTTAATACGGAATAAAAACTAATATATAAAAGTAAAATATAAAAACAAAGACTTAAATAACAATAAAACAACAACTACATCTTCAATACAAAACTAAACTAAAAAAAAAACAAATACAAATAGAACGCAAAAAACTAAGTTAATTATTTTAGCTAAAGAAGAAAAAAAAAGTTTATACTATAATATGAATGTAGAAAAAAAAACCTAAATAAACACTAAAACAAAATAAACATTAAGAAGAATCGGTCCTACAGTATTTTATAAAATAAAGAAAAGAATTAAAATCAGCATTAGCATCAGCATCCGCCGATGTCAATGTTAAAATATCAGCATCAACACCAGCATCAGCTGATGTGAAAAAATGTGCATCAGCAACAACCCTGTTCGGAAGTACCAAAACCACAGAGCATCAAATGCGCGCGCCCCTCCTAGAGGCGCCCTGAGCGCGATTTCTCTACAACGCCGTTGAAGCCTGTGGGCGTGGCCTATGACTTACATATGTGTGTTGTGCGTGTGCATTTGTTTGTGCGTGTGCCTAACTTGCTCCTCTTTGTGTGTAGTGTCGATACTAGCACACACACACACATACGAAGCGCTAGCAGCACTGCGTGTAGTTTTTGGGTTTCAAATATTATCGCTTAGGGCGTCTCTAGTAGGGGGCGCGCGCGGTAGGTATTTGATGCTCTGTGACCAAAACAGTCTACTCAACTTGAAAGGCAGAAATCTTAGCGCCCAATTACGTATGTAAAACGACTAAGAGCCGAACACTGTTGGTTGAGGATGAAAGAATAATATGGCGTAGCGAAGAGTAATTTTTTCCGCTAAATTAAACATTCACCACATTTCGAGCCGAGTCCCAAACCGCTGGGCGGGTCTCCAAGAGATGAATTTTAATGACCATTGATTCCTCTTTGATATAAATTTAACATAGCGACGAGTGGCTGCGGCGTGCGGCACAAGAATAATCAAACCGCGGAGATAATTTATTGGTACACTCGCAGTGACTATTTGCGGGCACAGATGAGATCAATAATAGCTAGATAGACCATAAAGGACGCTCTATGTGGGAACACAGGACACGGTGTCTCGATTTCATTTCATTCATTCGTTTCAGTCTTAGGTACCTACTAAACCGGTACATTTAAACTCGTCACAAATTTTATACAAACATTTTAACAATTTTAAATTTCGGGTCTACCCAGGGCAAGGGATTAATAATTTGACTATGTTCTAGTCTAGGCCATAATATACCGACCTACCTATCAAGCGAATTGTCAATAAACTAAAACTATAAAACATTAAAATACTACTATATATATAGAATGAAAGAGTATTTATTAATCAACCAAAAAATGAAGATACAATAAAAATTAAACTAATTATCTAAGCTAAACTAATATAAAATATAACTAAGTTAAAAACTAAAATTAACCTAAAATTAAAACTAACCTAAAAAATATAAAATATTTCGTCCAGCCCGTCCTCCGTGTCCTGTCCGCGAAGCGAGCCCATTACACCTGCTGCATTCCCACGCTGGATCGCCAGGCTGACTCTCTGCCTGAAGTATTCACCAGCGCGTTTGTCATTTGCTTTTTCTATTAAATTTTTTGATAAGTTGCCAATAAATTTCTTTGTATCGCCGCACCACGGACCAAAAGTCTCGACAGCGAATGCGATGAAGTGGTAGTTCGCCTTCACTGACGAGTACTTTGTGTGCTTTAGCCGCGCAGCTGTTTCTGCGGCCGCACCAGCTGTTTTCGAGGTGCGATCAATGTAGGACGCCGCAAGTGTATCCACACATGTGGCGTCACACATATAAATAGAATAATTCTATAATTTATTAATTACGATCAAAGATTAAAATATGTCAATTAAAAAAAAAATATTTTTTTGTAGCATCAATATAATTTTATTGTCAAATTATTCTACAGATTCTACATAGATTCTACAAAACAACTAAAAATGGGTTTCTCCCGGTGGATATTCCTCGTAAACCACCGTAAGTTTAGAGGAGGTAAGGGCGGAGTCAATAAATATTTAATAATTGTAGGCCTGAAGTGTGTAAGCATTATTTAACTGTTGGACGTCAACGGGTTAATTAAATAAAATAAATAATACTTATTTTGACGGGAAGGAGTATTATTTTTGAGGGTTCCGTATCCGTCATACGGGACCCTATTACTAAGCCTACGCCGTCTGTATATCTGTCTGTCTGTCCGTATGTCTGTCCGAGGGCTGTATCTCTTGAACCGTAACAGGTAGCCCATTGAAATTTTCACAGAATATGTGTTATTAATTATTATGGCCTATATGTATAACAACAAATAATAAAAATAGGAAAAGTAAAAAATTCACGGAGGTCCCCATACAAGCAACTAAAAAGTGTATGCGCGCCATCTACCGAAAAACGTTTTTTTAACTATTAGGTAAAATTACATATGAACGGCACGGTTTATAGTTAATAGTTTATCGTTTAATTGTTTATTGATATGGCAGTAAGACTGCGCTCGAACTTGTCACAAATTGTTCTATCCGGTTCGATTACACCCGCGAAAAAGAACCGGCAAGAAACTTCGCTTTTTAGGTTTCTGTATCCCGTACGGAAGCTTATTACTAAGCCTCCGCCGTCCGTCCGAAGGGATGGTCATGGAGTAAGTTACTTTGTTTTAGGAAATATTGATGTATGTATGTTCCTCCATAACTCTTAAAGCCATCATCCGAATTTGATGAAACTTAGTACAAGCCCATTTTACTATACGGGACACAGGATAGGCTTACTAAAATTCACTTCCGGCTACGCTAAGATGTGGCTCCCATACAAATCGAATTGTTCCAAGCGCCGAAATAAAGGGCGGCGCGGCGCGGCGGGGGTTAGTAGCGCGTCTCGCGGAGACTGGCAGCGCGGAGGCGGCGGAGGCGCGGGACGCGGCGCGGGGTGCGGTCTGGCGGAGCGCGGTGTGTGTGTGTATGCATTGTCTCGGCAGAGTTTCTTATCTAATTCGATTCATTATCTATTTAGGTGCAAACCTATCTAAAAGTGTTGTTGCGAGTCGATGTTAGCGGATATTTACTAACTGAAGTTCCTATTTGATTTAAGTTAATTGATCGTATGTTTATTATATTGTACGTAGTGTAGTATGCGCGGAATAATAGCAAAAAGATTCTTAGTTTTACACGACTACGGCGAAGCGAAAAGGAGAGTTATGTTTTTGATCGGTATGTATGTATGTATAGCTTTTGCCCGCGGCTTCGCTCGCGTGAAATTCGTATTTCAAAGGAAGAAAGTAAGTAACTAAGGGCGAGCTGGGTTCAGGTAAACGAAAAACCGTCTCGAAGAAAGTGAGTAACTTTTTGAGGCCGAAGGCGAAGTTGCGTTCAGGAAGACAATAAACCTTCTCGAAGACAGTAAGTAATTATGGTCGAGGCCGAAGGCCGACCTGCGTTCAGGAAGAGGATAAACCATCTTTATGAAAGTAAGTAAAAAAGGGCGAGGCCGAAGGCCGAGCTGCGTTCAGGAAGAGGATAACCTATTCGAAGAAAGTAAGTAGACAACTATGGGCTAGGCTGAAGGCCGAGCTGCGTTCAGGAAAACGATAAACCTTCTCGAAGACAGTGAGTAACTATGGGCGAGGCCGAAGGCCGAGCTGCGTTCAGGAAGAGGATAACCTTTTCGAAGAAAGTAAGTAACAGAGGGCGAGGCCGAAGGCCGAGCTGCGTTCAGGAAGACGATAAACCTTTTCGAAGACAGTAAGTAACTATAGGCGAGGCCGAAGGCCGAGCTGCGTTCAGGAAGACGATAAATTCTCGAAGACAGTAAGTAACTATGGGCAAGGCCGAAAGCCGAGAGGTGTTCAGGAAGAGGATAAACCTTTTCGAAGAAAGTAAGTAACAAAGAAGTTACTTTCTTCGAGAAGATTTATGGTCTTCCTGAACGCAGCTCGGCCTTCGGACTCGCCCTCTGTTACTTACATTCTTCGAAAAGGTTATCCTCTTCCTGAACGCAGCTCGGCCTTCGGCCTCGCCCTTTGTTACTTACTTCTTAAAGATGGTTTATCCTCTTCCTGAACGCAGCTCGGCCTTCGGCCTCGCCCATAGTTACTTACTGTCTTCAAAAAGGTTTATCGTCTTCCTGAACGCAGCTCGGCCTTCGGCCTCGCCCTCTGTTACCTACTTTCTTAGAAAAGGTTATCCTCTTCCTGAACGCAGCTCGGCCTTCGGCCTCGCCCATAGTTACTTACTTTCTTCGAGAAGGTTCAGTTTTCCTGAACGCAGCTCGGCCTTCGGCCTCGCCCTCTGTTACTTACTTTCTACGAAAAGTTTACCCTCATCCTGAACGAAGCCCGGGTTTCGGCCTCGCCCATAGTTACTTACTTTCTTCTAAAAGGTTATCCTCTTCCTGAACGCAGCTCGGCCTTCGGCCTCGCCCTTTGTTACTTACTTTCTTAAAGATGGTTTATCCTCTTCCTGAACGCAGCTCGGCCTTTGGCCTCGCCCATAGTTACTTACTGTCTTCGAGAAGGTTTATCGTCTTCCTGAACGCAACTCCGCCTTCGGCCTCAAAAAGTTACTCACTTTCTTCGAGACGGTTTATCGTTTACCTGAACCCAGCTCGCCCTTAGTTACATACTTTCTTCCTTTGAAATACGAATTTCACGCGAGCGAAGCCGCGGGCAAAAGCTAGTAGATAATAGATTCTCAGCCTCATATCATATCTGTCAGCCTCGGTAGCTCAGTGGTGCGGTCGGTCGATTGTCGGATCATAACCACACCTGGGCGCGGTCATTGGATGGATGGGTGAAGCTGACCGCGGTTCGGATTTCACGTACAACTGTATGTCCCTTCCCTTCTTACCTTACCTTACTTTAAATAGTTCGTGTTTCTCGTACAGTTCAGTGTAGCCCGGACGACCGAAGGGAAGCACTGACATAGAACCTAGCACCTAGTTTACCAAGGTGTTATGGGCTGACATCGCGAATGTAGTAAGTGATGTAGCCATCCGTGTCAGTTTCCATAAAAAATAAATAAAAAAAATGGATCACTATAAATATCTCTAAAACCTTAGCCTTCAATAAGAAGCTGAAAATATGTGCGCCTTTGTAGTCGAATATAAACGTTCGGAATTACAAAACCACTTTCTATTCTTGGGAGATTTCCTTTTAGAATATTTCCTTTAACACAAGTGCTAGAGAAAGGGATTGTTTAGTAAACAGCTAATTTTCGTAACACGGGTGTATAATTTCATTGTTCCATGACCTAGTTTATTTGATCAATAGCTGCTTAGTGGGTTAATAATTTATTGTGGATACAAAATGAACTTTAAACAGGTGGCAAGTTTCTAAACGAACGTGAACCCACCCCCCACCCCCTATTTATTGTTTGTGTACATGGTAAACTATAGAACAGCGTTCACGTATGCTCAGAGAAGAAAAACAATAATTTGTTTTGTTATGCAGCCGACCGACTAACCTTCACACTGCTCTGTCACATCAGTGTGAAGGTTAGGAAAATTATTTCCCAACCTTCACACCGTGAGTGCCACGATTAAGAGCAGTGTGAACGTTAGGAATTTTCCTTCCTAACGTTCACATTAGTATTAAGGATAGGAAGTCGCTTTCTTAACCTTCACACTATTGCAAATTAAAACCCTCTTTACTAGATTATGAAATCACTGGCCACTTGAATAAAGTTATATCTCAGATGTCGGTGCTAAAAAAAGATAATTGAAGTTTTATCGGATATCATCAATGTCATTTGAATACTTTATCTTGAAATTTTAACCCCAAAATTATTTCATTAAAAAATAAGTTAAAAAAACTGAAACCCGACTAATGAAAAATCACGCTCTAAAAAAGTATGAAACAAGAAAATAATTCATAGTGATGTTGAGAGGATAGCCGTGGTTTTGGGCCACTTTGCCCTAAAAATTATGATCGCTTACTACTGTTAGAGATTAGAATATATTGTTTTTTTAGGGTAGGTGGCATACGACCACGGCTATCCTCTGAACATCACTATGAATTATTTTCTTGTTTCATACTTTTTAGAGTGCGATTTTTCACGTTTTAGTTTTTTTAACTTATATTTTTTACAAGTAGGTAGGTAAATACTGTTCGGTTAAGATTTGGCTGAACGTGTGAAGGTTAGTCCGACGTGAGTGTGAAGGTGAGAAAAGAGATTTGACGGTGTGAAGGTTAGGAAAGAGACTTCCTATCCTTAACACTACTGTGAAGGTTGGGAAATAATTTTCCTAACCTTCGCACTGGTGTGACAGTGCAGTGTTAAGGTTAGTCGGTCGTCGAAATGTAGCTAATGGTTAGATGATAATGGTAGGATGGTCAAATGCATGTGAAATGAATGTACAAATTTTACTCTCACTAAAATTGGTACATTTTTGTGTAGTAAACAAGTTCTACAGGTTGTTGTAACGGCCACTATAATAAATTTAGGAAATGATTATTGGGATCAATAGTAACAAAAAAGTCAAATAACTTTTTTCTGAATTCCCTTTAAATAAAAAGTTACAGTTTTCATACAAACTTAGTGTAAAATAATCTAATGTTCCGCACGAACGTGGGAATGGAAGGCACGCGGTGAGTGAGCGAGCAGGGACGAGTGCGCGGAGAGAGGGGGTGCGCGACGGCGGCGGCGCGGCGTGAGTTCTTCGACCCCGACCGTTCCCGCGCCAGCGCACTCCCCCCGCGCTCGTCAAATTACACTTGACGAAAACATAAATTTTAAAAATTTATATCTCCAAAACCAGACACTTTAGAGAAAAACCTTATTTACTTTTTTGTCTCGGAAAAACATGAGGATTGCGCTGGCGAAATAAATGTACACGCCGTTACAACACCCTGTATATTGCATCGCTATCATGAAATGTCGCATCGCGTCTCAGTGTGAGCTGACCCTAAGGATAAGGCCTCTCATACAACTTTATCGCTCTATGAGCCAACGATAAACTAATGCGCTATTTATGAGTACTGCAAGGCGTGTTGCCAAGCAAGTGGTGGACACTTCCGCGTTTGTCCGCCAATTTGGTGAGGACATTTATTGTGTTCTTATGAACCAATCCTTACGATAGTAATATAAGTCAATGTCTGCAGTGTAATTTCATATGATAGGCAATAATGAATTTAATTTAAACTGTTGTATCAGGTGAAGTACGTGCAGGCGAGAGACGCCGGTCTGTACGAGTGTCAAGTCGGCACCGAGCCGAAGATGAGCCACTTCATACAACTCAACGTAGTCGGTGAGTCAACGCATATTTAGTTACACGTAACGCATGATAATGACAGCTTGGTGTTGGTATGGGTTCGTCAGTCTGGCCCACGAGTCAGTAAACCTGGATACGAAATACGGCATCGTTTGTATGAGAACCGAGGTAGCCGCCAAAGGGGTGTGAAGTCTGAGGCGGGAGCGGCGCATGGAACGCCGTGATTGGCCGAGCGAGTAGGTAGCCACGTGACGCCAGTCTTCCATACGTTTGAACGGGATTCATACAATAAGTCGCTCATTGTGTCGATTCGCGATGAAAAGATGAAACGGATTTAACAATATTTAACCCTTCTTTACATCAAGGGAATAATATAACTTTCTCTTAAATGAACAAAGGCAACGCCCCTTTCACAATTTTGCGAATTTGCAGATTTTCGCATAAACACGATAATAGTTCTGAGATACCTCGGATACTTTATTATAAATCTACATCAAATTTCCAAAACAATGATATGTAAGACCTCGTACATTGGTATTATCTTATTGGAGTATTTGTTATTGGAATTTTCCAAAATTAAAAAAATAATGTTAGAAAGTCGAAAAGTTTTGTAACCAAAAAAAAAATTTATTATATTATTAACAACTATTTGCTAATTACTTAGCCAACGATATGACAAATTATATTGCAATATGACTTCGCGAAAAATTCGCGAAAATCTACCCTACCATAAAAAACCTCGATATTTAATTTTTTTACGGTAAAATGAGGTTTTCCAGGCTTTGCCTTTTTTAACAAACTAACCAGCCATGCAGCTAGAGCCTTATAAAATGTACCATGCGTCTCTCTGTCAGTTTGACGGTGTGAATTCGTTATATAAGGGTTAATAAAATAACAAATGAAAGGCTGTGTAGTCTGTAATAGAAACATATATTTGAAACAGAACAATAATTTACTTAATTATTTATTTATAGATCGGTATCTATATTAAAATTTTCATTTGGTAACTTTTGAACAATTGAATTAAATTTAAAAGCACAATTTACGACATTTACATTGTTACTGTTTACATAGTTGACATTTACATTATTGTTGAACTAAAGAACTAAAGAACTAACATGTGTCTCGAGAGATGGTCGCGCAACAGATGGATAGATCTCACCGAGACCTAAAGTTTGAGTACCAACACGATGGGTCTAGCACCAGTGGTTCTCGAGTTATGACCAAAACAAAAGTTCATGTGACAGATGGATAGATCTCACCGAGACCTGAAGTTTGAGTACCAACACGATGGGTCTAGCACCAGTGGTTCTCGAGTTATGACCAAAACAAAAGTTCATGTGACAGATGGATAGATCTCACCGAGACCTAAAGTTTGAGTACCAACACGATGGATCTAGCACCAGTGGTTCTCGAGTTATGACCAAAACAAAAGTTCATGTGACAGATGGATAGATCTCACCGAGACCTGAAGTTTGAGTACCAACACGATGGGTCTAGCACCAGTGGTTCTCGAGTTATGACCAAAACAATAGTTAATGTGACAGATGGATAGATCTCATCGAGACGTTCAGATTGAGTACCAACACGATGGGTCTAAGTCCAGTGGTTCTGTAGATATGACCAAAACTAATGATCACGTGACAGATGATAATTCCGACCCCTCACTCGCATGATCGCATCGCATTTCGCATTTAGATGCTAGCTAGCTAGCTAGCAGCGGAGTTCAGGCGCTATATAGCATTTAGCATTTAGCAGTACCACAGATAAATAGCACATACTTCATTGCTTTGTGCGTTCCAAAACAAACGAACCAACAAAGTTTTACGAACGAAACAGCAATGCTAATTAAAATTAAATGTGATTATTGCTTAGCATTTAGCATTAATTTTTATTCATCTGGGCGCTTAGCAGTGCTAAATGCTAACGGGGTATTCATTATGAATTAATTTTGTTAATGCTAAGCATAACAAGACTAATTCCCGGTAGACGCATGACCTAAAGAAATTAATTCCTTTAGAGTCGCTCAAAAGTAAAAACCGGTAGGTACTGGTTGAATGAAAAAAGCGCGATAAACGAATATTGAACGAGGAAACCTGCTGAGGTTGACTAGAAGAAATGTCCTTTGGCAATAAGGCAGAATGCATGAAATATCTGTATACATTTAACATACATATTTATCAATAAACAAAAAAAATTACAAGAGCTAACTGCATCCAACACGATAGTCGACCTATGGTGGGTAAGCAGAAAAGAGCTCTCCATACATATTTACGCCGATGTTTGTTACTGAAATTCAAGCGAAAAATGCTATCAAATTGAATGAAACTACTTACTCGTGAAAGGTGACTCCATCTGTGTTCAAGTCTGAATTTTTCGACGACTTTTTGCACCAAAGCACTGCACAATGAGGCATTTTGTGACAGACGCGCACGTTCGCTCCGCCTGAGCGGCGGACGGAGACTAAGATCGGTCGCCGGCGCTAGACTGACGCGCTGGCGCGTGTGCGCCGACGCGCGGCTACCCCTGTCCTCCTATGTATAGCGCCTCCAGGCTTACTGACTCGTGGTCTGGCCAATGGGCGAACCCTCCAGAGACGTCTTACCTAGGCTTACCATAATTATGAAGAGCCAAATCGGGACGTTAAATAGCAAGAGGCAAATTTTGGATGAATTAAAATTACGAAGAACAAAGCCAAAGACGCATTAATATTAACTATGTTATGTTAACTAAAGAAAAAAGAGACCCAGTTTTATTATTCGCCCACACTTGCTTTGTATTTTTCACTGGAATGCACTTGTTTCAGAATTTTTTTGTCATTCTTAATTTTATCATAAAACTCAGTGCACGACATGTTATTAAAATTTATTTTACACATGAGCAAGGCTTTCACAAAACTTTCTTCCATCCTACCTCGATCATCAGACCACATTTTTTTTATCTGTGAAAAAAATCTTTCTACAGGCGTTGAAGTACCGTAGTAGACACATAGCAAACTCCAAGATTTTTTTAAGGTTTTGGACCTCAATTTGTTTCATGTGAAAATGGGTGATGAGCTGCAACCATTTATCTGAGTAAACAGCTTCATTAGAATTTTTTTTAAATCCTTTTGTTAATAACACCTCGTCAAACAGCTCATCAATCACTATTTGGTTTTTCGATGGAGGTTTTTGCATTTTATTTATATTTTCTTCTGCTTTTTCGATTTCACTCCGATTGAGCTTTAGTTTGACCGGGACGCTGATGCAAACCGGCCGGGACGCCGGGACAGGGGTCTTAAACCGGGACCGTCCCGGTCAAACCGGGACATATGGTAAGCCTAGTCTTACCCCCATAACCCGCGCCGACCTCAGTCGTGTTTTTGTACGGAGCACTAACACAGAAGCCCAGCTTTCATTATCTTGCGTTGAGTGAAGGAAAACTTTGTTGTTTTTTTCTTTCCAAAGAATTAAGTCAGTTATTTTACTTAGACCTTACTTAGGCTAAATTTATTTTACAGATTTTTCATTCAGAGCGATGCACATTTAGGGCTAAGATTAACGTTAAGTAACGTTATATTGTATGGGGATCTGTCACAAAACTTTCCTTCCGACACTGAGTGGAACATAAAATACCGGCCCTAAAGGATCAATAAATCTGTGAAGGCCGAGGTTTCATTCCCCTGCTGCTATGGAAGTAGTTGAATACCTAACTGTAAAAAGGCAGAAATGAGCTTTGAAAAAAAAAAATCAAGTGAAACATTGTCGCATGTTAAAAACATATTATTTAACGACATTATCTGAACGCAAAATCGAATTTCTCTTTGACGCCAAAACCAATTTAAAATTTCGGAAATATTAATAAAAAAAATTTACTTAATTATTGCTTTTGATGTGGTCACCGCACCACGTATTAATCTACATAAAATATTATATTTATTAATTTCGTGCAAAATTCATCGAACAACATTTTATATTTGTAGGGTTACGTACGAGTACATATCCGTACTAGTGCCATTACCGTACCATGTGGCATTGGTAAGGATTGGTAGAAATAAATATTAAAAAAGGAAAAAAAGAAGAAGTCCTAGAAATTATGAAAATAGATTATTTTGACATAAAGTTTATGTTACATATACGCGAAAAAAATTGTGACGATCGGAGATTTATTTAGTTATTTAATTTATAATTTATAAATAAAATAACTAAATAAAAAAAACCTCCCCTTTATCACCTAAATTTGTATGTGGAAAAATCTGAAAAAAATCACGCATATGAATAACCTTACGAAATATTATAGAAAAGTAATATTTAAGTCAGACTTTCTGAAATATAGTGAATTTACGGAACCCTCGGCGCATGAAGTAACTTCATATCTGACCGACTTTTTTTATTAATATTCTCTTTACTAGAATGTTGCCGCGCTTGAGAAACATTTTCAATTACCTGATATTAAACACCTTTTAGATTTTCAAACGAAATACTTAGATACCCGCCGATGTTTTCAAAGTATACCTACATTTTATCATTTCGACGTCAAGAGTCGAAATCAATTAGATCCAATATAATTTTGTCGAACCAATTGAATTTCACTAAAATGTGTTCTCTTCGTCGACTTTCGAAATTGCCAACAGTAAATTTCATTTCGTCGGAGCATATTTTTGCTTAAATAATCATTAAATTTCGTATAGTCCGGACAATTACTTCAAGAGCCATTCCACTTGAACAAAGAGAGGTAAAATTCTTCATTCTAATTTTTGTTATAGTGAAATTAAAAATGTCGGAGAAGAATGGGCTAAACGTTGATTTCCGTTGACGGGGGAGAGAAACGTATTTCGCAGAATTGCTCGCTGGATTGCTCGCAGAGACTAATTTGAGTGTAGCTTTTCTTCGTGTAGAGACCTTAGGCTTTTGAAACAAAGAAAGCATATTTTTTTTCTTTAACGGACAATAGTGAACAATTTAAAACTCGCACACACAATGAAAAAGGAATCATACATTCATCTACACTAATATTATAGTAAGTTAAAAAGGGAAGGGATCTACAGTTTTACGAGGAATCCGAACAACGATCAGCCTCCAATGGAGTCGAGCGATCACCAATCCATCCACTGACCGCGCCGAGATGTACTTATTATCCGACCGACCGCACAACTGTGCTACCGAGGCTGAAAAAAACTCTCATTCTAATGATTAAAATTAAATGTCTGTTCACAGTGCCAAAGATCGAGATCCTAGGCGAGTCAGACCTGTACGTGAAGGCTGGAAGCTCGTTGAACCTGAAATGCGTCATCACACAGTCGCTAGAGGAGCCCGCGTACATATTCTGGTACCACGACGACGAGAGAGTCCTCAACTATGACAGGACGCTCATAGACATTCGCATGGAGCGGGTCAGCCCTGACACTACGGTACGTTCTATAAATGACGCATGTCGAATGGACTTAAGCACCGTGTGTGACTAGTAACTTGAAAAAAAAATCCCACTGTATTTTTTTTTTTTTTATTGTACCTGACACGGTTTGCTACATCACCTACAACATCCGTGATGTCAGCCCATAACACAGGGTGAACTAGGTGCCATGTCAGTGCTTCTCTTCATTTCATGTCGGCTACACTAAACTGGACGCAAAACACGAACTATTTACATAGCCGTTTCGACCAACGTTTCGTTCGGTGCGGTGGTACCAACCCGGCCGGGATAAACCCTACCACCTAGTAAGGTAAGAAGGGAAGGGACCTACAGTTTAACGTGGAATCCGAACCACGGTCAGCCTCCAACGGTCGAGCGGTCACCCATCCGCGCTCACGCACCGCGCTCAGCGTTGCTTAATAACATTTGACTAACCAACCGCGCCACTGAGCTACCGAGGCTGACGAATTTTCTTATCCCTTAGTCGACTTTTACGACATGCGACGGGGAGAGATGCAGTGGGGCTATTCTTTTTAAGTACCGACCCCACACGGTACATTGTATCTCTGTATCTCTCCCCGTGGATGTTATAAAAGGTGAATAGTGGATAAGGACAAGATGAACTGCTAATGGAAGACGGTGTGGCCACTTTTATCCTTGGCACGGTCCTTCCACAATCATGTAGTAGGTCGTCATCCCTTCTTGTTTCTCGATAATAATTATCTTGTTCATGAGTGTCTTTATTGTTTTATGCTAAGCGTGGTAGGCGGTGTTGTGATGTAATTCGCGATAGTTCTTGCAGCACAACACTCATTACTCTGTTTACCCCGATAATCGAGATACAGCGTAATGGTATGTTACGTGTGTATGTAGGATGGGCAAAAATGTATGGGACCTGGTTTCACCCACAAATAACGAGGAGTTATATATTAAGGTGTTTCCATATTAACTGCAAATATTTTGGGAGGAGTATCCCTCCATCTATCCATCAATAATAATTAAGCAAAAATATTCTATATTTTTAGCTTTCGATTTCCCGAAATTTAACAAAGCCGATTTTCACACCCATGTAGAGACAAGTCAACTCAGAGAAAATCAATCTTTAGATAGTTTAACTATATTATAAAAAAATATATATCTGCTTCATAAAATGCGTTTTATTGCATTTTCAAAAGAGGGCGTTATGCTGCCGCACCAATTACTTTGGATTTTGCATTTTTTTTTATCGCAAAATAACATTTCGCCATTCTCAAACATATTACATTCGCAATAAATTGTAAATTTGAAAAAGTATCGGCATCACGGCATTTCTTTTTAAATTTACAACGGCCAACATTTTGTATTCTACTTTGAGAATCAGCCCTTAAAATTTTGGCAGTAATTGATGAATCAGAATATATAGAGGGTGAATGCTTACCATTTCATTAGATGAATTGGCTCTAGAGCTTTTCTAATGTTATCTGTTATCGGCGATGATGAGTTGACTTGTCTCTTAGGTGGGGACTCTGAACCTGAATCAGAATCTATAGAGGATGAATGCTTCCCATTTCATTATACGAACTCACTCTAGAGCTTTTCCAATGTTATCTGTTATCGGTGACGATGAGTTGACTTGTTTCTTACGTGGGGACTCTGAAGCTGAATCACAATAATATATAGAGGGTGAATGCTTACCATTTTATTAGACGAACTGGCTCTAGAGCTTTTCTTCTAAGGTTATCTGTTATCGAGGATGATGATGAGTTGACTTGTCTCTTAGGTGGGGACTCTCATAATCTACAACACGCGGCGCGAGGACTCCGGCAACTACTCGTGCAGTCCATCCAATCTAGATTCCGCCAGCGTCATGCTTCACGTGCTCAATGGTAAGGAGATCTTCTTTATTATCGTCTTTAATTTTTTCATCATATCTTTATATGTCTTTTATATATAACTAACTTTTTAAAATAAACACACGATTAACCTGTGATTTTGTAAGATCGATGACGGTATGTCTGGTGCAGCCATGCAACTTATACTCTGTTCGCACAGTGTTGAGAGTGACTCATCGCAAATAATGAGCGTTTACATGTTTAATTTTTTTTTATATAAAGCGCGACATATGACGCCCATGGACAATCGGTCGTCGTTTGCACGCGGGAGTTGAGAATGCCATGCCGGCCTGACAGGTGCCTATTCACGCCTCTCTCGAAGGACCCGAGACTGTACTTGGGGAGAAATATGTGGGCAGGGAGAGCGTTCCAAAATTTACCAGTTCTGTGGAGGAAAAATCTGCAGAACCGTTTGTTACGCACCCATGGTAAGTCCAGCGTATAGGGATGCAATTATTTTCTTATAGAAAGCGCGAAATGTGGCGCAAAGCCACCCATTAAGGTGTATATTACGAGTCCAATGGACATTCGGTCATACACTTACAGGTGCGGTTATAACCTTAACCTTGTTTCTCAGAATTGTATAATCGATAGGTAGGTAGGTACTCTTGAGTTCCGAGAAACTGTCGTTGAATGTGGATCGATTACCCAAAGTGGAGGTTTGCCTTATTAGTCCTCTTGTTTCTGAATATTTGATAAGGGGAGGTGGTGTAGAGGCTTCCAGTTTGAGTTATTAGCATATTTTCTCTTTGTGTGTTAAGCAGCGTACACACCTAAAGAACGAAGGCGAGCGAATGCTGGCGAACGAGCGTCGAGCGCGGCCGAACGAAGGCGAAGGCGCGCATTCGTTTGCCTTCGCTTGTCGTGTTCCGAAACGTTCGGCCGTGCGCAGTGTGGACGGAATTCGCTTGAATAAGTATTTCCACCTTTTTTTTTTTATGGAAACTGACAGGGTTGGCTACATCACCTACAACATCCGTGATGTCAGCCCATAACACCGGGTGAACTGGTGCCACGTCAGTGCTTGCTTCCCTTCGGTCGTGCCGGCTACACTGAACTGGACGGAAAACACAAACTATTTACATAGCCGTTTCGACCGACCTTTCATTCAGTGCGGTGGTACCAACCCGGGCGGGTTTAACCCTACCACCTAGTAATATAAGAAGGGAGTCATATGATCATATCCCTTAGTCGCCTTTTACGACATACACGGGGAGAGATGCAGTGGGGCTATTCTTTTAAAGTACCGGCCCCACACGGTACAGAATTCAACCTTTCAACTCGCATTCACTAGGAACACTTGCGAACGAATGCGTGCGAAGGACGGATATATCAACGATTGCGAACAATGATAAGCTGGCGTTCGGCATTTTCCGTTCGCTGTCCTTCGTTTGCCTGCGTCATTTAGGCTTTAATTCGGCTTAACCGCGAATTACCCAATAGCGCACGAACACTATGTGAAGCCGTGTTACAGATTACTTAATAGTTACTTCGTAACAGATAAATCACTCCATAGAAAATGTTCAATACCTTCGGCTTTAATAGCCTACTGTTTTACGTCGCCAATCGCTGCGTGCGAAAATGTACCTAAACTAAACGATCGAGTGTAAAGTGATTATTGCTTTGCAGCTGCGCGCAGTTGCGTGGGCGAGCGTGTAGGTATGCTTCGCGCGGCCGACGAATTTCCACTGAATTAGATAGCCGGCGATCCACGGGGCGGTAGGTAGTTAGCGCGCGCAAGTACATAGAGTGCGTGAGGTCTGGCCGTGTGGACGTATGGGCGATTGCGAACGAACGTTCGCAAACCTTCGAAAATTTGCGTTCTTTAGCAATTGTTCGTTTTCGTTCGCCTGCACGCGCCATTGAGTGATGGCTGTTTTCGCGCGTTGATTTTCTCAAAATTATGCAGGACCATCTTTTGAATAAACTGAAGATGTTTTATTCCACAATAAAGCGGGAGGGGTTTTCGCAATATGGGTTTTTGTGTTAACACTTCGAGAAAATGTGGATCTGCCTCTGAGTGTTCTCGACGGCATCTTGACTTGTCGTGTTTTTGTGTATTTATCTACGGCTTATTCTCACATCTGAAAATTATCCATAATTTTGGATTAAATATGGGAATTATACATGTTTGGAATAAAATAAGGCATTTATTAGATTTCACAGATATTATTATGTGCTATATATATGGCTGGTCAAACTCGTTTGGTTCAAATTGGACTCGATCCAGAGTCCATGATTTCGGAATTTGTTTTCCACAAGCTTTGTATTTCGATTATAAGAGCATAATATTTAGTCTATTCAACACTGACATCAATGAGGTATGTTATATGGGTAAGTATATATAAATATATATACTAGCTTTTGCCCGCGGCTTCGCTCGCGGTAGACTCGGTTTAATAGGAAGTGGGATTTAAACGCACATATTATAATAAACGATCGCTTCTCTTATATTATCTCTCTCTCCTGTCCATTTTATACTTTCTTTAATACCTACTGCTCAACCCTAAGGCCATTTAGCGTGCTGGTATATAGCATATAGAGATAGAGATAGAGACAGAGATTAGAGATTAGAGATCGAGATAGAGACAGAGACAGAGACAGAGACAGAGACAGAGACAGAGACAGCGACAGAGACAGAGACAGAGACAGATACAGAGACAGAGACAGAGACAGAGACAGAGACAGAGACAGAGACAGAGACAGAGACAGAGACAGAGACAGAGGCAGAGACAGAGACAGAGGCAGAGACAGAGACAGATATTATAGATAAAATATAAAAATAAAAGAAAATAAAGTAGCCGTCTTACACAACGGGAAGCACAGCTGCCCTGGCACCTAGTACATAAAAGTGTGCTAGGTTGAAAACCATGTCTGGTTTCTTCAGAACTGAAACACTGATAGTACCTACCACGTACCTACCTATTCAGATTCAAAAGTAAATTTTTGTATCGATTTAATAAGCGAGGACTGTATTTAATTTACAATGTTAAAATATATTTTTTTTTTTTATTAGCGTGACCTATTATTGAAATTCTTAAAAAAAAATCAGCTGTACGTGCAAATTAAAGATTATATTAAAAATTATTTGATGTCGATTTTAAAATAAAAAGTGATACCGGAAAAACTTGGGAGGAGTGCGGAGTTGAGCTAATCAATGTAGGGCGCGGGGTGAGCCGGGGATGCGCGGAGCGGCGAGTTAGGGTTGCCACATTTTTGGTCCATTCCCGGACAAAAAAAAAAAAACAGAGTGCGCTGTTGTATTTGTATTGTGATCATTCATAAATGGCAGTTAGACTGCTCTCGAACTTGTCACAATTTATTCTATCCGGTTCGATTACACCCACGAAGAAGAACCGACAAGAAACTTAGCAGGGTATTTTTTTAATATTATTACAAGTAGGTATTTTGTGACTAGCCACATAATAACATCGCTTACAGTCTATCGAAAACACAGATTGAGAGCAAGATTAAAAATTTTGCTGAGAGTTCTGACAAAGACTTATTAATTAAGTGTATCAGGTGTAGAGAGCCTTTGTCAAATTTTGATACTTAATTTGTATCAATATAATTATGTTAGTTTATCTATTGATAATATTGTTATCATCAGTTGTGCACGTGCATCATTATTCAATGTCGTGATAATCTTAGGATTATTCGATCTCGATCCGAGAATCGACATCGACTTCGTCACTCGAGTTGCACCGAAGGACCCCCGGAAAGGGGTCCCCAGACCCTTGATAGTTAAACTTCAGTCTCGATGGAGAAAGGATGACTTCTTGGCGGCTCTCCGCGCGAAAAAAGATTCCCTCACAGTGGACAAGCTCAGCTTCCCCGGCGACAAAAGGATCTACGCCAACGACCACCTGACACGAGCCAAGAAGATGCTACTCGTCAAAGTGAAGGAACTGACTAAAGCTAAATCATATCGATATACCTGGGTGAGAAATTCTGTGATAAAGGTCAGGCAATCAGATACTTCTCCTGTTATCATAATCTCGAGTGAGTCGGACCTAAAAAAGATTTACTAGGAGGTCGCTATGTTCATGTTTATTTTTATGTTTTTGCTTATAAATCTGTTAACTTTTCTTTATATTTAGTATCTCATCCCATACTCGAAAATTTTAATACCAGAATATGTGTACCTATACTTTACAATGTGATTAACAATGTCTCCCAACACTTTATATTAAATTATAGTTTAACATCTTATCAACTACGAAGAGAAAATTTATCTTACTGTTGTATACTTAAAGTAGCTGGACTATTATTTGAATTTTTTGAAAACCAATACCTCTTGCAATTAAATTTGCCCGCTGTGACATCTAGTTCATCAATTTATATTACATCTAAGTTTAAAAATGCTTTGAAATGGTTGAGAACACCTGTAACCAGTTTTTTGTGGCTTCAATTTTCAGTCGCCTTTATCTGCCTGAACCGGTTCTACTGCGAGATTTATCTACGGAGCACGAAACTATATTCATCTTACTCCGCAACGTACACTTTTTGCGCCTATACGTTATTGTCGTCCCTTTCTCGCGTTGGTAGCTCGATATCTGTGCGTGTAAACGGAAATGTAATACTCATGATGATCATGATCATGAATGCACCCGATAGTTACCTACGAAGACGTTGCTCGCTAGTTAAATCACCAATTAACTTTACAAATTATTGCTACATAATCGTAATCGTGGCCCGTAATCTTTGTATGAATTATAATATTTCCTTAACGCAAATAAATGGAACTTAACATTTATTATCAGAACGTTAGAGGGCTAAGAACAAAGACCCATACTTTCTTGGAGAATATTTTAAACAGCGACTATTCAGTGATATGCGTTTCGGAATCGTGGTTACTTCCGGGAATTTTCGATTCTGAATTGTTTGATGACCGTTTCTCAGTTTATCGCGTGGACCGTCCATATAAGGAAGTTGGTCAAACAATGGGAGGCGGAGTACTGATTGCAGTTCGTCGAGATCTTGTCACCTGTGCGTCCGTTGAAGCGCCGGTACCCCCGCCCCGACCGGGAGCGGACATTGTGGCCGTGACCCTCACCGTAAAAGAAGGATTCAAGTACCGAAAGGTCAGAATCTATTGTTCATACTTTGTTCAGGGCACTGCTCAATTATCCTTACAAAATGATTATTATGATTTCATTTCTAAATTACACACAGAAAATCCTAATGATATATTTTTAATTTTTGGTGATTTTAATATTAGGAATGCATCTTGGTTGCCATCAGGCGACCAAGACGGTGCTATGAAAATCGCGAATCCATCAGATGACACATTAATTTTAGCTTTATCTACATTTTTGAACTTTACTGATTTCCGACAATTCAACAACCAATTTAATATTAATCAACGTGCCCTTGATTTAGTAATTTCAAATTATAACTGTGGGGTTAGCGCCTGCACATCACCACTCGTTCCCGAGGATGAACATCACAAGTCTTTAGAAATCGTAGTGCGAGTGTCAGATGAGTGCCCCCTCGCCCCGCCCCGCACCCGCACCGTCCGGCTATTCCACTCCGCCGACTACGCGGCGGTGTGCGAGTCACTCGATCGTATCGATTGGCAATCTGAAATAAATACAATTGACAATATTGACGGAATGGTATCTAGTTTTTATTTATTATTAAACAGTATTATTGAACAACACGTCCCCATTAAGATTTTAAAAGGCGACTCTAAGTATCCACCTTGGTTTAGTTCCTCATTGATAAAAGTTACAAAAGAAAAATTGAAATTCCACAAAAGGTGGAAAAAATTCGGTCATCTGGAGGATTATAATACATTTGCACTATTAAGAACGCGACAAAAAAGGGTCCAAAAGGCTTGTTATGACAACTTTATCTCTAAAGCGGAGCGCCATATTAAATCAAATTGTAAAAATTTTTGGTCTTTTGTTAAATCTAAGCAAAATACAACAGGCATTCCTACCAATATGTTTCATGGCACACGGCACGCTTCAGGTGGACAAGAAATTTCAGACATTTTTAACAACTATTTTCAGTCGGTCTTTGAACCGCCAGTTAATATACCTTCTCGACTTATTTCCAGTAACTGCAACAGCGTCAACCTTGGTAGTATATACATATCTGTCGAGAAGACTGAGCGCTATCTGAAGTGTATAAATCCTAATAAAGGTACTGGCCCGGACGGCCTACATCCACTATTTATCCAGCGTTGTGCTAAATCATTATCTCTCCCTATTAGCATGTTATTTAAAAAGTCCCTTAATACTGGAGTTTTCCCGAGTCAATGGAAGCGTACTTACATAACACCCGTTTTCAAAAAAGGCGATAAGCACGATATATCTAATTATCGACCTATCAGCAAACTATGCACTTTAGGTAAAACTTTTGAAAAAATTATCTTTGACGTTATTTTTCCAATCATAAAGCCACAGCTAATAGAAAACCAACATGGTTTTGTCAGTAAGAAGTCGACTGAGACCAACCTCGCCGAATTTATCGATATAGCTCTTGGGGCAATGGATCACGGGTATCAGGTAGATGTCGTGTATACTGATTATTCGAAATGTTTCGACAAAATTCCACATAACCTATTATTACAAAAAATTGAATCAATTGGTATACACGGCGACCTACTTCGGTGGCTGACTTCCTACCTACAGAATAGATCCCAAGCGGTCACAATTAGCGGTTTTTGCTCCTCTTTCGTTCCTGTTACTTCTGGGGTCCCTCAGGGTTCCCACCTCGGACCTCTGATGTTTAACATCTTCATTAATGACGTAACACATTTTGTCAAAAACTCAATTTTATTACTATACGCGGATGACAAAAAGATTATTAAGGTAATAAAATCACTTCTTGATTGTCATGATTTGCAAAAAGATTTGAATAACTTGGTAACTTATTGTAAAAACAATTACCTCCATTTAAATGTTGACAAATGCGCTACCATTTCCTTCTCTCGTAAGCAAAATACCGTTCACTTCAATTATAATCTCTCTAATAGATTAATCAATAGAGTTACTGAAGTCAGAGACCTAGGAGTTCTGCTTGACAGTAAATTAATTTTTAAATCACATATTGACACAATAACATTGAAAGCATATAAACTACTCGGTTTTATATTTAGGACTTGCAATGTATTCAAAAATGTCTCCACTTTCATAACCCTATACTCCTCGTTTGTCAGACCTATTATTGAATATGCCTCCATAGTATGGAACCCGCAGTATGCAGTCTATATAACTGAAATAGAAAAAATTCAAAAAAAGTTTTTAAAATATGTTGGCTATAGAACTCGTAGGGGAAGTGAGAGCGACGATAACACATTTGAAATAATGTCTCTCGAGAAAAGAAGGCAGATCAAGGATATTACTTTCATATACAAGTTGATCCATCATTACATAGATTCTCCTTATTTGTTAAGTAAGTTAAGTTTTCGCAACGAGATGTCTTAACACTTTTCATATCGCCAAAGTGAGTACCAATTATAGTAAAAATTCTTTTACTAACCGGAGTTGTGCTACTTATGACAACTTCTTCTCCTGTCTTGATTTATTTCATGTATCACTCAGCCATCTCAAAAGGTCAGCGATCGAAACAGTAAATGATGAAACAGGTGTTAAAGCGGGCAGATGAGAATTGTGTGAGGGTAGGTTGGGTTGGTTTTCTTGCTAGGTACATGGTAGGTATGTACTTCTTATCAACGTATCTCCTATGGTTAAGTAATTGGTTGATTTTCGTGTGTTGGTATTAGTTAGTTTTTGATGTTTTCTTTCTTTTAGGTTAATTTATTAATCATGAACGCACTTAATACGGATAACTTTATGTAGAAAACTTTACTGGTCTCTGTGTAATTAATGTTAGTACTTACTCCTTTTTACGATGACTGTATGTTTTCCCAATAAAATAAAATAAAATAAAATAAAATAAAATAAAAAATAAAATAAAATTATTTCATAGATAGATACAGAAGAATATATATTTAAATTTCAGTTCGATAATCGATTACGGACTTTATTAGAACTCTTACTTCCCCCAATTCTACCTTAAAATTTAAAATAGTGTTTTTTGTTCGATTTACCGTCTACCAACAGTTTATTTTTATACAGATACTGTATGTAAAACGTGCCAAAAAGGCATTCTCTTTAATCACCCGGACTCCCTGACAATGTGCTGTTCCCGGATTGTCCGGGTTATTCCCGAACATAGTTTTGATCACCCGGACTCCCTGACAATGTGCTGTTCACGGATTGTCCGGGTTATTCCCGAACATAGTTTTGATCACCCGGACTCCCTGACAATGTGCTGTTCACGGATTGTCCGGGTTATTCCCGAACATAGTTTTGATCACCCGGACTCCCTGACAATGTGCTGTTCCCGGATTGTCCGGGTTATTCCCGAACATAGTTTTGATCACCCGGACTCCCTGACAATGTGCTGTTCCCGGATTGTCCGGGTTATTCCCGAACATAGTTTTGATCACTCGGACTCCCTGACAAGTGTGCTGTTACCGGATTGTCCTGGTCATTCTCGGACATAGTTTTGATCACTCGGACTCCCTGACAAGTGTGCTGTTACCGGATTGTCCGGGTTATTCCCGAACATAGTTTTGATCACCCGGACTCCCTGACAATGTGCTGTTCCCGGATTGTCCGGGTTATTCCCGAACATAGTTTTGATCACTCGGACTCCCTGACAAGTGTGCTGTTACCGGATTGTCCGGGTCATTCCCGGGCATAGTTTTGATCACCCGGACTCCCTGACAAGTGTGCTGTTACTGGATTGTCCGGGTCATTCCCGGGCATAGTTTTGACCACCCGGACTCCCTGACAAGTGTGCTGTTACCGGATTGTCCGGGTCATTCTCGGACATAGTTTTGATCACTTTGACTCCCTGACAAGTGTGCTGTACCGGATTGTCCGGGTCATTCTCGGACATAGTTTTGATCACGCGGACTCTCTGACAAGTGTGCTGTACCGGATTGTCCGTGTCATTCTCGGACATAGTTTTGATCACGCGGACTCCCTGACAAGTGTGCTGTACCGGATTATCCGGGTCATTATCGGACATAGTTTTGATCACTCGGACTCCCTGACAAGTGTGCTGTTACCGGATTGTCCGGGTCATTCTCGGACATAGTTTTGATCACTCGGACTCCCTGACAAGTGTGCTGTTACCGGATTGTCCGGGTCATTCTCGGACATAGTTTTGATCACGCGGACTCCCTGACAAGTGTGCTGTTCCCGGATCGTCCGGGTCATTCCCAGACGAGTGGTAAACTCTAGGCGTGGGCTGATGTACGTGGGCCCTCATCTGGGGGGCGGAATTTTGAAACATTAATCGAAAGCGACCCCCCCGAGCAAATCGAACATCAGACAAGAGGTTGTCACGAAAGACATTAATCATAAGCCCGTGAGAACCGACACCTGACTACGGCTTAAAATACGACGCGCGGCTTAATTGCCTTCTGTAATATCGCTCCACTTCCAGGGGTCGCTTCTATTGTGCTTAGGCAAATTGTAGTGGTACAAAGGGTTTGCGTGCGTGAGTACCGCCCATAGATACCTAAATATAATGGCTAGATCGGTTTCATCTACATCTTGGCCCCGCTGTCGCCCTCAACGCGTCGTCGTGGGTAAAATATTTTAGTAAAGTGCCATAGACTGTTTAGTGTCTGTGCCTGCTTCGGAACCACCGATGAGGAAATGGCAGGCTAGATGGACCATTGAGGGCGCTCTCAACGCGAAATCGCTAATATTCCTACTAGTCAAGTTACAGTGATACGCATATCATATTTATTTACAGTTTAATACATTGCCTAAAAATATTCTTTCTCGCCTGCATGTCACTTCAATGTGTTCTGCAGATCTTTCCTCTAGAGAACCGGTAAACTCTGGAACGCTCTCCATGTTCATATATTTTCCCCCTAGTGCAATCTCGGGTCCTTCAAGAGTGGCGTGAATAGACACCTGTCAGGCCGGCATGGAATTTGCAATCCCCTCATACGACCGAATGTCCGTGGGCGTCGTTAGACACCTTATGGGTGGCTCGGCACTACATGTCGAGCTTTCAATAAAAAAATACTCCCACGTATCCCATCTTACTGGATGTAAGATGACCGCATATCAGCCTCGGCTGTGTTCTCCTCTAGTCCAGTATAGCCAGCGATCCAGGGAAGTCTCCGGTATGGCACCTACCTTCTCGGAGGTGATATTGGCTGGTCGGAGCATGCGCTTTGGCCCCTCCGACTCAGTCACCCATACCGGAATACATAAAAAAAAAACGTCCCAAGGGTTAGTTAGAATAGAATGCCACAGCAAAAAATCTGGAAAATTGTACATAATTTGTATAGATTGGTGTTCAATAAAGAATATAATATCATACGTGCGTAAGTATACCAGACGGCATATAACTTGGACCAGTGCAGCAGCCGATTTTAGGGTATCTTTGGTGGAGGGCGCGGGATGCGACGGCGGGGAGAGCGCCTGCAGACCGCGTGATTGGTTGGCCCGTCGCCCCCCCCCCCCCCCCCGCCCTCCGCACCGCGCGCGCGCGCCGTTCGCTCCCAAATACACTTCCGCAAACTGCTCCAGATTATATGCCATCTGGTAAACACATCTAGACATGTTAACATGTCTATGGAGCCGCCCCGCCCCAGACTCGAGCCGCCATCACGGACAATACTGCGATCACCCTCTGAAAATTGCTTTCCTAATTTAGGAGGGGCATATCCGAAGGAGCGCGCGTACGAGCCGGGAGTACATTTTTAATATTCAAATTAAATCAAAATAATACGGAGAAACTGGAGACGGGGCGGGGAATATGTAATGAATACGGACTCAAGCAAACCGCTAGAAAAATAAAGCATGTTTGTATGAATTAATTCGATTATTCAGCAAATATCAATCGTGCTGTCAGCCATCTTTATCTGGAATTATTGATAGTAGAATTATTCTTGTTTAGGGATTGTGATGCTGAAGAATCAACACATTTATTTCTAAACGATCTTGCACAAAATCTGTCTGTCTCTAAGGGATAAAATCGAAAACGGCCGAACGAGAGTTCCGAGGTTCGAATCCGGTCGGTGTGTATCAATGAGTTTTTTCTGACGAAAAAAATTTACGTGCATACCTACACCTGCTGCTTCACCGTTCGGAACCGGTGTAAAACTGTAGGTCCCTTCCCTTGCCCCTTACTAGGTGGTAGGCTCAAATTACAGCCGACTGGGTTGGTACCACAGTACTTGATGTAAGATGGCCGCATAGCAGCCTCGGTTGTGTTCTCCTCTAGTCAGATAGAAATCTGGCATATGTTAATATGCTTTAAGTTGAGCCATAGGGAAATCATTTGCGAATTTATTCCCCATGCATGACACAAACTAGTTGTGTAAAATTTAAATTTATTCTAAATTGTGTTTCATCTCTAAACCACAACATTGAATGAGGGAATGGCCATTTTTGTGAGATTTGTAGCCTAAAACCATCTTGATAAGTGACAGAATGTAACAGCGGAACCGTATGTGAATCGATAAAGTGATTCTCGAGTTATAAGGATATTATAATTAGTCAGAACGCTGGGCTGGTCGGTATTTGGATGGGTGATCGCTCGACCGTTGTTGGAGGCTGACCGTGGTTCGGATTGCACGTAAAACTCTAGATCCCTTCCCTTCTTACCTTACTAGGTGGTGATTCAATTGTGATTTTTTTTTTAATGTAATCCTGTATGGGTGGCTGAGTCAGAGGGGCCAAAGCACATGCTCTGACTAGCCAATGTCACCTCCGAGAAGGTAGGTGCCATACCGGAGACTTCCCTGGATTGCTGGCTATACTGGACTAGAGGAGAACACAACCGAGGTTGCTATGCGGCCATCTTACATCCAGTGCGGTGGTGCCAACCCAGTCGGCTACAATTTGAGCCTACCAACTAGTAAGGGGCAAGGGAAGGGACCTACAGTTTTAGTTTCAGTTTATAACGTTTACAATTACAGAACCAATCTTTATTTGAAAATAAACAAAACTCTTATTATATAAATATGAATTACCACAACTGTGCAGTTGCATCGGACCTAGATTTTTTTATTTCATTCTTATTTATTTACGTTGTAGGTATTTCTACATCTCTTACAAGTAGCCAGCATTATCCTCATAACGTAAGATTTGTTATCCTAGGTTGATTGTGTTTAGGGGAAAGAAAATCCATAAATTTCACGTTGTGCCACTCAGTTGGTCCACGGGGCTTACGATGTTTCTCCAAGAGGCTCGGCAATGAATGAACACCTTGATCGCGGGGTGGAAACAATATTCTCGCCCCACATAAGTGTACGCTGGTGAGTTTTTAAAGATGTATGGAAATTATTTATGAAGGAAATGAAGCATTTAGTTAGCGCTTTAAAAAATTCCACGACAGCAGATACCTAACACCCGAGCATAACCTACAATCAGGGCCGTCTTTGGCCATGGAGGGGCGATTGGGCGCATTTGGGGCCCTTTTAAATAAAAAAAAATATGTGAACGAAAACATCAGTATTTTGATTTAGTGACTTGAATAATTGAAATTTATTAAATTTAAAAGTATGCACTTTATAGAATACGATATTATTTTGTAATTAAATTAAATTTTCTCAGTACCAGCATATTGAAATAGCAGCTTCGAATGCTTTAAAGCAGGGGTCGGCAACGTTTTACTATAGGAGGGCCATAATTGTTACCAGAGGATCAGTGCGGGCCGCATCTCATCTTCATAAGTACATACAATTTTATAATAAAAAAACTATTTAAAAAAATATAAAAACCGCCTTCAAAAATGTATGAAATAAAAAAAAATCATGCATCATTTTTGCTTGCTTTGCTAGCACCGCCTTCAACTCTAGGGTTCGTTTTTTTTTATTTCATACATTTTTGAGGGCGGTTTTCATATTTTTTTAAGTAGTTTTTTATTTCACAGTTTTTTTTTTATTTTTGCTATTAATGTACTCAGCGGAATCGCTCGGCCTTCGGCCTCGCGATTCCACCTTGCTTTCCAATCCGATCTTGACCAAATTGAAATGGGACCACACGGGAAGCACCAGCTTTCAAATAAAAAAAAAATCATCAAAATCTGTTCACCCAGGCGAAAGTTCTGAGGTAACAAACATAAAAAATAAATAAAAAATAAAATACAGCCGAATTGAGAACCTACTCCTTTTTTTGAAGTCGGTTAATAAAACGCATTGATGCATTTTTAATCATATTTATTTGAGTTCAAGTTATATATTTCAATGAAATATTACTATAAAAAACTGTCAAAATCTTAATATGCGATTTTTGCGGCTGCATTTCACTTGCAAGTTTTGGAATATCTGCTTGCATCTTCGACGTGGAAACGTGCAGTATCGCATCTAAATGTGCATCAGTTAATCGGGAACAATGCTTATTTTTTGTAAGCCAACGCGTTCGTGAATGTCACAGATTTCAGTTTAGGCGTGAAATAAAAACAATTTTTTTTATCTTAATCTAAGTTTAGGCCTTTAGCCGTATTCGGAGATGTCAGCACTATGGTGACTTTTAAAATATTTAATTCCGAATGATAAGACCTTTATTTACAAAAAATTCGGAGTTTTTCCCAGTGGTCAGACTGATGGTCAGATTAGTCTGGCCAACGGGATTTTTTTTTCCCGTTGGTCAGATTCGCGGGCCGCAAGGAGGACGCTCGCGGGCCGCCTGCGGCCCGCGGGCCGCCGGTTGCCGACCGCTGCTTTAAAGAATTCGAGAAATTATAAGCTATTTATTTTCTGATTCTTTTTGTTTAGATTTAGTAATTTTGTTTTCATTGTTTAAAAGATATTTAGAAACCACACGGGGTTTCCGATTTACATTCAAAGTCAATTCATTGTAAAATATATAAAACATTGAGCTCATCTTTTTCGGTGTAAACGACGACGTCGTCGGCACTTTGGGGCGATTCGGGGGCCCCGGGCTCGTACCCCACGTCATGTGCCCTTATGAAAAAGACTTCCCTGCCTACAATGCCGCCAGCGAAGCTGCGGGAAAAAGCTAGTTACAATATAGTCTCTTTTTAGGAAGACACAGGAAAGTGACGTTTGGAGTGTTGCCAGTTAACGACAAATTTCAAATAGTAATGTAGTTGTTATCGATAATTTGATCGATCGATTAGCTAATGAAATGCTGTAAACTCGAATATTTATGAGTACCTAATTTTGGATTTCATTGACAAAATCATCAATTAAATCTAGCTAGAACAAAATTTAAACAGGCAACACCACAAGTAGTGCATATGAAGGTGTGACGCTCGTGTGTGTACACCAGTAATATGTGGTGTGCACAGTGATACAGGAAAGATAATAATTTTGTTTCACTTTATTTAAGGTGACGTGAGGCTGCGACTGACTCGAATTTCAAGAAGTTTACCACCAAGATTTACTTTTAATACTTCATCTATCAGCGCAAATCGATAGCTTTTTTTTTAAACACGATTTGTATTACTTCGCTCGATAGAAAAAAATCATGAACATGCCTATGAATTTAGTTGTAAAAACGTATTTAAGGCAACGTGACCAAATCAAGGATTTGGAAAAAGTATATTTTATTTATTGAATATATATCTAAATAATCTTATATCTAATATATCTTTTTGCATTTTTGTTTCGATCCGTAGTTTTGGAATAAAAAAATAAAAACCTAATTTTCGCTTGCGCTAAAATTGTTTGATTGGGTTGCATCCTACTTCAACCAGCAAAAGCGGCGCCTTAAAAGAGGAGTACGGGTCAATACGGGTTGACAGGGTCTTAATGTTAGGACATCCAAATAGCATTATAATTAACACTAAAGATTATTCAATCGATAATAGTCGATAGTATTTTTATCGACTTCAATCACTAGTTGTATGAAGCGTGCAAACCTCTAATATCAGTCCAACTTCACTATCCTCCGTCTCCCTCCAAAAATAAAACGTCAGACTGTCCAATGCTTATCAGAAATAACGTTGCCGAGCTCTGCGGGCAGCGGAGGGGACGGCGCGCGATTGGGTGGTATCGGGCGGTATCGCGCTCTGATTGGTTGGTAACGAATGGCATTTGTACGTATATACAAACGTCGTGTTACGCTGGCGCGGGGAAGGTCCGACGTCCTTACCTATCAAGTGTTCTTGAATAGAACTTTAGACATAATTAAGAAAGAACTACCGAGTTACATAATATATTATGTAAAAGTACTCGTATACGCGAAAACAAATTTCTAAACCGCAATAGTAGGTAATTTTATTTTACACCGCACGAGAGATAGAATATTCTACAAAATAAGTACCACGGAGGAGTGAGTAGAAAGGATTACAAACGATAGATACAGTTTCCGTTTTATTTAAATTTTAATTAAAAACGTGCGTCGTCGCCAGTACTGGAAGTAGCGGGGAGACACTGAGTACTTCCTGGTCCACCTTTCACGCAAATTTTAACTCCACGTGTGCTGTGCTGGATCGCGACCACTTCTTCGTGGACGCGAGTCGCGACTAATTCAATTTTATTATTTATTTTTATGAAAACTGACTCGGTTAGCTACATCACCTGCAACATCCGTGATGTCTGTCCATAACACCTTTGTGAACTAGGTGCCTTAGTGCTTCCCTTTTGGTCGTGCCGGGTACACTGAACTGTACGGAAAACACGAACTATTCACATAACCGTTTCGACCGACCTTCATTCAGTGCGGTGGTATCAGTGCCCGTACTGGGTTAAACAATTTTTTTTTTATTTTTTTTTTTAAACTTTTATAGAAACAAACTGTTACAATATTAATACCTGTGATTATCGATGCCTGTGATTAATACATAGAAAATTAACTCTAGTCTAACACCTAAACCAGTAAAGTTTCTACAATTTAATTTTAATCCTACAAATTAATAATATCAACAAAACTTATAGATAATATATATAGATAAATATGAAATGTATATTTGTTTAAATTTGGAAAAGAAAGAAAAAATATTTATTGAATTGCTAGAAACGAAAAAAAAACTAAAAGAAAAACATTGCGATTTAGAAAATTCTTGAGAAAGTGAGTACAATTACCTATAGTAATAAATTATAACAGAGTTTTTTGAATTGACATAAACTAGTGTTAATGATGTCGATACTGCAGAGGAAATCATTATAATCTCTTACAGCCTTATCTACCATACCACATAGTAAGGTTCTTACCTTACTATGTGGTATGGGAGTGTACCTAGTTTTTAAGTGGAATCCGCAATGCCACGCCAACTTCGATGGCGTATGGCCCCAGTTGGTCGAGACATACCGAGTTTGCTTAGACCAAATCCTCTCTGCTCTCTCCTCCGTGGCGAGCACCCGCTGCAGTGCAGCGCACCCGTACAGATTAAATTAGCATATTTCAAGCCGCAAGCCGCACTCGATATCGGCCTGCACTATAAGCCGAGCACGGATGAGCACACCCGAGTGGGTCAAGGACTGCTTATGCGGGATTTACGCTCGGCCGAACAGGTGCAGGACTCAACCGTGTGTCTACTATATATACACTACGCGTTTAGTGAGCATGGGTATATGCCTTTACGGGTTTCGTATCCTAAAGGCCTGTTAAAGACATGACCTGTGTATGGCCCAAGAGCGCTGCACATTACTCGCTGGCTGTGCTGTCTACAGCATTTTGTGCTGTGTCTACAGGCGATCAGCCGGGCGCCAATGCAGCACGGCAACGGTGGCAGCTTGGTGCGAGGCACTTATATCTGCCGGTTGTGCTGTCTACAACATGTTGTGCTGTCTGTACAGGCGAGCAGCCGGCAGCCATGCAGCACGGCAATGGCGGCAGCTTGGTGCGAGGCACATAAGTCTGTCCGTTGTGCTGTCCCCAAGATGTTGTGCTGTCCACAACATGTTGTGCTGTCTGTACAGGCGAGCAGCCCGCGGCTATGCAGCACGGCAACGGTGGCAGCTTGGTGCGCGGCACATAAGTCTGCCGGTTGTGCTGTCCACAACATGTTGTGCTATCTGTACAGGCGAGCAGCCGGCAGCCATGCAGCACGGTAATGGCGGCAGCTCGGTGCCTGGCATATAAGTATGTAAGTTCTGCTGTTTACAACATGTTGTGCTGTCTGTACAGGCGAGCAGCCGGCAGCTAAGCAGCAAGGCAATGGCGACGGTTTGGTGCACGGCACATAAGTCTGTCGGTTGTGCTGTCTACAACATGTTGTGCTGTCTGTCCAGGCGAGCAGCCGGCAGCCATGCAGCACGGCAACGGCGGCAGCTTGGTGCGCGGCACATAAGTCTGTCGGTGGTGCTGTCTACAACATGTTGTTCTGTCTGTACAGGCGAGCAGCCGGCAGCCATGCAGCACGGCAACGGCGGCAGCTTGGTGCGCGGCACATAAGTCTGTCGGTTGTGCTGTCTACAACATGTTGTTCTGTCTGTACAGGCGAGCAGCCGGCAGCCATGCAGCACGGCAACGGCGGCAGCTTGGTGCGCGGCACATAAGTCTGTCGGTGGTGCTGTCTACAACATGTTGTTCTGTCTGTACAGGCGAGCAGCCGGCAGCCATGCAGCACGGCAACGGCGGCAGCTTGGTGCGCGGCACATAAGTCTGTCGGTTGTGCTGTCTACAACATGTTGTTCTGTCTGTACAGGCGAGCAGCCGGCAGCCATGCAGCACGGCAACGGCGGCAGCTTGGTGCGCGGCACATAAGTCTGTCGGTGGTGCTGTCTACAACATGTTCTGTCTGTACAGGCGAGCAGCCGGCAGCCATGCAGCACGGCAACGGCGGCAGCTTGGTGCGCGGCACATAAGTCTGTCGGTGGTGCTGTCTACAACATGTTGTTCTGTCTGTACAGGCGAGCAGCCGGCAGCCATGCAGCACGGCAACGGCGGCAGCTTGGTGCGAGGCACATAAGTCTGTCGGTTGTGCTGTCTACAACATGTTCTGTCTGTACAGGCGAGCAGCCGGCAGCCATGCAGCACGGCAACGGCGGCAGCTTGGTGCGCGGCACATAAGTCTGTCGGTGGTGCTGTCTACAACATGTTGTTCTGTCTGTACAGGCGAGCAGCCGGCAGCCATGCAGCACGGCAACGGCGGCAGCTTGGTGCGCGGCACATAAGTCTGTCGGTTGTGCTGTCTACAACATGTTCTGTCTGTACAGGCGAGCAGCCGGCAGCCATGCAGCACGGCAACGGCGGCAGCTTGGTGCGCGGCACATAAGTCTGTCGGTGGTGCTGTCTACAACATGTTGTTCTGTCTGTACAGGCGAGCAGCCGGCAGCCATGCAGCACGGCAACGGCGGCAGCTTGGTGCGCGGCACGGCGTGGTTGGCGTGGCTGCACGTGGCCGCGGCACTATCCGCCGCGTCGCCACGGCCCTCTTCTGTCGCGCGAGCGTTGGTGCTGATCGCGATAGCTACACTCCTTCCGTAAGTATTACTGACAGAAAAAACTTGATCTTGCATCGCAGTGTCACATTCTCATCAAGCACGCGTCTCACTATTCACATACATCATACGATGAATTCTGTGAACTATGCTGTGAACGTGCCGCATTAATGGATGCTTACGCACTCGACGAAAGCGGCACGGCAACGTCGCGGCGACGGTAACGTCACGGCCACGACACGGCAGCAGTGAGACTAAAATGTATGAAATACCGCGGCGGTGGCGGTGGCGGCATTAAATTACCATCGCCGCCGACCAGTGCGAAAGCTATTCGTTATGTTTTCATTAACGTTTGTCTCTCTTGCTGTCGTGCCGTGCTCGAGGCGTTACCGTCGCCGCGTCGTGCCGTTATCGCCTAGTGCGCAAGCAGCCACTGTCGATACTCGCATACAAAGTGAGACATATTCGCCAACATCACTTCACCGTTCCATAAACCCCGTAGTAAGTACGAACGAGGCCGCGATATCGGCAATGCCGCTCCCACGTTTTATGGCGACAGCCGTCTGCTACGAGCGTTGGCATTTAGTGTAATAGCTCTATCGAGTAAATGAGGAAACTCCTACTCTTCTTCAATTGCACAGATAATCCTAGAAAAATTACAAATTTAAAAAACCCCCGACCCTTAAAAAGTCAAAAATAATTTCCGTTTACTCACTTAAAGGAGTCGGTAGACCGCTAAGTAAATTCCCGCGCAGCTCGGAGTTATTATATTTTATTTACTTAGCGGTCCCCCGACTCCTTTAAGTGAGTAAACGGAAATTATTTTTGACTTTTTAAGGGTCGGGGGTTTTTTAAATTTGTAATTTAACTTTTATTTAAAGCTTTTTTTTAAAAAACCGCATGAAATTCGGTCCACTTTTCAACATAATTAATTTTTTTATTACTTAATTACTTGATTACTTGATTACAAACATAGCTAAGAACCATCCCGATTAAACAAGCTTCCTAATAAAAAAACCGCATCCAAATCGGTCCATCCGTTTGGGAGCTACGATGCCACAGACAGACACACACACACACACACACACACACACACACACACGTCAAACTTATAACACCCCTCCGTTTTTTTCGTCGGGGGTTAAAAAAAAGATCTTGTTTACCTGAATCCACTTCTCATAGAAGGTAGGAGTTGACGGCGAACTTTAAAAGAGGAAAGTCACAAAGACCGTATCAAACTAGATAGACGCAGTGCTGAGGCTCTGCGCTGGTTTCACAAAAGGAATATGAACTTATAAAGGAATATGATTAGCCTATCGCGCACAAGCGAGCGGTAAGAGGGAGCGATGCATAAGGCCCTAATGTGTTAAAAAGAGACAAATAGTTTTCTTACCGTCTTTCTCCGCTCTACGAGGATTGTCGGTATTGCAAGCAAGTGAGAGGTGATACCGGAGTTTTGGAGCATGATTGTTGAGAAAATACTTATCGAGCACCGCATCTATCTAGTTTGGTACGGCCTTTGGAAAGTCGCATAATAACAATAATTTGAAAAGTCTAATTAACGGTGAACCATCACCCTAACAAATAATAATAGCTTTATATCCTCGCACATTTAGTATAATTAAATAACTAATAGTGCCCTAACTGCCGAATTAAGCCAATTCATAATTACAATTCAATAAAATAAACAATTCAACAGTTGCACTTGAAAGCCAACATTTCAATAAAATTTGAATATATTGAGCCCACGTAATTATACGGCTGGTGGGACACAATTAACCTATAGTACTAAATGGGTCCGCCATTTTATACGCCTCATTTGCTCTTTAAGTGGGTGATTCAATAAATATCATATGGTGTAAGGCGATATACCCATACGGAATAATTAGTGTATTTTCTTTATATAAATATGTTTAAGTAGGTAGTTTAAGGATTTTAGCTACTGAATTTGGAGTATAAGTATAGGTACTATATTCCTATAATTTACTTCACTAAGTAAGTATCTATGTATGCATTAGTGTGTATGTAGTAAAATTTTTTCTGTGTTCGTGTATATGTATCGTATTATTTTAGGCGTCCAGTGTTTTTTTTTTTTCTGTAAATACCCTTCTAAAATGTGTCAATAGACTAGTTAACAGGCAGAGTGTGCCTCATGCAATAAGTCCACCATTCGTAGTATATTTTATATAAAACAATAAAGCATATTAAATTAATAAATACAAATAAATAAATTACCCTTTTATAGGCGATATAATGGCATTGAAATTTGAAATGAAATTAATCTGTAGCCTTTCAGGGGGTGGTTCTGTAGCTCAAACTGAACTAGTGTTAGTAGTTTTACAACTTTTGGAATTTCCATTAAAAAAAAACTTTCTCCATACATTTAGGATTTTTTGGAAATGTATGATAAAAAATGTTTTTCGAATTTTTCAACGGTTTTTTGTACTACTTATTTTCCGATACTGAATAACCCCAAGGCTATAAATTAATTTAATTACATCCTTTAAATACATAAATTTCATACGGACTGCATGTGAGTATACTTGGCGTGAAATGTAAAACCGCTGAGAGGTCGAAAGTGCGATGTGAATTTGGACGCCAGAGTGGTTTACAAGCTGGCTACATAATGGTTAGTTGTACCAAAATACGTACAGTGAGTGGGCTCGACGCATACTCGGTTAGTCGAGCAGCATTATGGCCGCGTACACACCAAACGGATTGCTGTTTGCAGACCAAACAGTTTACTGCTTTTCCATACATATTCAACTTTTCGTTCACACTGAACCGACAATATTATACGCACGATGATATGCTAGTGGAGGGAGGGCGAAGGGAGGGGGGGGGGGGGGGGGTAAATATATACGAAGGGAGAGCGTTCCAGAGTTTATCAGTCCTGTGGAGAAAAGATATGCAGACAGAACCGATTAGTACGCATAATGACGGATTCAAATATTTTAGTTTCATCAACGAATCTATCAAAGGGCGATTATATACTAATATGTTTGCTTTAGTTGGTCAACCTGTGGATACGGCTAAGCTAGCTATTACCATGGGTTTAAAGACTTACATAAGTCGACGTTAAACCTACTGTTTAATGAATTTAATTAATTACAGAGTAAACTTAAAAACATTAGTATTACCATGGGTGCCACATGTGACGCGCCAGCATTAGATTCGACCATAAACAGTTAATTAATGTGTTTTTCTCTAATTCTTCCACAGATTAGCGTGCCACGACGAAGGCAACGATAACGTCTAGGCGAAACTACTATTTTCATACTAAGTACATAACTTCAACTAAAGCATACATTGTACATACAATTCGAGGGTAAATATTTCAAATTATTTATTAGATACGTTTGTAAGCACGGAGAAAAGAGGCGAGAGGAGTTGGTGTAAGTAAACTGGGTACGTCGCCAACAAACTGGGCGCAAAAGAAGTGGGCGTGATAATCAGAGATAGGATAATCGGATACATATTTCCCTAAACTTGAGAGGTTGGATAAGTATGGAAAGACACTTTTAAATTTTTTCCCGGGATTAACGTATTTTAATGTAAACGTTTTAACGTTATTATTATATTATTTATTATTTTCTTACATTTAGTATTTGATACACGTATACATATACAAATTATGTTGGTGCTTCACTAAAACTGATATTCATAATAATAAAAACTGCTTATTATGTATAGGTTCCTGGTAAAAGGTGGGCCAAAATGATTTTTGGAATTTCAATCCCGAAAAGTAACTATATACTTACTTAGTGACGCAGTCGCATAAATATTCTCGCGAACGAAGTCGGGCTTGGACGCTAGTATCATAAAAGCCTATTAAGGACATTTATTTTGAATAGATCTACTAAGTTTTGTAGTATAGTAACGTTCCCGGGAATCCTGGGAATTATTTAATTAAATCTACTTTTCAAAGAAGCCACTTCCATATTTTTTAACATTTAGGCAAATGTGTATCCGATTGATTATCCGATCTCTAGTGATAATGCATCAGTGGCGTCCACAGAGCGGTCGCGAGTCGCGTAGAATTAAATGTTGCGTGATTGGTTGA